>BSBM01000931.1:10593000-11246500 GCA_027924585.1 Larix kaempferi
AACCAATTCAAATACTGATGAACTCTTTCAACCCACTTCAAGGATTACAGAAATATCATAAACCCGATTTGAACACTGATGAATTCTTTCAACCCACTTCAAGGTCCAGAAACTTCATAAACACAATTCAAACATTGATGAATTCTCGGAAATTAGAACCAAATCCATGCATGTATTATATCTCAGAACCCAGTTCAGATAAAGAGCTTACCGTTAGGGGGTGGAAGAGGCATTGGTTGGGGAGGGTAAGGATTCATATGAAGGGGCATGGTTCCCCAGCCAGGCCTGACAGCACCTGGATTATTGTTCTGTATCGAGTTAATTCTTGGCGGCGCACTTCCTATTGGGCCATTAGCAGATCCGCTGTTGACAGAAGTTGTGTCAGATCTATTTGAGTAGCCTCCTGAGAGCATTTTCAGGCCAAGATAGAATCAATCGCCACGTTTGTAAGGAAGCCCTTCTTCCTCCTCTTCGCCCACGGCTAAATCACCACCCGCTTTGAACATACTCCGTTCCAAATCCAACTCTCCTTCATCTTGGTTTCCTTATATATAACCCCACCATAGACTTTCCAACAGAAGTAATAATTCTCTGAATTATCTATTGCCTAGAAGGAAAGGAATTATTCTAATTGATACGTTATTTTTGTAGACCGGATAATGGTATTCTATCTTATTCCACTGTGGAGAATCCTACATTGTTGTTGACCTTTGGATGGGTGAGTGAGGAAACTTCTCCTCGATGTTGCGTCGCCTGATGCCGGTCATATTTATATTTTTGTTTGCAAGAGCGTATACAAACAACAAAGTATTGCTTGCAATTAACATTGTTGATTTTTTTTCAATTACATTTGTCAACATTATGGAATAGGTGGTTTAATTGTGTTAGTAATTAATGTTTTAATTTAAATTTAAATTAGTATTATTTTACACATATCATTAGAGATGATATACGATTTAGTAATTTTAATTTATTAAATATATTTGTTAGTATTATTTTACATATATCTTTATAGATTATATCATTAGAGAATATATACTATTTAGTAATTTTAATTTATTAACATATATTAAAATTAATATATTAATTTTTATCTTTTGAATTTATGGAAAATTGAAAATAAGTTAGAGAGGATTAATAAGTTAAGAGTTTAATCTAGATATTTTACAAAACTATAATTTATATAGTTACTTAAGTTGTGGTTTAATAGTTTAGTTTTCCCTATTGAACCAAGCTCTATTTCTATTGTATGGTGTTTTTTGTATTTTTATAGAAATCCTTTTTTAAATCGTGAGCAACCCTCCACATCACCCCACAAGCTTCGTTCAATGTGTCACATGGAGACAAAGCTCACGGGTCGGGGCCAGCGTTAATGTTGGACATGACATAATCAACGGGAGTAGAGTGCCACCTGGGTTGTACGAAGCCTTTAAGGAATGGTATGCTTTTCCACAACAACATGTCTTGATAGAAGTTTCTCGTTAGTGAGTCAAGCCCATTTCCCATTGGATGATGCTCTTGCATATCCATACAAATCCTTGAAACAACAAATCTCACCAATTAACTCCAATACCAAAATGAAGTTGCGATATGAGGAAAAAATGTTGTGGAGCTCTGCTAGGGTTTTGCAGCCCTACGGGGCTACAGACTAAACCCTATCACTATCACGAATGACACCGGTGCGAATACCGATGGATCGTACCTCCATGACACTTGGGATTTCAAATGGAGTACCGTACTGTGGACTCCGTAGACTACACCCCGGACCCATTCGAAGCATAAAACATATTTTACTACTCTGTAGCACCATTTACGTCGGGCATTAATTTGCTTCCTATGACATCTGGGACCAGGACATCGATGGCGATGACAGCTGGGGACGGTAAAAACAACTCACGGACGGGGACGGAGGGCTTGGAATCCTGGTCACGCGAGGAGGAGGAGATTGCACTCCCTCACGACCTGTTAACGGTTCGACCATTAGCACCGGCGCGGAGGAACGTCGTTTACCCTATTTGAACTGCCTCAACACATTAGTCTGGGTTACCCGCTGGCGGTGGACTCGACCATAACCCATGCGGAAACAATAGAAGAACGATGGGAAATGAACCTGCCATTCGACTCAGAACTATTGGAATGTGGATGGTCGTTCGTGGAGATTCTGGACCAAACGCCGCTACCTCCTAATATTGATGAGATAAATAACACTCAAAGCCCTGAGGGCTTCATTGCATCATTTCTACAAATATCTGACCAATTAGTTTTTCAACCTCCACTGGAGAAAGGATCAGATTCGAACATACCTATAATCCCTCGCAGATCTCCAGATGGTTCTACCCAGCGGCGGGCGAAAGGAAAGTGCCTAAAAAATTCACGGGAACCACTAAACCTCATATGCGGACAAAACGTCACAGTTGCACATTCGCTGGAAATGGCAGAAACAGCGGTGGTCGGGCGCACCCGTGGGAAGTATCCCAGCTTTGAAGGACTGGATAACTGGGTTGCTTCGAACTAGATGCATGTTTTGGACTACAAACCAAAGATTATGGTCCTCTCTCGAGGATGGTTTGTCTTCAAACTTTGGAATAGGGAGGATGTGGGATGCATCCTGAAGAAACATTGGAGCCTCGGAAACACTCCCATTCTCTTCAAAAACTGGACACCAATGTTTGATGCAGACACGAAAAAATTTGATGTAATCCTGATTTCGGTTAAAATGCCTAGTTTACCCTAGGAATTTTGGAATTGGGACTCCTTCATGGATATCGAAAAATGCCTTGGGTGCATTTATTGACACGAACATGTCCTTCACTCAATCAAAGCGGATGTCGATGGCCAGGATACCTGTGTCCATAAACATTCGAGCTGGGCTCAGAGAGCAAATAAATTTCATATGGGTTCAGGAAACTTGCATACAAAGGCTTGATTATGAAGGAGTTCCCTTTCGATGCCACCGCTACCACTGTTACGGACACATGGAGAAGCAATGTTGGATGACCTTTAACTTGGATACAAAAAAATACAGGAAGCAGATGGATGGAAGAGGCAGTTCAGTGGTGGAAGCGAGATCTCAAGAAGCGGGGAGATTGAATGAACTCATGAAGGAGGTCCAATCTGAACTGGTACTTACTGGAAAATATCAGGCCCCCTTAGATAGAATTGACGTTCCAAACACCTCCCACCCACAACATACAGAGGCTTCCAGGGATGAGAGACCTGTGGAGGAACCAAAATTACAGCCTACAGACTCAGAAGCTCAATTTTCTTCGGGCAAGACTGATGATTTCATTATTCCTCTCTCAAATCTAGCATCTTCTTTAATTTCTTTATCGTTTTTGGATAAGGAAAACAATGTCTCTCCTCCCCTGATTGTTACTGTTACTCCACCCCTTTTCCATCTGGATCCAAACATTTCATTGCAAAACTCTAACCCCCCTCAGCCACCATCTGACTCACCCCCATCTGCGGTCCCTTCACCTGAAAGTACCTCCATTGCTCCACTAGAAAATAGTCCCATACGCTTCCACTTAAGATCCAGGGACATCCATGTGTTCGCCAACCTCAAATGGTAGATACACCCCAAAGTTGGGTTACAAACTGTTGGCGGAACAACAACATAATGGGGAAAAAAATGGTGGTGGCAGAAGATCTTGAAAGCCCACTACCCTTTAAAGGCAAAATTATTCATGTGGTGTCTCTTAGCCAACATAATTCCGACGTGGGATAGTATGAAAAAGAAAAACATCGCAGGACCGGGATGGTGTTCACTATGCAAACAAGGTGAGGAAACAATTACTCATCTGTTCATAAATTGCCCTTTCACCAAAAACTTATGGACTAAGATGAAAACACAGACACTCCCTTCTATGGAGTGGAATGGAAACACTACGGAAGAAGCATGGAAAATATGGAACAGCACCCCAGACAAGGCTTCTATTCGTGCTTTACCACTGATCGCCATTTGGGGCATATGGATTGCCAGAAACAGATCGATATTCCAGGAACAACAGACCACCCCTGCTCTTATGGCCCAACACAACATCTATATTCTTTCCTATTTCCCGTAGGAAAAAAACCAACCTATACCCCGAACTATTGTGGTGGAAGACATAAACACTCAAAAACCATTGGATTTTTATGATGGGGCTTCTCTAAATGATGTGTGTGGTGGAGGCGCAATACTCCACTTATCGGAAACCCACCAATATAAGTTTCATATGGGACGAGGGAAACGGTCGAACAACTATGTTGAACTCTATGCACTAAAACTCTTGATTTGCTTTGCAAGAGAAACACAGTGCACACATCTTTAGATCTTCGAAGACTCTTTGATTATCATAAACTCGATAAACCAAGTTCAGCGTTACCACAATTTGCTACTAAACTCAATGTTGACAGAAACATTGAGGATATTAGAGGATTTTGACTCCTTCTCTTGTCGTCATGTCTACAGGGAAAGAAACAGCGGGGCCGATCAACTTTCAAAGCTTGGTCTGAATTTACAACTTGGGCAATGAAAAATCATGGAACATAATAATGATACCTTCCACGAATTTTTTCACAGGTCGTTTATCGAAGTGGTGGCAGGTCAAAACACTTGATTTTCTACTGACATACAATATATTTTTTTGAACTTGATGTATATATTAATCAGCCCTTGAGTTCCTCTCGAGAACTCATATTTCTTTTTTGATGGGAACATCACATGATACAAGAATTTTTTTATACTTGGAGTTGAAAAGAAAATACTGAAAAAGACTCACAAAAGCCTTTCGACACTATGTAATTTGATTTTAATTAATAAAATTACACTTTTTTCATTGGAAAAAAAAAAAAAAAACCTCCAATACCAAAACCCAATCTCAATAATACAAATTGATTTTGGTTTTTTATTTGAAAAGTTTGGAGGAAAATAAATCATTAACTTTAGCTAAAATAAAAATTATAATATGTATATGTATAAACCATTTGTTGAATTTGCCTAAATAAAATATAATAGATAAGTATAAAATTAGAAGCGATTTCTAACGTGAATGTTATTCAAAGTTTTGATTTTATTTTATTAATAATTCAAACAATCAATTCTTTCTAGAGATATGAGTCGCAAACATCACATGATTTCCTCATCCTCTAGTACTGAATACATACCTAATGAAACCGGGGGGGTGGATGGCCTTGCCATGGGGAACGGGCTGTCTGAGATTGGGCATGCGGCGGGGCGGATATACACTCCACCTGACAAATCGGTATCTCCCGGGATACCACTTACGGACACTCCGACTATGATTATATCCAGTGATATTGATGCCCCTTTGAAGCCTCGGGGTGTTGGTGCGTCTGGTGGGGGGTCGTTGTCTTTGTTAGAACCTTTGGTGGGGACTGCTACTGAATCTGGGGGGCCCGTGGTGGGGGCTCCGGTTGTCGACTCGGTAAAAGGGATGATAAGCTCTGTGGAGCCTGGCGATAGGGTAATACTCATACCTTCCTATTCCGAGATGGTTAAGAAGGCTCTTATCCCTACTTTTTACAAAAACCGGCCTGTTGGAAGGACGTTGACCCTTGGTGATGGTGGGGGGGGGCTTTAGATATGCCCGCCACTGAATTGGTGGGGGGGGGGGGACGTCCATTCCTGTAAAGGATACTGGTTCTACGGGGGACTCTTGTATTCTTAAAGGAGCCCGTAGGGGTGGACTGGCTCTGGAACTCTCTCCTCTTAAAACGAGGAGCGCCAGGAAAAATAAGAAGGTCTCCACGGGGGGGAATGTGGATGCCTGTGTCACTGTGGATTCCCCCTTATCTACTGATACCCGGGCTCTTAGAGGATTGAAAGCCCTTGCAAGGGTTCGCAAATGATCTTTTTCTCCCTAAATATTCGGGGTGTGGGAGGGCTTCCCAAACAATTAGCCCTCAAGAGAGTTCTTCATATTACAAATCCAGATTTGGTTCTGTTGCAGGAAACTATGGTTTGTGGTGAAAAGGCATGTATTTTCTTTAATAAAGTTAAGCCGGGGTGGATGGTTTGCACCGTGGACGCAGTTGGTCTATCTGGAGGTCTTTTAGCGGCTTGGAACCCAGCGGTTCTGAGACTTGATCCCTCTATCACCTCTCTGGGCATCTTATTATCGGGCAATATCAGAGGGTTGGATAAAAATGTCAATATCATCAACTGCTATGGGCCATATGCTGACAGGTTGTCTTTCTGGGATGAGGCGGTCACTAATCATTTGCTGGAACTGGAAAATTTAATCGTGGCTGGGGATCTCAACTTCACATGGGGAGATGAGGAGGTTTGGGGTTCGGTGGCTCGTAGAGACATGATGGGACCTTTCTTCAAACAACTCTTCATGAAATTCTCACTAGTTGATATTGCACCATGCCCGATGGCTCCCACATGGACAAATGGTAGGGGGGGTGATATGATGATCCAGAAACGCATTGACCGGTTTCTTATCTCTGAATCTATGTTGGATGGACTTCACAATTACAGATCCTGGATCCACCAAATCAAAATCAGCGACCATCTACCTATTATTATTCAATTTGATGTGGAAGCCAGTAAAAAATGCTATCCTTTTAAATTCAACTCTACTTGGCTTTTGGATGGGGAATACACTCAGAGTGTGAGGAACTGTTGGCTTCAGACGGATGTAGCGGGGGAACGCTCGGCCATGGACAAGCTGGCGGTGAAACTGAAGACCTTAAAGGATCACACTATCAGATGGGAAAAAAACAAAAAAGCTGATATGGGCCGTGAACTTAAGGAGATTGAATTGGAATTGACCACGCTGATGCAGAGTTCCACTGGGTCTGACCTCAGCCCTGAGGAGGCATTGAAAATTTCCTCTCTGGAGAGCCGTAAATTGAGTATCCTCCTTATACAAGAGGAGTCCTGGAGATTGAAGAGTCGGGCTATTTGGATCAAGTCTGGGGACCAGAATACGAAATTTTTTCATCAGTTTGCTGACTCTCGTCGGATGCAAAATACTATATGGGATCTTAATGATCACTGTGGAAGGCGGATTTGGGGGTCTGACGAATTGATGGGGGAAGCTGTTCACCATTTTCAGGAATACTATTGTGACCCTAAAAATACCTCTATGGCGGAGCAATTTAAAGTTATTAAGGAATACCCGCGCATGTTCAATGAGGTGGAGGGGGATGATATATTCTTGGCGGTCTCTCTGGATGAAGTGGAATGTACTTTGCGTGGGTTCTCAAAAGACAAGGCTCCGGGTCCGGATGGGTGGACCGTGGAACTTTTCTTACACTTCTTTGATATTATGGGGGAGGATATCAGAGAGGCTGTTGAGGAATCCCGGAGACAAGGAGCTGTATCTGGGGCTCTCAATTCCACATATCTGACTCTTATACCGAAGTCCTCCCACCCGAACAATTATAATGAGTTCCGTCCTATAGCCCTCTGTAATTTAGTCTACAAGATTATTGCAAAAGTTATTGCTGACTGGATCAAACCGATACTATCCAGACACATATCTGTTGAACAATATGGCTTCTTGCAGGGTCGACAGATCCATGATGCAGTGGGTGTGACACAGGAAGTTTTCCACTCTATAAAAAAGAAACATCTTTCTGCCCTTATTCTTCAGCTGGATTTGGTGAAAGCATATGATCGGGTAAATTGGAACTTCCTGAAATTTATTCTGATTCAAATTGGGCTGCCTTGGAGGGTGATGAAATGGATTATGGCTTGTGTAACCTCAGTTAATTATGCAATTTTGGTCAATGGCCTTCCTACGGATTTTTTCAAAGCCTCTCGGGGTCTTCGACAGGGTTGTCCTCTATCACCACTTCTCTTCCTTTTGGTTATTGAAGGCCTGAGTTTATCTATACATTCGGCTAAGAGGGATGGAAGGATTCAAGGCATACAAATTGCCAGAGATATTTCTGTCTCGTACTCTCTGTTTGTGGATGATGTAATGCTCTTCGGTATTGGTACTCTTGAGGAGTGGGTTCATCATAAAAGGATACTGGAACTGTTCTGCTCGGTTTCTGGTATGATCATCAATTATAACAAATCACGTTTCATAAAACACTCTCTATTGAGGGAGGTTGAAAACTCCATCGGTTCAATCTTTCCCTTAAATTTCTTGGAATTAGAGGCTGGTACGAAATATCTTGGCTTCTTTATAAAGCCGTCTAACTATTTGGTGAAGGATTGGGGCTGGCTCGTCCGCCGTTTTGAGGGACGTATCAGTCATTGGAGCTACCGCAACCTATCTATGGGGGGCAGACTCACTCTGGCAAAAGCGGTTCTACAGAACCTGGGAGTGTACTGGTTTACACTCTGCAAAGTCCCACGGTCTGTTCTATGCCACATTCGACGTAAGTTGTACAACTTTTTATGGTCGGGCTGTGGTGGACAGGAAAAATATCATCTTATTGGTTGGTCCCGGCTGGCTCGACCCTGGAAATTGGGGGGATGGAATATAAAGAACTTGGACTTTTTTGTTACGGCTCTGCATGCGAAGAGCCTGTGGCGTGCTCTTTTTAACAACTCTGTCTGGGGTCGTATTATTCGATCCAAGTACTTGAAGAACACTTCTGTTGCGGTTTGGCTCCGGGGGAATCGGCCAGTCACTATGGGGGTATCCAATATCTGGAGCGGGTTGCTCGGATCTTTAAAAATCATTTCACATTGGATTGCTTGGCTACCAGGCAATGGACGAGACATAAAGCTGGGTCTTGACCCGATCCTGGGTGGTCCTTCTGAGCATATACTGTCATTCGAATTGAGGGCTCATCTCAGCTCAAATGGCTATTACACTCTGGCACATGCGATGGGCCAGTACATGGGGGGACGGCCTCATTGGTTATCGGCCACTCAGCTGGGTTTATCTGGCGCTATGGCTTTGGAGTGGGACGCATATATCGGGCCTTTTTATCACTCAAATACACTATTATCTGATAAGGCTGACAGATTGGCTTGGTCTTGGGATGTGGCTTCTGGTGAGCCTACTGCAAAATTGGTCTATGATGCTCTGTTTGCCGATTCCTGCGTTGACATCAGTTGGTGGGAACCATATATTTGGAAACTGGTCATTCCTCTCAAAGTGAAGTGTTTTATTTGGCTTGCGTTATCAAACCGCATACTCACGTGGGATAATTTATGTCGTCGTGGTTTCTGTGGTCCGGGTTGGTGTCCACTATGCTGTTGTTCGGAGGAGACAGTGGATCATCTGTTCTCGGCTTGTTCTTTCATTCAGGAGCTATGGAAGCTGGTTGCTCACAGATCCGGCGTGCAGTTCTACTGGGGGGTGTATACTTTTGTTGAATGATTGGAGGCTTGGACGAGCCTACACTCTGAATGTGTCGAACTTCCTTTCTTTATGATCTGGGAGGTGTGGCGTGCTCGCAATGCATACATTTTTGAAGATCTGAAACCACACTATGCATCATTATGCAATAAGATCATTGCTGCTCACAAGGAATACATTTCTGCCTTTGGCGCGGGTGTTGGCTCGAGAACGCGGATATTGAGGAATCGTTTGACTCCTCCTATACTTGTCTTTCCTTGTGGTTTTTTCGACGGGGCTGCTGTTCGTTTGAATGGCACTGGGGGTGCCGGAGCAACTCTACACATCTCCAATACTACCACTGTTCATTATTGGCTAAACCTGGGTAATGGTTCAAACACTCGAAGTGAGTTTTGCGCCCTATGGCTCTTGTTATTTTGTGCCCGTCAAAGGAAGATTTCCTCCCTTGTTATTTTTGGTGACTCGCAGGCCATTATCGCCTGGGCTAAGGGTATTGCTTCTCTGAATGTTCTCCTGCTCAAACACTGGTTGGAGGAGGCTAGAAAGCTCATTCTTGAATTTGAGCACATTCACTTTGAACATATCTTCCGGGAGGTCAATCTGGAGGCGGATATGCTCTCGAAACGGGCTCTCAACTCTCTGCCTGGGGTCATCTTGTGGCAGGAATGGCGGGATGATTTGCTATTTTCTCATGGTTCCTACTTATTACATTGGTCTTGAGGGCGTCTGTCTTTTTTGCTCTTATATTTATCATTCCATAGGTTTTATATGCGGCTGGATACTTATATGTTTTGTAGTTTACATGTGCAGATACTTGATTATGATGCGCCCAATATCTTGTTGGGCATATCTATATTATCTCTCATATATTTTTGCGGCCTTATATCATCTACATGCAGATGCTGACACAGATAGGGTGTAATATTCGTATTACACTCCATTCCTTGCAGGGGTGACTTCGATATTTATTGTTTGTGGACAGCTATATTTTGGACTTTTTTATGAGATGCTTATACTTTTGATGTTGTGGCATTTGCTTTTCTGATATTATTGGACACAAAGCAGATTGACTATGGGATTTGGCAGCCTTTGTTGACTGTTTTAGACAGCCCTCATGTTTTTCATATTGATGATATAACCGGTTTGTTCCGGGGACTCCTTATTGGCAGATTTGTATGTATTGAACATGGAATTGACAGTTGGACATATTTTACTATTTCACATATTAATAGTAAGTTATATTTTTCTATGAAAAAAGTTTCTTCTATTAATAATTAAACAATCAACTCTCCTCTAAATAAATTATGGAATATATACTAAATTATTTAATTTTTATATAATTTAAATTTGTTATAGTAGTTATTTAAATTATAATTTTAAGGGTAGCAAGTACAAGGGATTTTTTTTACCTCAAAGTATCTCTTGAAATAAGTTATGCTTGGGTTTTGGAATTGCAACCAACAATTAAGTTGAGGCCTATGCATTGCTTGAAGGCTTCCAAACTATCAAATTTGGTAAGGTGAATTCTCTAATAGTAGTGAGAAACTCGAAAATAATAATAAAGCTCATGAACAAACAACATATCTCAATGGATTAGTTTTTATGATCAAAGCTAAAGCTTCTATTTTAAAATATAGAATTCTATCATGTTTTTAGAGAACTTAATAGAAAAACAAACACTCAAGCTAATTGAGTAGCTCAGCTAGTAGAAGATCATTTGGAAAAAAATGTGGAGGTTGCATTTCTCTCAAACCCCTACATTTTAGTAACGAAATATGCCATATTCAACTATTTATTACTCCATGCACATTGTTGCCCACGTAGCATAGTAAACATGTTAAATTTTTTTATAAAGCTAAGGCATTAAAGGAGCATGACAATCATAGGGTGGCATCACACATACCATCCATTGCCTTGGTGGTCAGCACCTCCTTTAAGACTCATGACATGGTTTAACAGCCCCCTATGGATCTATTAGCTCTAGCGGTTGTATCAAAAACTAACAGGTCACCCTTTTGGTTTAACGACAAACATGGGCCAACAATCGGTATAAGAGACAAAAAGTCTCGGGTTCAAGTCCACTCAGTTGTTGTCGAGTACCTCAGTTAGTATTGAGGGGGAGATTGTTGAATTGGTAGTTGAAAACTTCTTTAGGACTCATGACATGGTTTAATAGCCTCTCGTGGATCCGTTAAATCTGATGGTTGTATCAAAAACTAGCAAATCGACCTTTTGGTCTAATGGAAAACGTGGGCCAGCACCATCCTACTCCAAGTCGCATCAATTTGAATGTGCTTACGTCAACTTTGAGGATGAAGGTGGGATAATGGGGCTTCAAGCTCTCGAATGCCCTCATTCCTTTTCAATCCTAGTCTCCTCGCCTGAGTTGGTGCACAAGATCGTTGGGTGCTTTAACAAGTCAGTATATCCTTAGCTCAGTGCTCTTAAGGTATGGTTCCTTGTTCCAAGGTGGCTTGATTGGTTCTTTGACTATCATCCTCGGTTATGCTCAAGACCATATTTCCAATGGCTTCATTGAATATTTGAATTTCATCCTCGATCATACTTAGGACTGTATTTTTATGTGTTTAAAGACCAAAGCTCTGAATTTATTTTTCTACTTCATTAGGAGACCTTGAGTTATTTTATAAATTTGGGGGTTTACTCAATGCTACCTATGCTTCAAGAAGGTGGGGTGGGTCAGGTTCAATATGTTTCATATTTTCTCTATATGTCATTTAGGAAGGATACAATTGGGGTAGTCATCCCATGTCTAACGATCAATTAACTAAAGTCTTGAACTAGTTAGTTGAGCATGTTTGGTTGAATTTCTCTAAGTTGGTTTATATACAACATTATGTAGTCTCATTGTGTTACCCCTCTCACAGTTATCTGTAGGCAATGATAATTGTGTTAATTCAGTGTATCTTGGGTTACTCAATTTGTTTGTCATCAAGCAACTTTGGGAACTATGCACTCCAAAGAACAATGGATTACCTAGGGTGCCATCGAAAATTTCAATGAGTTATATATGATTCAAAGGATTATTCGTCATAAAGAAGAAAATATTAATGAGAATAGAACCTCATGCGTATCTCTAACAAAATACTACAAATGATTGGGAGATAGGGTTAAAGTCGCTCTCTACAATTATTTGATCTCCCTGACAATTTTCATAGGGACGACAAGAGGAGGGGGTGGGCTTCCCTCCTTCAATGAGGTTCTTTCATCCAAGAAGAAAAAATACATAAAGCAATGTGAATTGGGTAAAGGTTAGGAAAGCAACTTGGAAAATACGATGGGAAATGGAGGTGTACGGAACTTGGAAAACTTACATGAAACATCTAAACCATGAAATGACCAACATCATCCAAAAACTCTAGCAAATGCATCCTTGAGGTAAATAAAATGCCCAGGTAAGAGATTAATTCATCTAAGGTTAGTGAATACATACAATATGCAAGATCATGCTATGATTGGAAAATTCATGGGCATATAGACAATGGAAAAGGCCCTCGTCTAGTGGATCAATACTAGATGGAAACCAAAAGGGCATGTAGATCTCAAATTATGGTCAAAAGGGTTTTTCACAGCAATAGTCACAAACCTGAAGGATTGGGAGAGAGTTTTTTAGAATGGCCCTTGTTTTTTCAACTTATTAAGGCTATACCTTCAATTATAGACGGAGAAATTTAGCCCCAAAAGATATTTTTCAACAGCCCTTATTTTGATGTGGATGTACTCACTACCATGAGAGTATTGGGATGAGGAAACCCTATAATGAATAGGAAACACCTTATGAACCTTTGAAAAAACTTTGGAGGTAACTAAGCTATGTTAGTCTACTTCACGCCAAAGGATCTGTGCATACATGAATGTATTGAAGGTACTATCTGACTGCATATGCCTTAGTTATCAGGATACTAAGTACCCTATACTATGAACACATTTTGTAGATGTCAAAAATGATATGAGCATGGCCATATAATCAAATATCGTCCCTTGAACAAAAGAACTCCTCCACCAAAGTCAGCAGAGAAACTAGATGAAGAGGGTTTCATCAAGGTCATAACCAAGCAATGGCAAGGGAAAAATCCCAATCCTCTAGAACAATCAAAAGGCATCAAAACAACTAACAACTTTGAAGACCTGATACAATAAATGAGCCATCGAGAAAATATTGCAGAAACCTTTAAGCCTACTCATATACAAAAACAAGCTAGTATGGTAATAGAAGCTAAAACTTCTAAAAATATTAAAAGGTTCAAGATGGATGGCACCCCATCCCAAGCATCCATTGAAAAGGAGGTGGCGACAATCATGGAGGAAGAGCAACTAATTGAGTCAAAAGATGGGGAAGACATGGATTTGGGTGAACTAGAACTCTAAGGCATAATCAACACATGTGAGTGTCAAGACACTCAGTTCATCCCTGAAGGATAGCTTTAGCTTCTCAAATATGCTCTTCGCTAAAGTAGGACCAAACAACACTTGTAGTATATGAGGAAAAGTCAAGTCTCAACCTCCCTTAGGGTAAAAAATATTATTCTCAAGGGACAACTAAAACCTACATGGGACGAGAATAAAATGGGTCAAAAGACCAACAAACAACTTCTAAAGGACCTAAGATAAATGCTAGTGGATTCAAGGCAATATGTTCCAGTGAGGGATAAGTTCCTCTTAACCCCCTTTCTAATTAAATATGAAGATCATAACTTGGAATATAAGAGGACTAATTTACCTCGGATGTGGGTGTTTGCAGATCATAAAAAAAGCATGTGGTTGGGGCACGTGGTTTACGAAGATGGACGCATGTCGGGTGGATGGGAGATCATGCGACTCAAGGGTAATCATAATCAAATCAAGCCATAGATTTGGAGGCAGGTTGAAAAAGGGAGGCAAGTACGGGAGCTGCGATGGAAATTAATGGTGACAACCAAGCTGGGGTGGAGAAAATGTGTTATATTCAGGGTATTTTCATCAATATTGGAGGTGATTGGCCCATGGGTATGGGAAATTATAGTTTGATGTGGAAACTCTGTAGTGACATAACCAAATGCAATGCTTCTATTGTCATTCGGGCTTCCTCAGGATAGAAGGAAGGAAATTGGGAATGCATGTCGATACATGACGTTGGTACTCTATGGAAGGTGGAAAACTGGAAGATTGTGGGTATCCTGAGTTCCGAAGGGACTATGACGATGGAGATAAACACTTAAGGAAATGGAAAGGTGGGTGCTGGTCAAAAGTGAGCCAACTGTGAGTAGCTTCGAGTTGCCTAAGTTGTGTAGATGTATAAGGTGACAATCCCTCAAGCGATTTGTGATGAGATTGAGGAGGTCAAGAAGGAGCTTTGGGTTGACCTAGAGGTTACGAAGCCTGCGAAGGAATCATCAACATTATAAGAATGGATTCATGACCTTGGTTCGAATTGGGGCCAATTGTCATTGTATGAACATGTTGTTTCGATGTTTTGGGTCATGAAAGGAATTCTGGGTCGAGTTCTGCAAGAACAGGAGACAAAAAACCAGGGAAATGAAATTCCAATAAATTGTTGGAAAGAACATTGGGTGGATTGCAAACTTGTGCATAAAACGATTGATGTAATTGCAAATTGCTTCAGCATTCTATTTCTACCGAGCTCGGCTGATGAGGGAGGTTTTGTTGCAGGAACACAACCTACAGGTATGAGCAGTTCGTTTGATGGTCGCCAAGTTCCATGAGGGTTGTTTTTGTCTTAGAAATGTTTTTCTTTTGGTCTATAATATCTATCAGTAGCTCGAATAGTGTAGTTGGTGCTATGTATCAATCGTTTGTTAAATGTCTAGGTTTCATGTTCATTAGTGATATCAAGACTGGTCAAATCCAAGTTTTCCTTGCTGGGAAGGGGTATTTTTGGTTTATGGAATTGTAAGGGAGGGTGTTCTGGTTGGTTGAGGGTCTAAATGAGGAGATGGAACTATGTGATGACAAAAGAACGATGTAATTCTCCGATTGTTATATAATATATAGTTTTCTTACTTACAAAAAAAAGAGGACTAATTTGGAATATGAAGATCATAACTTGGAATATAAAAGGACCAAGAAGATTATTTAGGAAACAAAATGTACAGGTGAAATGTTAGAGAAAATAGCTCGGTATTGTTGGAAAGGTTGTTGAGAAATGGTAGTGGATGTAAAAGGAATGGTTGGTGGATTTGCAATTATATGGAACCTGACAGAGATAGAAAAGGAAATTTCTTCTCCACTCCTAGAACTCTTTCAACAAAGTTCCATTTGATTGGAACAACAACTACATGTTTTGTTACCAATGTCTATGGACCCCAAATAATGGGGGGGTATCCAATTCCTCAACACCATTCAAAAGCTCAACACTACCAGAGGAGATCAACAATGGATTATAGGAGGAGATTTTAACATCATAACCTCCTTGGAGGAAAAAAGAGGTGGTATAAGAAGGATAGAAGTAGACAACAATTCCTTCAAACACACTATTCAAACACTAAGGTTGATATAGAAACAATGAATGGAATACACACTTGGAATAATAGGAGAGAAGGGCCTCATTAAGTGGCTTTTAGGTTGGATATATTTTTTTCTTTGAAACCCTAATGCTTCAAGGCCTTGTCATAGAGGCTTCCATTCTTCTACACACAAGGTCTAATCATTGGTTGGCTTATCTAAATCTAGATTTAGGGGGGCTGTCCAAAAAATTGGCCTTTCAAGCATTTTTTTGTTGGAGGACCCAAACTTCGAAAACAACATTTTCATCTAGTGGAAGGTTGATTCCATACATGAGGAATAGTTGATGTACAGATTCCAGCATCAATTAAAAATTCTAAAAATCAAATTGAACAATGGAATAAGGCAATATTTGGAGACATCTTCAAAGCTAAAACATATTAAAAAATAAGCATGGAACAACTTCAATAAAGATTGATTAATGAAGGAATAACATAGCCTCTCATCAAAGTGGAATTTGCATTAAAAACCCGAGTATACCTGGGAAGGAGATAGAAAGAAACCTTGTGGAGACAAAAATCAAGAATAAAATGGCTAAAGGAAGGGGAAAGGAATTCAAAATTCTTGCATAAATAAATGATCCAACATTGCCACCACAAACAGATCATCTCCATCCGGGCTAGCCAAGATAATACTTTTATCAAAATGTTGATACTAAAAAGGAACTAATCTTCTATCACCAAACCTTGCTCTCTGAATCTCAAGAAAATCAGAAGGAGGCCATCCAACAAATCACTTAGTATATCCAAAAACTAGTAACTAAGGACCAAAATAATAAACTTGTAAGGAAAATCACTATTGAATAGGTGAAACAAGCAGTAATGGAGATTCCAAGAGGGAAGTCCCCAAATTCAGATGGGTTCACTACAAACTTATTTTGCAATTGTTGATCGGTTATCAAATCTAAAGTATGGGAGGTAGTTTAGGAATCGAGGAAAACATATGTAGTTTTACTTGCACTTAACTCTACCTTCTTCAAATTGATACCCAAGGAGGAGAGAGCCAACAATCCTAGCAAATTCTAGTTGATCACTCTTTGTAATGTCATCTACAAAATCATCATTAAGGTTATAGAAAACATGCTTAAACCCCCCATGCTTCACCTTGTTTCGTCATAGAGAATAAGATATGTGGAGGGAAAGAAAATTATGGATGGCATTATACTAGCCCATGAAGTTATTCACATGCTCAAATCCACTGACAAAGTAGGTATGTTATTGAAATTGGACATGTCCAAAGATTCTAATAAAATAAGTTGACAATACATTATACATATATTGTTAGCTTTTTGTTTCTCTAATACTTGGACAAACTAAATCTTATATTTAACCTCATCTGATTTCTTCTCAACATTAGTTAATGATGCCCCCTCTTCTACCTTTTCTCCATGAAGAGGTATTAGGAAATGTGACCTCCTATCCCCTTTCCTATCATTATGATGGCAAAAGGGTTAGGGAGATGTTTAAAAGTTGTTTTTTTGAAAGCCAAGATCAAATATCTAAGACTCCATGGTGATGATCTAATCTCCTCCCACCTTCAATTTGTGGATGATACCATGCTAATGGGAGTCCCTATAGTGAGAGAAGAAATGGCCATAAAAAGGTCTTAAATCTATTCATGGAGTTTTCAAGCACAAATATAAATCAAGCAAGTCTCAAATCTTCTTTCTCAATACCACCCCTTATGTGCAGCTTAATATTTCTAGAATTTTAGGTTATCAAAGAATCTCCCTTCCGTCCAAGTACTTTGGTGCCCCTATAGTTGAAAATTCTCTCCACATTTTATCCTATGAAATGAGAGAAGAAACTCTCGAGTTGGAATTTCACATCACTCAATCTCGTAGGTTGATTGGCTCTCATCAAATTGATGCTTCAAACAATGCTTGTGTATCCATTTTCAACTGTTATTATTCCCAAATATGTCCTAGAGGCTATTTAGTATCTACAAAGATCATTTCTATAGGGTGACAACAAATCAAAACCCAAATGGGTTATCATTGTATAAGAAAAACTTTGGGTTCTAAAGTTTGTAGGTAGATTGGGTATCTGAGATATGAAAATTGAAAGCTCAACCCTAGGAGTCAAAATCTAGTGGCGATTACTAAATACCAAAGATGAATTATGGGGCCAACTTTGGGTGTAAATATGCTCCAAGAATTGAAGGTTGGGATTTAATTTAGATGGAAGGAAATACAAATTGATCCCTTACCTAAAACAATGCCCGAAAAAATTAGTCTCTTATCCAAGACAATTGTTTATGGGAAATCAGAGATGGTTGAACTACCCTCTTCTGGGATGATGCATGGAAACAAGTCCCAAGGATTCGAGAACATCCAACCCTTCATGAACATCAAAATATTTTTCTTGCTCGGAGCAATAGGCAAGTTGATCAATATTGGTACATTAACAATTCAAAACTAAAACAGAGGCTCTAGACTCCCAAGGAGGAATGGCCAAATATTCCTCCCAACCTATATAGAGAGGGACTTTGATCAAAATTGCAACAATGACGAGTCATAATTAAAATGGGGCTTGAAAAGCTTTAATGAGGGCACAATGTTGGGGGTAACTTCAATCTAATAGAAGCTTACTTACTATCATTGGGATTCATTGTAGATGGGGAGGGAAAATTTTGGTAACATATATGGAGACAAAAGCTATGGTCGAAGATTTTAAATTTTCTATGGTTGGTAGTTAGACATAACAGGGGTCCAAATCATTGGAATATGATTCGAAGGCCCCTCATGGTGCCATATTTGTAAAAGAGAAGAACAAACTATGGAACACCTTCTAAAGCGTTGTTCCTCAGTGTCAGACTTATGAGATAAGGGGGAAACTCTGTTTTGGCAAACTGATAGGGACTGATATAACATAAAATTAGCAATTGAACAATGGCAGATGGGAGCTTTCAATAGTCCCATTCTCAACTGAACCTAACAACTTTTCCTAGATTTCCCTCTAGGAAACTTGGAATGAGTAAAAACAAAGAATCTCCAAAGAATTTGAGATGAATAACGATTAGATTTGGAGCAAAATTAGCAGGATATAGTGGAAATACTCTAAATTATCTAATAGCTCGAGGAGGATCGTAGGTGTTATGAGAGAGAAAACAACAACATGCAAGCTTGTGGATTTGAATCAAATCTTATAATAGCCAGGGTTCACAATACAAAAAAAATCATCTCAAGTCCTAACAAATGGTTCCCACCTCCAGAAGGTTTAAAAAAATGAAACTTTGACGTGGCATCAAGAAGTAAACTAGGATCAACAAGTTTCAGGGGAACCATTCAAAATAATTAAGGAGAAATCGATTGGATCTATGCAAGTTCCCTAGGAATAGAAAGCAACAATGTTGTTGAACTTAATGCTCTATAGAAGGGATTGAAACAACCATCCAACGTGGTTTTTCTTAAATTGTGGTAGAAGGGGACTCTCACATCATTATCCAAAAGTTAAGAAAACCCCATAATGGTTTGCCCATCAAAATAAAATTTCTATAAACCAGTGGCTTGAGGAGAGTTTGGAACAACTCTCTGACAATATTCATTAGATTTCGGCCCTCATCCCTTCTCACATTTGTAGATTTGGAAACAAAGTGCCTAATTGCTTATTCAAGGAAGGGGTAGAGTGAAAACAAAATGACTTGGACATAGAGCGGTGAGAAATCGCCCCTTATGCTTTAGTATATGATTGTCTAAGCCTCTCCACTAAGGACTATAGTCCCTCAGATACAGTGATAGGGACGAGATATAGGAAAACCCAGAGACCAATGCAAATAAGTGACGTGGCATGATCTTCTCAAATCACAACAATTGAATATGCAAGTGGATGCAATAGGTAGATGGGTTGCATGCTAAGACAAGCCCAAGTGGGAATAAACGAGGTGTGCTAAGACAAGCCTTACAGGTGCAGTCACCTTTTACATCACATAAACATAAGTGTGGCTAAGAGCCCCTGGGCCATGTGTCCAAATGGGTCCATCCCAAGAAACACTAAAGCACCAAACCAAGGCACAAATTCCCAACATGATTGGGGATTTCCACCCATCAAGGGATAGTTAGAAAATCCACTAAGCCAATTCTTCTTGAAATGAAAACCAAGAGGAATTGCCATAACCATACCATGGATCTTAATCCCCGTTAGACCAACACTTTTACATAAGAAAACACATACTTTTCCTTTTACAATGGCAAGAGACCCCTTCACTCTTGTATATCTTAAAAGGCACGCTGCAAACAATCTAGTGCCTAACAACTGGCTCCAACTGTGGGACATGCACTATTCTTGGGAGTGTATGAGAACCCCATAGAATCTCCTAAAACTTGTAGACCTACACACATCTAACAAAAAATATGTCAAATGCATTAGAGGCAGACACTTTCATCTTTCCTTGTTCAAATTCATGAAAATAAAAAATTAAATAGAAATACCAAATGTAATGCATGGGTAAAGCAAATGTTACATCAAAATGCTTATGCAAGATATTATGCAACCTATCCACCTACTCTAAGCATGGAAATATAAATAGTTTAAGTGAAATCATACCACTAGTGAATCCACCTTAACATGTCATCCATGCTAGGGTTTCTTCCCTTATATTTGGCAATAGTCCAAGGCAAAACCATGCCAAACTAAGTATATTCCATTACCTTCATCGAAATGGAGCTATAGTGATAGAAGAGATCATGGACTTGAATGCCTTCAAACCCTTAGCAAGAAGAAGCGCCCTTTACGCAAGACCCCTCTATCCAAGCTTGAACATGGATTAAGTACAAATTGCCTTGATTATGGATGTGCTCTTCAAAACTTGTTTGCTCCCCAAAATGAATTTCAAAACCGGCAAGAAGACCTGAAAGGAAGGGATTGTAAAGAGGCCTCAAATTTGCCTTAGGAGAGGGCTCACCTTGTTGCTCATAACCTACAATAAAACCACCTTCTTGTTGTCCAAAACTCGCATCAATCCCTGAAAAACATGGTTGAGAATGCTGGAAAAAATAAACTATATGAGAAAGTAAACTTGGTTGTTAAACATCAACAATAGGATTTTCCATATGTAACCCCATATCCTCATCAATGGTGAGTAAGCATGGCTTAACCAAATAAGACATCTAGTCAAATATTGGTTTTCCAAGGTCTCAAAGTTTACAATTTCTTCATTGGAATAATCATAAGTGGGCTCTCCAACAAAATTTCGATAATCCATACCCATATCATGCCCATCAAGAAAATGAACATCATCGCATTCATGGAAACCATCTTCAATGGTAATAAGATCTTGCAACCTATCATTTTCAATAAAATTTTCTTTGAAAGAGAAAGGAAAGTACACCAATAATTCATCATCATGAAGAGAACAAGGAGATGTGTCAACCATGTATTCATCAATCATGTCTTCAACGTCCCTTTCAATGGAGAATGGATTTTCAAGAGCTTCTTCATTTTGTTCTCGGTCTTCATGAAAACCCTTTTTATGTTGTTCCACACTTGCATAAAAACTTGGCTTTGGCTGATCCAAATTGAGAATTTTGTTGCTTCTGCATGACGCGAGAAAATCATGGACATCTTCCTTGGCTTGGTACATCCGTGGCTCAAAAGATGAAGTGCCACACTCTTGGCCCTCAAAGAATCATATATGGTAGGGCCAAGAAACCTCCAATACTTATAGTCTTCTTCATCATGTAGAGTAATCTTGTCATTTTCGAGAAGGCTCAAAATATCATATGAATCTTTGAAACAATAGCATGGAGAACTGACCATTTCTCCACTTTCTTCAATTATGGATTCTTGGTCTTCATGTGCCTCTTGATTTTCGACATGGATTTGCTCGGCTTCACTTTCTAGGACATCTTTGTCTTCATATTCAAAGGTACCATCCTTTTCAAGCATAGGGCCCGAGATATCATCTTCTTTTTAGTCATCGACAAAATATTGAATGGAAGATTCTTTGACAATGGCTTCTTCATGAGAGCTTTATAGGGGTTGATCTTCATCATTATCTTCATCTGATGAGTTAAAGGTGTCTTCATCAATGAGATACCCAATATCCATTTTGAAATAGAGATATCATCTCTTACAAAAAATCTTAATAAATTCTTCTAGTGAGTGAATTCCTTTCTTAGGAATTCCATCATAACATTCGTATACATCATCGTTCATCAAGTCGAAAGACAACATGAACATCTCCATGAACCACTTATAAATTTTAAATACCCCACATGAATGACACAACATCCCACTCAGTTGAATCCTCATGCCCATGAAATTTTGGGATGATCTTCTTCTAATCGTCCTCATTCGGATCATAGACATGGAGTTGATTAGGATATACCGAGACCCTTGAGAAATCCAATGGATCAAACCAATCCTGTATCCATTCTTGAACATAAAATGCCATATAATTTTTTTATTGATGCCAAAAATGTGGGGAGTCGCTAAGATGAGCTCTTCTTCTTAATTAACAGATGTGCTCACCCCCATGCTCGATAATGCGATTGATATCAGAGGCTTATGTCTAAAAGTTTACTTCTTTGTTTGTATTCTTCTTCAGTGGAGTCGCCATATAAGATCTGCAAGGTTAGTCCTTGACAATAATGTCATCAAAGTATCAAAACAAAAACTTACCTCAACTTTCTTACTAATGTGTCATTCTTGCCAAGGGGATGAAAAATCAAACCTAAGCAACACGCCTTGAATGTCATGCAACAATATTCTAGCATCTTTGGCAACAACACCAAAAAGTGTTATCACTTAAATTAGCACCCTTGGTCAAGGTCATGGACCTCGGTGCTATGGGGGGTAAGCACAAGAGAAGCTAGTGCCCAATGTCACCATAGCCTAGCTTATTGACACTTCAGGTCAAATCCGAAGGGGGAGTATCTACAATTTGGTGAATGATATATGTAGCCACTCCAACGACACAAATACCCTTCACAAGCGACCTCTTGGCTAAGACCAGTGACTTATGTTTTCAAAACAATGAAGCATAAATATGACACCTCAAGAGGGTAGGAGTTATAACACTTTATTATGAATTTCAAGATAAATAACTTCAATATCTAACTATTATTATAAAATTGCAACAATCAATAACACTTCAGAAAATGGATGAAAACCAACCCAAACAATGACAACTTAACACATAAGATGTACCATGGGGGTTAAGGAAAGTAGCATGCATCGAGAGAGTGGAAGGGAGCCCTAAATCAAATATGAAAGTGCTTAACCATATATGGTTTAAGCCCTAGCCTTCCCTTAGATAGATGGTGGACCCACTTAAAACCTTTCCAATAGATGCTACAACCCCCCAAGGGTCAACCTAGGCCTTTTCCTTGCTTTTTTGGTCTTCGTAATTTGTTGATTTGACTAATGCACAAGTTATACCAAATCTGAGAAAATACCTAGATAACACAAATTATGATAAAACTTTCCCTGAAAATCCACTAAGAAATCCCCTAAGGCACACTTTTTCAATGGAGGACAATTTCCAAATTTATGATTTTTTTTAGATATGAATTTTCTATAGTTTTAGGGTTTTTCCAAATATTATATTTTTTTGTATTATTTGTAATATAAGAAAAATATATTTGATAAAAATTTGAAGAAGAGAAGGGGTTAGAACTTAATCACCTTAGACCTTAACCCTAGGGATACAAGAGATCAAGGCCAATGCCCCTACTCTATTTGGCTATTTAAGATTTGGCTATTTAAGATTTGCCAATTAGGGCATGTAGACTAGTAACCCTATATGGGTCAAAGTAGCCTAAGCCTATTAGGGCAAACAATGAATTCCAAGGCCCCACTATAGAGATCTCCTTCAAGAGGAAAGTCTCCTCCCACACAATTACAAGATGCCAATAAAACCCCAATTTATAGTGCTTAAGGTGCAAGAGTAATGCCAAACAAGAAAGCTGAAATATCTTACCAACATTCACAATGGAAAGAGCAAGAGAAAGTTCTTAGGTCTTCCTTAGTCACAAGTTATAACAATCATTCTTTGAATCAACCTTGAGAGATAGAAAAACCTTAGGATTTCATCATCCAACCATTCATCACTAGAGATCGGTGCCAAAAAGAGAAGTGCACATAGCCTGAAGAGCTTCAGTATACCAAGAGAAAAAAGAAGAAAGATCATATTTGAACCCTTGTCTTATTTCCAAATGAGAGCTACTAGGAACCTCTATTTATATGAGGCATCCTAGCCTTTTTGAGTTTTAGAGCCTACCTTACAAAAAGATAAAAATAACTTAAATTAGGGTTTGTCACCCACAAGTCGGGGACTAAACCACAAAAGACTAAAAGTAATGATAGAATGATGTAGATGGTTTCAACCAAGTGAAGTGTTGAGCTAGAGGAGGATGTCATGCCCCAACTAACCCTAACGACGCAGAAGATCCCTCAATGTTCTACCCTTTAGTAAGGTAAGGCCTTCTTCTAGAGGATGACATCATTATGAATTTTTCACATGGAGACTAAGAGGAGGGGTAATACATGAAAATAGAAGGTCCAAGTGGGCATAAAGAAGTTGTACTAAGGTAGGTATGACAACGCTTACATGCACAATCACCTTCTACGTAACATAAACAAAAGTGTGGCTAGGAGCCCATGAGCCATGTGTTCTAATGGGTCCATCTCAAGAAGCACTAGAGGACCAACCCTTGGCACAAATGCCCAACATGATTGGGGATTTTCGCCCATTGAGGGGTAGTCAACAAAGACACTAAGCCAATACTTCTTGAAATGAAAACCAAAAGGACCTACCATGACTAGACAACGAGTCTTGAGCCCCACTAGACTAACACTTTTACATGAGAAATCCTATAATTGGCCTTTTACATGGAAAAATACCCCTGCACTCTAGTATATCCTGAAAGGCACGTTGCAGACAATCTGGGATGTAACAACTCTATTGTACAATTTGACTACAACCTTGTCAATACAAAATATTTATCCCATTATTGTTTACACACACACACACACACACATCCA
Source organism: Larix kaempferi (assembly GCA_027924585.1). Taxonomy (NCBI): domain Eukaryota; kingdom Viridiplantae; phylum Streptophyta; class Pinopsida; order Pinales; family Pinaceae; genus Larix; species Larix kaempferi. Next base: position 10,617,782 of record BSBM01000931.1, read on the forward strand.
GGATACAAAGCTCGAGACAAACCCCTAAGTACTTCCCTTCATTTCGAGGATGGTACCTAGGATAAACCCAAGATTTTTTAAGGCATAAGGCCAAGTCAACAAGGGCACAAAGCCATTTCAACATTATTCTCAATATGAGCTCCATCCAACAACCACTCGAGCCACACCCAATTGACACACACACACACACACACATATAAATTAAATTTTAATTCAACATAATTTATTTTTTAAAATTAACTTAAATTTATTTTAATTTTATGCTTACTAAATATAAAAAATAATTAAAAATATTGTTATATGTAATAAATGTTTACTTAAATTTTAATTTAAGAAGTCAACTAATGGAATTTTTTAAGCAGAAAAAAATGTTCTTTGATATCCAAATTGAATCAAAGAAAACATAGTTCAATACATGGGGTATTTCACCATCCTTACATCATAAACAAGTATCTGCATTGTCTGATATACAAGCATACTAAGTTTGAGCTCAAAAGAGGCCTATAGATAAGGCATTACAAAAGTCACTACAAGAACATAAACAAAATGTGTTAAGCCCTAAATATTGGCACATTGATCCCCTTATTATGGCGTATTACATATTATTGATGTCGGCTTGGGTCTATTAGTGGGTCTATTAGTTGTTATTGTACCCCTTTGTCTCGTATATATAGGAAGGAGACCTTTTCATGTTAGTCATAATTGTATCTTGTCTTGTCTTATGTACTTTGCTGTGAATATTTAATTAATATTATTAATTATAAATTAATAGTTTATTAGTTTACTAGTGAAAGGGCATAACCCCTCACTATGCTTCCTCAAGCCCTATAAAGGCCATCTTATTGTAATTTTATATTCATCATCTAATATATTATTTCTATTTATCATTCAATATGAGAGTCGGATTCGACTATTAATAGTCCAACCGGATACGGTTGCTGCATTTGGTATCAAAGCGGAACGCTTCTCCATCTAAGCTGGGTTTCAGCTCACACTCAGAGCGAACTCGATCACGTGAGCTCGGACTCGGCTCATTCCTCCATTCCACTGCATCACTCACTCCATTCCGCCTGCTGCACTTTCCACACGCTACCCCACTCTCCATTACCAAACCTTCTTCACGCTTCACCCCATTCTGTTGCAGCCTTTAATCCCTCTCCTCAGGTCTGTGCACTCAACAAATCCCCACTCGAGTATGCTCCTCCCTTCGCTTCAACTCCCTCACATCTCTACGCTCTCACCACTCCTCTTCCCTACGCGTTCTCGATCCCTACACTCTCAGCGCTTCATTCCTCTTCCCTCGATCCCAACCTCGCCATAATCCTCATCTACACGCCCTCATAACTCTCCATCCCCACGCTCTATCCATCCCCATCAAACGCTCCTTCCACACCTTCTTCAGGTAACTGCTCAACCTGCCCCCCACTCTGCCTACGTGCTCCCCCATCCACCTGCTCCCCGTTGCTACGTCGCCACTCTTGCTCTCCACTGCAGAACCCTTCCTTCACACTCCACACTGCACCAACCCGTGCCTCTCCAGATTGTGCCTCCTACCAGCACCCTCGTCCCCAGCCTCCATGCCTTCCACCACACCACCGATGCTTCCCTTCATACGCATGTGCCCCCACACTGCAAACGCCTTCTTCCTCAACATCATGATGCGCCCTCTCCCCGTCGTTGCTTCACTTACCACCTCCGTGCCCTCCAATATCCCTCCAAACTCCACGTGCCCCTTCTTCCTCACCCGTTTCCGCTTGTTTCACTCCCGATATCGCGTTGCACCATCGGCCTACGTCTTCCACCCTGCGTACCCAATTGCTCACCACTTAGTCGCATAGTCCCAACCACGCTCCAACCGCTCCACTCCACCCTTCGCCCAACACCGTACACTCTTCTGTTGCGCCCTCACGCTCCCCACCTACGCGCCAACTCCCCACGCCTTCCACCTGCTCGTTGCTGCACCTCCCAACTCCACCACGCCATCCATCCACACAACCCTAAAACCTGCAACAAAAACAAAATAAATATTATTATAATAATATTTTATAATAAGTATTATTATTATAAAATATTTTTAAGAAAAAAAAACTATTATATACAATATTATTATTATTATTTTTAAAATAATAGCAATTATCAAAATCTTTTTAATAATTAATTAGATTAATTATTACTTTGGAAAAAATTTCTACGAGTAGCCATGAGGTCAATGTGGGAAGAATTGGATCAGATCTCCAATCAATTTCATAGTAAAATGGACAAAATGTTTGGTCGGATGGAACAATCAGTTGTAAAAGTTGCCCAAAAAGCTATTGACGACACCTTCAATAAAATAAGCCAACAAAGCAACCCGAAGGCCTCTGAAGACAAGGACTCCGAAACTAAATCTAAATATGATTTTCAAAGCCCAGAAGAAAAACTAGTTAAAGAACATAAAAATGATAAAGAGGAAGATACAAAAAACTATTATGTCAACCAAGAAGAGAGTATGGATCTTGATCAAAATTGGAGCAAGAAGCAAGCCAATTATGTAGTTAAGTATCTGATGGAAGCTGTATGCACAAAGGAAGAAAATACAAAGGAACTTTTGATAAAGACTAAAGAAAATGGCAGTAATGAAGATCAATACGTCAACAAGAATGTCACAAACATAAACACACGAAGAGAAGATGTCATCACAAGGAACGCTAGAACGAACATCAATAAGAACAACTATAAGGTTAATCGGAATAACAACATGAAAATAGTTATCATGGGAAAGTTGATCGAGTTTGTTCAATCAAGAACAAAAATAGTTAAAAGTAACAACCAAGCAAGCGGTAAAAACATAAACGAAACTTCACCAAATATAGATTTAATACAGATTTTGAAGCAAAAGAAACAAAAGGAAGCAATGGTCGTAATCAAAATTGCACCTCTCAAGTCATCAGTGCGACATAGAGCTAGAATAAAAGACGACATTAGGAAAATACTCAAGCTTTGAGGACAAAGCTTTCCTAAGGGGAAGGCAATGCTGTGAATATTTAATTAATATTATTAATTATAAATTAATAGTTTATTAGGTTACTAGTGAAAGGGCGTAACCCCTCACTATGCTTCCTCAAGCCCTATAAAGGCCATCTTATTGTAATTTTATATTCATCATCTAATATATTATTTCTATTTATCATTCAATATGAAAGTCGGATTCGACTATTAACAGTCCAACTGGTTACAATTGCTGCATACTTAGTACATTGTGTAAGGAGGTTCCTCTCTCAAAGAGGATTGTTATTCATCTCAGTTACTCACTATTAAGGCGTGGATTACTTTCCTCTGGTCTATTTCTACTATTTTTATGCTCTATCTGGGACTTGGTTGCATAACATTTGGTATTAGATCCCTTTCCTCGGGACTGGTTTCTTCAAAACGAGTCATCTTGGAATTTTCGCTATAATTTTTTTTCTAAAAGGATTCAAAAAGTGATAATAAAACCCATCTCCAAAACAGACCAAGTTATCTGTGGTACAATTTTTAGATCCTGATACAATACAGATTAAGAGATATTCTCCTTTGAATTTAGGGTTTTTTACTAGTCCAAAACCTAGTCTTAAACATGTGTTATGGGGAAAATGGTCATATATGTGGCATGAAAGATGCAAATTGAGTGAGACATATTGCATAAGAAATAAGACGGACCAAAGTATATTTGGTAGGGTTTTAATCCTCATATCTGAAATATTGGACAGGTGGTAGACCGTAGAATTTCGTTGTTTTGGAAATACCAAAAATAAGAAGTGTTCGGATATTCGCAATAAATTCTTATTGGTACATCAGAATTAGGTCATACCTGTGTCATTGGAAAAAGGACACATCGAGCTACACCAATCCATCATTTCAGACCCAGAGGAGCCGAAATTTCAAATTTACATCATTTTCAAGTCGGCCCTAAAACAGTCTTCCAATCAGGGTTTGAAAAAGGGTACGCCATTTTAAATTTGAATAACTTTGAGTAGAAGGATCTAATTGTGGTGAAACTTAGGGTGTGATATCTATTTGTATTTTTCATAATGCCACCAAAATAAAGTGTAAATCTCACACTCCACTTAAAATACGTGAGGAGTAATCTCCAATGTACGATGAAAGGGAAGATCTATCTTTTCAAGTGTCCCGGTTGGAAGAGATGATTAAAGGATCTGTGAAAGCAGTTGATTTAGTTAATTTAGAGGGGAAGTTGATGAAACATATGGATAATAAGATGGAATAAAATATGAAAGGGTTGATGGAACAAATGGAAAATATTGCTAATCTCATACAAAATTCAAAGTATACTCCTTCTCCAGGTGATGATGTGTTCCATGATTCTCAGGAGGATAAAGATGAGGTCCATGTTGAAAAACATTCCATGAATGAGAATATTCCAAGAGGAAATGATTCTGATCATGGAAATAATCAAGGATGGTCACCAAGGGGTACCCAAATTCCCAAGTTTGACATGAAAAAGTTTGATGGCAATGATCCAATATCATGGATATTCCAGATGGAGCAGTTCTTTGATCTACACTAGGTTCCAACTTTGCAAAAGGTAACTATTGCATCCATATATTTAGAGCCTGATGAATTTGTATGGTACCAATATATTTGTGACCGTAAAAAGGACTCTATTATCTCTTGGTCTATATTCACAGAAGAATTGATTGCACATTATGGGGATATACATAGCAACACCTTCTTTAGCCAGTTGGTAAATTGCAAGCAAAAAGGCCCAGTTAGTGAGCACATCAAGCAGTTTCAGAAGCTAAGTCTCAGAGTGAAGAATATTTTAGAAAATAATTTGTTGGATCTCTTTATTGGAACATTGAAGGATCACATCGAACATGAGGTTTGCCTTTGGGAACCTAAGTCCTCGGAGCATGCATTTAGGGTGGCAAGAAAAGTTGAAAAAAAAATTATGCCAAAAAGGAAGTCTACCACTGTAATATCCCGATTTTGACCCCATTGCACTAAAAGGTAAATGATGTAATATTGTTATAAAATCGTGGTGAGGAGCTCAAGGCCAAGGCCCCACCATCGATTTAGTGATGCATATGGTTTGCGTGCTAGCCAGGCACAATGGAATTGCAAATATCATGTAAATATGCATTCTAATTAAATACCCACAACTAGCTATGCAATGCAACAAGAGATGGGGGCATGATTTTACAAGGAATTGGGAGAGAAATATTCAAACCCTTGGATCCAATCAAGACAAGCCAAGTGTCAATGAGAGAACCCATAAAACCCTTAACTACCCATGTTGAATTTTGTGCCACTCATTCATTTCTTTCAAGAGTTGGTTGAGGTAGTTAATGCCTTGAGGAATGGGAGGTATGGCTGTCCAAAAATTCGGGTATGGGAAAGCCACCCTGCATGTAAAATCATGTTTTGGATTCTTGGGCAAGAAAAGAGCCAGGAATTGTTCCCCATGCCATTATCCATCAACCAGTTTGCCTCTCTCTCACGAGTTGGGAGCTAGCTGAGCATTTTTCTCTATCGAAATTCTGTGTTTTCCTTCATTCTCAGCTGGGAGAAGGGCGTTTTTGTTGTTGTATACCAGTGGGGAAGAAGGGGAATCGAATTGGGGTTCCATAGAGACCGTTTTGGCTGCTGAATGCTTAAATAGTTGGGGAAGAAATCGTTTTCCTCCCTGTGATTGTTTTTCCCCATCCCACAATCCATTTTTGGCTGGAAACGATTTGGGGAAAACCCATGGCCATCTTGTTTCTAAATCCCATTGTCAAAAACGTGTATCCATGCCCAATGATGGAGTTTTGCTGTGTGTAAGTAGTGTATGATGGGGTATGGGTTATGGGTATCCATTGCTTTGGCTTGAGATTTAGTGCAAGCATCCAGAAATGAAGAGGGTTCAGATTTAGCCTGATAAACCCAACTATGGACTGGCTTGGCTTAGATGCAATGGTTATTTGGTTGTGTATGAGCTTGAGAATCCCCTTTTCCTTGTAGAAATCATGCCCAGCTCAGGGGTGGCAGTTGTGTTGAGAGATTGATGAACACAACTGGCCTATGGTTGGGTGGAACGTTGCAGCGACATAGCTAGTTGCTTGGGGCAACTTTACATCAATATGAGTATATTATTTGTGTGTATTTACATCTGAATTGTTTTAATTTGATGAGTGTAGTGATATGTTGTGTGCATGAGAAATGGGCGTGGACAATTTAATTCCAATGTGCATGTTTGCTTTGAGTTGCATCTGCACACATTTCTTTTTATTCGTATGAATCTAATGAATCGGGCTGAGTTTATGAAAAAGCCCCAGATTTCGGTATCATGTTCCCTTCCTTGCGTTGGACCGATGGTAGGGGACGTGACAACCACTTACGACTATAAAGAAGGAAGTGTGATCTCCAGTCATCGACAACCTACAAGGTTGACACCACAACAACTAGAGGAAAAAAGTGCAAAAGGGCTTTGTTAAATTGTGATAGCAAATACAGTAAGGGACATAAGTGCACTGAGAAGAAACTATTTTACATAGATTGTGAAGCAGAGGAAGAAAATGAACAAGAAGCACCAAAAGAATAGGAACTGTCTCAAGATGAATAAATAGAAGATACTACTTTCGAAGATGTTACTCCCACCATATTTTGTCATGCATTGGATGGAATTAGCACTCCTCAAACTCTTAAGATCGAAGGATATATCAAAAATAAAAAGGTAACAATGTTGATTGATTCTGGTTGTACTCATAATTTCATTCACTATAAATTAGCCAAGGTTCTCAATTGTTTTGTATATCCAGCACCAGAGTTTCAAGTAATGATTGCAGATGGAGGAACTATCAATTGCTCAGGAAAATGCCATAATATCAATATCACTATGCGGGAATATGTATTGAATATCTCAATGATTGATATTTCAATGGGGGGTGTTGATGTTGTCTTAGGAGTACAATGGTTACAATCATTGGGAACGATGGCTTTTAATTTCCATAAGCTTTTCATGAAATTTTTATGGGAAGGAAAGGAATATGAGTTAAATGGTATCACTGGGAAACCAAGTAAAGTGATAAGCTCTAATGGTATGAAAAAATTGATAAAAAAGGGACATCAAGGTGCAATTGCACAATTATGCTCATTAGATGTTCAAACATCTAAGTCTCGTATTTCCTCAGGTCTCGAAAAGGTGATTGATAAGCATTCCAAGGTATTTGAAGATACTCCAAAAGGTCTTCCGCCTGTTCAAGATTTTGATCATGCTATTCACTTAATTACAGGAAGTGTCCCTCCTAACATCAAACCTTACAGATACCTCTATGGACAAAAGAGTTAAATTGAGCGTATGGTTGACGAAATGTTAGAGGCTGACATAATTAGGCCTAGCCAAAGTTATTACTCTGCACCAGTGGTAATGGTACACAAGCTGGATGGATCATGGCATATGTGTCCAGATTATAGAGAGCTCAACTAGATCACCATTAAAGATAAATTTCCCATCCCTGTCATCGATGAATTGTTAGATGAATTACATGGAGCAAGTTTCTTCACAAAGTTGGATCTCCATTCCATATATCATCATATTAGAATAAAGCAGGAAGAAATTCCAAAAACAACATTCATAACTCATGAAGGTCATTATGAATTTTTGGTCATGCCATTTGGTCTCACGAATGCGCTTTCCACATTTCAAGGTTTGATGAATTCCATTTTCAAGCCTTTCCTTATAATTCTTTTGCTTATATTCTTTGATGATATGCTAATCTATAACAAGTCTTAGGAAGAACATGCTCAACATGTTGACAGGGTACTACAACTACTAAAGGAGCAACAACTACAGGCAAAACCCTCCAAATGTTTCTTTGGGGTAAAGGAGGTAGAATATTTGGGTCATATTGTATCTCAAGAAGGTGTCAAGGTAGACCGCAACAAAATTAAAGTCATGATGGACTGGCCAATTCCCAAAAACCTGAAGAATCTTCGAGGATTCTTAGGTCTGACAGGGTACTACCGCAAGTTTGTTCAGAACTATGGAAGAATAGCAGCACCTCTAACATCATTATTGAAGAAGGATGCATTTTCTTGGACTCCAAAGGCAACTCAAGCTTTTGAACAACTTAAGGAGGCAATGTGCAAAGCTCATGTTTTGGCCACACCAAACTTCACTAAAACATTTATTGTGGAATATGATGCTTTAGGAAATGGGATTGGTGTTGTTCTATTGCAAGAAGGACACCCGCTTACTTTCACAAGTCATCCAATCAAGGGAAAGCACTTACCGAAGACTAGTTGAGAAGGAAATGTTGGCAATTCTACATGCTCTTAAGGAATGGTGTCCTTACCTAATAGGTAGACACTTCAAGGTCAAAGCAGATCATGACAGCCTTAAATACTTCTTGGAACAGAGATTATCTTCGGAAGAGCAACAAAAATGGGTAACAAAAAGGGAAACATAATGTGGTGGCAGATGATTTCCAGAAAATATGAAGATGTCAGGGCATTACTTTGTGCAATTTCCATTCTACAACCCGATTGGGTAGCAGCAGCAAGGGAAGAATGGAAAAATGACCTATTTGTGTGGACGCTCATTCAAAAGCTACATGATGATCCCAGTGTATCAGATACTTTTGTGTGAAAAAATGATTCACTATGGTATAAGGATCGCTTATATTTATGCAAAGACTTCCAAATCAAACAAAAGGTCCTCTCCTATAGGTGGGCACTCTAGATTCCTGAAAACTTATCAAAAGGTCAAGAAGGAATTGTTTTGGGAAGGTCTTAAATATGATGTTCAAAGGATCGTGGCCGAATGCTTGGTTTTCCAACCGAAAAAGGTGGAAACTGTTAAGACCTTGGGACTTCTACAACCATTAGACATACCTTGCTAGCACTGGGAATAAGTCTTAATGGATTTTATCACAGGTCTACCCAAGTCAGAAGGAAAGGATGTTATTATGGTGGTTGTTGATAGACTCATTAAGTATGCACATTTTTGTGCACTCTCTCACCCTTTTAATACAAGTCTAGTAGCCACAACTTTTCTGGACACAGTTCATAAGTTACATGGAAATCCGAAGATTATTGTAAGCGATAGAGATCCAATTTTCACTGGAAAATTTTGGACTGAATTATTTTCTTGTTTGGGTACCCAATTGGTTCATAGTTCATCTTATCATCCTCAATCTGATGGGAAAATTGAGATAGTGAACAAATGTTTGGAAGGATATCTTCGTTGCTTTTCTTCTGATAAAAAAAATAGTGTATGAAATGGTTATCTTTGGTAGAATGGTGGCACAATACTTCCTTCCATACATCATAAAAAATGTCTCATCTATCACATCTCCCTTAAAGGGAAAATATAAAGTTCAAGCCGTGGAAGATCACATGGAGCACCAACAAGAAGTTCTCCAGATACTTAAGGACAACCTAGCTATGTCACAAAATAGGATGAAACAACAATTTGATCAACATAGGAGTGAAAGGAGATTCAAAGAGGGGGATTGGGTATTTCTAAGGCTATAACCTTACAAGCAGATGTACTTCAAGAAACTAAATAAGGACAATAAATTAGCACCCAATTATTATGGTCCTTATAAAGTGTTGCAGAAGATTGGTAGTATGGATTACAAATTGGAGCTTCCTTCATATTCAAGAGTGCATCCAGTTTTCCATGTTTCTTTCTTAAAGAAGGTAATAGGAGATAAGATCCCAATTCAAACAATCTTGCCCGAGCTTGATGAAGAAGGAAGAGTCATATTGGAACCTGAAAAAATCACTAAAACAAGGACCAAACAACCACAAAATCGAGCTATTACTGAGTACCTCATCAATGGAAGAACCTACCAGTGGAAGATTTGACATGGAAAGATGAGTCCTTTATACATAAGCATCTACAGTTAATCAAGGGTTGAGGACAACAGTTGTCTAAAGGGGAGGGGCATGCTAAGCCCTAAATATTGGTACATTACCTCCTATGTAGTGGCACATTACCCCCTTTATTATGGTGCATTACATATTATTGATGTCTCCTTGGGTCTATTAGTTGTTATTGTACCCCTTTGTCTCCTATATAAAGGAAGAAAACCTTTTTCATTTTAGTCATCATTGTATCTTGTCTTGTCCTATGTACTTAGTACATTGTGTAAGGAGGTTCCTCCCTTGAAGATGATTGTTATTCATCTCAGTTCTTCATTATTAATGCGTGGATTACTTTCTCCTGGTCTATTTTTGCTATTTTTATGCTATATCCAGGACTTGGTTGCATAACAAAATGTAAGATTCATCATCGAATAGATGGAACTCCAGTTAGAGACCTAAAGAGAGAAGATATAAATAGGGTCTGCATTCACAATCTCATTTTTAAAGCATTCTTCAAAAAATATTAAACCTTCAAGAAGCCCAACTGCTTTTTTAGAGACACCATTTGCAATAAAATTGTGCTCTCTCAATACATGACCGATGTTGATTTGAATAAAGGAATTGAGCATAGATATAGTTCTGTCGCACCACTATTCAAGTGAGAGGATATGAAGACTGGATCTTTTTTTAGCTCAGTTTACAATAACTTTCAAGTCACCAACCATTTGTGAAGTAGGGACCAATGCTAGTTGCAAAAAAGGTCAATCCCCATAGCGCCAAGAGCTCAACTCTTGTGTTAGATCCAATGCCACAATTGAACCATAATTTAAAATTGTGAACCTTGTTTAATTCCAGATACATACGAACACCACTGTCGTTATTCAGAGCAACACCATCAAAAAACCCTAGAGCAAAAGAGGCGACAAAAGGTGCCCCGATTTGACTAGGCCTTTTTTAAACTACCTCAAGTGTCAAATCTTTGAATATTCCTAGAGCTTTGATGCTATTCTTCAAGACATTGGGTATCTACTCTTCAAAAATTGCCTCATTGCTAGTTTTCCAAATCTCCCAACATAGGAAGATTGGAAGCAATCAATTATAATTTTTTCTTTGAGTCCATTGCTCAAGGGTTACCAACAAGAGAGGAAAATCCACATTCCATTGAAATATGTATCAAAATTAGACATAGAATGCCACAATAGTTTACTAAAAGAGCATGATACAAATATATGGGTAAATGATTCAACATCTAACTTGCAAAGGTGACATATATTTGGCCCCGACCAAGACATAGATGGATTTTGTTACCCATATTAGATCCAACCCAAAGAAATTTGAACATTTTTTTGTCTTATAACATGCATAATGTACATTGGGATTTTCGCCAAAGGAAACCAATAAACCGAAATCCCAACTAGCACTGATCTGACTAAGGTCAATCTTACTCCTAGAGAAAGAAGTCTAAAGGACCAGCGACCAATCCATTTCTCAAATTTCTTAATAAGCCACTGCCAATCACATACTCTGTAATTGAGGGGTTTCAAATAATACCCCAAGTATTTGAATCCTTTACTAGTATTCTCCATCTTATAAGGGAAGATGGAGGAAATATGTTCCAAAACATTGTTATCAACACCATTTCGGAGAAATGTAGACTTAGAAGCACTCACCTCCATGCTTGTTGCAACACAAAAAAGATTAATAATTTATGCAAAATTAGACCATTCCCCAACTGAACCAATTACAAAAAGGATCACATCATCCACAAACAAGAGATGAGTGATTTACAAAGTAGAATAAAATTTGATAACATGTAATCTACCTTCCTTTTTATCCGGGTTAATCATTCCGCTCATCCCTACAATGACCAACGGGAAAAGCAAAGGTGGCAAAGGACAACCCTGTCAGAGACCCCCGGAACAATTAAAGAACCTAGTTGGAGAGCCATTGATAATAACAACAAAGCAAGCTAGAGATATAGAATCCATGATCCAATTTGTAACACCTAGAGGAATACCAATCTACAAAAGTAAGAGTCTAAAAAATCCCCAATTCACTCTATCATATGATTTAATGAGGTCCATCTTTAGGATTAGAGCATCCAAATCTTTGACTTTAATGGAATGTAAACATTCCTGGGTGATCCCCACAGTATCTAAAATCTGCCTATTACCAAGAAAATTGAATTGTTCTTTCGAAATTAGCTCAGCCAATTTAGGGTTGATTCTGTTGGAGACTATTTTAGCGATGATTTTGTAAACAAGATTGCAAAGTGAAATAGGATGGTAGTCCGAGAAAGTCTTCGGTATGTCACATTTGGGAATTAGAAAGATGAAAGTTGCATTAAGAGCTCTAGAAACATATCCCTCTATTCTAGATTGTTCCACAACCTGAAGTAGCTCATCCCCAAGAAGATCAAAAAAGGTTGTGAAAAATTCCACAGGCCACCCATCGGGCCCTAGGATTTTTCCCATGGCGAAATCATTCAAAACTTTTTCAATTTCATCAAAAGTGATAGCACTGCCAATTCGATACCCCTCAACCTTTGAAAAAAAGAAGGAAATTTATTGATAATATTTAGCTGAGCCAAGATTGGATATCCCCCCGGATCTTTAAAAAGATCCGAGAAATGATCTACAACAACCTTTTCCAGATCTTACTGAGATTTGACCTAGTTACCATTACCATATTGCAAGTCCCAAATAACATTTAGATTCCTCCTATAGCCAACATAACTGTTGAAAAATTTAGAGTTATTATCACCTTGAGAGATCCAAATGGCTCAACTTTTCAGTCTCCAAGCCATTTCTTCTTGCTTTAGCAGGTTATCTTTTCTAATTTCCAACTCATAAAGCAAAAGCTTCTCTTCCCTGGATAGGATACCAGATAAATTCAATTCAAATACCCATTTGATAAGAGATTCAATATCCACCAACTTATGTACACCCAGTTGCTTTATTTCCTTTTCCCACACAACCACTTTGTGTTTTAAAGCTTTTAACTTTTCTACCATCCTTTTCATTGCATCGGATTCATCCTAATCACCTAAATAGTTCCAATTAGTTCTAACCATTGAACAAAAATCTTCATCTTGTAGCCACATGTGATTGAACTTGAAGGGGTATTTATGCATAGACAAGTTGCCATCAAGTTGAAGACAAATAGGATTATGATAAAAAATATTTGAATTAATGACCCAAGCATGATATTTATCCAAAGACTCGGCAAGGGAATCTGAAAAAAGAAACCCATCCAAACACTTATTAATACCAACTTCACCACTACAGTCGTTCCTCCAGGTTGGGATAATTTTAGCTAGAACAACATCCATTAACTAATGTCTCTGAAATAACTAAATGAAATAATCTGACAAAGTGTCCATTCTTGATTTATCTCCCCATATTTCAGCGACAGAGAGCGTGAAATTAAGATCTCATGCAAGGATGATATTAAGGATATTTAATATCCCACTATTCTTGAAAACATTCCAAAAAAATTCCCGATCTTTATATGGACCATTATAATTGAGAATAGAGAAACAATTTTCAAAACCCTTTAGTTTCCCTTCTAAAGGAATACCTGCGTAGGTTTGAAGGACAGGAGATAAGGGGTTCCAACCTGGAAAGGAGACCACCAGAAAGGCCATTGGCATCAATGGCACAAACTTCCCATCCATAAAAGAATTTTGAGAAAACCTCAATGGAATAAGAACTCAAACACATGGTTTCCTAGAGTAATACAACAGACGATTTTACAAACTAAAAAAATCTCCCGAGAGCCCTAACTTTGGGGGTGGGACCCAAAACCCCTGATATTGAAGGATATAAACATTAAGCACCCTTAGCATTGGGCGTCGATGCTCTAAAGGCTTGAGGGTTGTGATGATAAACAATGAAGGATTTAGAGGCCACATCATCTTGAAGCCCCTTAGAAAGAGGAATATAGTTCCCATCATCTAATCTCACATTAGAATCAGAGGATGTTGTGAAGGCTTTCTTCCGTTTTCTATTGTTGTTACGAATTGTCAAATTCTGATGCTTAATAGAAGCTATGGGAGAAACATAAGAGTTGTTGGAAATTTTATTGGAGAAAACTTGTAAAGCAGTGTTCAGTGACACTTCTTTAAAAGAAGGGGAAATATTTTGGATTACACCTATCTCATGTGAAGACCTATCATATTTATCACCCATGGAAGGAAACCTAGGGTTTTGAAAAGGGGGGAAATCATCACAATTTACCAAAAAAACCTCATTGTCTTTAAGCCCATCCTCCACAACTAAATTACCTAAAGGGGAAGTGCTCAGAGTCTCCTCAGAGCCCAAACCATATGAATAGACATAAATCATATTGCGACTAAATTCAACAATTTCAGTAGGGACATCTTCCCAGGACACACAAACAAAATCCTTCTTAGATTTATTAATGCTAGAATCTTTTTCAACAGAGTTTATGAAATTCAACTCAGATTTGGAAATCCCTTCATAGGGAGAAGGATAGCTACTATGTGGCTTACCTTTGTCTGATTCCTCAGCAGAAAGATGCCCAAGTTCATCGACTAGTGCCAGTGACGATACCTCCTTTGGGGAATCAGAGTCATCCGCATAATCAAAGAAACAATTGCCATAAAGAAGCTTCAGACATTTATCCTTAAGATGCCCCGTATTTCGACAAAACTAAAATCGAAAAGGAATCTTGAGATAATCTAGTCTTTGGGAAAAAGTATTCTCTCCCCATACGATATCAATTTCAGCTGGTAGCCCTTGAGAAACATCCAATTCAACCATAATTGTTGCCATATGTTTGTTGATAGCATGATTGATATTATCGCCGATGGCCACAAATCTTCCCAAAATATTCGCCAGGACAACAAAAATATTCTTAGACCAAAGTTGGAAAGGAAATCATGGAAACAGAGCCCACAGATGTAGTTTGGTAATCTTCTCTCACAAGGGGTCGAACACAGAATGCCATCTACTTAGCACAATTGATCCAGAATTGATAACCCATAACCGCTCCATGATATTCTGCACATCATCATGTTAAAAAAAAAGGAAAACGAGTCAACCATTAGACATGATACTGATATTGGGCGTGTAATTGATTAATGGCTTCCAATTGTCAGTAGACTAAGCCAAGAACTCTTCCTTGTTCAATTTAATATATTCAAACCACCCTATAAGATCCCTAATGTTGAGAGTCTTAAATTGAACCATATTCACGTCGCGACCAAGAACATATTGATTTTTGAACTCTTGTGCCTTATAAGCTCTAAGTCTGTGACGATTTTTAACTTTAGCCCTTGATAAACCTTGTCTTTGATTTCCTTCACTATGTAAAGGAATAGTATCCCCACATGTTTTCTTCACATTATCATAGGGTTTGGCAGACCCAACACCTACCCCATTTTCATCCAAGTGACGGAAAAGAGGTCTTGAGCGGATAGTAGTCCAACATGACTCAACTTTTCACAAAAGAGGAAAATTTCTACAGGACAAAGGAGAAAGAGAGTCGTGACTAGGGTTTTGAGTTCGACCAGAGTCACCGTCACCCGTCGTGCCAATCCTATCAAGTCGAGCCATATAACACATCACATCACTTTGGACATGGCCAAAAAAGGAAAGTCCATAATTTTGGAGATAAATACTGCATAAAAAGGTATTAGAAGAGACAAGTGGAAAAAAACAAAAGAGAGAAAATCTAGGCCAGGAACCCCATAAAACTGTATGAGATACTGCTCCAAAACCCTAACCGTAAATGTTAAAACCCTAACCAGATCAATAGATAAAAAATGCCTTCAACTTATTGCAAAAAGTTCCCACTTTTTTTATCATGGTTGGTACTAAGTTTTCTCTGTCGAGAGAACACACTCCATGGTGATCTACAACCTAGTACAAGAATCTAACACCGAAAAAAAACCCTAGTAAGGGTTTTCAAAAAATCCACCACACAACAAATCATATATTTTATATCCAACTAATTGCTTATCCGTGAGGTTGTTGGGTATTTTGTTATTGTCATGCCAATAAATGACTCATTGAAATCTCTTTAAGTGAGATACACTAGATATACCATATTTAAATGTAAAAATCATCCTTCAAATTTGTTTACCTTTTTTTTTATTATTTTATTTTGTTTTTAAATTAAATAAATTTATATATTTAAATATTGTCGAATTAAAGTATGATTTTTCTTTTAACTACGTGAATCGGTTATTCATCAAAATTACCTAGGTAAAGTTTAGGTCAAAAATCTATAGTTGTTACTATAACCCAAGAGTTTATCCAATAATATGCAAACCACATGTACAAATAACTCGTGACTTAGCAAGAGCTGAAACATCTAAAGACATACCCAATATGGGGATTCCACTCAAAGAAGTGCCTATCTTTTAGCCTTGTCATAACCATGCCAAGGCAATTTAAAACCAGATAAAAAGAATGCAAAAATGACCTCATTCGAGCTATTAACCCTTCAACTATAAAAATATAAACATTACAAACCATGAAGATACAAAAATAAAAGATAGTATTTATAACCAAATTATAGAGCATCCAACGGTATTGAAGGATTTGGAAGAATGTCTCGAAACATCCTTTTATTATTGGATTATTCCTCCTCGAGAATGTACCTTTGAGTTTGTGTCGTATATGATTGATGGTCCATGGCTCTTTTACAGGTTTACATAACCCTCTGGCTTATAGTTTGACTTGTAGATCTAATGAAATATGCATTTTTCGAAGAAGTTTTAATATAGATGGATTTATGTGGCTTCGCGTATTTTATGGACAAATCATTCTTTCTCGGTTTTGCACAAATATTTTTCACTTTGGAGTACGAAATTAATTAGTTGGACAAAGCTTAAGTCGTTAATAAAAGGTTATTGTTTATAAATGATGTTAGATTGACATGGATTAGATTGTTGCTTCATGTTCCTTTGGAATAATGGAGTTTTTCGACTTTATAAAATAGCGGATTTTTTTTATTTTTTATTTTTTCGATTTTATCCAATTTTGGAGTTTTCGACTTTATGAATTATTGGATTTTTTTTAGATATTAATGGAAACATCATTTATGTAGTTATTTATATATATTTTTAAGAATTTTTATATATTTGATCTTTTATTTGAATTCAAAATATATACAGAAATATCATCCATCGTTGTCTTGTTTCAGTTATTTATCACTTTAATATATATATGTATATATATTATACTTACTTTTATATTATTGTATAAACAAAATATACATAGTTTTAGTTGGCAGGTTAGTCACTAGGGAAACTAAACTAACAAAAAAAAACAATTTGTCATTGGTTTTCTAGAAAAATCTAGCATTAAAATTCTTTATTAGCGATTTTTTTGAGTTTCTATAACTAACAAATTATTGTATCTAGTGTTCAATAGAGGAAAGCCAACTAAAAACAATGCAAGGAAACTAATCATCATAAAAAATTGACACAGTGTTGACATCTAACATCGATTGAGCTGTGTTTTGTTGTCTAATTGGAGACTTCTCTTTGAAGACCATACACGTAGTTGCCTTTGCTAGAAGGCCGAGTTCGTCCATCCGCAACAAGAGTTCATTCGTATCCTCCTTGGTGTCTAGTAGGACTTTTCCCAATATAGACTTTGTAGTCCAATGCATGGCCATCGTCCTACAATATTTTGTGTCTCTTGTTCTCGTGTTTCTTGAATCACTAACCAATGGCCTCATCTCTTCTTCAATATCCTCTAGTATAGTATAATGTTGTTCTTCCTTGACCCATTGTTCTGCTTCAGTTATTTGCACTTGAATCTCCAGTGGAATCTCCTAGTAGTATGTCTCCTCCACTTCCCTAGCCTCTCTTGAGGCTTGGTCTACACTTTGCTACTGCTTCCTCACCTTGGATTCTTGTCTCGACCTCTACCCGCCATGGAGAAGGATGTCGTTGAAGTTGAGAGGTTGGGGGAGAAAAAAGTAGGGCAAACAGTGCCCTCAACAAGATGAAATAAAGCCCTTGACAAGACAAAACAAGAAAAAATAGATCCCTCAACAAGATGAAACCAGACAAAATAGAGCCCTCGACTAGACAAAACAGAGCAAGCAAACCAAGAGAAACAACAAAATTTTGTTTGCAACTTTGGGGGGAAAAACCGCAAAGGAGCTGTTATCACATATATAGTAGCCGGGCTACCATACATTATTTTTCTCATTCCAGTACACTATTCAGCCAGTTCCCTTGCATTTGAGATGCCGAGATGAGCATCTATATTGGATCACTATCAGATTGTGGACAGCAGTTGTATTCCCCATGCCATGACTGAGTCTCAGGACACTCAGAGAGATGACCGATATAGTCATTATACCATTTGTACAGAGCAGTCAGTAGTGTTCAGAGTTGCAGCAGCAGTTCCAGAGGACAGGTGATGGTACAGGTTGATGAGCTTTAAGGTATATGACTCAGCAGGTATATCATGGTGTTATGGTTAGATTGCTTTTATACTTATTCTTATAGCATGTCTTAGCACTCAGTGTCATGATCTGGCGATCATATAGATACATGGACCTGGTTGATCTATTATATATATTATATTGTCCCTACTCAGACTTAGAAGTTCACTATTCATACTCATTGGTACATACCCTCCTTAGGGAGAATAGAGGTGATCATTACACCATACTTTGGCTTGCTAGTGTTGGCTCCATCATTTCATTGTCTTCATCCATCCATGGCCTACCTTTTAGATTATCACCCTGACTTACTACTTGACTAGTGGCATGGAGGACTTTTCCCCACTGTAGCCTCTGTATTGGATGAGCTTCCTTGTTTATTGTGTCTCGGCTCTGAGTTGGTGACAAAACTTACCTATGGTGAGTTGGAGTTCCTTGTGAATTCCCCCTAGTCACTAAAGTCGTGTTGGCTAAACCTGAAACTTTTAGTGCTGCCATGTATACAAAATCTGGAAAAATGAAATGCTATATCTTGTATGAAAAGCCCATTCATGCAATGTGTTTCTAAACACACATGAATGAGAGGCATGCCAAATGAACATGGCAATGAAAATGAAATGTTATATCTTGTGGAAAATAAATACCTAGGTAAACAAGCTGTCCATGACACACCTAGAAGTGCTCAGGTAAACAAGTGCCTTAAAAACACACCTGCAGCAGAAAGCCTAAATAAATGTAAATCTATGCAATGTGTTTATAAACACACATAGATCAAGGCTATGGAAAATTCAGGCCCAAAAAGCAATGGAACTTAAATGCTATATCTAAACAATTGCTGGCCTTATTTGTATTATGGATTGTGCGCATCTGTGAAGGTGAATAAACCCTCTTTAAACAACTCATCCATTTGTGAGACACCGCCATTCCCTGTGTTATTGCTCATTCAGTATATACTATGGTGTATTCCCTTTCCCTTGCCAAAGTGTCACCAAGTCAAGACAGTTAAGTCATCCCTTAGCCTAGCCAGTTAATTTATCCTTCACCCTTCACTAGCAAATTGATCACAACTATGAAGTGAGTATGATCCTGAAAGTCTAGTCTGAGTAATAATAATAATTAACGACAATATATATTTGGATGTAGATCGCCAGTTATGATCATTATGTGTTATAATTGCTATTTGAATAAGTTGTAGAGCATGTATTAACCTTGACACTTTACAGCAGCCTTGGATGATGGACTGAGTTATATTTGGTCTTGGTTGGACCTAGTTTGACCATGGAGGACCATGGGACATGAGATGATAGACATTATGATGATATGGATAGATGATATATGGTCTATGTACACATACAGGATGATTCTATGCAGCAGCTACAGGGTTATGATGATGATTCTGGGGTTACGGCAGTGTTTGTATATGTACAGCGCATTATTATTGGCCCTGTTCCGGTATATTGGATATTTATTTTGATCATGCAGAGACTCATATGGTGTATGAGTACACATCTTGGATAGATTTGGACCTTCTGAGTCCAATGAGACAGTTTGTTTTCAGTTCCGGGCACTTGCAGTGATGATTGAGCCTCAGTAGGCTGTCCCAGTGCATTTTTGGTCTGTTGGAGGCCCTGTCGGAGCAGAGATGACTTTTATCCGGTTGACCTAGGGCGCTGATGATGGAGGGGGTGGTCCAACCACTTGTTTTTACCATATTACCCCCCTTCCAGACACATTGGTGCCCTCACCTTGACAGCGCCAGCACTCCAGGAGGCTGTTTGGGGCAGTTTCACGCTTCCCGAGGCATTTCAGGATTGGTAGAAATGGCTATTGAGGAAATCAATTTGGGCTACTGAGGCAAAGTTATGGCATGGGATGATCAGTGATGATAGATTGGGACCTTCCACACCTTCTCCAGCAGTTTCAGCTTCATCGGGGCCCGCATCCATCATTTATGGCACTTTCTGTGGATTTTTGAGGTCTTTTGAGGACCACGACTTCACTATGGAGGCACGATTTAGTACATTCATGATTATTTATTGGTTATTGTGCTATGGGGATTGACCAAGGAGGGATAAAATTACCCCTTGGACCCACCATAAGCCTCTTATGATATTTCATCATCATGATTTGGTGGGATTCCCCTCTTCTAGGGTGATTTTGTCCACTTATATTATATTTTATGTGTGATCCATGTATTATATTGTTGAGCTCATATCAACCATTGATTAGACATTTGTATCTTCTAATCTTAGCCACTCATTCAAAAAGTGGTTAGGGTTTTGGTGCCTCTCCTTCCTATTTAAAGGAGAGAGCCTCTCATTGTAAAGGGTCTTTGGCTCTTGGATTATTGGTATAGAAAAATATTCTTGTGGAAATTCTTGTGGTCTCCTTTGCATCTGGTGTTCTTAGATGGTGATTGGAAAGTCTATTGCAACCTAGCATTTGGAAATTGTGGTAAGATCTATCTTTTTTGGAAATCATTGTTTGTCTACAGGAGGGCGACTTCAACAAGGGCGATTTTGCAAGGCTTCTTCAAATCGACTTTCTTGGCATTTGCTTGTATCAGGGGGTTATCATTAGCATCATTGTGATCTATGCTATCTTTCTGTTACTTCTTTTGTGGCATTAGTCTTATCTCCTGATGCATCAAATCTGATATTGTTGACGTTTGTTGTGCAGGAGAGAGGGCGCATTGGCTTCTTGGATCAAATCGACTTGCATAGAAACTACCTCAAAGCTTCTCAAATTGATCGGGTTTGCATAGATCATCATCATCAAGGCATCTACAAGGTTACCCAGGTAAGATCCACAGGTTTGTTTCTCTTTCCTTTATCCAATCCATTGACATAGCTCATAAATTGTTGAAACCCTAAATATCTTAAAACCCCCATTTTACATTTTCTCAGATCTACTTAGATCTAGTGGGTTGTTGGGCATAATACTGAAAACCCACCTCTATAGCATCCAAGGCATCCCGGATCTATAGTTTGGTGAGGATTGGCTTCCATTTGATCCCCTTCCCAGGCCAACTTAGCTTCTCCCAAGCAAGGCGCACTTCACTAGTTGGGCAAGTTGACCTAGATCTAGGTGGTGGGTGTTTGAGATTCCACTTGATTTGACATCTACACATCAAATAACATACACCCAGGTTGTCACTTTCCTGAAATTCACCTTGTGGGCCCCATTCCACATTTTAAGGGATTTAATCCCCATTTTGGACCACTTGGAACCCTTAAACTCAGATCTACTAAGATCTAACCGTTGGATTACCACGAAATTACAGATCCATACTCCTACCTGACCGATCTACCCGGATCTAAAGTTTGGATGCCATCCGACTTGTTTTGACCCACCTAACCCCACTTTTAGGCCTCCTTGGGCAAAGTCGCACCACCTTGGAGAAGTGAGTTGACTCACTTCCAGGAACTGGGTACTTGAGATTTTTGGAGAGTTGAAACCGGAATAATTCAAAACCTAGGTCTAGACTATCACTTTGTCAAATCTTGCCTTGGGGATTGCATTCCTTGTTTTAAGGGATTGTGGTCCACTTTGGTCAAACCTAGATCTAGACACATTCATCCATCAAGACCTCTATTGCCCACTTGTCCCAAGTCCTAGGAGTCCTAAACCACAAGTCAACCCTATTTTGACTCCACTTCCCAATTCCCAAGGCACTGGTTTCTCTCCAAGTTAATTCAACTTTCTTAGATTGTTGGATTGACTTGTGGTTTGACCTATGCATGGTGAACCAAACCCTTGAAGCTGTCATGGTCAAGCTTGTCACTTGTACTAGTTATTCCCAATACAACCCTTAACTACCCTGCATTGGACACAGTTCCCAAGGCAGTGGATCTTCTGACATTGAACTAGTACACTAGCCCTAGATCTTATTACAAACATTATAAGTCACTATTACATCAACTATGAACCAAAGCTACACCTATTGAACCCCTCACTTGGCTTGTGACTTCATCTTTAGGTCTAGGATAAACCATACACCTAACTTCACTTAGAAATACCCTGACTTGGTGTCTTGGTTTTGATCTCTCCTGTCGGGAGTAGATCGGGTCTCCCCCTTTGTTGTCTGGGCTAGATAACATAAAGCGAAGGTTGCCTCGACTGGCGTGACAACCATATATACTGGAGGTCGAGGTGATCGTGGTTGCACCTTTTGAGTTGCCCTTCCCTATTGCCATCCATGACTGGATACATCCATAGGGGTAACTACAGCTTAGGTGATAACAGGAGCATATGAGATTTACTATATTGCCAATGCAGATGAATAAGACATAGAGCGGAGAAGGAGAGTACCCATCAATTATCACCACCCTTTCCCTCATGATGTGTTGTTATGACCCTGCGTTCCTCTGCCTCGTCTTCGTACCCGAACTCAACCCAAATCGCAACCAGCATTACCTTGAATTGAACTTGCAAAGCAACATTCGTCATCGCCTCCATCCACAACAAGTTAAAGTGTCACTAAAGAGGTGTGCCATTCATCCCACCCAACCTTTCATTAATCATATATATGAGTGGGTTAGTTGTTCATAAGATGCACCACTACATGAAGACTATACAAAATGTATCCTTTTAAACACTCCATTCGAATAAAAAAATATATTATTAAGTAATTAAACTTTTATAATTATTAAAATAAATTAGATATATATTAAAAATATATGATTCCTCTTGCTTCTGTCTCTCTATATATGTTTTTTCTTTAATCTAATAATAATAAATTATAATAGTAAAAATAGAAGGTAATCCTAAGAGACGTGTATAAGAAAAGCTCTACCAAATACTTATTTTATCTTACTCATCACTCAATGTTGTCTTTAACACTAAATTGATATCCTACCCACTTTTAGGTATGACTAATTCATGTAAAGATGTTTCAACAACTAAATTACTTAGTAATTTATTAACATTGTTAACTGAGAAGAAGTTAGGTTTGCTGAAATTGGATTCTTCGGTGGAAAATCTTAAATAAGATGTAAAAATAAGTTTATGTTGAGAGTAGATATTGTACACTTTAGGAATTTTGCTTATTGGTTGCATATGCCTTTCGGTGAAAGATAACGATAATAGGGTTAAGGAATGATGCATATAGGTTACATGTGATTTGTTTATGCAATTACGACGACTTTTCATTGGAAAGGTAAATATTTGATGTTATTATGGAAAGAAGAAACGTAAAGAGAATATTATGATTTTATTTGATTTATCTATTTTTTGAAATATATAATTTAATCTCAAAATTTAATGTACATATATATGAGTGGATGTAAACAAAACTTATCTATGTAAATAATTGATTTGTGGTTTGTAAGGGGTTATATTTTCATTCTTACTAGATGTTTCTTAGTCATGGATCCAAGAAATAATGGGTTCTTAGCTAATCTTAAGTAGTTTAAGAATCATATTCTAAAATCAAAAGGGTGGGTTTTGCCTTCATTTATATTTATAAGAAAATCAATATCCCATGTTGGTCATCTGTGATGTTCTAGCACAAGGATTGTGTACATTCTTCAAATAACACGCCTTAGCTCCATACATAAAGCTAAGATACAAAAACTCGATTGCTATTTTACCTCTTTTTTAAGTGGAAAAATCACCTTCATGCTATTCCGAAGGAATCAAGGAAAGCTAACACGGACGGGAAATCTCAACAAACTTCCTCACATATCGTGGATGGTAGGTCGAGCAAACCATCAACCGATCATCCAAGCCAGAAGATGTCTCAACGGAATTGAACCCGGGTGGATGGAATGAAAACCATCTATCCCCACCAACAGACCACTGTATCCTTGACACCTCTTATCTAAGAAGAATTAATCAAACTACTAATAACAATATAAATAATAAAAGGTAAATAAAAATATATTATTTAATTCATATTAAGTTTATAATTTTAACGTTATCATTGATGTTTTATGTGTTAATTGTATAATGATACTTGAGCAATTTTGTGTAGAAGATTTGTAAATCAGAATTGGTATTTAGAACGAGTTACTCATTATCATATGTGAAGTTTGAGGTTGAAATATTTTTAGAAAAAAATATACGAGAATTAAACAAAAGGCATTTATAGCTTGTTGTCCAATATGTTTGAAGATACAAAATTGACAACATAAAACAAAGATTACAAAACACATAGTCACTCAAAGACTATTACATATAAAGATTAAAATATAATAAAGAACTAGAAGATCTGAAGACTGCCATTGTCCATAATTCTATGATCCTCATATAATCCATAATAAATATGTCCTTCATCCAATCCCAAGGATTTTTTAGAAATCCTGTCAGCAACCGAGTTGAACTATCTATAGATATGACTAAAAGATAGATAATTGAAGTAATATTTCATTCCCTCGATCCTCTGTTTCCAATGAGCCAACAAATTAACATGTTGATCATAATTTCCAGCAACTTATTCTATTATGATTTTGGAGTCACCAACAACCTGTAATGAGAGAATATTCTTATTAAGGGAAAAATATGATAAACCCCAAAGGGCTATTAGCTCATCCCTAGTATTTGAGCCTTCACCACACCCCATCCAAAGAAGATATATATGAGAATAGTAAACATTTCTACCTTATCTTGTTCAAGATGTACTTTGAAATTTTAGCAAGTGATAGCCAATAGACTGAGATATTTTCCATAATTGATTTTACAAGAATTAACTTGCCTCTAAGAGATAGTAATCTAAAGCACCAATTTTGTGTCCTCTTTTCCACCTTCTTTAGAAACCAAAACTAGTCCTTCTCCATATAAAACTTAGGTTTAAGAAAATAGGCAAGATATTTAACATGGGAGTCTAAAGGCTCCATATTAAGAGGGAGTACCAGCTTATTCTGCTCCAACACCTCAACTTCAATTGCAATATAAATGAAACCGGACTTACGCATACTAACCTCCATTCCACATATCTTACAAAAAATCTTAATTAAAACTTATTAGACTTTCCATTCCTCTATAGATCCATTTCCAAATAAGAAAACATCATCAACAAACTATAATGAGTGATTGATATCCATAATTTGTAACTCATTAAAATTAATAAAAATTAAAAAAAACTTATCTGTAAAATTTTTCAAGATAAAATATTAAAGTAAACTAACTATTTTTTCATTAAATTATAAACTAAAACTTATCTCATTATCATTGTCATAATAAAAACTATTATTTAACTTATTAATCCTTGCCTAGCCTGCCAACTAGCAAGGACTATAGAAATCGTTTCGATAGAAAATGTATTAATATGTACATTTCCTAAACTATTTAACCTAAGTATTTTTGGGCAATTATGTTCTGGCCAATTAACTCTTTGATAGCCTTATTTGGCTCCTTTTGGAAGCATCCCAACCCAAAATTAAGCAAGAGTTTATGGCATACGCTTAATGGCACTTCGTATTTTACTAGTAGCACTTCTACAACACTTAATACATGTTATGTTAAATTATTATGCATGAGCGAGGAGTACCACGACAAGGGTTTGTGCCAGCAATTGCGTATCTTCCACGACAAGGGTTTGTGTTGGTAATGGTAACGCATCCAAGAAACACACTAGGTGTGAATGCACGAAGGCACGTGACTTAACGAAGACACGTAGTGGTTTGTGTTGGCAATTGTAAAGCATCCAACAAACACACTAGGCGTGAATGCATGAAGGCATGCGACTTAACGAATACATGAAGCCAACTTTATTTGAAAATAAATCTTGTCTCTATTTCCTCTCCACTTGAACGCACCCTGGGATTTCAAACTAAGCGTACTCTTTTCATATACCATCAAGAGGAGCCATGCATATATAGTATTCCATACAAAATCACAATTTAGTTTATAGAGAATTAATAGCCACTATATAACATGTAAATTCTGTTCCATATAGATTGAAATATAATTTTGTCAATGCACGTGTTAAAATTATGGATGAGGTCTAGCACTAATCTTGGTTCCTTTAAAGTTAGAAGTGCTCTTTAACTCAAAAGATAAAGACCCTTGGTTTTGTATCATGGATGATAACATTAACAACAATAATCAGCTCTGCATAAGTTACAATAAATGAAGTCATTCATCTGTTTGTCTTAATCCCCATCTACATCTTATCAGGGAAATTTATATTGTGGCATCGTTTCAAACTGACTCTCTTTCATCAAATGCTTTTAGTTGTAATCAAAGAAGTTTATATTATCAAACAAATACAGTAGCATAACATGTGTGCTTTTTAAAATAAAAAAGGTGTTCGGATATAACGTGCCTGTTGGTTCCTCCACTAGTTCCTAGCATATTTTCATAAATCTTTTCTAAGTATTAGAATATACTTTTCCCGTTATGATTATATGCAGAGTTTCGAACTCCATGAAGAATCTTGTTTTTTAAGAGCTTAAATAAATTTGTAGCCTAAAAAACTATATTGTCAAAATCATTTTAATTGGATATTATGTTTTTTACCTGCTATTCCTTATGGACTTTGTTAACTAAAACGTCAAAGCACAATGAGTGACTTTGACAACTAATAGGTCAATGGAATCTATGAGTAAAAGCATCAAGGCCATTGAAAGTTGCACAAGTGCTCTTTGTTCTTATTCTAACACTACGTTTGTTAAATCGAAGGTCAAGATGATTCAATAATAATGCTAAAACATTTTATGTAATCTTCATCTCTACTCTCCCTTTTTAGCCATGATCCATTCAATCATTCATCATTTTTCGTAATTGTGGAGAATCTGAGTTATTGACATGCAAAGGACACTAACAAAAATTTATTAATGTAATATCATATCAATGTAACAAGTTGACGTATCCTACCAATGTAACAAGCAGGCGGCAGGGACTTGCTTCCTTGCAGCTCTTCTTGTTATTAATTTTAATTCATCATTTATACCATCCCTAGTATATCATGTCCTTACAATCCTAATGTGCCAAACAAAGGCATTGTCATAAGGCACTTTTGAGTGTCTTTTAGAGGAAATTAATAGGGCATGAGGATATTAATCCTAGTGTCCAAACTAAGTCATTGTCAAATGTCAAAAGGCAAAGGCATTGTCAAAAGGCACTTTTGAGTGAGTGTCTTTTAGAGTAAATTAATAGGGCATGAAGATATTAATCCTAGTGGCCAAACTAAGTCATTATCAAATGTCAAAAGGCACTTTTGAGTGTTTTTTATGGAATTTAAGGCCCAATGAAATTATTCATAATATTAATATAGATTTAATTTTCCAAAATCATCTTTACATCATGTGGCATTTAAGAAAATACTTCAATCATTGATCCTTGTGTTTTGATCCAGAAAATAGATGTTCCCTAATATTCCAATTTGGACGTGCCTCCCATGCTCCCATACCTAGCAATTATTTTTACCATCAGTAAAGATGATGCAAACCACTCAATTGTTGAGGTTAACGCTCGTTTCATGACTATTTTAAGTAATTTATGTCACCAGGAGCATCTTTGGGTTCGAACAATCATCATCATCCAAAAATATTTCAGTTTTAGTTAAGTATCTTAAATGTTGGAATAAGGTGGTTGTAGGGGACTGCTACGGGATGTTTGTTGCGGATTGGGAAATGAACCATTGCTACATCAAGGGAAGGGGAAGGATATTCTTGGAGGGAGGAGGACAACGTAAGAAAGGGGACGAAAGGATATGAGAAAGGAGGAAAACAGGAGAAGGGGAAAAGAAAAATGATTGGATGCTCTGGGAAAATCATGCTTGACCATAGACGGAGATGACAACTTCCAAATTCTGAATTATGTAAATAAGTTCCAAATTTTCATCAATAAAAGAATATTATTTCTGTTCCTGTGGATATTTTCCTCTTGCTGCATGTGTGAGATTTTGTTTCCTTCACTGTTAATTTGTTTTCAGATTGTGAATTTTGAGCAATATCTACCTTAATGGTTGAGACTGTGCACTCTTATAAGTGCGGACACAGAGCCCGGGAGTGAGAATGTATGCTAAAGGACCTACAAGTACTACATTAGGGGCATAGTAGCGCATTAGGTGGTATCAGATATAGGTTCAACTTCTGAATATGAGTAACGGTTCATGAGAATTCTTCCATAAGGCATGGCTATGGAAGTTAAGACGTGGAGACAAAGCTTGGAGTTGAGGCCTGTGAATGGTTGTCATATTAAGGACAAAAAAATGACATGTAGGAATTCCACCACGAAGAGGGAGATGAGCACGGGGAGGTGCGAGTAACCGAGAATTGGAAAAACTGAGAAGAAGGATATAAGAATTAGAGAACAAAAGAAATGGGGATGATGAAGCATACTCTGAAGTAGAAAAAGAGATTGAGGAAGAGCATGATGATGGGGAATATGACCCAACAGTGCGTTTGATCTCTTTTTTGAGTAACAAAGGTAATACTAGAGTAGAGGTTTCTTGCTACAATGGAAGGGATATGCTGCAGAAGGACAGAGTAGATAACAGAACAGAGAAGATTAAAACTTAGAGGAAGACGGTAAGCAAAATTAAAGAGAAGTTTTTGCATATTGATTACCAACAAAACTTATGTAAACAGGTACAAAATTTGAAGCAGAAAAATACCATTGTTCGAGAGTATATCGAGTAGTTTTTCAAATTGCCACTCAGATAAGGTATCAAGGAACCAAAATACCAAAG
Organism: Larix kaempferi; assembly: GCA_027924585.1. NCBI lineage: Eukaryota > Viridiplantae > Streptophyta > Pinopsida > Pinales > Pinaceae > Larix > Larix kaempferi. The sequence continues at coordinate 10,646,679 of BSBM01000931.1, forward strand.
GGTGGCAATATATGTAAATGGTTTAAAATACCAGATCCTGGATGAAATGAGCATACACTACTTTCATAATGTGTATGAATCTTATCATATTGCTTTGAAGGTGGAGGAAAAGCTTGACAAAAATTTGCAGCATAAATTCCGAGGAAAGGGTCTAAGAGGAAAAGAAGAACAAATGCTACTAAAGGAAATGAAAAGGAGGATGAATCCACTAGTAGCCAAAGTAATAGAGGAAATGGCACTGGAATAAGCAAAGGATTTAGAAGAGGAAAATGCAAGTATGTCATTACTTGTTATAACTGTGGGGTAGAGGGACATAAAGCATCCGAGTGTCTAGAAAGACATAATTTCGGGAAAAAAAACGGAGTCTAGAACTCAAGTCACGCAAGCAGATGAATTGCCAGTGGTTGGTGAAAATGTGATAGTACTTCAACAGGAACAAGGTGAAAATTTAATGTTCCAAAGAGTGTTGCTTAATCCTTAGCAAAAGACCGTAGAAGAACCTGAACAAATAAATAATTTTTTTAAAACTAAGTGTAAAGTCTAAGGAGAATGCTGTAATATGATCATAGACAATGGAAGTACATAAAATTTGGTATCTATAATGGTTATGGAGAAACTGGAGTTAAAATTTTTGGACCATCCTAACCCATACAGAGTATCATGGTTGAAAAAGGGGCAACATGTGACGGTGACGCGACAATGTTTATTGAATTTTCAAATTGGGAATCTTAATGAGAAAGTTTTGTTTGATGTAGTGGAGATGGATGCATGTCACATACTTCTTAGAATACCATCGTTGTTTGATAGAAATGTTTCTCATAATGGAAGAAAAAACACATATGAGTTTAAGAAGGATGGACAACGATATAAATTGACACTGATGCTGGAAAATACATTGACAACAGAGGAAAACAATGGTGTGAATGTTAGCATCAGTCGGATCATGTTGTGTTCAACTAAGGAGTTTTTGAAGGAACATAAAAAGACAAATTTCTGTTTGGCCGTAATACCTAAAAGAGTTCAATAGTTTGAGAAACAAAACTCTGTACCATTGGAAATTCAACCTTTGTTGAATGACTCTTAAAGAAATCGTGGTGGATGATCTACCAACAGGTTTATCACCCTTGAGGAGTAGATCACATCAGATTGATTTGATACCAGGATTGATTTTTCCAAGAAAAGCCCCTCACTTTATGACACCAACAGAGAATGAAGAAGTGAATAAGCAGGTGCAAGAGTTACTCAACAAAAAACTTATTCGAGAGAGTCTAAGTCATTGTGTTGTACTAGTAGTATTGGCACCCAAGAAGGGCGGTGAGTGGAGAATGTGCACAAACTCACGATCTATTAACAAGACCACCATCATAGGCCGCCTTCATAGAGAGCATAGTAGAAGTAGAGTCCCAAGTCAAGGCAGTAAGCACCCTGTAGGAAGTCAAGTATAGGCTTCCTTACCAAGGATGGATGATCTCATGTACTGTTTGAGTGGAGAAAAGTACTTTTCAAAGATAGATTTCAAGAATGGGTATCATCATATTCGAATAAAGGAAGGTGATGAGTGGAAAACAACATTTAAGACAAAGGATGGATTGTTTGAGTGACTAGTCATGCCATTTGGGTTAACCAATGCCCCTAGTACGTTTATGAGACTCATGAATCAAGTTTTGAAACCATTTTTGGGAAGGTTTGTTGTCATGTACTTGGATGACATTTTGATTTTTAGCAAATCCAAGGAAAAACACCTAGAACATGTGAAGAAGGTAATGCAACGGTTGAAAGAGGAGAAGTTGCTAATAAATCTAAAGAAGTGTTCATTTCTGAAAGAAGAATAATTAATGTATGGATCCATAAAAGGTAAAGACCATTTTGGAGTGGCCTACACCTAGGTGTATGTTTGATGTGAGAAGCTTTCATGGGTTGGAATGCTTCTACATGAAATTTGTTTGAAAATTTAGTGAAATTTGCGCACCACTTACAACATGTATGAAGAAAGGAATTTTTTAGTGGACATCAACAGTCATGAAGTCGTTTGAAACCTTGAAGAAAAAGGTAACTAAGCAGTCGATTTGGGCACTTCTAGATTTTAATAACGTGTTTCAAGTGGACCGTGATGCAAGTAGCTCAGCTATTGGAGCAGTTTTGAGCCAAGAAGGAAGACCCATAACATTCTTTAGTGAAAAGGTGAATGAGGCTAAAAAGAAGTATAATGTGTATGATCAATAATTTTAGAAATGGTGACATTATTTGTTGTCGAAGGAATTTGTGTTGTTTCCGAATGGTTACATTATGTGTATGATCACAAGGCATTGCAGTGCATTAGTAGCCAAGGTAAGTTAAATAAAAAGCATTCTAAATGGGTTGAGTTTTTACAAAGTTACTCTTTTGAAGAACAAGTTGTAAAATCAAATAAAGTGGAAGATGCATTGACTCAGAGGATGGTACTATTAAATACTTTGTTGGTTGAGATAGTTGGCTTGGAATGCGTGAAATAATTATATGTAGAAGATGCAGATTTTGCAGCATCCTGGAAGGCATGCAAAGCACCTTGGATTGTGGAAAAAACACCATACTTGGACTACCATGTTCAAGAAGTGTCAGAAAGTTTGTTTAGTATTGTAGGGTGTGTCAGTTGCCAACGAGAAAGAGTCAAAACACAGAGTTATACACTCCATTGCCTGTACCTGAAAGGCCCCGGGAAGATGTCAATATGGACTTCGTTATGGGACTACCTAGAACATAGGAAGGACATGATTGTGTGATGGTTGTGGTAGACATATTCTTGAAGATGGAGCATTTCATACCCTGCAAGAAAACCACTGATGCTAGTGAAGTGGTTGTCTTTTTTTCAATGAAATTGTCATTTACATGGACTACCAAGGAGTATCACTTCTAATAGAGATATAAGATTCCTTGGGCATTTTTGGTGGACACTTTGGATAGTTCAACATACCACCCACAAATGGATGGGAAAATGGAGGTGGTAAATCACAGTCTTGGAAATCTGTTGAGAATCTTAAGTGGAAACAAGCGAGGATAGTGGGATTTAGTTCTAGCCCAAGTTGAATTTGCTTACAATGATTCAGTAAATAGATATGTGGGTTAGATTCCATTTCAAATTGTTTATGGGAGATCGCCAAAGGGAATTGTAGATCTTGTTAACTTGCCAAATCTAGAAGACAAAAAGAGTGCTGAAGCAAGTGAGTTTGCAGAAGACATTCATAAATTGCATGAACAGATTATACAGAATATTCAACAAAGTAATGCAAGATATAAGCAGATGTTAGACCAATGAAGAAGACATAATTTTTTTGAAGAAGTTGAGTCAGTGATGGCTCATCTAAGGAAAGAAATATTTCCTTGAGGCATATACAATAAACTCAATTACAATACAATCGAGCCATGTCGAAACTTGATGAAAATTTATGATAATGCTTATAAATTAGAATTATCGGGAAATTTGGACATCTCTCCAATTTTTAAGATTGCTGATTTGTATGCTTTCCATGAGGGAGAAGAGACAACTGAAGGAAGCACGCTAAATGACTGGAAGGTGCATTACCAGTCAAACCAATTGAGGAAATAGAGCAGATTTTTTTGACAATGGTTGGTAAAAGAACCCAAAACAAAGAATATTTCGAATATTTGGTCAAATGGAAAAACATAGGTCTTGAAGATATGCATGGGTTTCTGAAAAGGAATTAGCGCACCTACATGACTCTTCTTCTTCTATAACACCTACTGTTTTTCCCACATGAGTTGGGGCTCATGTTTTTTTTCATACCCAGGATGTCTGATGCATGAGCATCTTTGGGTTCAAACAATCAACATCACCCATAAAGAGTCAATTTCAGTTAAGTAGCTTAAATGTTGGAATAAGGTGGTTGTAGGGGACTGCTACACCCATAAAGATTCAATTTCAGTTAAGTAGCCTAAATGTTGGAATAAGGTGGTTGTAGGGGACTGCTACAGGAACTGCTATGGGATGTTTGTTGCGGATTGGGAAATGAACCATTGCTAGGTTAAGGGAAGAGGAAATGATTCATGGGACGGTTAGGGAAGTCGAAGAGGAAGGATCTTCTTGGGGTAGTAGGACGACGTAAGAAAGGGGAAGAAAGGATAGGAGAAAGGAGGAAAAAAGGAGAAGGGGAAAGGGAAAGGAAAAAGGACCAGATGCTCTAGGAAAATCGTGCTTGACCATAGATGGAGATGACAGCTTCCAAATTATGAATTTATGTAAATAGGTTCCAAATCTACATTAATAAAAGAATATTATTTATGTTCCCGTGGATATTTCCCTCTTATTGCATATGTGTGATTTTGTTTCCTGCACTGTTGATTTGTTTTCAATTTGTGAATTATGAGCAATGCCTACCTTAATGGTTGAGACTGTGCACTCTGATAAGAGCGAACACAGAGGATGAGAGGGAAAATGTATGCTATAGGACCTGTAGGTACTGCAATAGGGGCATAGTATCGTGTTACATAACATTAACCTAAGCTTGGATATTTGGTCATAACATCGACCTAATCTTTGATCTTTATCTAAAGAATACGAAAGAAGATATGTGCACAACATTATTAAGGGATTTGGGAAGAATGTATGGGATAAATTTTACTAGATGCAAATCCATAATTATTTTATTATTCCTCCAAACCTTTGAGTTAAGTTTGTGCGTCATACTTTTATACCGATAGGCATTTATATTTTATAATTTGGGTTGGAGTAGAGAGTACAGTTTTCCTAGATTGCAGGAGGATGAGACAAGTGTACTGTCCAAATTGATTTTATGGACATTGTTCCAAATTTGAAATAGACAATTATAAACAAAAAAAATATAAAATAACTGGTAGTTGATGCATGGATAATGAGCAGTGGAAGACAACCCATTTAACTAGAAGAAGGCAAGGGCATAGACAATGAGTGATTACAATTATGCATGGAGAACAAGTAACATATAACTTATTCGTGGTACTTAACTTGTGGCCTATTGATGTTCATCGACCACAAGTTAAATGGTTGTGCTAGTACAATTACGAGTTACTTGAATCTTTTATATGTGATCTTGTTTTTCTAAAGAGTCTTATTCCAATTTATTAAGAGAAGAAACTTGTTTTGGTCTCAACTTTCAAACCAAAGAGGAGAAGCATGATCTTGTTTTTCTAAAGAGTATTATTCCAATTTATTGAGAGAAGAATCTTGTTTTGGTTTTAACTTTCAAACCAAAGAGGAGAAGCATTTTCGTGCTTGTGGTTTGATTTGCAAATATGTTTTTTTAAGCTTTAATATGCATGTATTTAAGTGACATGGGGCATTTTATATAGAAATCATCTTGTCACATATGCAAATGGATGAAAATGTACTGAATATAATTTTTTTATCCAAACATAAAGAGTTATGTGATCATCATTATAATGAGATACATACTCAATTAAAAGGTTTAAAAAATACCATATCAAACTTTTATGTGGTTTACACATTTATAGATTTAAAAAAGTAAAACGTGGATGTAAATTTATTTATGACAATATAATTATTTAAACTTTTATTTATCAAACTGTTATTTTGCATAAATTTTTTATTCCAAAAACAACATACAAACACTAAAGGGAAGCAAGCATAGGGGGGATTTCGTCTATGACTTTAATGAGGAAAATACCTAATATATGCTTGGGGACTTGGCATCACCACAAATAATGAGGTAGGAGCAATGCCTATCTTGCAGGGATTTATCACTCTCAAACGAAAAGGAGAATGCAAAGTCGTAGTGATTGGTAACTCCACGATAATCATAAGAGCTCTCTCTATTGGGCTGTCCTATCCAATTTTGTTCTAGCCATACTCTATTGACAAGTTATAGTTATTGGGCAAGAATTTGACACTATTGAATACTATCATGTCCTCTGAGACCTTAATCAAAGGCATCTACGAAAGCAAATGAGGGCTTCCTCTTGATGAAGGGTGTTTAAGCAGAAAATAAGGGGGCATTATATTGCTCACCACTTTCCCCCTTCCATGAAAATTCTTAAGGAGGGAGAACATCAATTTAATGTGTGCCTTCAATGAATATAAATGAGGAAGAACCTCAACCCAACACATGCCTAGCATGTAGATGATGGTATTGGTATTAGGCATCATCCTTACCCACCTACTTATTCAACCCCCCTCCCCTTGTTGTAGTAATGAACGATACACAAGCAATGATAGTTCCTTCACGTGGGATGAATTGACAGGCTATAATTTTAATTTAGGTCATGTCAATGATAGTGGGTATTGTTTGATTTAGGAGACGAGGCTAGTAGCTCAACCAACTCTATGTATCCTTGTCTTCAGAAACCTTAGTGGTGGTCCATGTGCAACTTTGGCACATTTCCATTGCCACAACCATTACTCCATTCTTTGTGATATGAAGGACCTACATAAAGGGTTGAAACACGTGAAAAGGGCATGGAATACATGAATGGCAATGCAGCTTACTTGGCTTTATGGTGGAATTGTTGGAAAGGTGGGTTTAGACATCGATTGAAACAAAACATCAAGGTCAAGGATCAATGTTATTAAAACTAGGGAGCATATACTCATTCTAAGAGAATGGGAGGCAAAGTCTCATGCCTTCATGGTTGTTTTCAATGGAAACAAATTGAGAGGGCCTCCACTATTACATCACTCTAGTCCCTTGTAGGACACATGGTGCCTCATCTTAACCTCCTCCCTTACCTAATGGCACCCACTCCACTAAGCACTCTTAAACCTTTATTGATTCAAATTCTTTTGGCCTACTTAATACCTCTATGGAATTTCTTGTTGTCCATCTTACACATCTTGTCATTACCTCTTTAGACCACTTCTTCACCTATGTTGGAGCATCATCCGCGACAATGACAACAACATAGGCATTGTGGCAATGACACCTAAAGACTCAACATTGCAAATGGATCTGAATATCGAAACCCATTCTAGCTTCTGAATTTCTAGTCTTTTCATATGTTTTACCATTTTATGTTTGCACAAGAACAACATGTCTAGGAATATTTCTATGAATCTATAACTAAATAGTCAAACAAATAATAATAAGAAGAAGAAACAAGGTTACAACTTATTCCCCAAGTTTGTAGAATATTTCTATGAATCTATAACTAAATAGTCAAACAAATAATAATAAGAAGAAGAAACAAGGTTACAACTTATTCCCCAAGTTTGTAAACCCCATTTGTATGGTTTAGTTACAACCTTTTTCAATATAAATCTTTAACCATTATTAATAAAAAAACAATGTAGGGATACTAAGGGAGGGGGATAAATGATTCAATAAGCTAAAATGGTTTGAATAATTAGTAATTGACTTTGAAAACTTATTCCCCGAGTTTGTAAACCCCACTTGTATGGTTTAGTTCCAACCTTTTTTAATATAAATCTTTAACCATTATTACTAAAAAAACAATGTAGGAATACTAAGGGATGGGATAAATGATTCAACAAGCTAAAATGATTTGAATAATTAGTAATTGACTTTGAAAACACAATACTTTATAAATAATACTTATGGTTGAAAGTGAGTTGCAAGGGAGTTATTAAGTTTTTTTTTTTTTTTTCATTGTGACAACGGAATCCAACTTTCTAAAGAGAATATTATGATACCGTTCACTGGGCATACACATTGTAAAATGGGTTCAGCCAGAGATATTGGTGTGAACCATTCATAAACAATTGCCCAAAAAGTTGAACCACCAACCTAACATTGGTTGGCACTCAATGCAAATCAATTAATCAAACGTTAAGTTGGATATACATTCATGAGTCCATAAGCATTTAGTTCAAGACATTTTATGTTTTCAAACATCGGACAATAAAGGATTAATTTTTATTGTCTAGGAAACAAAAATTGTTTTAAATAGACGAGTAAAAAACAATAACTTAATACTAATGTTATGAATGGTTGAATTTGATTAATAATAATTAAAAATCGATAATGGAATTGGTGAAAATATAATAATGTTATTGTTTTTATTAAAATTTGATTTTTTTAATTGTGAATAATCAATTTTTTATGATGATTAAAACAAATTAAATAAACCCCATGACGCGTGCCAACATATCAATGTCACGAGCTAGGGTCACGAGATCTTGGTTTAAGCACGAAGATGGTGGGACATATGTGTCGGTAGGTGGCCGCTCCCACCTCATGCCAACCCACACTACTAATCCTGCCATTATGAAGTATATAAGTGGATGGTACGATCCCAGGTTAGGAAATTGGTTGACAATACAAGTTACTAAATTCTCCCTTGTGCGAGCTCTCATGGATTTCAATGGCGGTTCTTATTATGATGAGACGAAGATTTGGAAGGTAATGAGGTTCTTATGTGGATGATGTCTTCGGGGGGGTTATTCCCATCCCCTTTACGCATATCCAGGCAGACTCTCCCTCCCTAGGATTGAATTCCTCCCTACGAAGCTGTGCCACCTACTCCTCCTTGGCTTGGGTTCTGGGTTTTGCAAGTTTTAGGATGGTTAGTACGAAGGTTATGAAGAGGAAGATGACCAATGGTCCCAAGCGCTCTCACATGCCTCGGGCTCTCAAAGAAATGGAGAATGCCAAGGGATTTTCTGAGACCAAGATCAACATGCAAGCTCGATCCTACACTGAGCGTTTGGAGTGGCGTCTGCACAACAAAAGGTAGTGCCCGAAAGCCCAGAAGCTCATTTCAGATTTTGGCGGTCTAGTAGAAGATTTTGGTTATGCCAAAACTCGAGAGACAAGGCAGACATAGACCCTGGGTATGTTTTGGAGTATGAAGACGCTGCTCAGTTTAGCCATGGAGGATTGTTTGAATGGAAATTCGCAGGCGGACTTGGAGGACCCTCCTGTGTTGGCTCGTATGGCACGGTTAGAGGAGGGTATGAAGCATATGAAGCATCTGACTCACAACCAAGTCATGGCAGATGTGTACATTAATGGAAAATTAGATGCTTTAGCTCGCAAACTCACTGGGAAGAGCTTTAGCAAGCCAACAACTTCCTATCCCTCGGCCCCGTAGTTGATATATTGACGTTGCTCGAATGCCGTCAAGCACGCTACTACGTTGGAAAACTCAAGTGCAAGTTCGTCCTATGTGGTTATTTCTGATGAGGATTAATCTCTGTTTTAGAATGTTAGGGTTCATGGACAATTCAAAGTTGGTCCGTGCTTCCTTAATCTCTTAGTGGTCGATCATAACCCCCGCCATGTAAGGAATTTTGTTATAGCTTGGTTTTTAGACTCAATTTACCTTAGTAATTCTAGACATGACTCAGAATCTGGCCTAGATGTAAAATCACTGTTCCTCCTTAGACATGTAGAAACTCTTTACAAAAAGATGTTTTAGTTTTAATATATACAATTTTTATTTTTAGTCTCACTTTTTTTTAATTCCTCAAGCTAAAATTTGATAACCATCCCCAAAACAACTAAAAACAAATAAATAATAAAATGAAAATATAAGAAAAATAAAATTGCAAAAACAAATGGGAATTCCTACCAAACTTTATTTCCATCTTAAAGACGTGTATAAGAAAAACTTTGCTAAAATACTTAGTTTATTTGAATCATCATCCAATGTTGTTTTTAACACTCCAACAATATCCCACCCACCCGGTAGGTATGACTAAATCATGTAAGGATGTTTCAACCAAATTATTTAGTAATTTATTAACAACGTCCAACGAAACTTATTAGTATTTTTGCTGATTGGTTATATGTGATTTTGAGGTGGAAAATTAACGATAATGGGTTTAAGGTTAGGAGTTAGTGGTGGGTTTTTTTGGTCGATTTGGTAGAGACTTAGGTACCAACTTTGCAGGGTTCAATACGTCTTTAAAGCCGTGTATATTTTATGGTGACAATTTTATTTGTTATTGGGAAAACTCCTACATCAACATTACAGCTGGACCCAATCCGTGGTTTTCACTCCAATCATCAGATATAACGATTGCCTTAGTGAAGCGGTTGTCTCACTGAAACAATCGTATAATAGTTGTGGTTTCCAATGGTTAGTATAAAAATAATAATACATGTTAAGAATTTGTATATTGATTACATGTAACTTGCTTATATAACTATGTTGGGTTCCTTGGAAAAAATAAATTTGTGATTTTATTTTGGAGAAATGGAATGAAAGAGATTGTCGCCAATTCACAATCACTCATGGAATTTCTAAGAACAATAATAGAAAATAAGTAAAATATCTCTTATTTATTAGATTAAAAAGTGTTAATTGTTATTATAATAATATTAATAAGTAAAATATCTCTTATTTATTAGATTAAAAAGTGTTAATTGTTATGATAATAATATTATTATAATTGTTTTTTTTTTGTAAGTAAGAATTTTTATATTATATCAAAAGGAGATTATAATAGGGACAAGCTGCCCATAACACAAGTTTGTACATCCAAAAACTTTCATGTGGGACTAAATTTACAAGATCAACCACAATGAGTTGAATCCAAAACATCTAGGTCTCGTGAGAATCTTCTTTACCCTTGACCAGTCTTAACTGTAGAATCTTAGTTACAGCATACCCACAACGAACCCAAGAGATAACTATTCCAAAAAAATCCTTACATAGGCTCGCAGGCCCGAACACAAAAAAACTCTGAAAAACATCTAAACATGAGATAACCAGAAACCATCTAGACACCCGACTCGACCTATCAATAAGAAAAGAAAAACAGACGCCAAACCAAGCATCAACGTATGATGAAAGAGCCTCAGGATAATTCCCCGGATGGTTGGAACCAGAAGAAGACGGGGGACACGGGGGAGGTCGGAGCTCCATAATATAAGAATTTTTATATTATATCAAAAGGAGATTACAACAGGGACAAGCTGCCCATAACACAGGTTTGTACATCCAAAAACTTCCGTGCGGGACCAAACTTACAAGATCAACCACAAAGAGTTGAGTCCAAAACATCCAGGTCTCGTGAGAATCTTCTTTACCCTTGACCAGTCTTAACTGTAGAATCTTAGTTACAACATACCCACAACGAACCCAAGAGATAACTATTCCAAAAAAATCCTTACATAGGCTCGCAGGCCCGAACACAAAAAAACTCTGAAAAACATCTAAACATGAGATAACCAGAAACCATCTAGACACCTGACTTGACCTGTCAATCAGAAAAGAAAAACAGACACCAAACCAAGCATCAACGTATGATGAAAGGAACCTCAGGAGAATTCCCCGGATGGTCGGACCCAGAAGAAGACGGGGGACACGGGGGAGGTCGGAGCTCCATAGCATGCAGAAGGAAGTTCATCTGCCAGTTCATCGTGCAAGACTCCTCCAGAAGCCACTGCATCAGAAGATGCGATACCGAATCATCTTTAAGGGCTTGATGATCGCATATGGCGAAACCCATAAGGTTTTTCATCATCCAGTAGAGAGCCACAGTCCGTTCATACAAGCTAAGCCGACTAGCAGTGTTACCAGGGTCCATAATCCAATTTTCCAATTGTTTGCGTTCCCCCAATAGAGTCTCCTTGCTCAGCCTCATCCACCATTGAAATTCATACTCCCAGATATCCCTCTGAATGTCCTCAGGCACATGGATAGAGAAAGCATTGGCTTCACGACGAGCATTCAAACAAGCTCGGGAAACATCAACACTCGGCTAGCTAGAAGAATCCCCACGCCGCCGTTTCTTATTACGGCCGATATCAACCCCAACATCCGGGCATAAATTGGAGACCGCCTAATCCTCAATCTTCTTAACAGAGTCTGGATCCATAACTAAGTAGACGAACAACACTTGCATGCATGCAGAGGGAAGGCAATGACGAGCCCTTGCACTGCCCTGCTCCTTCATATAAACACGTTTACCATCTTCCTTCATGATTAACCAAGTACAATCAATTAGTGGAGGTAATACCGATAATGACGCTCGCCTTGCTGAGCACTTACTATTCTTAAATCTCGATCCATTATTTCCCTTCCAGAATTACTTCTCTAGGCTTTGGAGAGGACACCTCTTAAACCATTTAGCACGGTGAAAAGACAATTCCACCTCCGGTTTTTAAAGGTCGGGACGATCCATATACAGGAATGATGGCTACACATCCCAAAATCCTTCCACCTGATGTCACCTCGCATGAGCGGCACGAAAGGTCGTCATGTCAGCGTCCTGGGTAACCTTGCAGCTGTCCCGAACAGCTAAGTCCGACAGAGCCTCCCACGAGTTAGCACTGATTGTCATGTGAACACCAGTTCCAAAGTTTTCCAGCACATCTGCCAATTTATTACCATTACGCTTGACATGAGAAAAGGTAAGCGCCATACCCTGCGATAGAACTATAGAAAGATCGTCCAACTTGCTCTCATGGCACCAAGACGAGGCCACCAAGGAACTTGCTTTGCCACGTTGGATTTTAATGGCCATCTGGAGGATAATCCTGGAGTCTCCCTCCACAATTAGAGGGGTCCAGCAGTTCCGGTGGGCCATCCTAAGACCCTGAGCAACCCTTCCAACTTTGCAGCATTATTTGATTCAATTCCCAAGAAGTCCTCCATGAAACCCACCATAGTACCATCAGGGCCACGGAAGACATAACCATAACCCGCAGGACCAGGGTTACCCTTAGAGGTGCCGTCAAAGTTCAATTTGCAGAAACCATTTGGGGGAGGGGACCAGACGATCGGGCTCACCAATGACTAGGAGGAGCAAATAGATTTTCCACAATAGGGGAGAGGCCCCATTATGCCCCACTCCTGCAGAATTCTTGACTCGGGCTCAATGGTTTCCCAGTCTGAGTTCTCCCAGTGTTGAAGCTTAAGAGTCTCCAGAACCTTATTCTTCATCACATACCATGTCTTGCCTACATCTTTTGCTTTGTCCTAAAATATTCGAGAATTTCGCTCGAGCCATATCTCCCACAGAAGAAAATATGGAAAAATTTGCCATAATCTATTCACCACTCGGCTCTGGAACGGGTCCTTAGACCATTCAAAGATGGAAGAAACTTGATCATTTCGTTTTCTGTCCGTGCATCTAAAGCTAGTTGCACCACGATCCCACGGTTCCGATGCATAAGAGCACGAGTCAAGGAGGTGTGAAATGGTTTCTTCAGCTTTGTTACACATGACACACAAGTGAGGGCCTAGGAAACCCCTTTTTCTGTAAATTTTCCACAATTAGAATACGTTTTTCAAAGTTGGCCAAATGAAGATGGTTATTTTCGGCCAAATCTTAGCAGACCATAACTGTTTCCATTTAGGAATGGGGTCCAATTGGTTGAAACCCATTTTAATGTCATAAGCCTCTTTCATAGTGAAGCATCCTTTTGGTTTATGACCCCATCGTAGCTTGTCTTCCTTGTTTTGCTTTTTGATTCTGCGATTATTCAGCTCTTCCTCTACCTGAAGAACTTCCTCCTCCAGCCCTAGAGTAATCCACCACTCATGATCATGCCAAACTATGAAGTCTTGTTCCTGAGAATCAACATTCCAAAGATCCCTAACCCTTACAATGTTCTTGTTAACGTAACTTTGGATTACAAGAGGAGCGTCGAGAGAGACACCAATTGAGGGTAACTACTGCCATGAATCGTCCCAAGCTAAAGCCCGGCTGCCATCCCAAATCTCCCAGAAGCTATGGTCTTGGATCAGATTCTGCCCCTGGGTAGCCGAATTCCAAATGTGAGACCCAAGGCTTGGTTCGGAGAATCTAATTAGATCCTCTTTTTCCCACTCAGCTGGATATTTGGAATGCCACAGTCTTTCCCATGGTTCCTCCTTATGGGAGACCCACCTACACCAGGTTTTTGCTCCCGAAACAATATTAGCCTGTTTCGGGTCTCTGAGATTAAGGCCACCTTGGTACTTTGGTGAGCATATCTCTTCCCATTTGACCAGAGCCCACTTCCTGTTATCTCCTGAACCACTCCACAGAAATTGCCTCTGGATTTTCTGGAGCTCTTTAAGAATAACTTTGGGGGCTAACATAGCCGAGAAGAGATAAGTGGGCATTGCCTGGAGGACCGATTTCAGGAGAACAAAGCTACAAGCAAAATTCAAGGGGCGATAGGTCCAGTTTGAGAGACGCTTCCGCATTCTATCCACAAGTTCCCTCCACGAGCCCTGCTTGACCCGAGAATCCACCAACGGAGCCCCCAGGTATTTGGACGGAAGGGAGCTTTCCGAAAAACCCAGAATCCTGCAAATGTTTCTTCTGGTAATTTTGGGAGTGTTAAAGAAAAACACTTGAGGTTTCTGAGCATTGACTTCAAGACCAGAGGCTCTGCCGAAGGTATCTAGACTTTGACGAATAGCCCGAGCCTCCTGGACAGAGGGGTGGCCCATTAGCATGGTATCATCAACGAATTGGTGATGGGTTTGACATTCTGCTTTGGGATGAACGATCAGACCCTGCAACTCATGACTTCCTTGCATAGCTTTAATGGTTCTTCCGAGACCCTCTGGCATAATAATGAAAAGAAAAGGGGAAAGGGGGTCCCCTTGCCGAATCCCCCTTGAGGGTTTTAAAAGGCCTGTGGGAACACCATTAAGAAGAATGGAAGAGAATGACGAGGAAACCAGATTCATGATCCACCTAGTCCATCACTCAGAGAAACCAAAGGCTTGCAACATTGCTCTCATGAATTGCCAATTTAGTTTATCATAAGCTTTGGCAATGTCCAGTTTTAACATCATCCCATGGATTTTGTCTTTTTTTAGAGAATGCAGGACTTTATGGATCAAGATTATACCATCCATAATCTACCTCCCCTCCACAAACCCTGACTGTTCAAGAGAAATGATGGATGGCAAGATTGGTTTTAGGTGATTAGCAATTACCTTCGTAACAATCTTGTATATGACATTACACAGGGCAATGGGTCTAAACTTGTCGGGGGTATTAGCGCCCTCGTTCTTGGGGATAAGGGTGAGAAAAGTAGCATTAAACACAGGAAGGATCTTTCTAGAGCAACGAAAAGAGTCAACAATTTGCCAAACCTCCGACTTCACCATATCCCATAAATGATGAAAAAAATTTGTAGTAAAGCCATCAGGCCCTGGGGCTTTACCATCGGCCATCTGAAACACTGCTTCCTCAACCTCTTCCATGGTAACAGGTCGAAGAAGGATATCATTATGCTCTTGAGTCACAAGGGATGGAATATTGCTGATGATCGACTCAATATCTCTTTGTCTCTCTACTACATTTTCATTCATGATGTCCTGGAAGAAGTGACTCAGTTCATCTTCTATCTCCTCCCTGGTTTCCAATCTAATCCCTTCCTTGTTCTTAAGTTTAAGAATTCTATTATGCTGACAATGCTGAATAGCAGAGTGATGAAAGAACTTTGTATTATGTTCACCATCCTACAACCAATTCACTCTCACCTTCTATCTCCATAGAATCTCTTCCTGTTTCTCCCTCTCCAGGATTTTATTGTGAACCAAGATTTCCTCCTTCTGGAGTTCCAGAGTGTAGCCCACAAGCATTCCCAACTTTACGATCTCCTCCCTGCGCACTTCAAGGGGTCCCTTATCCTCGAAGATATTCCCGAACTCATCCTTATTCCACTTCTTGATTTTGGCTTTTAGGGCTTTCAGTTTTTGCTGAAAATTGTACATATTTTGACCTTTGCCCGAATCCATTTCCCCCCACCAATGAGAGACTTTCTCTTTAAAATCCGGGTGGCTTAACCAAAACTGTTCAAAGCGAAAGGGATTTTTAAATTGAGAACCCAAGCTGCTCCACCAGAGATCAATGGGCCAATGGTCAGAACATGAAGCCGGGAGAATGGACGAAGCAGTCTCACTCCCAGATTCCATCACCGATTCTGAAACCAGAAATCGATTAAGACGAGAGGCAATGTGGTGATCTCCCTGCCTCTTGTTGTTCCATGTAAATTTACCATCCCTTGGGATGACATCAACTAGTTTTAGTTGTTCAATGGTATCCCTGAACCAAATACATTCGTCATCCAGCCGCCTCCTTCCCCCTTTCTTTTCATCGAGAGAGGAGATAAGGTTAAAATCTCCGCCAACGATCCAATGCATTCCCCTAGACATCTCCTTCAGCCAGCAGAGAGAATCCAGAAAGGAGGATTTAGATCCAAGGGTATGGGGGCCATAGACATTAGAAAGAAACCCTGAAACCCTAAACCCAGCAACCTGGAACTTAGCAGTAAGGAAGCTGTGGTTTCCAAAAAAACCAGAAAGACTTATTTCATTGGGATCCCACAGAATGCCTAACCCACCCGTGAAGCCATTCGCATCGATCCCTATTACTTCACAATTTCTCCAAATCTTCTTACTCTTTTCCTGCAACTTCATACTCGAACACTTTGTTTCTTGAAGAAACACAACTACAGGGTTAGACTCCTTAATCTTCTTTCTCAGAGTTCTAGATTTTTGTTGGCCGTTAAGCCCTCTTATGTTCCATGATACAATCTTGATTAAAAAAAGGGGGGGAGAGAATTACAAACCTAGGGCCGCCCTAATAGTAGGGTACTAGCCCGATTCTACTAACTTCAGTCCCACAGCAACGATTCTTTTCCTATTAGATTTTCGACCTAGATTTTTGGAATTCTCCTCGTGCTTCCTCTTGCATTCCTTCTGAGATCCGGGGCTGATTCCCAGTCTATTAGGTTTCCTGGATTTAGGAATGGCTTCCTTCAGCAGGATCACCTGATCTTGAGGGACATAACCAGTTTTAGGGTCATCACATGCTTGCTCAATCCCATCAAGATCCAACTCCCCTATGTCCATCTCTTCAGTTTCCTCATCCACAATATCACCAATAACCGCCAATTTTTTTTCGTTGACAGGCAACACACTAGGGTCCGGGGAGACAACCTTCTGCACTAGGTTTTGATTATCTTGAGGGGTTGTGAGTTGCTCCAATATGTTATCCTCCACTTGTTCATTCAGAGCTTTGAAAGAGTTAGACGTCATGATCTTCTTGGCTCCTTCTAGGGTTCCTTGTTTTCTTCCCCCCCATTTTCTGGTTTGCACCTTGGTAAAACCCGGATCCACGTTCTCATTAGCCAACTTGGGGGTTGGTTTAGGGTTATTCATAGGGCAGTCCCGGAATAAGTGGCCATGCTCGTGACATCTGCGACACCTAAAAGGGATCTGTTCATAATCTAGGGTTTGAACCCATTCCTCATCCTCCCACATCAGCTTAATGGCCTCTAGAAGCTCCCTCGAAAGATCCATATAAACGCATATCCGGGCATAAGCCGTGTATCTCTGAGCTTTCGTTTGTTCAGAGATTTTGACAAAGGTGCCTAAATTGTTTCCTATATCTTCTAAGATCTCGGCTTCCTAGTATTCCGAAGGTAGGGAGTATAGCCTAATCCAGACCGAGGCTATCTTCATATCTTCTTTCTCGGGGGCAGAACTTTTCTTTCCATGGCCGCAAAAACAGACTAGCAGAGTAAAAGAAATAGGGTCCGCCATCAAGAACCCTGTCGCGATCATCCAGGTTAATGAACGTGATCGTGAAGAAGCCCTTCAATCCAAGCTGAAGATCATAGTGTCCTTTAGGTTTCCCGGTGGAGTTAATCCACCAGATCAGGGACTTTTCAGAGGGTAAAACCTCAACAAATTTTCCAATGAGGGCATGGTCCTGCATCTTCTGAATCCTATCTCTCAACGTGTTGGATCTGATAACCATTGAAGGGATGGTCGCAGCTTTGGGTATGCATTGACCCAACTTACCACCCACTTGCGGAGAAACAGATCCCATCTCCTGCACCTTTTTTCCAACACCACCCAATCCATCTACCGGGACCTGGATCCCCCCTACCTGAAAATTCGATTGAGAAGAGCATTGGGGGGCCGTGGGACTCCCCCCCATCGAGTCTGCCATGGTTCGCCGTCAAACCAACCGCCTGCAAAAATGATCCAGGTGGATATCGGTGGCGACCCACCTCTTCCAACTAGCTCAAAACAGTCTTTTGGCACTTTTGGTAATTTGCTATTTTTAGTAGTTTTTCGGGTCCTAAACTTCTGGAGCTGTTTTGAGGCCCTAAACGACCTTTTTTGGATTGATCCGATTTTTATGAGCAGAATGAAATGAATACAGATTATTATCATATGCTTAACACAAAATAACAGAGATACAGTAAAACTGGTTTTTTATTCAATAAGGGAATAAGCTAAAAGTGTAAAATGCAGCGGAAAACAAGTTTGCTGCAATGGTGGCGGCTTATCTCTGAGAAGAGATGTGACGGATGCGCTCATTCGCAAGAATATGAATACAAAGAGAGGCCGAAAGGGCCTATTTATCATAAGCATGAGAGAAAGAATATCAAACATCCAAAAACCTAACGCTAGAAGATGAACTGTCATAAAGTTTGCGGCCCTAAGGTGGTTAGTTGAACAGTCAACTTCCCGGGGTCATAACTTTTGCATACGATCTCCGTTTGGGGCGCTCGGTAGCCCGTTGGAAAGGTGTATCCAAGATTTCCAACTTTTGACTGGGGCCAAATGAATGCCAAAGGCAACCATTTGGCCCCCCAAATCGCCAAATAAGGTCGTTTAGGGCCTCAAAACGGCTCGGAAGTTTAGGACCCAAAAAACTGCTAAAAATAGTAGATTACCAAAAGTGCCAGAAGACTGTTTTGAGCTAGTTGGAAGAGGTGGGTTGCCACCGATATCCACCTGGATAAAAAAACACTAGAAACCCTAGAGCCGATTCAAAGCCAACGAAGAGCCTTTTAAACTTTAACAAATTTCCGAAGTGAAAGCATACATAATAACTTGCGGACTTCTCATATTATTACAATTGTTATAATAAAGATAAAAATATTATTATAACTATTACAATAAAAATTATGAATAATTATATGTTAGAAGATTTGTGGAGTAGAAATGATATTTTGAATGAGTTTTTCATTATGTTAATTTTTGAGTTACAACATTTTTAAAGAATTTTGAATAAGGATTGAACAAATTTAGAAGAGTTTTATAGTTTATATTTAAAAAATTAAATGTAATATATTAAATGGATTTTTTTTCTTAAAATTTGGTTTTCTTTTCACTCAAAGTATAGGTATAATTATAAATCTAATGTCAAAATCACTTGTGATTTAAAATACAACAACATAAATGCGTGAAAAGTCACTTGTGATTTAAAATACAACAACATAAATGCGTAAAAAGTCACTTGTGATTTAGAAGATGACTATATAAATGTGTGAATCCAACCATAAGAGAATAGGAGAGAGGGCCACTGTGCAGATAATATTAAAAACATTGTCACATCTAAATTTAAAAGAAATTGTGATATAGTGAAGAAATAGAAAATAAAAGAAAATTAATGTATTATAAAAAGGTTACTAAAATAAAATAAAATTAATGTATTACTTGAAGATCATTTTTTTTCTCTATAACTAACATAAAGAAGAAATGTTAAAATAAAAACAAAGAATTTATCATCTTTATGATATTAAAAAAATGGAAAATAAAACATTTTCTCTCAAATTATATTATGTATACTCACATTTAATTTCAATTTTAAAATATTTCAACATTATTAATCTTTATAATTTTTTTAACTCGTCATTATCAATAAAAATTATAAAAAATATTTTCAATATTTTAAATTATAAAACAAACTAATCAATTTTAAAAAAATAAATAAATAAAAAATAATTTTAATCACCATAATCATTAAAAAAATATCAGTACACATATTTAATTTTGATGTTATTATAAAAATATCCCAATGACCTAAACTAAGTCATTGCCAAAGACGCTTTTGAATATCCTAATCAACCAATGTAAGTCATTGTGAGAATGCACTTTTCAGTATCTTTCTTCTTAAAAGTCAAACTATGTCACTTCAAGGGCACTTTTGAGTGTTTTTCTTTTTATAGGCCAAACCAAGTCATTGTCAAAAGTTACTTTTGAGTGTTTTGTTTTTAGGAAATTAAGGGTATATGAAAATATTATTTATAAATTAGGATTATTTAATCCTTGCAAAATGCAACAAATTATTACAATTGATTTTTTTTATTATAGGATATATTTAATTTAATTTTTTTTCATTTTTTATTTGGATCTTATTGCAAAGTTAGCAATAGATAAAAAGTAATTAAATTTTGATCTTAATATTTATTAAGAGATATGGTAGATTGTACATAGTATTTCAATAATATTATATAACATTTTAATATATTTTTGTTTGATATTTCAAAGTCTAGACAAAATTTTAATACTAGTCACATTGTACTAAGTCATTGTCAGAACGCACTTTTGAGTGTCTTTCTTCTTAAACTAAGTCACTTCAAGGGCACTTTTGAGTGTTTTTCTTCTTATAGGCCAAACTAAGTCATTGTCAAAAGTCACTTTTGAGTGTTTTTGTTTTTAGGAAATTAAGGGTACATGAAAATATTATTTATAAATTAGGATTATTTAGTCCTTGCAAAAGACAACAAACTATTGCAATTGAATTTTTTTATTATAGGATATATTTAATTTTATTTCTTTTCATTTTTATTTGGATCTTATTGCAAGGTTAGCAACAGATAAAGAATAATTAAATTTTAATCTTAATATTTATTAAGAGATATGGTAGATTGGACATAGTATTTCAATAATATTATATAACATTTTAATATATTTTTGTTTGATAGTTCAAAGTCTAGACAAAATTTTAATACTAGTCACATTGTACTAAGTCATTGTTGTCAGAAGGCATTTTTTTAGTGTCTTTCTTCTTAAAAGCCAAACTAAGTCACTTCAAGGGCACTGTTTTTCTTCTTATAGGTCAAACTAAGTCATTGTCAAAAGTCACTTTTGAGTGTTTTTTTTTTTTAGGAAATTAAGGGTACATGAAAATATTAGTTATAAATTAGGATTATTTAGTCCTTTCAAAAGGCAACAAACTATTGCATTTTATTTATTTATTATAGGATATATTTAATTTTCTTTCTTTTCATTTTTATTTGGATCTTATTGCAAGGTTAGCAATGAATAAAGAATAATTAAATTTTGATCTTAATATTTTGATGTAGTTCATTGGCTTTCGGGTTCTAGGTATCATTGGATGGGTTCCACCCTTCCAGAGGCTCTTCAAAGCTGGCATTCTTCTCCATATGCAGATAAACAACTTGCTCTACCATATATTATCATGTGGTATTCTTGGAAGGCTCGGAATTCTGCCATTTTCCGGGATGCACATATTCCACCAAAGATTGCAGCGTTGCGCTCATTGGGCATGCTTTCGGCGCTCCCCACTGTTAGTAGGCCCACTCAACAGCAAATTATCAAGGAGGTTGATATAAACAAGGATGTCCCTTGGGGATTTTTTGACGGGGGAGCATAGGGGATTCCACCCAATGGTGGTGCTGGTGGGATTTTATATCTTTCTTCTTCTCACTGGTTAAAGTTCACTGCCTCCACTGGCTCCAGTACCAACAACCTCGATGAATTATTGGCATTGAAATTGCTTCTCCATGCAGCAATCACGAGGGGCATTCAGTCCATACAGATCTTTGGAGATTCATCTCTCATTATTCAATGGATGAAGTCTAGATGGAAGCCCAAGAACATTACATTGTTATCTATCTTTGAGGAAGTCTACATGTTGGCAGGTTCTTTCAATCAGATTTCTTTTAGCCATGTCTTCAGAGAACGGAACCTTGAGGTGGACAAGCTGTCCAAAAAAGGACTTATTCTTGCAGAAGGGCAATGGTAGACTTGGTCTAATGATCCCAGGTAGCTATATGGTCCTGGGCCTATCCTTTTTTGATCTCTTGTTCTGTTTAGTACTTGAAGATGTATTTGGCACGGATCCATGTTTTTTGTATGTCTTTTGTTCTACTTGAACTTGGTAAGACCTTCTGGTGGTCTGTTTTGGATGTATTTAAAATACAATTGCCAATTATTATATAGAAAATGATGGAAATCAATTTCGAGAGACCATTGCGGTCATGTAAAATGTCTCTCCTTTTCATATAAAGCAGAAACGCCTTTTTTTCTCAGAAAAAAATTAAGAGATATAGTAGATTGTACATAGTATTTCAATAATATTATATAACATTTTAATATATTTTTGTTTGATATTTCAAAGTCTAGACAAAATTTTAATACTAGTCACATTGTACTTATATATATATATATAGTGTTAAAAAGATGGATTTGTATGATTCATATATACGTTTTGTTTGAGACTATAATAAATATAGTAGAATGAACTATATTGCATTAGTTATTTCAATAAAATTTAATTTAATTTAATTTAATTTTTTTTTATTTTCCTAAATTTAGATTTTATTGTGAGATTAACAATAAATAATAAATAAAGAATGATTCAATTTTGATGTTAGTATTTATTAAGAAATATGGTCAATTATACATAGTATTTCAATAATATTTTATAACATTTTAATATATTTTTGTTTGATAGTTTGAAATATCGACAAATTTTTATCACTAGTCACATTGTAATGACATATATGTTACATCAAATTATACATAGTATTTCAATAATATTTTATAATATTTTAATATATTTTTGTTTGATAGTTTGAAGTATCGACAAATTTTTATCACTAGTCACACTGTAATGACATATATATTACATCAAATAATTACTATTAATAGGATGGACGTTTTTTTATCACTAATCACAGTGTAATGACATATATTACATCAAATAATTATTGTTAATAGGATGGACTTTTATGATTCATATGATTTATATATACGTTTTATTTGTGACTATAATAAATAGAATATATTGAACTATATTGCATTGGTTATTTCAATAAACATTGTATATTCTTTAATGCAATGTATATCTATGGTAATCATTGCATTTGACATAGCAGTAATGATTATCTATTCACCGTCATTGCTATTCATTACCTTGGATATTCACTGTCTATGCACTCTTCATGTTCACATCTCATAAGATTTTATAACTATTTGCAATTTCATCATGCGATATCAGAAGCCTATGTTGTTGTTTTTGTGGAGCAACTTCGATATGTGTATATGGAGGTAACCTATTTATAAAATTTAGAAATTCAAAATTATTAATTGATATATCGTTAAACTTAATTTTAATATATTTTTAATATTTTCAATTTACTCAATTTTTAGGTTTATTGTGTCTATCTCTCACTCATATGAGCTCCACATGAATGATGAACTTTCATTCATCTTTTTACTTTTCCTTTATAAAACAAAAATGAAAAATCCAAAGGAGGAAGTATATCCCTCAAGAATATTATTTCTAAGCAATCATTAGATTGAGAATAAAATCAAATGGCATTTTCCAACCATTGAACTCATTATCGGCTAATATGATTAACATATTAACATAACCTCATGAAGTTGGTTCCCTGTTTGACAACGTTTAAAATCAAATGGCATCTTTACCCATTTTTTCTCAGCAAGACTTGCTTAATTAACATGTGTTTTCCAATGTCGTTTTCTAGGATATTATTCATTGATTCATTTGAATTGATATTGTTTGTAGTAGTTTCAAAAATGTTACATATAATCAAAGAATAGCTAGAGAAACTAGGATGCTTGGGTAAATGAAACAACGTAATAACTACTTAACAATTAGGGTTGTTATAAGGGTCTCACTAGAAGGACATTCCATTGTTGCGAATAAATCAACATAAGATACACAAAGTATTTTTTAATATTATGTTTAAATTCTGTGTATCTTTAAGAACATGCTATGCTTATTTTTTAATATTTTCCTAAAAATATTTCAGTTCAATACATCAATTTTTCATTTTGTTTTTGTCAAATAGAATGACAATGATAATTTGCAATAGGCTGTTATATTGCCGCTATATCAGATTGCTTGACTTCTTTCTTGAGCTCCTGAATTTGGGCTTGATGTAGTCCATAACACAAAAAATCAACAATTCACCAATACAAAGAAATATGTTATAGGTTATGTATCGGAGTTTTGAGCTCTACAAGACATGGCCTTACTTAATTAGGAGAATTTACCTACAACTTGAAGATTAATTAAAAGTCTAGAATTTGTAATGTTTAGATAATAATAAGTCCATGCTATGGGTGAGGCCTCTATGATGAGAAAACTTTAGACTTGGAATTCTTTAGTCATTATCACATATAGAAGGAAGATAAGTCTATGCCATAATCTATCAATTATTACCAGACTCTAGGAGGGCTCAAGAGGTTGGATTTGATTCCAACATTAACACACTATTGTCACGATGATAATTGAATGGCCCTCATTTAAATTCATGGATGGCATTCAAACATGGCCTTCCAGTCTTGGGAAAATCTACGCTAATGCCGAAGGGGAGAAATAGTGGCCACTACTACATTTGGGTACAAATTTTGATATTGTTTCCAACATTTTATTGTCGCAAAAGGGATGAAATATAGAAAATCAAAGCGTCAAAGTATTTTTTTTGAAAGATGGAAAAATATTTTTTTGTTGGAAACATTGTCACCTTTGTGACGACATGTACTGCCATGTGCCATGGTCACATCCATTTTTTACACTATATTTACATCATAATTCCAACGTTTTAGTAACAAATGTTTGTCTCAATACTAACAATTTACAAACATAAAGATAAAACTACAACTTCTTGGTTGTTTTTCTAAGTAATTAAAGTTGTAGCTTTTACTCTTGAAATTGAGTGATATGGTTGTTGTAGCGTTTTACTCCATTAAAGTATGAAAACATGTTGGTGAGTATTTGTTCTTTAAATCAATGAATATGGTTGTAGCTTTTTATTCCATTATGAAGTTATTGAATTTTTTTTTATACCATAACTTAATGATATTTAAATCTTGAATATTTCACTCCATTCATCTTTTGCCTAGGAAAAAAATGTACTTTTTATTCGATATGAAAGAAAAGTACAATCCCGAGGTGCACTTGGCACAATTCCCATATAAAAATGATAACCATGATCAATCTATGCAACCCCAACATCAAAACTATAAGGTCAATTTTTTTTTCAAGAGTCCATCCTTGACTCTGTTACATTTTCATCATCTAAATGTGTCGTGTGCTAACAAAAAATAGAGATCATATAAAGTAAATCCAACAGGAAAAAAAAACTTTTGAGTAATCCATAGAAAAATAGTGATTGCCTTTCAAATAATTGAGACTGCACAAATTAACCAAAAGTTATAGATCTTGCAATGACATTGATTGAGAGGCCATCGTTCACCCATCATTTTTACCATACCACAAGAAGGTATTCTCCTCCATCTGAACAACTTGCTTCTCGAAATTTAAAATGGACAAAATTGATCCATATACAAAGAGTAGCACATCATCAACAAAGAGAATATGGGTCAACTATGCGCTCTGACCAATACTGATCTCCTAAATTTTATGATCCCGCTTAGCTTTTAATAGTACACAACTTAATCCTTCCACCACCAACATAAATAAGTATGGTGACAGAGGGAAACCTTGCCTCAATCCCCTATATGTTTTAAAGAAAGCAGAGGTTGAGCCATTAATCAATAGATAAAATGAAGTAGAAGTTACACATCCCATGATCACTTGACCAATGGGTATGAGAGACCAATGTGGATGAGGAAAGGTTGAAGATAAGTACATGACACCTTGTCCAACTCCTTCGAGAGATCAAGTTTTGATCCAGGAGGATCATCTCATCGTCGATGAGATTTAAAGTCTTCAAACATAGTTCAAAGGTTACAGTGGTAAAGAGCTCGTCGACAGCTTTCCATCAACGTTCGTTTCGTATGAAACAACCTCTGGATGAAGAAGTTGTTCACATTTGAAGTTTCATCAAGTATGATAAAAATGGTTAAAAAATGTGATTTTGGGGAAATGGGGATCGAACCCAAACCTTGTGATAAGGCTACCATGACCCATGAATGTATATGGTCAAAGAAATGTGTAAAAAGGGGGTGGGGCAAGGGACCCAATCCAACACCGAGGCCTCCCCCACCCTTAGTGAACCATATTCAAGCTAAGGTTTAAACCATATGACAAAGCACCATAGTAAGCGCCAAACTATTGCCACATTGCAATAGTACTATAACCAAACTATAATCCAGAGTAAGCGCCCACCATAGTATGCAACGTGGAAACCATATGATACCAAGTCACATAACCATATAACCATATACCATATGAACCTTATCCATGTTGTAATGTGGGTAAAATATTTACATGTCACCATATAAAACGCGCAACGGAAGGAAAGGCCCGCGCGTTTGACCCTGGGACCTCTGCCTTCAAACCGTCAGCCTTTACCGCTGGGCCACGCGCCTAGTTGTTGCTTGGTATGCGACGCACCTTTGTTTTATTGTTAAGCGTCGAGCCCTGTAAAAGGCCATGACCACGCCCTTGCCCAAAAACGAAGAACGCCGAAGTTTAATGCACAGAGCTCGAAACTAAGCGCTGCACAGATTTCGAGGTGGAGTACAGACACAGTTTTCGAGGTGAAGTACAAAAGCAATTAGTACTTTTGTCTTTTGTGCAGATTTGTTGTCTCGATTTGCGTGCCAAAGGAGGTCTCAGGAATATATGGTCAACTTTAAACTCATTTTTCTTAGAGTTTCGAGACGGTCGCATTGGTGCAGTCTGTTTCTGCATTTGACAGCCAAAAAATAAAGGTGTTTCCAGAGCACTCATTTTGTAACCTTTGAAGACTTAATAAGATCGACCTTCCCATTAGAAGCAGCCCGGAGACGTAGCCCAAGAAGGGTGAACTCCGTTATCAGATCTTGTCTTCATTTTTTGGTTTGCATATCTCTTTTATGTGTTTATGTGCTTCAATTTTGCTCTTTAAATTGGTCATTTAAGCCTTTTAATGGATTTTAGCATTTAAACATTCACATGCGAATATTGGTTATAAAGATCCTGGATAATTTTTAGATCAAGTTTGGTATTAGAGTAGCTTAACCATTGCATTGTGAGTTTGTGAATGTTAACAAGATCTAGGATTCAAAGAGGTGAAGGAGAGCTTGAAGAGATTGATCATGAGAATATATCAAGAAGAAGGATAATGACTTCAGAAAAAGGAGAGGATGGGACTTCTTCAATTCTTTCTGAAGGGGATTTTATTAAAGCCTTCATGAGGATGCAAAGTATGGTGGAAGAACTTTACCAAGATCGGAAGAAAGGAGAACAAGGTGGTTCTTCTCATGCAAAAGGTAAAGAAGAAGAAGGTGGTGGGGAACCTCCTAAATCTTCTCCATCATCACCATCTTTCCTTGATGGTTCTTTACATTATTCACCTAAACATAAAATTGATCTCAATATGCCTCAATTAAAGCTTGATATTAGTTTGAGTTACTTGTTTATAATGGAGAACTTAATGCTGAAACATTAGATAATTGGATCCGTCAAATTGAAGTATATTGTAGGATTCAGAAGTGTAATGAAGATAGCTTGAAAATTTAGTTAGTTTCTCTCCGACTTGGAGGGACCGCTCTCATATGGTGGGAGAGTAGAACTCAAAAAGATTTGGCCTCGAAAGGCAATATTATATCCTCTTGGCATGAATTCAAGTCAGCATTAAAGAAGTAGTTCTATCCATTGGGTTACATACAACAAGCAATGATGGATTGGCAGAATTTGAGGCAAGGTAAGGGTCAAAGTGTGCAAGAGTACACACAAGAATTTCGAAAGAGAGCTTTAATACTTGGTATACCTCTCTACACTCAAAAAATTATTCTCAAGTACATAGGTGGATTACATCATTATTTGCGTCATACAATACTTATGTTTAATCCTACTAATCTTGATAAGGTATGTGTACAAGCTATGCACATTGAATCCAAAGGGAAGAGTGTTCATGATGTTTCTTCAGATGAATCAAGTCAACCAAAATAAGACAAAGAAAAAGGGAAGAGCAAACATGTTGCTACCATGAAGAAAGGGGACACAAAGATTTCTTGTTCTCATTGTTAGAGAGATGGACATAATGCAGAACATTGCTGGAAGCTACATCCAGAAATGAAACCAAAGTGGTTTAAGGATCGAAAAGGGAAGCAGAAAGCTATGGTTATCGTTGAGGACCTTGGATCAGATTCCGAGGATGAAACCAAGATATCAATCGTAGGTGTGAAAGGTAAAAATTTTGTTGGTAATGATTCTAACATTGGTTCTTCATGTGCTTCTCCTTCTAAATATCATGACAGTTCTAAGGATAGAAAAATGAATGCACGGTTTCATATAAGGGTAATCACTAAACAAACCAAGATCGACACACTCATAGATAGTGGATCTTAAGCTAATCTTATTTCAGAAGAAGTAGTTAAGCAGTTGGGATTAATAACTAAACCACACAAGAAACCTTCTCCACTAGGCCGGGTATGCAAAGATAATAGATTACAAGTAACAATACAATGTGATCTCAAGTTTGCAATTACATCTAAGTTTGTGGATGAAGTTGAATTTGATGTGGTTCCACTAGATATCTGTGGAATTGTGTTGGGAAGCTAGTATTTTTATGATCGAAAGGCAATCTTCTATCGAGAACATAATCAATATCATTTATTTAAGGAAATAATTGAGTACATAGTACACTCACATTCATATAAAAATGACAAATCATTGGGAACTACACAACAATTGAAAATGGTTGTTAATGCAAGTCAGAATTTGGCACTTATGTCTATGCAAATTAAGGAAGAAAATAATCCTAAGCATGAAAAGGAAGTGTCGTTGCATCACAATACACCTATTTTGGTTGATAATGTTCCTATGATAAAGCATAAGCATGACATAAGTACAATCTCTTTCACATGTTCAATGTTGATATTCAGCTTACTACTGATCAACAGTATATGGTTGGTCCCTACAATATTGAATGAAGATTGTGTTGAAAAAGGGGTTAATGTACTTAGCAATATATGTGCAATATTGATTGTTGTCATATTGAGTCAGATGTATAGGTTCCAAGAATGGACAAGTGAGACAAACATGTCTTCACTTGATTGCAGCATGATTCCATGCTTTTGGTGGTCCAAAAGCTTCTCAGTGGGGAGGTTTGATCCAGGAGGATCATCTCATCGTCTATGAGATTTAAAGTATTCAAATATCAGTTCAAAGGTTACAATGGTAAAGAGCTCGTCGACAACTTTTCGTCAATGTTCGTTTTGCATGAAACAACCTCCGGATGAAGAAGTTGTTCACATTTCAAGTTTCGTCAAGTATGGTAAAAATGGTTAAAAGATGTGATTTTGGGATAATGGGAATTGAACCCAAATCTTGTGATAAGGCCACCATGACCCAATGAATGTATATGGTCAAAGAAATGTGTAAACAATGAATGTATATGATCAAAGAAATGTGTAAAAAGGGGGTGGGTCAAGGGCTATCCAAGGCCCCCTTAGTGAACCATATTCAAGCTAAGGTTTAAACCATATGACAAAGCACCATAATAAGCCCCAAACTATGGCCACATTGCAATAGTATTATAACCAAACTATAATCCATAGTATGCAACGTGGAAACCATATAATACCAAGTCACATAACCATATAACCATATGAACCTTATCCATATTATAACGTGGGTAAAATATTTACATGCCACCATATAAAATGCGCAGGGGAAGGAGAGGTCCAAGGGTTTGACCCCGGGACCTCTTCCTTCAAACTGTGTTCCTTTACCATAGGGCCACACGCCTAGTTGTTCCTTGCCATGCGACGCACCTTTGTTTTATCATTAAGTGTCACAGGCTACGACCACTCCCTTGCCCAAAGACGAAGAACGCCAAATTTAAACACACAGAGCTCGAAACTAAGTGCTGTACAGATTCCAAGGTGGAGTACGGGCACAGTTTTTGAGGTGAAGTACAGAAGCAATTAGTACTTTTGTCTTTTGTGCAGATTGTTTGTCTCGATTTGCATGCCAGAGGAGGTCTTAGGCATATATGGTCAAATTTATACTCATTTTTCTCAGAATTTCAAGACGGTCGCATTGGTGCAGTCTGTTTCTGCATCTGACAAACAAAAAACATAGGTTTTTCCAGAACACTCATTTTGTAACCTTTGAAGACTTAATAAGATCGGCCTTCCCATTGGAAGCAGCCTAGAGACGTAGCCCAAGAAGGGTGAACTCCGTTATCAGCTCTTGTCTTCATTTTATGGTTTGCATATTTCTTTTATGTGTTTATGTGCTTCAATTTTGCTCTTTAAATTGGTCATTTAAGCGTTTTAAGGGATTTTAACATTTAAACATTCACATGCAAATATTGGTTATAAAGATCCTGGATAATTTTCAAATCAAGTTTGAGCATCACTTCCTAGATCTTATTGGTTTTGACAGAGTGGATACCTTCTTCTATTGTTCCAATCACCTCATGAATAAGATGACCATCTAAGAACCCAAATTGCTCTGAGGAAATACATTGCAATAGAATCGACTTCAGTTTAACAACAATGACCTTAAAAATGACTTTATAAAGACAATTACATAAGTAAATAGGTCTATATTCATCAAAAGACTCTAGATGATCTATTTTTGCAGTCAAAGCTAAAAAGGTGGATTTTATATTACCCAAAAGCTTTCCAGGTTTCCTGGTTTCCTCTACAACTCACAATAGGTCATCTCCCAATATATAAAAAAACACTATTAAAAATTCAATAGTCCATTTGTTAGGACCTGGACTTCAGTCTTTTTTGAAAGAGTTTATTACCGCCAACAAGTCTTCCTTAGTAATCGTTCAGTAGATAACTTTGTTGTCCTCGTCATTGACCAACCTTGGAAAGATCAATATCACTCTAATAATCTACTCTAAATTGCCCCACTCTGGTTCCTTTAAAATGTTTTCAAAAAATTTGACACCAATATTTTCTAATTCATGAAAAGTACTCACTCGCAGCCCTTCTTCATTATTAAGATCCCATATAGTATTTAAACTTTTGTGATGACCAGCAAAGTTGTGGAATAAATTCGTATTTTGTTCTCCCGCTTGCACCCAAGTAGCATGACTCTTCATACACCATACCATTTCTTCCTCAATCAATAATTTGGCCTTTTGAGATTCTGAAGTCCATAGTTTATCAAGATACACAACATTCAATAGACATCATGTCGAATTCCCCAATAAAGTAGTCAATTCTATGTCAATCTAAGCCATCACCCTCTCCCTATTTTTATGCCTCTCCCAGTGCATGGCAGGGTCTTACTTTTTAATACATTGAGAGACTGAGAAAACCAAATAGAAGCCAACTTCCCCATATAAGGATTATAGGGCATCCATCCTTCTTTAACTATCAAGTAATACTCTTCCTCCGTCACCCATGATGGATTAAATTTTAAGGGAGCACTCGGATTCCTATCCATAGTGCCAAAGTCAAGGAAAATTGAAAAATGATATGAAACTCAAGTAACGCAAACCCATGACTGATACTTGTCCATTGCTTGAATAAGGTCCTATGTCTACCAGAAACTGATACAACCATTTAGATACACTGTTGACCCTCAACCAATCATTTCTCCAAGTGGGATTCACTTATTTAGGTTCAATGTCAATAAGGCATGTTCGTTCAAAATAAGAAAGAAAGAAATCAGCTAGAACCTAAGATTGAGTTGATTCACACTAGATTTCACATTTTCTTGTTGTAAGCTTTAAAATCCTTCCCAAATTAAGTTGGGAGCCATAAAATGCTGAGAGGCAAAATGCTTGCCCCAAAAGTTTTCCTTGGCATCATATGGACCTTACATATTGAGGACTAACAAAGATTTATCTGATGACTTACTATAGAGTTCAATACGTAGTCCCGGTACGATACCAAAGGAATTATTAAGGGCCATTGATTCATTCCAACCCATAATCATCCCCCAAGACACGCCATCAGGGTCCATAGATAGAAAGTTCCATACTGACAAAAGGGTTTTGAGCGTGGGGATAAAAACATCTCCTCTCCCCATCATTTCCTAGATCATAATAATATTTGGCTCCTCCATTACCACCAAATTACATATGGTCAATTATTTGGGTTGACCCCCAACCCTCTAATATTAAAAAAAAATATCTTCATGGGAAACCTATTGATGGGGATTGCCCTACTCCAAGGACCCCAACTAGAAATTTTTGTTTTCCCTAACTAACTTCCCTACCTGTTTTAGCCTTAGCTTGTTTGATGATCGATGGTACACATACTTGCAAAGAGGAAGAATATTTTTAGGCATCAAACCCCAAACCCCCAAACCCCCAAACCCAAAACACTAGTAGGTACAACTGGAACAACTTTTTTGGGTTGAAGATTGTAATGTCTCCTCGCACGAGATTTAGGATCATCTAATTATTCTCATGCAAATAGAGAGCTATCTGTGCCCTTATTGGTCCAAGAGTTTGTCATCTTGGTGTGCCCTCCTAACACCCCACTCATATCTTTTATAAAACCCTAGAATATTGAGAATAGTTATCCCCATTTGGCCTAAGCCGAGGCCCATAAGGGTTTTACAAGGGAATAGGAGGAGACCCATTACCTTTACCTTTTTTGGAAACAGATTTCGGGCCTAAGAAATTATTATAGATAGCTGAATTGACTTACCAAGAGAAAGTATTGACTAGGTCTTTAGTCCTTTTCGACAAACATTCTCCCTCAGACTTGACTCCATAGGGATATTATTATATGTATCATAGTTATTTGCACCACACCCCAAAGATTCTTGAGATTGAACAATCAGAGGTATATGCATGTCTCCTACTAGGAAATCAACTACAATTTGAACATCTGCACATGCCCTATCACTAGAGAGTTGATTTCATTCTAAGGGCTTGTGGTGACATTGTTCTAGGGATATATATTTTTTGTGGGCCCTTGGAGAGGACCCTCCTTTTTCATCCAAATTCATATTTGCAGTCCTTTCTAGATATTTTTCTAGGAAGGCAATTCACAATCCGATTGTATATGCCCTAATTGGTGACATCTCAAACAACATAAAGGTATATTTATATTGTCCAAATGTTGAGTGATATTGAGATTGTTGTTCACAAAATCAATGGGCTCATAGAGTCCTCCCCTCATACCTACCTCCACTAAAATTCAAGCCACCAATCATGCCAGCTGAGATTGAAAAGAATCATCAACTAGAAGAGTCTTTTCGATCCTATTGTCGATTGCTTTTAACCCCTCCAATGACCACCATTCCATAGGAAAAGTAGGAATTTTAACTCACATTGGGTTTTTCTCGATGAATTCGCTCTTCGAGTCAAACAAAGGATGCCATGACTTGAAAACCAAAGAAGAACTATCCATAAACCATAGCTCTCTCAAAATTTTAACCATGTCTATTCCTGATCATAATTGAAACCCTAGCTAGCCACGAGAGAGAAGATGGAGGGTAGGGATATATCTAAGGATATGTTCCAAATATGAGAAATCCTGGGCTTAGAGGGACGCCATTATCACCGCGTGGCCCAAAAACCTCCCTATTAAGTGCGATATTTTAGATACAAGATATCATCGACAATTATGTCCTAAGCAACCACCAGTGACAAACCCCGACCTTTATTTTTGATAACCTTTCTCTTCTTCGTTTGAGTTGGCTTAGCTGCCATAGGAGGGTTAAAACTCTACAACTCTTCCAGTTCTAGTTGACCATCGAAAAAACCATCCCCTTTTGCTTCACATGACATAAATTCCTTCCTCTAGATCGAAAGGAAGGGTTGGTTGCTGAAGGGATGACTGCAATAACTCCTTATCCAAGCATTCCCTTGACAAAATTTGCCTCTTTATATATTTCACATGCTCGAAGATTGTTGGATCACTCTACAAGTCCCTACTCTTGTCTCCATCAATACTAATTGATGCCACAAATGTACTCTCCTTGAGGTAATCCCCATAGAGGTCATACCCATGACATGTCAAGGGTCGCCCTAACTTCATCCAAATCGGTCACGTAAACATTGGCTATTCAAAGCCACCCCGATATTCCATCAACATAAAGATACAACTAAATAGCATATTGCAAAGGTCAAAGAACATCTTATAACATGTGATATTATGGATGAAGATCTCAAGATGATACAATTTGTAAGGTCTCTTGATTTGCGGAATAACAAGAATATGAGTGATTGGTATCATGGGTTTCCTCCTCAAGGGATTTCATCACTCTTGCAATTAGTCAAAGCATTCGAGAAAGAGTGGGGACCTAATCTTAACGAAGAAATTATTGAGGCCAGGATTTCCCTTCCCAAAAAGGAACTGGTCGAAATAAATCCCAGAGAACATTTTGCTCCTCTTAACTCGCCAAATGGTTTGAAGCAGATACCAAAAGCATTTTTTACAAGTGGCTTTTGTGATGAAGATGATGACCCTATATACTTCATCAAAGATTTTATGCAGACTGTGTTGTCTTTTATCGTTCAAAAAGATGAGGAATCATATATGAAGGCATTTTCATTGCATCTACACGATGAGGGACTTGATTGGTTTCAACAATTGCAAAAGGGTACAATATCTTCTTTGGAAGAGTTGATACATGTATTTTGTAGTTGTTGGTGCCCAAAAAAGCATGAGGAATGGACACCCTATGTCGAAGAGGCAAAGAGTTGGTTCCAGAAAGAAAATACTCTTGAAGAGAACTAAGAGGTCCCTACAGAATACATCCATGATGAAGATTGAGTCTCGGGAAACTTACTTGAATAAGCTATTGTTCAAGACCTTGTGGAGAACATCATAAGCCTTATGTCCCAAGTTGAAGGTACTTATGACAATGAAGGTGATTATCGTCCTAGAAATCAAGACCAAGAAGTCCTACTTGAAGTAATCAAAGAACATATGGAAATGGTGAGTGCTCCTTGCCATTACAAAATAGTTTCTTATGATATCTCAGATCTCTAGAAGTAGAATAACATGATTCATGAGGACGATGATTATTGGAGGTTTATGGGCCCACCACTTTATGACTCTTCTAGACCTAGCAATGTTGTTTCTAGACCTTTCAGGGACACATGTTTTGAAGAAAAAGTAGATGAGTTCAGTATGCCATTCACATAAGAACTAAAGGCCAGTATGGATAAGCTTGAGCCAGATTTTGACACTGTTTGGGATGAAGAAGTCATGATCACCTCAAAGAGGGACAACGAAGACATAATCAATGAAGAAGATATGATTATTCCATTCCCTTGTGATGATAATGTTGAATATTGGATTAACCCTTTTGATCCTACATTTGATGATGAAGTACCCCAGGATGTGGGTCCTCTTGCCATTATAGATGATTACCATATGCAGATGTCTTACTATGATAAATGGTTTGAAAATTTGGGGCCCCATATCTCTAGTGATATCTGCATGGATCCAACTCAGTCGTACTTATCCAACATCGAGGACAGTGAAACATGTTATATAGAGAATTCTCTTCGAGTTATTCAGTCAATGATGAGCCCATATTATCATTCCCAATTGTGTTCCTTAAGCATTATTGAAGAAGTTGTTCATCCTTTTGTATCCAGTATTGGTAAGTTTCCAACCATGCATTTCAATAAAACTAATATAGGTTTGTGGACAAGTATGACATTCTTTGCACATTGTTAGGATTTCTATTGTTTATATTTTCGTTTGAAATGTGAAGGCATAGATTATGTGGTTGACAATTTAATTTTTTTAAAGATTATTGGGGGTACTAACATGATTATTACAAATATGAGCAATATACTTGTGTGTCTGAAGAGATGTTTAAGCAGGTGCATGGATAGGTTGCAGCTAGCCTATGAAGATTTCTGAGGTCCACATTTACAAATGGTCTCCCAAGTTCCAAATCAGACCATCGGTTTCATGCAAAAAAAATTCTCAAAGCAAATGAATGATGGAGATGGACCATACATCAACCCAGTAGAAGCATGGATAAATGAGGCTTGTGAAAGCAATCCTTCTTCATGGCAGCAGTATCGGGGCTTCCTGGTCCCTATAGTTATTCAGCTTTCATTCCCCATCCTGATGCAAATCCTGGTATGTACTCAGTTCATCGTCAATGAGATCTTATCATGGATTATCTCTAAAGACAAAGGGAAAATATTAGGTATGAATGACCTACTCAGATGGCTACATTGGTGGTATGATTTCACTTAACCCATTTTGATTATCATTTTTAGCATAGGTAGGTGTAGTTTCATTTTAGTTTGGCATATACTATTACCCTTGCATTGCATTTGTCATTCTTTCATGTCTTTAATTTGATTATTATTTAGTTTATCTTTCATGGCATTATATTGATCAAGGTAGGAAGGAAGTGTCTTCCTCATGATGCTTTTGATGCCCTTGGATATTTGATGTGTGTGTAGGTCTACAGGTACCTAGAATATTAATAGGTTCTCGGGCACTCCCAAGAAGAGCACTCGTCCCGTAGTTGGAGCCAGTGTTATGTGGTACCAGTACCAACGCACCTTCAAATGTGTGCCCAAGGAGAGGGGTCATTCTTTTCTTCAGGACCATGAGGGGTGTTATCCAACATTTTCTGAGAGGTGGTTATGGCTAGACCCTTTGGTATTTCTCTTAGGAATGCTATGGCTTAGTGCATTGATGACTACCTCATTATAGGGCTTGTAGCCCTGAGATTGGTGTATGAGGCTCCTAGGGGTGGGTCATTGGATCACATGACCCCCTACTTATTCTTCTACTATGGTGATAGTTCTCCAGCTTTGAGGCTATTTCCTCCTCTTCCAGTCACCTGACACACCCTTCCTGGTCCCTTTTCAGCAGAGCAACCTCCTTCCTTAGGCATTTTTCATGATGACGTCACCTTTTGGTCACCAGTCCCACAGGCTACTTGAGGGGGGACATTGAGGGATTTTCAACATTATTGGGGTTAGATGGGGCATGACGATCCCCCCTACTCACTCCACCTCTTGGAGTGAATCTTTTTGCTCAGTTTTAGTCACTTTTAGCAGTTTTTAGGCACTTAGGAGGAAAATGCCCCAGGTAGCCTACTTTAAGCCTACTATAGGCCATATTTATATTATTTTATATTATTTCATGTTATAATTTTACATTGACATTTATTTGGCCTGTTGGCCTGGTTATTGTTGAAAAGTGAGTTGAGAAACATATAAATAGAACTCCTCACTTCATTTGTAAAACACAACTCATGGGACAAAATTCATAATGCTACTTTTTTACCCAAGATAGCCTTATGAAGTGATGCACACCCCTTGGAGGGATGTCTTCTTACTCTTTTGGACGAAAGTTGGTTTTCTCTTGCTTTGCTAATGCTTGGTGGATGCTAGAATTGTTGGAATAACACATGCTCAAGTAAGTCTAGTCCATTTTTAGCCTTGCTTGGTAAATGGTAGGTGAATTTTTGCTTCTTGAATGATTGACTGGTGGCACTAGGGATGTATTTTTTATGAATATGGCCTTTTATCTACCTTCTATCCTCTTTGCATAGTAAAAAAGCTCCCTAGAGGAGGTTCTTACAAAGTTTAGACTTGGATCTCCAACTTCGCCCTAAATTAGGCTCTTGTAACGAACCCTATAGGTTGTTACAAGAAGCCCTAATTTAGTAGACAAGGAGAAATAAATCCAAGAGGAAGGTTGGTCACTTTCCTCTAGGGATAGGGTTTAAGGGCATCATCCATGAAAACCCTAAGTTATCATCTTTTTATCAATTTACTCTTGCTTGTACATGTGTAAATATTATATTTCATGCTAGATTAGGTCTGCAATTTTATGTTAAAAACCCTAAAAAAATTAAAAATATATATATATATATTTTTCAAATTTTATCCTTCCTAAAATTCCGGCCCTCTCTCCTGCAAATTTAGCCTGCCTTTTTTATCCCTAAAAACCCTAGGGCGAAATCTTAGGATGCCCTAAAAATATAAAAAATTAAAAAAACCCTAAATCCTAAAAATCAGACCTAATCCTAACCCTAAAACAATCCTAGTCTACCTCCTACACCCTTGGCCTTCCTCATACCTCCCCCTTTAGGCCTCACGCCTCCCCTTTACCCTCACCTTCTTTGTCTTGGGCCTCCCCTCACCCTCGGGCCCTCACATATGGTATCGACCCTCTATTTGTTGCCCACAATAGGGCTGCAACAACCCTTAGGCAACCCCTTACCTTGCTGCCCTAAGTATGCAAAAATTTGCAGACTCTCATCCTTTGAAAGTCCAAAACAATTGCTACATAACCTAGAAAAACAACATTAAATTTAGTCAAGACTACTGTTGTTGAAAGGGAAAGTATATTGCTATTGAAAAGGGATAAAAGTAAAGTCTGAAACATACATTATTGCATATATGTTGACTGTCCTATATTGCTGAGAATAATGATGAAATGTTAAAGTGGTGTTGTTTACATTGAATGCATAAATCATATTTTATATACATATTTTCTTTGGTTTCCTAAGTGTTGTCATAAAGAGGAATGTCATACTGTAATACTGCTGCTATCATTGTATCAATTCTCCTATTTACCATTGGATGGTGATTGGTTGCATTGTTGATATCTATTGTTGTTTCTATTGGATGCAAATATAGGTGGTTGGTGAATGATCTCTTGTGTGCTAGAGTATTATTGAATGCCTTTACTACTAGTTCCATATATTTTGAATTGGATACTTGAAAGAATACATTGATTTGATACACTCTACATTAGCCTCTACAAACGCTTTATCCATCTAATATGTCTTCTTCATTCACAAATTTGATTGGTTAAAGGCACTGGTCACTAACATCATTATCTAGAAGACATAGTCTTTTATCCTAAGTGTATTGTTGAGCAACTAAAGGGATCTCCCCTTGGAGGTTACAACACTTCAAAGAAGTTGGAAGTGTGACTAAGGTGACAGTGGTCACATATTCCATACATTTGTCTATCGGACACTAGCCCTTCTTGTTCATCCGGTAACAATACTTTTCCTTTGTACTGGAGGGTTCCTCCCTTTATTAGAGCAAGAAGATAAGCTTGGAGTTTCTATTAATGTACAACCCCTCTGCTTATCTTCATTACTTATTTGATCTTTCCCTTCATTGTTTAACTTTGGTGGGATATGTCCATGACCTTCAACCTCCTCTATGTTTCCAAATTCCATTTTACAATCCTTATTCCTTGTGGGATAATCAATGTCCAAGGCCAGGAGTGGCATATGGGTTATTGTCCCCATGACTTCTTTCCCCTTTATTTTATGATTAGGGCTATATTTAATTCAAATTACATTATAAGAGAGGGATTATCAATATTATCTTGGGACAGTGGAACGTCCTAAAACACCATGGGATTGTTGCTAGTTCCTTCCTTTATGTTTGTACCCTTATATCGTTGATTTTGAGTTCTAAATTCCCTTGAGTTCTAAAGTCCCAATCCTTGTATCTCATTTTTTTTGTATCATTATAGCCTCATCCAATATGTTTCCTTCTCCCTTGTTAGGGAAATAATTCTTTTGATGTCCATAGTGTTTGCATTTGGCATATCCAAATGTCACTTTTTCACGGTCCAAAACTTGATGATGTTCTTTACATCCCACCACTACATCAATACCATCATGAAGCATAT
Organism: Larix kaempferi; assembly: GCA_027924585.1. Lineage (NCBI taxonomy): Eukaryota > Viridiplantae > Streptophyta > Pinopsida > Pinales > Pinaceae > Larix > Larix kaempferi. The sequence goes on from BSBM01000931.1 coordinate 10,686,126, forward strand.
TTTCTAAATCCATTCAACATAAATGTGCCCCATCATAGTTGTGTTGCATTCCATGGTTTTGGTTTTATCATTCATCGTGATGCATTTCCCTAAGGCATTGCCATTGGACCTATAATTATCTTTTTTCCATAATTATGAAGGTATATATAGAAGTTTGACCCAAGCTTAATCTTTCTTGACTCTGAATTTCGATGCATCAAACCTTGGTTCCTAGAAGTGGGGGCTTATATGTCTATACTCCCATAACCAAATTCTTCCTTCCCTCTTGATTTTAGTATGTTTTGGATCTAAAGACAAAAGTTAAATCCCCTTTCCATTAGAAAAACTATCACTATAAGGAAAAATTTAGTCTTACAATATGGGGGAAAATTCTCAAAAAGACCTCCACAAGGACCTCCATCAATGATAGTGAAGGTTTTAGTGGATGTTTACCATAATTAAAAATTATGGGCAACAAGAGGTTTTTTTTCTAGTGCGCTTAGAAAATGATATGGGATAAACCCATTCATTAACATAGTTCTACACCAAAGGTATGAAGCACAAAATCTCTAATTGATCCTTTTTTTTATTAAACAAGCATGGACATATATCTCATTTACATGGAGAAAACCAACTCAACAAATCATGGAGAGAATAACTCAACACATCCTAAAAACTAGCAACTAAATTGAATAATATATCTAAGAAGTAAGGATAAGATCCCAAATCTACATGGGAATAAGATACAATCCCATCTATTCCTTGATGATAGGAACCTAAAAGGATAGGCACAACAAAGCCATAATAATAATAAGAACACCATACAAATAATATTATGAGAACAATGCCCACAGGGTTTGGATCCATTAGTGAAGAGTGAGGATTTTTTCACCAGTGGGCAAGGTTCAATTCCAATGAGGGCCCTGGAGGTGTGGGGGAACCTTGAGGTAGTGGTCGAATGTGTGGTTCTACCCAAAAAGATTTTATTAAATGATCTTGTGACTTGTGGATACATAGGTGGATTAAATCCCACCCCCATGTCCTCCTAACATTTTTTTTCCCAAAGGGGTTGGATCCATTGGTGAAGAGCGAGGATTTTTTCACCAGTGGGAAAGGTTCAATTCCAATGAGGGCCGAACCTGGATCCATGGGGAAACCTTGAGGTAGTGTCCAAATGTGTGGTTCCACCTAGAGATATTGTATTAAATGATCTCGTGACCCATGGACACATAAGTGGATCAAAGCCCAACCCCATGTCCTCCTAAAAGTATGTCAATTCTTGCTAGCTCATTCGGTTAAGGTGTGGGTCTCGTCAGCAGGGCGACCTGAGTTCAATTCCCCTTAGGGGTGAGCTAGTTGGGAGGAGACAACCAAAAATCCAACCATCATAAGGGTTGGTGTGGCCCAGGATGGGTGCGATCCCGGGTGAATTTGACGGCTTAGATGCCCCTGGGTTGCGGTTCTTAACCAATGGTTCATTGCTACCCGGCCCCGATTGATGGGAAATCAAACAAAAAAAATATATATATATATATATATTATGAGAATAATATCTCATATGAAAACATAATCTAAAATAAACCATAGGTCAAAAATAAATTACTATAAATCCCTATCATTCCTACCAACAATAGAAGCATTGGCATCCAATACTTTTAGGAGAGAGGAAAAGTGTCGATGCACCTTATGTTGAGAAATCCAAGGAGAATGATCTACAACAAGTGGAAGATGAATGAGATATAAAGCGCTGGATCTCAGACAAGTCTGATGAGACAAAAATATGCAACTAAAATTGTGGAATGAGAAAACTCTGCCTTGATTATGTGAATCAATAAGATTGAAACCAAAACCTAACTAAATTGGAAGAATGCTTAAAAAAAACTGAAGCGCTCCCATCAAACAAGTTGCTGAAAGGTTACAACACCATATTAAGCAATGTGATCAAATGGCGATGTTGTTGAAGTAGAATGGAGTTACTTCAAGTCTTCAAAAAGGTACTCCAACAAAACCTAACTTGGGGACATTGGGTCCCTAAGCAAATTTCACATGAAATCACACAAACTCCCAGATTCACGGATTCCAAATCATACTTGTGAAAATACAAAAAGAAGAAGACAAAATCACCACTCGAGATAGCGTTACAAAAAGCCCAGATGTTAAATAGGTTGGTATTTAAACATAATATACGAAAGAGAATAGTAACCGCAAATGTCAAGGCATTTTCATCATTGACACAAAAGCCAAATATATTCATAAACCATGAATAGCGCTTCTATCAAACAACTCAAATTCCCAACAAACATCACCATAGAGTTATCAATGACAGCGTGGGTAGCAGAATGGCCTTCATAGTTGGAATGGTCCTATTTATCTATTCAATATTGATCTACTCAAGATATTGGTGTTGTTGGAAACATTAGTTGATGAACCGGAGAGAGGAAGCTTGCATTTGATTAAAGTTTGTGATTTTTAGAAGTGAAGGTCAAGTTGTGCCATCAAAAGGAAGTGATAAACATTCAACAGAATCTAATCTGAATATATAGACGCAAATTAGAGAAATTGTGCCACAATCTAAAAAATCCACCAATGTGTAACAACAATTAGTAGTTGCACGCATTAGGGAAATAAAGGGAGCTCCATGAACTCATATTCATCTCAGCTTATCTCGATTGTTGATTCTCTCCATCTAACGGGCATGGATCAAGGCCAACAATTGACTTTGATCCTTGTTGGTTGGATGGACGAAATCAATAATCGAGATAAGGATGGCCATGCTCATATTCAATGACATATGGATTAGTATGGTGAAGACTTGTGTCCTTATTTTTAGTTCCAAGTATCATCCAACTAGAACAATGAGATATATTTGAGCTTATGATCTAAAGTAAGGATGTGGCTCTCCCACAAAGCAACGGTGGATTTTATAGATAGCCATGCTTGCCATGGATCTGAACACCCATAGATCTGTAATACACACACGCATGCGCATGTGCGCACGCCCATAAACACACACACACACACACACAATCTAAATGAAAGAGCTATGGACCCGAGTGAGGAGAGAGAGATCACCCAAGTTGTATGGATTCCAAATTGGCTTGTAGAAGCATTGAATGGGTTTCCGATATACAACTAGCTTATGGGTGAATTGTGAATGGACCTGCATTGTGATTAATCCTTCCCAAGAAAACAATAATTATGTTGCCTCTTGGAACCATAAACTTAGCAATGACAAATTTTCTTTTCCCAAATATCTAAAATGGTTTCCATGATGGCATGCTCGATCAAGCACGCGTGTGTCATGCTCACTAATGTGATCTATGTGAGTATGCCTCTGTGACAAGATCACTTGTAGGAGATTGTTGGATTGTCTTTAATGGGTAATGGTGGATTCATGGGCACTTGTTGTAACAATGAATGAAAAAAATCTATATGGAGAATGATTTGGAGTAGAACAAGAGGGGACACCCTTCACTTTTCAATTTTCTCTAGCAACACTAATGCCAACAACAACAAATTCTTCCATAAGAAAGTGGTGCTCATGAAAAGTATGAATTATAATCACTTGATTCCTGCTCTGATACCAATGATGTGGTTTTTATCCACAAATATGGATGGAAACCACTCATAAGCATATTTCAATACAAATGTGTGAAATACAATATTTGACTTATATTTTTTTATTAAATAAGCATTGGCTTATATAGCCTTGACATGGAGAAACCAACTTAACAAATCATGGAGAGAATAACTCACAAGCTCCTAAAAACTAGCAACTAAATCTAATAATATATCTAAGAAGTAGGGATAAAAGATCCCAACCCTACATGGGAATAGGATACAATCCCATTTATTCCTTGAGAATAAGAACCTAAAAGGCTACTTACAACAAATACATAATAATAATAATAAACACACCATACATATAAGATTATGAGATTAATATCTCATATGAAAACATAGGCTAAAATAAATCATAGGTTGAAAATAAATTACTATAAATCCCTATAAAAAAATTAAGGTGCATTGGTGCACAACTATTTAATATGCACATGTGTGTGTTATATATTAAAAATCATGGGTTCTCTAAGGAAATAGGAGCACTGATGCTCCAAGGCCATTTAAGTACCGATGCTCCAACACAAAAGTGGAGCACCAGTGAGCCCTTAACTAAAAGAAGAGCACCGATGCACCTATACCTATTAGGAGTAGTGATGCATCCACACCAAAGTGAAGCATTAAAGTCGGTGCTCCGAGATCAAAATCAAGCACCAATACCCCAATGCTAAAATATAACACTGGTGATATCAAATAATAAATCAGTTATTAGTTTATTATCAAAATATATTTATGCTTCATAATTTATTAGTATTTTAAATTATTTTTACAATTAATTTATTTTGTATTTAATTATTTGTATAATTGCTTAATATTGGTCGATTGAACTTGATAAATACATGATTACTAAAATTTAGTGATAACATTATTTTTATTTTGAATATTTCAAGTATTAGGTCATACCATTTTTAATTAATGAATCTCTTATTTACAATTAAAAAAATGAAAATATTTTTTTGTTCATGAAAAAAATGAAAAAGTAGAATTTAAACAGAAGTTATGATTTTGTTGCCCGTGGGGGGTAGCTCAAGCGGTAAAGATGAGAAGTTGTAAATGGAAGGTCACGTGTTCGAATCCCCCCAAAATTACCTGTGCGCCATGGTTTGGGCCCTGTTGATGCACCTAGGGGTATAGTGGTAGCGATATTGGATCACTGGACCCCGTGTCATGCAAGTACCAGCCCAACTCTAATTGTCGATTCCCTAGTTAAAAAAAAGTTATGATTTTGTTTATTTAAAATTAAAAATTATAGTTAGAAGCATATGAAACACTACATTATAAATAAACACAAAATAATATTATGATAATGTATAATAAACAACACGGTGGGTTAGCTCGAGTGATTGAGAGTTGTTTCTTGTAAGCAGGAGGTCTCGGGTCAAATCCCCAAGTGGATATGCATAGATTATAATAGGGATTGACTCGATGTCCCCACCGATTCATAATTCATAATCATAGCCAACGGTTTATGTCATAGAAAGGATTGACTTCCCCATTCTCCATATTTCGGGGTGGGGGGTCTGTGGATGTAGCGAGCATCGATATCTGGTGTCGTGAACCACATGAAAAAAACGATAATGTACAACCACTAATATTGAATTATTAAGCTTTACAATATTGTAATGGTAGTGAAACCACCCATACAAAACCATGATGAGTGTTGAACCACTCAAGCCACTTAATGAGTGGATCTCTTATAATTACTAAACCACTCAATTCTTATGTGAAAAATGTTTGATGAAAAATCTCCAAAACCACTCATTCACTAGAGGTAATAATCCCAAAGTGGAGAATCAATGCTCTCATACCAAAGAAGAGCACTATTATCTCCAGTGCTCCAAGACAAAAATGGAGCACTAGTGCTCCAAGAACACTAAGAAGGACATCACACAAGTGAAAGAAACTCATTAAGTTGCAAATAAAGGGAGGTGAAAGCCCCTTTCAACATGCACCCATGCTACTAAAAAAGTGTGTCCCTTTCTTGGTCGAGATTGCCCCCAATTTATTAGCCATACTCATTGATGTAGAACCTTAGAACAAATCAACCATTAACCTACAAAATAAAGATAAAACCATCAAACTAATTGAAAAAATACTAGTAAAACCAACAAAGAAATGAGGAACAATATTGAGAAACAGAGAAAATACAAACAAAATCAATAATGGGGACAAAAGAAATACAGAAGAGGGAGAAAAAGGGTTACCTTACTACAATAATCTTTGTCTTTCTCTAGATTCATGATTGTTTGGATTGCATCCTCTTGTAGAAGCACCTCATCTTCCTCTTCTCTCACCTGAAATGTAGAAATGAAACCAACATTCACTTTTTCCTAAGTAGTTTTTTTCTATCACTTTTTAATAAAAAAATTTAGATATAGTGGAATCAATAATTGTTTGGGATTACCTAAGCAAGACCCAAGTTCAAATCTGGTTGGTTGTCGCTATAAACCTTAGTCTAGTGCCAACAACCGACAAGTTAGCACCTATCAAGAAACCTATGACTTAGGAAGGGTTGAGATGTCCAAAGACACACCCAAATGAGACTCTCACTCAAGGGGGGTGCCTACCCTTATAGTCTTATCACAATGGACCCATGTCTCATTGGGAATTTGAACCTAGGTAGCAAGAGTGTGAAACTTACATCCCTAACAATCAAGTTGCTGACCCCTTGATACCTTTTTTTAACAAGTTATAAATACTACAAAATTATTGTTTGGTGCTACAATGTATTAGGAGAATTGGTGCTTCCAATGTACTAAAGAGGAGCACCAATTCTTCCATACCAAAGAGAAGCACCAATACACTTCCAATGTACTAAAAAGGAGCACCAATGCTTCCATACCAAAGAGAAGCACCAATACACTATATCTAAGAGGAACATGGATGTTTCACTAGGGAAAAACCTTGTGATGCTTAAAGAAATCTCATGAACTTGCAAATAAAGGGATGTGAAAACCCATATGGATATGCACCCATTGTAACACCCCGTTTTGACATTACTACTTGAACTACCATTATATGTTGTATATTGTTTGATTGTGAGACCTTGTCGGTTTGACGACACTGTGGACATATGGTTCTATTATTTGCCGATATATATATATATATGTGTGTGTGTGATGATAGTATTATGATCAGTAGTCATGTTTAGATATGTATCATGTGTTAATTATGTCAAATATATGGAAATTACTGAACGATGGGTACGTGGATACCATTACAGTTATATGTTGAAATAATGAATGTTATGCCAGGTGCATGGCGAATGAATGAGTTTATTGTTGTTATGTTATGAGGAAATATATGTGTACATATCGAGGATTTATGCACGATATTCTATATTGTATGTCGAGGACTGACTTGCAGGTTGAAACGACTAAGTAATAGCTGGATCCTACGAGGTGGGAGGGCCTCGGGGACATGGACTTCGAAAGATAAAATGGTATGCGAGTGATGCATTATTTACTTTCGTGTGGTTATTATGCTGTTTATTATGATGTATGTTATGACATGGGTGGGGTAGGGTTTCAGGAAACTCAACCGCCGAGATTGGTTATACGATGACAGACCGAGTACAAGTGCAACGCTGTTGTTATGTCGAGTAGACATAGTCCCTCGTTCCATTAGGGGGGTGGAGGCTTTACCCACCGTTTATCCCCGAAACCCAGAGTCATGGGAGGGCTGTGCTACGGTGCGCTCCCCGAGGTGTGTGATGATGACTGGTGGTTGCCTGCTGGGGAAGCTTGGTCGATGTAGTCGACACTTTCGCTTACGAGTTCTAGCTGGAACCGGTCATGACTTGACATTTCAGGGTAGTCCAGCAGAGGACAGGATAGGATGTGGAAGTTAGTGATGATGTAGGTAGATAGGTGTAGCGTGAAGTAGGGGTGAAAACAAGATCTAACTGTAGGTGTGTAAAACCCTTGATTAGTATGTGTCAAAATCAGTGATGTATGAATTGTCGTAACTTGGATTTCAGTAAGCTAATGGATTGTACCTTGCAAACTATGTTAAAACATGTGTCGGTAAATAATAAGTTCCTTGATTATGATTGATGTATGTGAATTATTACTTTTAGTGCACTTACGTGAGGAATGTAAGCAGTAGCTACACTTACATAACTCACCTACATATTATGAATTACATGAAATATTGTTGAGTAATAATGTCAATTAGTGTCGCTTAATATTAATTACTGTCGTTTAGTAATTAATTATTGTTGATCAATGTTAATAATGTCGATTAAAGTTAATAATGATGATTAGGGTTAATAATGTTGATTAATGGTTAATTATTGTCCATTAATAATTAATTATTGTTGATTAATAAACAAAACTATGGTTAACCTAGGTAGTGACTAATGCAATTGATTAGAATGTTTGATTGATTGTTAATGAGTTTAATTAGCCAGGACTAAGGGTTGAAATGTTGAAAATGTAATTATAATGTTAAATAAGTTAATAGTAACTTGATCCCTTAAATTAATTATGTGTTAATAATGTTAATTAATTTTAACAAGACTATGCTTATCTTTAGTAATGATTGTTAATTAGCTAATTACAAACTAAGGTGTAATTAAAATGGAACCAGGTAAATGAGTCGATTAAATCTTAGTAAATTTTATTTAATTAATATAATTACACATTGATAATGTTATGAATTACATTGATAGGATTATGGTTCATAATTGATAAATTGAATTAGTTGAATTTATAATTAGAGGGAATTAACATATTATAAACATTAGAAACCATTACTTTAAATGGTTAGGTTAATAGTAGTTAATCAATTGACCATTATTGTTAATTAATTGAATTGGTGAAGCGTGTAAGTTTAAAACTCTTATGGTGGATGGGTGAACCAACCCCAACCCCAAACTTTATTATAAAAATAATATAACATATATTATTAATTAAAATTGTACTTTGAATAAGAAACAAATGTTTAAAAATTATTGTTGTAAGTTGTGACGGTAAACCTCATAAAGAGGGGTAAATATTAAAATGATGGAATTATTAAATTAATAATATTTCTATGAATTGGTTCGAGGGAGCTTGAATGAGTAGGCATGAATGGGTTGGATGAAATTAATGAGGAAGATAGGGGTAGTAATGGGGAGGAAGGGTCGGCAAACATGGGGATAAGATGGAGGAAGAAGGAAGAGGAGAGGGGGATCTTTTTACCTTATGATTTTGGGAGAGCAGAAATTGGGAGAGGAGAGCTGCAAAGAAGGGATTTTTGTTGGAGATAGTTTTTCTAAAGGGATACAACAGCTTGGGCTTGTACTCAGTTTGGGCTCGGGGGTCCAAAGGGGTACCTTTGGAGCTGGGTGGTCGGCGAGACCTCGCCAGTTGGCAGGGTGGCAAAACTGTTTTGGCTCGTTGAGTTTCAGAACTGTGGGGAAGGCTTTTGGCTGCAGGGAAAAGCAAGGAGAAACAACAAACGGGGACATCAACAAAGGTGGATCTACTTACAGGTATTTTCCTAGCAGGTATATTTATCATTTCTACTCTATCAAATTATTATTTCCAGTTAGATGCTATATATTGTTACACCTGCACATGAGAAGTAAATGTTAGAATTTAAATGTAAACTTGATATAATTTACATGCATAGAAATGGACGTAAGTTAGAAAATCAAAACAGAAATTTGAAACAGTGTGAAAACAAAGAAAACACGGATTTATTAAAGTTAATTAGAAAATCTAGGATGGGGTCTTACACCCATGTTGCACAAAAATGTACCCCTTTCTTGGTTGAACTTTCCCCTCATTTGCTAGCCATATATGTTGATGTAAAACCCTAACCACAATTAACCTGCAAAATAGAGACAAAACCCTCAAACTAACAATTTTTTATTAGCAAAACTAACTAAGAAATTAGGAACAATAGTGAGAAATGGAAAATAATAGAAAAAATCAATAATGAGAAGAAATGAAATAATGAAAAGGGGAAAACAGTTATTTTGCTGCAATACTCAATGACTTTCCTTACATTCATGGCTACTTATATTGCATTCTCTTGTAGAACCACCTCTTCTTCCTCTCTTTTCATGTGTACTAAAGAAATGAAATAAACCCTTGCTTTCTACTCTTTTTAAGAGTTGTCTTTAGGGTTTTACCATCTATTTTAAAAAGTTAAAACAAATAAAACTTATTGTTTGGTGGTTCGATGTATTAGGAGCCTTGATGTGCCCATACAAAAGAAGAGCACTAGTATGCTCACACCTTATAGGAGCATTGGTGCACCCATACCAAAAAAGGCATTGATGCTCTAAGTTATCACTAAGGAAAAACATTATGTCGCGTAGAGAAACATTGTGACCCTACAAATAAATGGAGCTGAAAACCCCTATGGATATGCAACTATGCTACACACACCCCTTTCTTTGTTGAACTTACACCTCATTTGTCAACCATATCCATTGATATAAACTCTAAAAGAAATCCACCATTAGATTCTCTCAAACCACAAAATAAAACAAAACTAGCTAAGAAATTAGGAATACTAACAAGAAATGAAAAATAACAAACATAAAATGAATAATGGGAAGAAATAAAATAATGAAGACGGAAAAAAAGATTACTTGGTTGCAATCTTTCTCTTTCCTTGCATTCATGGCTATTTGTATTGCATTTTCTTGTAAAACCACCTCCTCTTCCTTTTATTTTATGTGAAATGAAGAAATGAAATAAACCCTCTCTTTTCCCTCTTTTTAAGGGTCATCTTTAAATTTTTCCCATCTCTTTCAATAAGTTAAAAGAAATATGAATTATTGTTTAGTGCTTTGGTGTATTAGGAGCATCAATATGCTCACACCTAATAGGAGCAACAGTGCGCCCATACCTTAATATAGAAGCACCTGTGCATCAGGTGGAGCACTAGTGTCTTTTGGGGATGTTAGCACTTTGGTGCACATGGGGCATGAAGCACCTATGCTCCTAAACCAATGTGGAGCACCGATGTATTTTTGAGTTGTTGACACTGTAGTACATATCGATATAAAAGCATCGGTGAACCTAGACTAATGTGGAGCACCAGTGCGCTTCGCCAAAGTGGAGCATCGATGTCTTTTTGACATGTTATTGCTCTAGTACATTTGTAGCCATGGAGCATTGGTGCTTTTGATATTAAAGCACACCAGTGCCATAATGGTTTATTTGCATTAACAAAAAACACTCGTTGAAATCTCTAATAGGCCACCTCCACTATAAATTATACCTTAAGAGTGGTTCCAATGTTTCTTAATCCATTGTTTTAGTGTTTTGTCATTAATTTTATTACCTAAGAAATACCCAATCAAAATAAACTTTATATGAATTTGAGAACTTTCTAAAATTATTGCATCGAGTGAAACGAGGTGCTTTACAGCTCAGTATGGGGGAGATGTAACGTTTGTGATGTAACAAAATAATTAAAGAAATTCATGTCCGCTCATAAAATAAAAAATTATGGAAAGTATTTAAAAAAAATCCATATTGGTTCATAAAATAAAATATTATGAAAAGTAATTAAAAAATAGATGTTAGTTTATAAAATAAAAACTTAAGACTTAAACCTGGATTTATCAATAAAAAAAATCAAATTTCTTGAGTTTAAATTAAAAAAAAGAAATACACCTCAAAAAATTAAATCGCTCTAGGTATTTAATAGATACTAATTTTAAACTGGATCTATGCTAATTTATAATTCCAATTCAATTCTCATTTTTACTTTTCTTCCTCTACCCTCTTCTTCGTGGCTATGCTTCCTTTGATTATCAATATTGGTTTTTGCTCAAGGCTTTTGTTATTAATACTATCCGAGAAGAATTTTAGCTGGTGATATGTAACATGGTAAATATAAACATTTACCAGCAAACCAAATTCCATAGCATTAAATTAAACTTAATTTTTTTATTAATTAATTTTATTTAATTTTTCAGGCGATCACAATTTCTTCAAACATACTCAACCTGGAGGTCGAAAGGAGGGTAGAAATAGTGTTTCAGTTTATTTGAACGTCTGGGTAGAGTGCAAAGTTAGCGGGTATGGAAGGACACAAGAGGAAGAATGAGCAAGAAGCTAAAGAGAAGCCGAAGGAGGGAAAATCGAGGATGGGTGCAATCGCTTCGTCCGTGTTCGCCGTTTCAGCAATGGCCTTGGGTTGGCTGGCGATTGAGCTCGCTTTCAAGCCGAGTCTAGACGAAGGCAGGGACTCCATTAACAAGTCCCTCAACCCCAACCACGATCCCGACGACGAGCTCGACGGAAACAACTCCAAACAGATTTAAGGTTTACTCTACTGCTTCTGAATTTTCTCTCCTAAGCTGATTTTTCTAGGGTTTTGTTTTAGTTGCCTTATGCCTTGTTAACAACACTCAACCTGAACATTTGGGAACAACGAAGATCTGAATTATGCTTGGAAGTTCTGGGACTGAGGACTGCTTCTCCCAGGTTGATCGATCCATCTAAAATGAGCTCTAAATTGAGCTGTTCTGTTCTGTGTCTGGTTTGTTTTCAACTTTGTTCTAATTCAATTTAGCGATTCCATTAATAATTCAACCCTTCACCTTGTTTTTTTGGGTTATATATGTGTCTGCATTAACACTGGCATAGATCTAAGGTTTATTCTACTGTTTCTGAATTTTCTCTCTTAAGCTTATTTTTCTGAGGGTTTGTTTCATTTGCTTATTCCTTGTTAAAAGTATTCAACCTGCAACATTTGGTAACAAAGAGATCTGAATTATGCTTGCAAGTTCTGGGACTGAGGACTGCTTCTCCCTGGTTGATTGACCCATCTAAAATGATCTCTAAATTGAGCTATGAGCTATTCTGTTCTGTGTCTGGTTTGTTTGCAATTTTGTTCTAATTCAGTTTAGCGATTCCATTAATAATTCAACCCTTCATCCTTGTTTTTTGGAATTATATGAGTTTGCATTAACATTAGAATAGAATAGATCATCTTAACCACAGTTGTATTGACGACTAGAAAAGTCAAACAAATTCTGTTTTTCTAAAATGTCTGTGTTTTTTATTCCACTCAGAGAAAGAGGAGGTACACATCCCCGTTGTATGAGATGTATCGCATCTCTAAACTAAAATAGAAATAAATTTGGTCACTTAAAATGTAAAAAATCAACAAACAAAAAAACCAGTATAATTTTTTTTGAATCCTTTTAATCCTGGATTTTTTAAGTAATAAGAAATTTGTATCATGGGATTGAGGTAGATTTATGTTAATTTTATTTACATTTTTTTAATCCTTTTAATCCTAGATTTTTTAAGTAATAAGAAATTTTTAATCCTAGATTTTTTAAGTAATAAATTTTTTTTATCAGGTTTAAATTTGGATTTTGAATTGAGGTGGATCTATGCTAATTTTATTAGCATCATACAAAAATGAACCTATGCAAACATGGATTGTTGCAAACCTCTCCCCACTTTGTCTGGAGCACCCTTGCAAAAATATATACCAATGATCCAAAATGGGAGCGGGGTTGGGCATATTTGGCCCATGTTACCAGAAACGGAATATGGGATCTATATTACAAAGATATTATATTCATAATGTAAAATTCGGCATTACATGTGGAAAAATTGTAAAATTATAACTATAGTCATATGAAACATTAAAATCAATCAAATTATAGCACAAAGATATAGAATATTCATAGTGGAAGATGGACTGGAAACTGAATATCAATAGAAACTAAATTTCTAAATTCTACCCATGCCCAGTTTCTCACTGTTTGGAACTTTGGATGCCAAGATTATCAGAGGTAAGTTGAAACTAAGATATATATAGTTATAAACTTATAGGAGATATATCGCCCTTCATTTCATTCAGAATTTGTGTCGGAAGAATGTGAAAGACAAGAGAGTCTAAAGAGAAACAGCTCACTCACATTAATTAGCAGATCCGAGGAGAACCCTGTTGAAGAGTTTTGTGCTATTAGTTTTTATCGGCAGCATCGTTGCTCTTTTACACTCCCTGATATTTTAAGCAGCAACTAGCAACACAAGAACCAATGCTGCAAGTACCACAAAACCACCACAGGACCCATCAGAATTGCTACCTTGATAGTTCGTGATGCTTCCTCCGACCATAAAGGATAAAATCCCCACTACATATGCTAACTACTTCGCAGTTTGAAAGTCAATAGTCTGATAAGGCTATTTTTTATTTTTTCAACGATTTTTATTCATTTTAAAAGCTCATGCCAGAAGGGCATGATTATATTGGAACTTGCAAGGTTACAAAGTAACAGCCAGAAAGATTAAGGAAGGATTTCAAAAAGAATGGAGATGATATTAGATGTCACCACAGACTTCAATTGGTGAGTCCTCTGCTCCTTTAGCCTCTCCTTGGTGGTCTTTCGACCTTTGCCCTTTGTTGATATCTTTGTTTTAATGAATCTATTCAACATTATCCGCTAGTATGGATTGGTCTTTATTCCCAGTCCTTAAACCTTTTCCATCATAAACCTGAGAAATCTTTGATTGGTTTGGAGCTTATTCTTGGGTAGCTCTGTTTTCCCTTGAGAGAACAAAATCAACCTTATGAAAAGTAGAAAAACATAGGAGCTTAGACGTTCTATTCGAATTTCTGCCTTTCCATCTGCACAATGTGTTTTTCTCTTTCTAACAACTAAAAGGAACAAGGCATCCAACTAGAAAGAACAAAGCACCAAGTGACCTTTTAGTATTAATGGCTTGAAGATGTCTTGTTGAAGGCGACTTGTTAACTGCATAATAGAAACTCATAGATTTTGATGATGTCATTATCAAAGGTATTATGAAACTAAGCACGGCTCATAACTTACAAGATCTTGCCTCGGCTTAGGGAGGTAACCCAGCATACAATAAGGCTCTTCTTGTTTAATCCTTACATAAAGGATATTCTACGAAAGATGATGAATGTGCTATCCCTCGCCGTGGCCATTAGACTAGTAGATCTCAAACGTGATGGTTGGAGACACCAAAGTGGATTGGAGCTGAGGTAGGTATTGATTCACAACTAGAGTGGACGCAAACTATCTTGAAAGTTTTTGGTTTAGTGCTAGCACCTTTTATCAAAGATCTAATCAGGTTGACAATAAGAAGAGAAATGGCCAAGTGATTGCATTGTCTACATAAAATAACGAAATTGAAGCCAGATTATTTTCATAGGAAGTTTTCGGTAGTCAATGACACCTTTTATGAACTTTTGGTCTTGATTTTACGCTGTTGTGAATGTGTCTCATTGTCTCATAAAGCTTTCCTCAATGTTTTTCTTCGTTCCTAGACTCTCTCAATTGATCCCAAAATTTAATTTATATCTCATATCCAACTCTAATTAGAATAAATATTCTAGAATCCTGAAAATTCAAATCATCCTTCTAGGCCTTAGGTTTTTCTCATAATTTGCCAAGGTGAATAAAACAAACACAAGATAGTAATATTGGTTGGTAGACGAAGGGAAACAGTGGAGCCATGGTGAATAAAACAAACACAAGATAGTAATATTGGCTGGTAGACAAAGGGAAACACTGGTGCCATGGTGAATAAAACAAACAAAAGATAGTAATATTGGTTGGTAGACAAAGGGAAAGACTGGTTGGTAGACAAAGGGAAAGACAAGAAGCTGAAGGAGAGGCATAAGAAGAGCTGTTAGAGACCGATGCTTATTAGAACATTAGAAAAGATGCACAAGATATAGCAAAAATTATATAGAAAACTTATCATATATAGAAGAGAACCTCTGTGTAATCGATATCCTATTTTTGTAGTTGAAGTATTATTGGGGTTAGTATTTGGGCTAATGTTGGCAGGTTTATCATGTACATCAGAGCACTCCCTAGCCTTCCAGATATACACCATATGCATGTGGTGCAACGAGCATTGGCATATGTCAAGTAGTGGAAGGGAAAACTCGTAGGAAAAGGAAACTTTGATTTTACATTGGATCTTACCTTTACTTGGTAACCCGTTCACTAAATGAGGCTACAATGGAGGGATGTATCGTGTATTCCACTTTGAATTCACATATTGTTATTTGAGTATTTATACCAATTGTTTCTAACAGCGACTCACTACTGCTTGCATATGTGCGTTATTGAGAACAATCCTAGCTTCTTCCCCGAAACTGATTATGTACATTTTCTAGGATTGTGATAGTCATGGATTGGATAAAGTTGGTCATGATGAAAACACTTCGATGACGCCAAGACCCCGATATCTTTCTTGTTGTTATGTTCCATATTTTGCTTTGGTTGAGTAGAAAGGATGTGACATCTTGTATTGTGTATATGCGTATATAGAATGGTTTGCTATAAATGTAGGTTATTTTCTCTTTTGTCTGTTTGAACGTTTTTGTTTTACAAGAACGGTTCTAATTATATTAGAAAAATAGCTTTTCTTTTGTCTTTTGAAAATTATCTTTTTATAATTGTATCAGAAAAAAGGCTTATGTCATTCATTATTCATTAGAGAGGAAGAGTTGCTTCATATAACATGCTTTTTGATCGTCCAAAGTCATATTTTCCTGCGATGTATATGTACAATCAACTAAGCGAAGATTCTTTTCTTTTTGTTTTTCCAGTGGTGCTACCCATATATATTAGTACATATTGTGGAACAATAATGCTCTGGACCAGTCAATACTGAAGATGCATGTGAATTGACAGCAAATTTATGTTTGATGTTGATGTGCAATATGGACAGACTTCATGGAATTTACCACAACCATGCGATATTAGTACATATTGTGGAACGATAATGTTCTGTACCAGTCAATAATGAAGATGCATGTGAAGTTGATAGCAAAATTTACATTGGACGTTAATGTGCAATATGTAAAGACTTCATGGATTTTACCAGAACCAACTCAAATCTTGTTATGAGAAACTTGTATTCTTTTTGTGCACAATCCTATAATACGTTTAACCTCAAATGTTTGTAAAAAGTTCTACGAATATGTTTGGTAAAGTTCACAATAGTTCGCTGCAAAATATGTCAGATCCTCACGAGAAAACCTAAGATGGAAGTAAATTTGCCCAGTGTTCATTAAACAGGTTTTTACAGATGGAAGATGGTGGCAATTTTGTTTACGGGAGTATGAATTCGTGTCTGCATCGATATTAGGAAAAAGGAAATACATAACAAGTTTAAAATTATGATATGCATCGATATTAGGAAAAAGGAAATACATAACAAGTTTAAAATTATGATAGGCCGGAAAAAACATGTTTAAAGCTGGGCTACTGAAGTCTAACGTCCTTTTCTTGGATATTCCAAATATAGTATCCAAAGATTACTATATTGACCAACCTTCTAAGATTAACATTTGAATTATATATATATATATATATAAAATGTTTTTTTTATAAGCTAGTATTTATATTAATTTTCAGAAAACTATACATGAAATATCAGAACAGGCCTGCCCCCAGAGTGTTACCATTCACATGATATCGTCTTTGTATCCTATGATGTACCAAGTACAGCTAATTTTGTCCAAAATAGAAAGCAGAGACCAAAAACTAACATGTCTAAGAGCCTGGTTCATCATCAGAAGTTGAAACTAGAAGAACCTCTGTACCTGGAAAATCTTCAGAGACAGCTGGCTTGAGATCCACACCAGTAGATGCTTTGATTAAAATGTTCAATTTTTGGTCCATTTTTCTGTGATGCTTTTCGAGTTCGTCCATTTGCAAGAGCAACTCATTCCTTTCCCATAGGTGTCTAGAAGAATCTTGCTAAGGAGTGATTTAATCGTCCAGTAAAGAGAAATGGTTTTGTAGTATTTAGTATGTTGGGAGCGGGATGTTCCTGCATCCTAAACCCATGGAGTCATCTCTTGCTCTATCTCCTCTGGTTTAACAAATTCGTGCTCTAGATTGACCCTATCTTCCACCTTGTCCAGTTCCCTTTTGATGCATGTTGGAGCTACAAGGGCTTAGCATCCTTGGCCTCTTGGTATACCTCAGGGGCATGATTGCAAGAGACATGCTGAGAACGCCTACCACGACCTTGACCCACCATGAAAATGAATTCCCTCAGCCGTAGGTGGATGTGGAAGAAGCAGGGACAAAGTTTGAACATCCACCATAGAAAGAAAACACGAAAAAACAGAGACCCATAGAGCTAGGCCCTTATCCCCTTCAGAGTAGAAACTGCAATGATTTGAATTAATAGGAGCATGGACCCACATCACTAACCACAAGACTAATCTAAGACACAGACCCTCCCACAACTTAAACCCGTGACAATAATGGACCAGAGCATCAACCTTGAGCAAGAATGGACTAGGGTGAGTCCTCAAAACAAAATGTCCTTGAAAAGCCATGAGGAGCCCATTGCTAACCAAGCAACCAAAAAACGTTGACCTCGAAAGAGCAAGAGCTTGCAAACCCGATGATGAAAACTGGAGAGGCTAAAGAAGTTACTTGAAGAGAAGCCCACCACTAGCGAATCACCAGGAGCCATTGCCATGAATGTTGAACCGCCCTAACTTGAAAGATCCATCATCATACCGTGAGGCTGGCTGTCACATTGCTACATGGAGCTTTCACCGCCATTTGGACTTGTTAAAACCATAACGATCATCCTTGAAACCATCACATCAATCACACTAATTACCATCGAAGTCTCTAGATCCCTGTCAAATCTGTGGTTTATGCACATTATGACAAATGTGTGGGAGGGTGTGTCCAGCAGGGAGGCACATGCCCTCAGGGTAATCCATAAGATGCCCACGGACATCATGAAGCCTCCCTACCACCTCATCCAGGGGATATGATTTTATGATTTTGTATATTGATCATTACTCTTCATGGATTTTGCTCTAAGCTATGGGAATGCATTGCATAACACTAATCAGAATTCAGTTTAAAAGAAAATCATTCTAGCTTTTGGAGCTAGTGTGTTACTCACAATGTTGAAGTACTTGAAGTCATTTAGAAGAGTAGTTATCCTATTGGACTTTGTTGGTACCATTTAAACAGTCAAATAAAAAAAGCATAGGCTTCCTTTCCATTTTGTGTAAAATGTTTGATTTATCTTTTAATAAAAACATCTATTGTTTAAAGCTAGTGTGTCATTTACATTGTTGAAGTCCTTGTACATGTAGTAGTTAGTTACCTTATGGAACTTTATTGGTCTCATCTAAACATTTCAATAATAAAAAAAGGTTCACAAGCTTCCTTTCGATTTTGTGTAAAATGCTTCATTTATCTCTTAATCTAATCAATTATGTATATAATATCCATTTTGTAAAAAATAGGTGATGTAAAAGACACCACAAGTCAATAAATATTGGCTCAAAAGATCCTTAAAACTATCAAAATGGGCCATGTAACAGACACAAGTCAATCAGATTGGGTTAAAAGTTCTTAAAATCATCAAAACTTCCTGCGAGTAGAATGCTTATTAAAGTTATCATTTTAGCAAACAATAAAGAAGTAAAAAGTCTTTACTTCTTTGAAAAAAAAATATGATAACCCGAATCTTTGCCATTAAAAGGAAAAAAAATGTCAATACAAATCCGCTTTCGTGTTCAAACTTTCTTTTTCGATTGAACTACACTCTTAAAGCCATTAAAGCCAATCTTAATCTCTCATAGATTTTAGCACATTGACTATTTCATAAAGTGAATCTCCTTCGTCCTGAAGCTGTCATTGATATTTATTCAAAGATTCAAATTTTAGCACATGTAACTCTGTCATTTTATTTGAAGATTCAAATTTTAGTGCATGTAATTTTTATGGTGAGGATATGTTTTATTTCTTTATGCAATTTTATACAATTTCAATGTAGTGAGATGAGTGCTTCTGTTTCACTTTAAGCAATTTCAATATTGTGAGATGGGAGTTTATGTGATGTCAATTTAAACAATCTCAATATTGTAAGATGAAAGATTTTGTGAAAATGTTCATTAAGAATGGGAGGTGCCCATTTATGATATAAGCATTTATATTGATTGTCTTGCTAAAATGTTCATTAAGAATGGGAGGTGGCCATATATGATGTAGGCATTTATATTGATTGTTTTGCTATTGGTAAGTTCTCACTTTAATGGATTTTGTGAATGATTATTAATTTAAATAGATGGTTAGATTGCCATGGGATTATGGAGAATATATATGATTGTAGGTGAATTATGAATCTACATGAGGAAATTCAAATGCAATGTGAAATCATAATTAATAGAATTTTCTTAACTTTCAAGGTGACACACTTTTTAGTTGGATATTTCTTATTGATAAAGCACACTCTTTACCTAGATATCTCTTATTTGTTGAAAGAGATAATTGTATTTTCCAACTTTGACAATTGATTTGAAAACATAGTAGGCATATAATAATAAACTAATTTAAGGTTCATAGTGGACACCAAATTGACATATGAGACCCTTATGTTTGTGGGGATCCCCTTTTCACAATGATTTGATTGCTTAGTTTAATGAAATGTGCATACCATGTTGCCTATATAAGTTATCCTAGTGGAAAAATTGTGGTGCTTCTTCCTTTTCCCCTTCCTCTTAATTTCACTCCTTCACACAAATAGGATGACATTAATTTAGTAAACTAATTTAAGGTCACAATGGACACCAAATTGACATATGAGACCCTTATGTTTGTGGGGATCCCCTCTTCACAATGATTTGAATGCTTAGTCTAAAAAAATGTGCATACCATGTTGCCTACACAAGTTATCATAGTGAGAAAACCGTGGTGCTTCTTCCTTTCCCCTTCCTCTCAATTTCACTCTCACACACACATTGGAAGACAAAGTCTAAAATTGAGAAAATATTTTGTTCCTATAGCATGACCTCAGGATGTTCATTGCCCTAATTTAGTAAAGGTTAGCATGTGTTTATATGGTCCTTGTATTTGTTTTCTTTATTTAGTAGTGGTTTGCAAATGTGTTTTTTCTAAGAAAAAAACTTTATATTTGTTATTTCAAGTTTGAAATCAAAATAGACATTGTTTTGTCCTTTTTGCACATTTCTGTAGTTTGGAAAGTCTTAATTCGCCTTCCCCCCCTTAACTACTTACTACATTCTTCCAAAAATCAAAAGGGGTCTAGGTGACCTCTAGTCTTTATCTCTAAACCCCCCCCCAAAATAAAAACAATGCCCAAAAAACAAATATCAACCAAGATTGAAGCTAGATCCCCTTACACTTGAAATGAAAACCAGCGAGAAGCAACCAAAAGATAGACGTGTAGTGTCTCATTGTGGCAAGTATAGTTTTGTGATACCTGAGGATGATGATTTTTGATGAATTTTGTATGCTAGATTTATATGTTATGGACCTAGTTGGATCACTTGAATGTTGAACACTGTTATATATGCATATATTATATACATGGTTGCATCATTGCTTATGGATTATTATATGTCTGATTATGTGTAATAGATCAATATTGATTAAGAATATGTTATATGTATGTTTATTTTTCTGCATTTGATTAATGACATGGATTATGATATATGATTGTGATAGATGGATGATCATTGTTGTGCGGAATAGATAGTTGATTATGATCCTGTTAATGATACATGATTTATATGATTATGTATGCTTAACATTGTACTGAGTTGGGTTTGGCAAGAAACTTAGTTACTTGTCGGCAATGATGCTCAGATCAAAGATGAATATGGAATTCATTTCGTTAGAGCAAAAGTGTCTATGAAGGTCATGTACACGTTTGGGTAAAATTTGATGAAGTTAATTCATTATGAATTTTAATTGATGTTCTTAATTTATGAGGGTATGATGTGTGTAGGTCTAGGGAAACAAGGCCTTGCTAACAATACCATCAAATGGGTATGAGTTCACAACTAGTACCTTGAGGGAAACGTGGAGTTTGATGGTAAAATAGACGAAAAGTCATTGAGGGTAGGGCACGCAGTCTTAAATCCATGAGAGACTAAGACACACATTTTTAGGTCTATGGAAAAGATTAGGGCATGGAGTACTAAATCTTTGAAATATCAAAGTGTGAAGTCTTGGATCTTCATCAAGGTGTGGAGTCTTGAATCTACTAGGATGTGGAGTCCTGAAGTACAGGAAAAGGGTGTGGAGCCCTAGTAAGTTTGAAGAGGTGCATAACAGGGGGTGTGGAATCCCTATTCTCTAGAAGAAAAACACTACTCAAAGACATGAAAATCTTTGGTAAGCTCACATACTTTAAACCTTGAATTAATTTAATTCCAAAATACCCATTGTTGAGGGGCTTTTAACTTAATATTATTTTAATAAAAGAGGTGAAATATTTAATTATGAATAATGAATAATATGAAATTACTTAAAAATTACACATGGGGGTGGTGAATATTAGAATAATTAGCTAACTAACTAAAAAAAAGGGATTGCCACCCTAAGGGAGGGTGGTGAATAAGACAAAATATTTCAATTTATAAAAAAATAAAAAATAAAATCGTGAGAAGGTGAAGTGTCACCTCTCTTAAAGCTATAAATACATAAGGACCCCCATGGTATGGTGGGGAAAGATGAGTGCAACAAGATGTTGAAATGGCTCTAGAATTTCTTGGGTTAACTTAGCTGGATGATTTAGGTTTGAGTGGTGTTGAGAGGAAAAAAATTATCTTCTCAAGATTGCTTGCGATATTTCTATTGCTACATTTGGGCATTGTTGTGAGCTCATACAGCTCGGGGGTTTCAGGGGGAGAAGTTCTCCCTAGATATGGTTGGATGGAAAATCAATTGGGTTGTGGAGTTGTTGAAGAGAGAAAATCAACTGAGTTTTTAGTATATTTTTTAGTTTTTTCAATTTGATGCATCGTGTTATTCATCTATTTGAAATAATTTCATATTTCCTTAAGAATTACTCTAAATTGTTACCTAAAAACATTATAAGTTTATGGTTTATTATGGAGTATTTGGTACATTCATTTCAGTTAATATTTCAGGTAACCAAACAATTTGTATGGCATCTATGGTAGTAAAATTTTTATGTAGGGATTAAAGGAAAATAATCCATTGTTGGAGCTAAAATCCATCTTCCTTCCTCCTTTTATTCTATTCTTCATTCTACATATTTCTCCTTTAAAGAAGCAAACGTATTCAATGAGGGCATGCAAAAAGGTTGATCAAAATTGTTATTTCTTGCTTTTAATTTATGTTTATGAAAAGAATTATGTCCATGGTATGTATTATAATTACTAGTGGTATTTGAAAAGCTTAGATATATATTGTGAAATTCTAAATGGTATTATGTTATTTATGGTTGTTATGGCTACCTTGCATTCAATGTGTTTGAAAAATTGTGCAAATTGCCATTAGTGGTTTTAATTATGTTGGGTTTTATAAAATAGAGTTTTGAGACCATTCAGTTGCATTTTAGAGTGACTTCGTATCATAGGAACCTTGGAACCCTCGATTTGAGTTTAAAAAAATGTCTTCAGAATTAGATTTTGCAATCTAGACAATTTTCTAAATTCTCTAGGTGCCCTATGGGGATTGTCCTAGGGATTGGCGATTAAATGATCCATGGTTTCATTTTCTACGTTGCATAAATTACATCCAATAGGATCACATGACTTCCTCTTTTGATTGTTACACCATGTGAGAATTTCAGTGTTGAGTGTTAGCCAAAGATTTTTTTTCGAAGGGCAGGCTGGCTTCAAAACTATGCTCCACCACCACTCCCTTTCCTCTTCAATATAAATTTCAATCATGGCTTTATACCCCAACTTTGTGTTGGTTGTATAAACTGTTCTTTAGTTTTACAAGGTAGACCCAGGTTCTGCGCGGTTCAGGGAACCAACAAAACCCCTTTTTATCAGCCCTTTCGGCAACAATCTGCGAACAGATTGAGGTCTCACCCGAGGTGAAGTTATGGGGAGCTTGCGGAACCAGGTTTCCACAACCGGGTGATGCACGCTTCAACGGAATGGTGGACAACGCGAAGTTCTCCTACTTCACAGTTAATGCTTTATGCTATCGCGCATCCAAGGTCTGCGCGATGCGGGTTGGACGCTTAATAATAGGACATTGCAATGGAGGACTGCGCTTCCTCTCTGACACTTGTGCCACTTCACTATACTTTACTCAGTGTAAACTTATACATTCATCAAGCATTTTACACTGTAAACTTTGCAGACTTTAAACAATATGATGAATTGAATTGACTGCGCACTTCCAGTGCTGCGCTTCAGGGAATTGCACTATACAGACTTCACTGGCGAAGTGTTACCCACTACTTATGCATTCATCTAACTTAGAATTTGTCACCTACCTAAATTTCTGAAAATTATTATTTTATTTGCAAAATACTTTATGTTAAATTTAATTACAAAGTTTTGTAATTATGATCAGTTTTGATCAAGGATGAATGTAATTACTGAATAATATTATTTAAATAAATTAATTAGGAGACAAACACCCAAAGGGACTGTTAAATGAGTGTTCACTGACCCACTAGGAGGAATGGAAGCTGTTGAAAGGTATGGGACAGATGGCAACGATTGCATCACACCACTAGCTGTTGGTTATGGGAAAACTACCCCTAAAAATGTGGCCTTATCCCCCAGGTGGAGGGAGTGAGCAGGCAGCTCATTTAGTGATCCAGTAACATTTGAAAAGGCCTAGGCAGCCTACAAAAGGAAAATTCGAATTGAGCAGGCAACTCTTAATCAATATTTCTGCAGAATATTTTCCTCACGTGCATCAGGTGATCACTGAGAGATTCGAATAGGGAGGCTAGTTGTGAGTGCAATCTTAAGTCTGCATATTGCTGAAAAGAACCAGAGATGCTAGTGCAGTTCTATTGGATTGCTAGTTCTTGAAAATTCGACAGTTAGTGCTATTGCAAGTGGAGATCCTAATTCCTAGAGTTTCTTCCTCCTGGTGGTTCAATGAACAGGCTCGGGGGTCCTAAGGCAGTACTTGACTGTTTTCAGGAATTGGTTGGGTGGAACAGTCTTCTTGGACTGTTTGTTGCCCTACAGATTTTCCCAGGTTCTACAAATTTTCTACTTATTCTCAGTTGGTAATTCTGTTCTGTATAATTAGTATTTTCTGGTTTTCTGTTTCGAAAAAGAATTTAATTCTAGAATTGTTTAAAGTCTAAATGTTAAAGTTTAAATGATGAATTGAAATTGATAAACCAATATCTATATTTTTCCACATGTTGTTTGTGCATCGTAATCTAGTATAGATACGCAAATTAAGAATAGATTACAGGATAGGCAATTTGCCGTTGATTCGATAAATAAGTATAGTGATTGAATTATGTTTTTATTATTTTGCCCTATATTTAACAGTAATAAAAATTACTGTATAATATCTAGAATGTCCTAAATTACTGCATTGTTCATAAAATACAAGTATTGTTCTCTTCTCCGTATATATATATATTATAGCTTGTTCATTCTATTTGTTTTTGTAGTATACAAATGAAAATCGAAAAATCATATTTATATCATAGCTTCAAAATAAACAGTATTATTATCATTATTCACATACTGCAAATGCAAACAATCACACAGTCTTTCTATATCACATACTGTATTTTTCTTCACATCATTCATTGTTAGAATAGCCACATTTACAATCATTTTAAAATTAATATAATCTCTAAATTTGTTTTCTAATCACTGTATCGTTCACTGTATCATTTTGCATATCATTCTACAAACTATACTTTTATTTCAAGTATAGTTTCAAAAAAACCCCATAACTTACTTCTCAAAACCCTAAGTTTTATTTCTTAAAACTTTTTACTTTAAATCAAATAGATTGACAAAACCGAATTACTTTTCGTGTTCAAAAGTTTTAGAATGAAAACAAATCCTTGCAAACGATGAAATTCGACAGTGAGCTTAGCCCGTCATCTAACATCACTCATCGAAAACAAAAAACTACATTAACATTTCACAAATCATGTAGACTTTCAACCCTAGTATTTCACACACATTGGCTTGGGCAATAGACATTCTTTTTTTATGCATAGAAACAAAACATTTTAGTATCAGAGGAAAATAACATTTTATCATTGCCAAGAAACCGAGATACATCAACAAGCTAGATGAGCTTCGACTCACTACTTTCCATTTAAACAAATAGCATATTTATTCATTGCCGAGAAGGGAGTATTGTATTCACTGTAAACGAGCCTCGGCTCCTTGTATCTTTTCTCATAAATTAAACAGAACAGGTCATGGTTTAATGGTTTAAACCTGCACAAGTTCCATTCTCATTAAAACAAACTCTATGTTCTCAGAAAAACAAATTACAAAATGATTTAAAAAAAAATCATAACAGGGAGATTCCCAAGTTCAAACATTGAAACGAGATCTTAAACCCTCAGCATCAACGAGTTTTACATTGCCCAGATCGACGGAGATAAGTATCAAGGTATAAAAACGAAGTATTACATAATCAAACGAGAGTCACAACACTAAACAAACAACATTTGATATTTAAACAGTGCTTCGAAGTTCTTCAAATAACAACCACGATGAGTCACGGCAGGACCAACTACACAACCCTTGAAACCTCATCAACCACAGTCACAGAGCACCTACGAGGGTTTTTGGAAGACCCAGAGCCTACCAGAATGAAAGTTCACCAACTTTGCAAAACCCTTGCTCGAATCATTATCCACAACCTACAACTGACAAAAATGATGGCTTAGATTTAGATGACTGACACCTTTTCAAATTGAAAGATGAAATGCAATAAAGGAATCACTGTTCGTTACAGAAAAGTTTACCTTGCTGAAAGTTACCAAAGCTTTCCAATTTCACCAGTTAAACGATGACTCCACGCTGCCGACGAGACAGGAAACCCTCTGTCCATTTTCACCAGGCATATCTTTTACTCAAACTAAAACGACAAGTTCTAGAACTATCAACCATTGACACTACAAACCAGATACCCAGTCTATTCAAAACGACGCCATTACAGAAGGAAGGGACCTGTAACCTTTCCGAACCAGAGGTCTCGAGGTCGAAACCTCATACAAATTCTAAACCAAAATTTCGGCAGCCTGTCGGCCACACTGCCAAGACCATTGTAACAATAAACAACAAACACTCTTTGTCAAACCAAGACATCAACCCAAATTCTAGGGTTAGATCCAATGATCATGATCAAGTTGATCAACGATCGAAATCGTGCCAACACTCTTTAATTTGGAGCGAACAACCATCGCTTAATTGCTAATTAATTTTCGTAGCACGATCCTACCAACTCTTGCACATGGTGGAGATCCAAATTGCTAGCTCGGAGGGCCTTCAATGAATATATATTACATGGCACCATCACAGACATCGTATGCTGAGCTTGTACTTAGGTGGAGGCTTGTCGAATCCTTGTCACACATACATTATGGACGACCATTAATGCAGGCCTGTATCACATTCGCCAAACACCGATTTGTATCATTCGTAATCTTCAACCTGTCCATCATAATTTATTGCATGTCAGTGTTCTTTTCCCAACGTTATATTTTCAAACCCTATACATGATATTATAACATTATATGTTATATTACGTCGAATTCCTAAGTTTCGTATGGGCTCTAAGTTACATTCCACGACATTCAATATAGTATTATATCAGCCAACTATTACATAGTTCCAAGATAGGTTGATTTAGAGTCATGTGGTTATATAGGATGATATTTCAAAGTTTATACATATATTCACATAGTCCCAATTCTAGGTCACAACGTTAGATTCATGTTATTATATATAAAAACAATTCGAAGTTTATATAGTCCCAAATTATTATTTGTGGATTTAAATAGTAAAGATATGACTTAGATATTAGTTGATAGAATAACTATAGTCACTTTTGACATAGTATCATTTTATGCCATTCATACAAATTAGATACAAGTCCTTGGAAGGGTTATAAGTATCTCTAGTTAAACATTGTAAGGATACAAATGGGATAGCTCATACATAGGATATTTTAATATTACCTTTGTAACTTGGGTTGTGATCATATGAACTCTATTATCTCAGTTATAAAATTTATGGTTTATATAGTAGACATTCAAATGGATACAATGATATTTATATTTAGCTTGAAGACTAACTTAATGCTATAAGTTCTTACTATATTCTCACATTACAAACGTTTAACGATTTGGTGATACATTGTTACATCAGTAATGGAAAGTTAAAGATGACGACAAAGCTAGCTATTACAGCGACAAAACCATCAACAGAATGACGTACATAGATGACCATGTTTTAAACATTGTCGAGTAGTAAGACAACATCTGAAGAACTATAATTATAGCGATGAAATCCATAACTGCTTACTTGTGGTGAAACGCAACAGAATTATAACATTTTATTAATTACGACGTTGAATTTGAACTTTACACGTATCCATGAAACTTCTTACCTGTCATCTACACATAGGACATTCAATAAGCTTTAGCGTTGTAGCTAAGTAAGCTCCAGGGTACCTTGTAGGATACCCTTATGCAGCAAAGTCAAACTGTCAGTATCATTGCAAAAGAGAAAGTGTCGCATCATATTCCCCATCTGTTTATTTCATTGTCATCATTATCATGTTCATTAATTACTTCATTAAAACTATCATTGTCATATTGCTGCTAAACAGAAATTGAAGCATGTTTAGTACTAACAACTTTACAATTAATGTTGTCGTAATCTCAATTATTATTTCTGCAATTATTATTATCATAATTAATGCTGTTATCAAAAATTTTAAATTTTTATGAAATTTCGGGATGTTACAGAATTACTGTGCATTCAACATTCATTCACATATGTCGATACTTAACATGTTATTCTCCTCTTTATCCTTATGGCGAATACATATAAAAGAAAGAACACATGAACTCATAAACATGAACTTAACCATTCAACATAACCAAATATATAGATGCAAACACATTCAGTCACATAACACAAGGGATTTAACATGGTTCACCCCCAGGATGGGAGCTACGTCCATAGGAACTGTTGATTATATTATCTATTGGGAAGGGTTCAACAGTTCCATCTGTGCACACAGCTACAGACTCTCTTCTATCTCAGTAGGTCACTACGCACACAGTTGCAGATCCTTTTACAATGAATCTCTCAACAAAGATCACTATCCAACATACATCAACCAAAATCTGAGATTACTTAACCCTTTCCCTTAAAAAATGTGCCCTTTTATAGACCGTGCCCTTAGGTCATGTCTTTACATTCATGATGGGCTCAAAAACCCTAAGGTTCCCCAAAATTGGTGCGGTTACCCTACTAACCAGGTCTGTTAGGCTCTGATAGCAACTCATCGTCCTCGTGGCCATCCTTCTGTGCGTGGTCATGTCGCATTCAGACCCCCTATCGAGCGCATGCCAACGGGTCACTTTCACCCCGTCGTTCCTTCTATAACGACTTTGTGCGGCCGGTTCATGTAGTGCTTCCTTTTCCCGTGTGACCGGACACTTTCCTTCCACGCCACTCCTTACCCACCTACCGGGAATCATGGAGTATCTTGACCAAAATAGATAGTCAATTGGTCTCACTGAAATTTACACCGTTTTCCGTCCAAAACTTCTGCCTTGTTGGCTCTTTGTGGAGCTGCCTCTTCGTGGCGTTGGATCTCCGCAGCATTGTAACTTCACAACGTTGTCTTTCTTTACTCTGCCGATGTTGTGTTGCGCTGTATCCTCGCACCTCCAAAAACTGCCTTACTTGGAATAGGCCCAATATGCCCCTAACACTTACATGTGGCTCGTCCCCGAGCCACTTTCTACTTCTAGTTCCATGATCTGCTCTTCCTCTTGCAGAGCTGTTTTTGCAGCGAATTCTTGGTTAGTTGCACGCAATTTCGCAAATGTATCCTTGGCATCCTGCTCAATTGCTCTGATGTTTTCCAACACATATGATGTTATATCTTCTCGAGTCTATTCTTGTACTGATGCCTATGCATCTCGGAGTTCCTGCAATTTTGTTTCGATCTCTTGTGAGATTGTATTTGCTTCTTCCTGCAGGGGCTGTGACTTTTCCGAGGCATCAACCTCCCTTTCTTGCAAAACTATGAGTTCCCTTTTCAATTCCTTGACTTTCGTAAATAAGCGGAGTCTGTCTTTGTTGAATATTGTAACTTCAAAGAATATTATATTTGTACTTTATTATTCTGGAGATGTTTCATTCCTCCGAGGTAACCCTATCATGTATCTGGAGATGTTTATTCCTCCAGGGGTTTGTATTAACTAGGGTTATTAGACCCACCATGTGGGGGTCGGCCCTGTAGTTATATTTTAGGGGTTATTAGACTTCTCCAGGAGAGGTCGGCCCCATTAGGTCTTTTAGTCAGTTGGGGGTCAGTATAAATAGAGGAGGTGAACTCCTCATTAGATTATTCACTCACTTGTGGAAGAGTGCGCACTTGTCTGGGAGATCTGCTAGGGAGACAAAGAAGGAAGGAGCACATCTTGTATTTTGGTTGATCATCTTATTGAGGAAAGCTTTGCTGGGTTTTCTACCCCATGAGGGTTTCCCAGGGTATATTCTGTGTCTATCTTGTGATTATGTTTCTTTAAGTGATCTTGCTAGTCTATTTGGTTTAAACTTAACATGGTATCAGAGCTAGACTGAATAGGACATCTTTCACAAGGTAAGAATACCTCTCTCTCTCTCTCCGACAAAGTTAGGGTTTCAGCCCAAAGTTGGTATTATTGAATTTTGGTTGCATGGCTGGATAGCCCTCTTCAATACCTTTCATTTGAGCCCTAGATCGAACTTTTTGGTTGGGTAGAACTTCGGGAAATCCAAACCCTAATTCTACCAAAAGTGCGACAAGTCAGAATTTGGTTTCAGAAAAAAGTTTGTATTTTTTATTTTTGATTACATGGCTGGATAGTCCTTCTCAAGACCATTCTTTTGAGCCCTAGATCGAACTTTTTGGTTGAGTAAAACTCCGGGAAAGTCAAACACTAATTCTACCAAAAGTGCGATAAAATTCTGTTCCAGATTCCGGAAAAGTGAAAAGTAACTTCTCCAGGTAAGTCTGCTCTGTCTCTTGGACTCCCCCAAGAGAAGATGGCTCCAAACACTAAGCTTGAAGACAAGCTAGAAGGTATAGAGAATTTCCGGGCATGGAAATACAGAATTGGTCTCATTCTTGAAGAGAATGATCTTGCTCATTATATCAAGGAAGAAGTTGCAGAACCAGAAGGAGATGAAGCCAAAGAAAAGCACAGGAAGGATTTCATTAGGGCAAAGAGAATCATAGCTGATTCTATTAAAGACCACTTGATTCCCCAAGTGGCCTCCAAGAAGACTCCAAAGGAAATGTATGATGCCCTAGGAAGAATGTATGAAGGAAAGAACATCAATAGGAAGATGAATCTAAGGACTCAATTGAAGAGTACCAAGATGCACAAAGGAGAATCCATTCAAGACTACTTCTCAAGGGTTTCACAAATCAAGGAACAACTAGATGCAATTGGTGATACTCTTGATGAGGATGAACTAGTGATGACTGCTCTTAATGGTCTCACTAGACCTTTGGAATCTTTCATACAAACCATGTGTGCCAGGAAAGAAAGCATGAAGTTTGATATAGTATGGGAGGATTGTGTTCAAGAAGAAGCTAGGGTAGCCAACAGAGAAGCTCTTCTCAAAGAGGATGACCAAGCTTTGGCCACCCATACCAGAAGAAGAAGAACAGGTCATCTCAAGAAGGTTGACCACAAAGGATCTCAACACTTCTCTAGAAAGAGAAAAGGACCATTTCCAGTAAGAGATCTTTCCACAGTCAAATGCTACAACTGTGATAAGCTAGGACACATCTCCAGATTTTGTCCTTCACAAAAGAAGAAGTTTGTCCACAAAAGACACCATGCACATATGGCAGAAAATGATAGTGAAGAAGAAGAAGAGGAAGAAGATGAAGAAGAAGAAGAGGTAGAGGTAAAGCCTAAAAGGAAAATATATAAGGTGAAGAAAGAAGATCCAGAAGAATATGTTCTATTCTCTGCACTCTCTGGATCTGTATCTCCTAGAGAAGATACATGGCTCATTGACAGTGGTGCTTCCAAGCACATGACAGGTCAAAGGAAGACCTTCTCAAATCTTGAAGAAAAGTCTTCTTCACAGAAGGTATCTCTAGGAGATGACTACCAATATCCCATCAAAGGAATTGGTGAAGCTAGCTATAAGCTAGATTCTGGAACACCCTTGAAGATGAAAGACATCTTATATGTACCAGGTTTAAAGAAGAACCTTCTCTCTATTTCAGCACTAGATAAGAAAGGTTTTAGAGTAGCCTTCATAGATGGACAAGTACTCATGTGGTCCAAAGGAAAGACAATTAAAGATGCAGTTGTTATTGGTGAAGAAGAAGGAGGTCTCTATAAGCTCAAGGGCCATCCAGAAGCTGCCCTTGCACATGAGATCTCTAGCCCCAGTGAGCTATGGCATAGAAGATTAGCTCACATCAATTATAAAGCCTTACCCTATGTAAGCAAGGTAGTCATAGGTTTACCAGATTTGAAAGCTGATCATGATGGCTCATGTAAAGGGTGTAAGAAAGGGAAAAACATCAAGAACCCCTTTCCAAAGAGTGAAACAAAGACTAAGAACATTTTAGAGCTTATACACTCAGATGTATGTGGACCAATGCCCACCACTTCCCTAAGTGGGTTTGAATACTATCTTTCATTCATTGATGACCATTCAAGGAAAACTTGGATATACTTCCTGAAAGGTAAGAATGAAGTCTTTGGAAAATTCAAAGAGTTCAAGGCTCTAATAGAAAATCTATCAGAAAAGAGAATCAAAATTCTCAGAACAGATAATGGCGGAGAATTCACCTCAAAGGAATTTGAGGAATTTTGCAAAGAAGATGGAATTAAAAGGGAACTAACTACTCCATACAATCCCCAACAAAATGGGGTGGCTGAAAGGAAAAATAGAACAATCATGGAAGCTGTGAAGACCATGATACATGACCAAGATCTTCCCATGTATTTATGGGCTGAAGCAACCAAGACAGCAGTATATGTGCAAAATAGATTATCTCACAGTGCTCTTGAATTCAAAACTCCAGAAGAAGTGTTTACAGGTAAGAAGCCTGAGGTAAGTCATCTTAAAATATTTGGGTGTCCTGTGTACATCCACATTCCAAAAGAAAAGAGAACCAAGTTGGATCCCTCAGGTAAGAAGGGAATGTTTGTTGGATATTGTGAAACTTCCAAAGCCTTCAGAATCTACATACCAGGTTTCCATCATATAGAAATAAGTAGAGATGTAACCTTTGATGAGGAAGCAGCTCTCAAGAAATCTAGAAAGTGTCAACTTGAAGAAGTTTATGAAGAAGATTCATCTCCCAGAATCTCAGAGACTGTTCACATCCCTGAAGAGGATACACCAGAAGATCATGACATGTTGGAACCTCAAGAACCCCCAGTTGCAGATTTATCTAGGAAAAGAAGACCAGCATGGGCTAGAGATATTATTCAAGGAGCTGAAAGATATGGTGCTCCTGAAGGCTCCACTAGAGAAAGAAAGAAACCAAAGCTAGTGTCCAACTATATGGCCTTGATGTGTGATCTTGTGGATCAACTACCTACTAGCTATGAAGAGGTAGCTCAGAAGAAAGAATGGGTAGAAGCAATGAGAGAAGAATATCAGTCAATAATGAAAAATGATGTTTGGGATATAGTTCCCAAACCGAAAGATAAAAGTGTGGTTTCTTCCAAATGGATTTTCAAAATAAAACATGCCGCGGATGGAAGCATTGAAAAATACAAAGCAAGATTTGTAGCTAGAGGATTCTCTTAGAAGGAGGGAATTGATTATGAAGAAACATTTGCACCAGTTGCTAGGTATACTTCAATTAGAACTATCATGACACTTGCATCCATGATGAAGTGGAAATTACACCAAATGGATGTTAAGACAGCTTTTCTGAAGGGTGTAATTGAAGAAGAAGTATACATAGAACAACCTCAAGGGTTTGAGGTTAATGATGGAAGAAATCATGTATGCAAATTGAAGAAGGCATTATATGGGTTGAAACAAGCTCCCAGGGCTTGGTACAGAAGTATTGACAATTTCTTAACTAGCATGGGCTTTACCAAAAGTAAAGCTGACCCAAATCTTTATCTCAAAGTGATGGATGATGAACCAGTTATATTGCTGTTATATGTAGATGATCTATTCCTAACTGGAGATGAGAAACAAATTATTGAAAGCAAGAAGAAGCTTTCTTCAGAATTCGAGATGAAAGATCTCAGATTAATGCATTACTTCTTAGGCTTAGAAGTATGGCAAGAACCAAAAGGAATCTTCCTAAATCAAGGTAAGTATACTGTGGAGATTCTCAAAATATTTGATATGTTGGAGTGTAAATCCATGGCCACTCCCATGGACTCCAACTTAAAGTTATTAGTTAATGATTCATCATAATTAGTGGACATAACTCTATATAGACAAATCATTGGATCATTGATGTACTTAACTAATACTAGGCCTGATATATGCTTTGCTGTAAATACCCTAAGTCAGTATCTAGTAGAACCTAGAAAGGTTCACTTAATAGCTGCAAAGCATGTAATGAGGTACCTAAAAGGTACATTAGATTTTGGCCTATTTTATCTCGGAAATCATGAACTCAGGTTACATGGTTACTCAGATTCTGATTGCGCAGGTAGTGTCTCAGACAGAAAAAGTACTTCAGGTGGATGTTATGGTCTTGGATCTGCCATGATTTCCTGGTTCAGCAAGAAACAATCTAGTGTGCCTCTCAGTATTGCTGAAGCAGAATATATAGCTTCCTGCTCTGCTAGTTGTGCAGCAGTATGGCTTCGGAAACTTTTATCTAGAGTGTTTGATTTAGAAATGGACCCCACTGTGATTATGTGTGATAATCAAAGCTGCATCAAGATGACTGAAAATCCTGTATTTCATGATAAGTCAAAACACATAGAGATCCGATACTTTTATATACGAGATATGGTGCAGAAAGGAGCCATCAAGCTCGAGTATATAAGCACTGAGGATCAAATTGCTGATATCTTGACCAAACCGCTGTCTCGAGTAAAGTTTGAACATTTCCGAGACAAGCTTGGTGTAGTTCAAAAGGGACCTTCCTCGAAAGGGGGAGTAGCATAGTATCTAATAACTAGTCTGTCTCATCAATGATGAGGTTACTTTTACTGCATTTAGTTATTTAGAATTATTTAGATTTAGGACTCTTATATTATGATGATGATTATACATGCTTTGATGATGATGATACATGTTTTGATGACGATGATACATGTTTTTATGTTACATGTTTTGATGAGGATGATACATGTTTTGATGATGATGATACATGTTTTAATGATGATGATACATGTTTTGATGATGATTATACATGTTTTGATGTTACATGTTTTGATGATGATGATACATGTTTTGATGATGATTATACATGTTTTGATGATACATGTTTTGGTGATACATGTTTTGGTGATGAGGATACATGTTTTGGTGATGAGGATACATGTTTTTGGTATACAACATGTGAAGGGATTGGATCATTCCTGGACTCCAGTCCGAAAGAAGAGACGTAGACATATGTCTTCGAAAATGAAGTTCTTAGTGAACATGTGAAGGGATTGGATCATTCCTGGACTTCAGTCCGAAAGAAGATCCGTAGACGTATGTATTCGAAAATGAAGTTCTTAGTGAACATGTGAAGGGATTGGATCATTCCTGGACTTCAGTCCGAAAGAAGAGCCGTAGACGTATGTCTTCGAAAATGAAGTTCTTAGAGAACATGTGAAGGGATTGGATCATTCCTGGACTTCAGTCCGAAAGAAGAGCCGTAGACGTATGTCTTCGAAAATGAAGTTCTTAGTGAACATGTGAAGGGATTGGATCATTCCTGGACTTCAGTCCTAAAGAAGAGCCGTAGACGTATGTCTTCGAAAATGAAGTTCTTAGTGAACATGTGAGGGGATTGGATCATTCCCGGACTTTAGTCCTAAAGAAGAGCCGTAGACATGAGGTCTCCGATAACTGAACGATAGGACTGGATCGTCCCTGGACTTCGGTTCAAAAGGTACATGATAGGACTGGATCGTCCCTGGACCTCGGTTCAAAATGTACGTGACAAATCCTAGAATTGCTCTAGGTTACATCCAGCATGAAACAGGGATGGCTCTGTAGTTGTGTTACATCCAGCATGAAACAGGGCTGGCTCTGTAGTTGTGATACATCTAGCATGAAACAGGGCTGGCTCTGTAGTTGTGATACATCCAGCATGAAACAGGGCTGGCTCTGTAGTTGTGATACATCCAGCATGAAACAGGGCTGGCTCTGTAGTTGTGATACATCCAGCATGAAACAGGGCTGGCTCTGTAGATGTGATACATCCAGCATGAAACAGGGCTGGCTCTGTAGTTGTGATACATCCAGCATGAAACAGGGCTGGCTCTGTAGATGTGATACATCCAGCATGAAACATGGCTGGCTCTGTAGATGTGACACATCCAGTATGAAAGAGGAATGGCACTGTGGTCGGGATTGAAGTGTCCCTAGACATGAGACTTGTCTTAAAAGAGATAAGGATTGATCATCCTGTAATATGATCGTGTGATGACGATGTTGATGATCATGTGATGACGATGCTGCTGATCGTGTGATGACAATGCTGTTGATTGTGTGATGACGATGATCGTGTGATGACGATGCTAATTGATCGTGTGATGACAATGCTGCTGATCGTGTGATGACGATGCTGCTGATCGTGTGACGACGATGCTATTGATCGTGTGATGACGATGCTGCTGATCGTGTGATGACGATACTACTGATCGTGTGATGACGATGCTATTGATCGTGTGATGATGATGCTATTGATCGTATGATGACGATACTGATCGTGTGATGACGCTGCTGATCATGTGATGATGATGCTGATCATATGATGACGATACTGATGACAGTGATGATATCGATGCTGATGATCAAGTGATATCGATGTTCCAGTAACTAGTTAAGTTACTGATGACGATGAACTGAAGAAAGCTTCCGATGATATATAGATGTATGATGTATGACTCATTGCTCCTGTAGATGTTGTTATAATATCCTTCTCGTTAAGGGGGAGTGTTGAATATTGTAACTTCAAAGAATATTATATTTGTACTTTATTATTCCGCAGATGTTTCATTCCTCCTAGGTAACCCTATCATGTATCTGGAGATGTTTATTCCTCCAGGGGTTTGTATTAACTAGGGTTATTAGACCCACCATGTGGGGGTCGGCCCTGTAGTTATATTTTAGGGGTTATTAGACTTCTCCAGGAGAGGTCGGCCCCATTAGGTCTTTTAGTCAGTTGGGGGTCAGTATAAATAGAGGAGGTGAACTCCTCATTAGATTATTCACTCACTTGTGGAAGAGTGCGCACTTGTCTGGGAGATCTGCTAGGGAGACAAAGAAGGAAGGAGCACATCTTGTATTTTGGTTGATCATCTTATTGAGGAAAGCTTTGCTGGGTTTTCTACCCCATGAGGGTTTCCCAGGGTATATTCTGTGTCTATCTTGTGATTATGTTTCTTTAAGTGATCTTGCTAGTCTATTTGGTTTAAACTTAACAGTCTTTTGGTAGTAGGGCCTTTATCTCTGCATTCAGTGTATCTAAATGTGCTTGTTTTTCCTGCAAACTGGTTTGGACCTGCAGCAACTGAGGGTCCTCTTGCAGCGCAGTAAACACTCTTGTTGCTTCGTCCAACAAGTTTTGGCAATTTGCTACTTCGTTGGATATGCTCTCTTCAGCTGCTTTTGCTTTTGCTGCTCTGAGATCTTCCTGATTTGGTGGTGTCTTTGGTTGATTCTCTGCTTCCAAGGCGGCAATCTTTGCTTTATAGTCTATCTCCACGTCTGCCATTTTAGACTTAAGAACGCTGACTACCGAGTCGATCTTCTTTATAGTATCTACGAGCTCTGGATGCTCATCACACTCTGGGATATCCGCGCAAACTGAAGCGACAATATGCTCTATCCTTCTTCGCTGCTCATGTTCGCTTTCAAGTGACTAAGCCTTCTTTGCAATTGCTTCCTGCAACTGTTTATAATTTGCTTGTAATTCATGGTGTTGGTTCAGAGTGACCATATTTCTATCATGGATCTCCTCCACAACCTGCAAATGCAGATTATGTAGGCCTTCGAGGGGTAGCATGGCGATGCCGATCTCCACATGCTCTATGCTTTGCGTGCTTTAAGTTAACTCCTCACACGGTAACATTACGCTTAGCTGGTCAATTTTTACGATGCATGGTTTTGGTGCCATGGTAAGGGATAAAGATTTTTTCTTTGGTTGTGATGTGTCCCCTGACCTTCCTTCCGACTCTGATTCTCGAGTCACAGCCAAGTCATGCTAGACCTGCTCAAACTCCGTTGTTATGCCTTGCAGTGTGGTGAGATTTTGTTGCAAACTTGCTTGAATTTCCTCATTCTTACTGTCTTTGAGGGCCATCATGTCCTAGATGCACGGTGACCCCGGATGCGATGATCTCATGATCATCATCATGCAGCCTGGCTTCTGATAGATCCCTTACGGCTTTCTGTTTCTTTTCTGGACTTTCTGCTGTATAGATCTTTCAGGTTCTTTTCTTTTTCCTGCTGGTGACTCTTCAACAATCGTTGTTGGTATTGGATTACTTTCGTCGGAGTTACTGTCGATGACCATTGGTCCTTCGAATTTCCATTCATCTAGCCATTCCTTCATGATGAGGTCGATATCCGCTTCGTCCATGTGATAGTTCCCTTGGAACCATTCTAGGTTCCTTTTCTGTGCCTTTGCTGAAATATAAATGGAATGAATGTGAGCTCAAAAATTTAAAGTGTGGATATACTTGGAAACTACCTCTTTGGAGATGCGCGGTGTGGGAACGATGACATCGCACAACTGCTCATAGTATGTGTAGAATACTTCATTTGATGTGCGTTGTCTTTCTGGCATCAAATTAGCCCAGAGATTTGCATACATGGGTCCTCGACAGTCATTGCTGGGAGAACATAGTGCCTTGGGTCCTTCCAGCCTACAAAGGCAATCAAAACCATTAACCAACTGTAATGGAAAGCAATGCTGTTGACCTGAGTTTCGCGGATATCCTCTAGAAACGTGTTTAGTAAATATTGACACTAGTTGAATCTACCTCCCTGTACTGCCTTCGCACCGAGGAGAATTGCTCCTGCTGGTACTTCTATCGGTTGTGCCTTGCACAAGATTTTTCCTGCGAGCAGTTGTGCTACAAACCTTGTAGCATCATCACTCAGATCCTCTGTGACAAACCCTCTTTTACCTTTGGGAATCTGATGTGCCTCCTTCATCTGCACGACTACTTCCTTATCTCTGGTTTTGTCGACAAAGAACTTTTTAGGGTCCTCGCCTCGCTTGCTTAGCCCTGTGATCTGATGGATCAATTCTATGTTTAGGTCGATGTTTCTGTCCAACCAAAGGTAGCCTTGGTGTGTGCGTGATATGAGTGTGCGCACCACCATGTTAAGTTCTGGGCTCCGGTAGAAGTGTGGAAGCCGCAACAGGTTTAGAAGCCCTGATTCGACAACTTCAGACAACCAACTCTGCGCAACCAACAACGGGTTGTTCTTCACGTCTGTCTTCCTGTACATATATCTATCTGGCTGAAATTATGGGTATTTTGGCTCGTCTGGATCCTTCTGTTGTTGCAGCAAGTCGCAATCTTCGAACTTACAGTCTGCGAGCTTACCCAACAGATTTGCTTTTGGTTTTACATGTTTGGACATGGGCGGAAGTGGTATCTCATACTTGCCGTTTCTGGCGAGCTTTACCGCCGGTGCATCTGCTACGCACTGTGAAATATACTCTGGGGTCAAGGTTAATGGAAGCTCTTTGTTGCTTGGTGGAACATCCAGTAGCTTGGAGCCCATTACTTTCACCTTTAATTTCTCAACTACAGGTTCCTTACCCTTGCTTTGCATTTGTGCAGAGTGTCGTGGTGATCTGCATGAACCTTGACCTTGCTCTGTGACGACCTTCTTGGCAGGGGTTCTCATCAACCCTTTAAGGCCGGTTTGTTTGAAATCTTTCACAGCCTGCTCGAATGTGGACTCCTGCTCAACGATGGAATCATCAGACATTCATTGGAGTCTCTATGCAAACTCACGAAATTAGTTAGTACTCACTGTAATAGATTGAAATTATGGCGTGCAGAAAAATTTCAGAGTTTCGGTAGCACCCGCGAGTCCAGACTTAGTGGTATTTATAGGCGCAGTTTAGCCTATCCGCTCCCACAAACGGCTAGATAAGCATTAAATGTTATTTCCGTTGGCTAAATCCGCTGAGGATTCGGGTCCTTTCCTTCATTAATTGCTTCAGAACGGCTAATATCGCGTTAAATGCTAAAGCGATCGTTGGCAAAATCATTGTATAACGGCTAGTTTTTTGACCGACATTTTAACGGCTAGTTTCTTGGAGCGGTGCATCGAACTGCGCGGCAGGTTGTCACTATCCCGACGCGGTTACTTCACAGTATCGTGCTTCTTTGTTCTGAAATTTGTATTTTTGTTGTTCTATTTGATCTGCGTAGCTACAGTTTGAGCTTCGTACTGCATGGTTTTTCTTTTCTTTTCATTTTCTCTGTCTCTTTTTTTTCTTTGATCCGTGCAGCTTCACTTCTTGACTAGTGCTGCGAAGTACATGCATCCTCTCTGTCAAATTTGTGTATTGGACCAAAACTGTGTATAGACTCTTTTGCATTTCTAGTGCTCAATTTCAATTGTACTTGACACTTAGAACCTTTTGCTCTTCTGATCACTGAGGGTTCTGCGAAGTAGGACTATCCCTATAGGGTTTTAGTCTACTTCCATTAACCAATCCTAGTAGGTTGTCTCTAGCTAATGTGGCTAACTGAGCTATGCCACTGTTAGTAACATGCATAACAATATATGGGTCAAGCCAATGCATTTTAAATTTGCCAGGAAATTTCATGAACTTGCTATCATATAGGAGGACAAGGTCTCCTACTTGAAATATTTTGTGCTTGATATGGCGATCATGCCATGCTTTTTCTCTGTCCTTCTGCACTTGCTGGTGAAATCCTGCAATGAAGAGATCATCCTCCAATCCAACCAAGTGTAGAAGCCTTCCTTGCAATGTTTCTTCATCAGCCATGTCTGTGAATGCAACAATCCTTAAGATTGGTACAATGTACTCCATAGGCATCACAACTTCCTGTCCATAAACCAATCTGATAGGTGCATGGCCTGTCTATTTCTTACAAGTTGTTCTATATTCCCAAAATACTGTTGGAATGCGCAGATCCCAATCATCTCGGTTTGTATTGCATACTTTTGTCAGCACATTCTCCAATACTTTGTTAAATGCCTCAACAGTTCCATTGGCTTGAGGATGGTAAGGTGTACTTCTCTAATAATAAATCTGAAATTCTTCAGTTAGTGCTTCAATGGTTATATTCAAAAAGCGAGTGCCTTGATCACCCATTAAAATCTTTGGGCATCCAAATATGGTAAGGATGTTCTCAACGATGAACTGCGCGGCAGTAACTGCGCTATAGTCCTTCACTGGTTTAGCTTCTACCCATCTGGTGAGATAATCCGTCATGATGATAATGTATCTCACACCAGTCCTCTTTCCCGGTGGGGTAATAGGTCCCACAAAATCAATAGCCCATTTGTCAACTGCGGTCTTAATGTCATTTCATCTCTTCGCGATGGCTTTCCTGTTCTTTGGCAAAAATTGCAACTCTGGCAATGTTCCTTTGAATCTTTGTGTAGTGTAGGCCACCATAGCCCCGCTCTTAATATTTTTTGCGCAGTAGATCTTCCTGCGTAGTGACCTCCAGAGACACTTGATTGTGCCTCAGCCAAAATAAACGGTTTCTAATGCTCTAACACACATCTTTGCAGCACTTCATCTGGTCCCAACTTGTATAACTGGCCTGCGATGATAGTGAAGTCTGCTTCTCTGACTACCAGCTTCTTCTTCTACTACGTAGTGAACTCTGTAGGTGCCAACCCTGTAGTCAAAAAGTCTACAATATCCTTGTAATAATCATCGGCGACCTGTATGGAAAATAACTGTGCGTCAGGCAGATTGTCTTCAAGATTAGTGGATTCTTCACTTGAAGCAATCCTTGAGAGATGGTTAGGTCCTAGATTTAATCTGCCTGGTTTAACAATGATATCAAATTCATATTCTTGGAAAAGTAACAGCCATCTATAGATTCTACCCCCTAACACTAGTTTATTGACCAGGTACTTCAAAGCAGAATGGTCAGTAAACATTGAGAAGTGTGCACCCAGCAAATAGTGCCTAAATTTCTGCAGTGCATACACCATAGCTAGACCCTCTCTTTTTGTCGTGGTGTAATTATTTTCAGCTGATGAGAGCTTCCTTCTCTAAAATGAAATGGGATGGTCAATGCCTCCCTCTCATGGCTGTGCTAGCACAATGCCCAATGCTATAGATGAAGCATCAACATGTACGTGGAATGGCTTATTCCAATCTAGGAACACAAGGATAGGCACAATTACCATTTTCTCTTTTAATGTCTCTAGTCCCTTCTCGCAGTCTGCATTCCAGATGAACTGTGCTTCTTTCTTCAGAAGTTTCTCCATTGGCGCGGTTATCTACGCATAACCCTTGATGAATTTTTTGTAATATCCGGTATGTCCCAGTGTTGTGCAAAGCTGGTTAACTGATTTTGGTGCAGGTAAATTCACAATCATTGCGATCTTCGTAAGGATCAACCATTAAACCTTGCTTGCACACAATGTGTCCCAGGAGTATACCATAGGGTACACAGAAAATACATTTCTTCAAATTCAAGGAGATTTGATGTTGCCTGCACTTAGCTAACATCATCCTGAGATTCTCATAATGGTTCTTCAGCAAACCAAAGACAGTCCAATCATCAAAATAGACTTATAAAACTTATGAATAAAGTCTTTGAATGCTGTAACAACTACTCTGGAAAAGATGGCAGGTGCATTCTTCAATCCAAATGCAATAACTGTGAACTGATATGAGCCCCATTCAGTAGCAAAAGTGGTCTTATGCCTATCTGCTTCATCAATCTTGATCTGATGGTATCCAGAAAATCCATCAATGAAAGAATAGGCCTCATTTCCTCCAACATTACCTAACACTTCATTTGTAAATGGAGTAGGAAATGGGCCATGTAGTGAAGCATCATTCAACTTCCTCAGATCTATGCAGATTCTCATTTCTCCTTTGTTCTTCTTGTCCTGGATAACCATAGGGCTTATCCACTCTGATTCTTCAACTAGCTCGATGATCCCTGCATCAAGCATCTTATCAATCTCTACCTTAACTCTTTCTTTGTATCTAGGATTCAGTCTATAAGGCCTCTGCTTAATGGGTTTTGTGCCTGGCTTGAGAGGTATCTTCATCACTCCCAAGTCGCCCAAAATGCCTTTCATTTCGGTGAACTTCGTTGGAAATAAATCTTGATATTCATGTAGAAGGTCTACGATCTGCGCGACTATTTCTTTGCTTGTGCTAATATTAACCTTTTTGGTCTTCACAAGGCTACTCATGTATGGAATTTCCAGTGGAGGTCCGTCTACATCACGTGCTCCTTTTGACTCTGGAATATTGACATTGCGCGGATCCTCCTCATCACTTTCCTCTACATCTTCTTTATTTTCGACGAGGTTATAACATTCAAAGGCATGTTCTATTGTTCTTTCCCATTCTGGATGAAGGTTCAAAGGTACTTTTACATTTGCAATTATCTTGTCTTTGATTGCCTCTAATGCCTCGTTTGTACTTGGGAATTCTTCTCTGAATATTCTTTCTTTGATAACCTGCAGAGCTTCATTGATGCTTATATAATCATCTTCAAAACTGAAGGTTCTATGGAAATTCACAGTTAAAGTAGACCAATATATAGTTTCTTTGCGAAGCTCTGCTTCTGTATACCAATTACTTGGAATATGCTCTAGTGTGTGTACAAACAGATGAACCCATTATGTCTATGGTCTTTTTATCCATGCTCGTGAACAAGTTTCTATGTGGTCTCTTGGATCTGTTTGTCGATTATACTTGACCATGGTCAGCGCAACTTTTTCTGTGAATCTGATTTGCATCATGTGCTTGCACTGATCCCATGTGGTCAAAGTCTCCTTATGCGCAACCCACCATCTGGCAGGTGTAGTGCACAACCCTATATCCAATGCTGGTATGCAATGTTCCGCTGAAATTGATACAGTATATTCTTGCAAAAATGTATAGACGTTAGTTGAACAATCATAAGTGGGGATTGGACTTACCTCGGTTCCAATCCAGCACAGTGATCTTGTAATGTACGCGCATCTTCTTGCAGATACTTCATGCAATCGGCCTTGCCAATTCTCCAGTCCTGTGTCGGAGTCTGATATGCAAGA
This sequence comes from Larix kaempferi, assembly GCA_027924585.1. Taxonomy (NCBI): domain Eukaryota; kingdom Viridiplantae; phylum Streptophyta; class Pinopsida; order Pinales; family Pinaceae; genus Larix; species Larix kaempferi. The sequence goes on from BSBM01000931.1 coordinate 10,730,100, forward strand.
ATTGTCGTAGTGCCAACTAAGTGTGCCATTAGCTGTAGGATTGATGTAGTTAGCGCGGTTCATTGTCATCTTATAGATGCGATCTAGATCATGAGCTCTACATTCTTCCTTGATCGGCTCAGTGTATCTCGGTCCTTGTAAAGGGTCCAAGGGTGCGATGACTCTGATATCCGCCCCTTCAAATATCATTTGTTTCTTCTTTAAGTCGATGATCGCGAGGTTATCCATGGCCCAATCTATCCCCAATAGTGCAGGATAAGGTTGACTGTCATCTACAATTTCGATAACCTCGAAGTCTGCATGACTTCTCACTCCATCAATGTCAACAAGAACATTCGCTAGCCTTCCAAAGGGTATGAGCTTATGCTGATTGGCTATTCTCAACTGTATGGGTGACCATGACAACTTTGGATTCCCCATCTGTATCCATGTCTGCTTGGTCAAGACATTTACTTCAGATCCTACATCAAGGATAGTCTCATCCATCTCATAATCTCCAATTTGTGCACTTAGCCTCATTTCTCGGCCTGTTCTCTTATGGCTCTTTATGTGGTGAACTGCGCTATGAGCGGTATCCGTGGAACTACATTGCCCGTAGTGGTTCAAATTTTTTTGTATTTCCATCAAAGCATCTTCGCTCTTCAACAGCTTCATATAGCTCTATAGGAACTGCGGAACAAAAGTCCCCGTTTCTGTTGCGGTACTCGTGTGATCATACGTTGCTGGCATATCCTTCATATGTGACATTTCACTTCACAACGACATTCTTGGTGTCGTAGGTGCTGGGTCTTGGAAATTTTCCCTTGACTCTTCAAAGACTTCTTTATTTCTTTCCAGATCGAAAGCAGGTGTTTTCCTTGTATCTTTTCTTATCCAAACCCCTTCAGTAGGTATCTGGTTAGTGTGGTGCTCTCCAAAAGTTGAAGCTTTTGGTTCTTTATCTTTTCATGTCGCAGCTCCACTTCGCATCACAATATTGACGTTTGGATCTCTTTTCTCTACTGCGATCATCTGTACATTCGGGTTCGGTGCTTCTTGTCTTCTTTCTTTCATTTTTGCTTGTAATATTGGACATGCTTCAATAACATGTTCAAGAGATTTACAATATCTACATGTAGTAGTAGCGTTTGTACAGTCTCTAGAAAGATGGCCAGGCTGAGCACAGTTATAACAGCTCATTTGACCTCTTCCTCTTCCTTGTCCTTGTCCTTGTCCGGTGTTTCTTCCTCTTCCGCGAAATCCACCACGGCCTCCATATGCGCCTTGATCATACTGCACGTTATCATGGTGTTGCGGTGTTTCTTCTTGAACTCTGTACACATCATGTTTCCTTTCTATCATCAAGTCATATGCTCTACAGTTGGAATCATCACGTCCAACTGACTTACAGAAACTGTAGTACAAATTATTTGGTGTTCTCACATATTTCTGGATCAAATAACAATCCTCTGGTCGATGTCCCCTACATCGACAGATTTCACACCGTGGCCCTTGTTGCTGATTTAGTGGATTTGGTGCTCCACTATCAATATATTCTTTGAAAACTGGACAGTGTTCTTTTGAATGTCCCTCTGTTCTACATTTTGTACACCAGATCTCTTCTCTAACTTCTTTTCCTTTCTTAATATCTTGGAGTTGTAACGTCAGGGTTGCTAACTGGTTTTGAATTTGGATCATTCCTTGACTTGTTTCTCCTATTGGCGAAGCTTCTAGTTTCATCACGATCTCTAAGGCTTCTGTGTGCAATGCAACCCTATGTTGCATCAGCGGCAATCTGATATGTGGCAACAACGCGGCTATGACCCACTCTTTGTGCTGTTGTGGTGCTATATCAAAATTGACTTGATCTAATAGTGCCTTAAACTTCTGGTCAAATTCCCATACTGACTCAGTTGTTTTTTGTTTAATCTCTTTCAGCTCTGTTACACATTGTGATTCAGATTTCAGTTTCTTAAACTCTCTTAAGAGAGCAGCCTTCATATCTGGTAGGGTTCTATTCTGTCTAACAGAATATTTCATGAACCAAGTTAATGCTCTATCTCTGAATGTAGTGATGAGCTGTGCATGCTTAACAACATCATCCTGGACTTGTTTGACACTCCACACGGCTTCACATAGAAACCAATGTTGCTCAGGGTCTTCTAGACCCGTTCCTTTAAATATCGACAGTTTAATATCATCAGTCATTCTCCTTCTAAGTGGTACAATATTCTGCGTAGTAGTCTGAGCGATGTTAGGGATGGTACTGCGTAGAATGTTCTGAGTATTCACTCTTGCGGTGTTACTAGTATTGACGCTCTGAGGATTGGGAATATTAACAACTGGAGGATTCTAAACTGATGGATTCTGTGGAATAGGAGGCACAATATTGACAATTGGAGGGTTTTGAGGCGTAATGGGCTGATAGGTAGCTGATGAAGGTGTTGTCTGGCTATCGGTCTCAACTGGGAACACGGTTTCTACGCGGAGTTCAGGTTCTTTAGGGTTCTTTTTGGTGGTATACTTATATCTTTTCCCACTTCTTAAATTGTGTGTATCTTTGTCAAAATCATTGTATGTGTTATCTACCATTACATACTCAATCAACTATGAATCTCACTGCATTCTTAAAACTCCTTTCCCAGCTAAAAGCATTTTGATAGAATTCAGCCTCTGCTGCGCTATAGGATTTCAAAGTGTCCACAACGAACTCTGTCAGAAAGCCTTCTAGAATACTGTCAACCCAAAAGTCAACTGCTCACGAGAGTGGACTATCTACTTCTTTAAGCCTCTGAATAAGCTCTGGGTTCCACTCGGTAGGTGCTCCTTCTTGGAAACAGTTCTTTTGCTCTGCGAGTCTGGATAACCACTCATGCAACTTGTTTCCAAAGGTCGCGAAGAAAATTTCGTGAATATCCTCCCACAAGTATTTGTTTAACCACTCTACGTCAGATAGACACAGATGTCTATTCTCCTTTCTGGAAAAATCTCTTTCTGTCTTGTCTACCCAGTTCCATATTTATGTTTTCTCAGGATTCCAATATTCGGTGCTCATCAGTAGTTCAAGCGGGGAACCATTTGTTCGTTACACTTCCGTCTGCTCGGTCTCGTAACAGTATCGCGTATCACTAGTTCTTTAGCATGGCAACATAACCATTTGTTGGCTGTATAAATTGTTCTTTAGTTTTACAAGGTAGACCCAGGTTCTGCACTGTTCAGGGAACCAACAAAACCCCTTTTCACTAGCCCTTTCGGAAACAATCTGCGAACAGACTGAGGTCTCACCCGAGGCGAAGTTATGGGGAGGTTGTGGAATCAGGTTTCCACAACCGGGTGATGCGCGCTTCAATGGAATGGTGGATAGCACGAAGTTCTCCTACTTCGCGGTTAATGCTTTAAGCTATCGCGCATCCAAGGTTTGCGCGATGCGGGTTGGACGCTTAACAATAGGACAATGCAACGGAGGACTGCGCTTCCTCTCCAACACTTGTGCCACTTCACTATACTTTACTTAGTGTAAACTTATACATTCATCAATCAATTTACACTGTGAACCTTGCAGACTTTAGACAGTATGATGAACTGAATTGACTGCGCACTTTCGGTGTTGCGCTTCGGGGAATTTCACTATACAGACTTCGTTGGCTAAGTGTTACCCACTACTTATGCATTCATCTAACTTAGAATTACTATGCATTCAATATTCATTCACATATATCGATACTTAGCATGTTATTCCCCTCTTTATCCTTATGGCGAATCCATATAAAAGCAAGAACACAAGAACTCATAAACATGAACTTAAACATTCAACATAAGAAAATATACAGATGCAAACACATTCGGTCACATAACACAAGGGATTTAACGTGGTTCACCCCCAGGATGGGAGCTATGTCCACAGGAATTGTTGATTATATTATCTATTGGGAAGGGTTCAACAGTTCCGTCTGTGCACACAGCTGCAAACTCTCTTCTCTCTCAGTAGGTCACTGCGCACACAGCTGCAGAGTCTTTTACAATGAATCTCTCAACAGAGATCACTATCCAACATACATCAACCAAAATCTGAGATTACTTAACCCTTTCCCTTACAAAATGTGCCCTTTTATATACTTTTCCCTTAGGTCACGTCTTTACATTCATGATGGGGTAAAAAACCCTAAGGTTCCCCAAAACTGGTGCAGTTACCCTGCTAACCAGGTTTGTTAGGATCTGATAGTGACTCGTCGTCGTCGCCATCCTTCTGCACGTGGTCACGTCGCTTTCGACCCGCCTTTCGAGCGCATGCCGACAGGTTGCTTTCACTCCGTCATTCCTTCTCTAACGGATCCGTGCGACCGATTCACGTAGTGCTTCCTTTTCCCATGTGATTGGTCATTTTTCTTCCAGGCCACTCCTTACCCGCTTGCTGGGAATCATGGAGTATATTGACCAAAATAAACGGCCGACCGTTCTCACCGAAATTTACACTGTTTTCCGTCCAAAACTTCTGTCTTGCTTGCTATTCACAGAGCTGGATCTCTGCAGCATTGTAACTTCGCGGCGTTGTCTTTCTTTACTCTGCCGATGCTGCGCTGCGTTGTATCCTCGCAACTCCCAAAACTGCCTTACACAAAAATGCTTTACTTGGGCCAGGCCCAACACTTTGCTACTAGGACACTATTTTCTTTGTTCTTGGACCGCAATGTGTATTGTAATAGCATTATGTTTGAGAAGAACTTGCAGTTTCCACTACAACCAATTTAGGGATCTTCACCTAGTTTGAGTTTGTCACCTTTGTTAATTTTCCAAGCCATTCATTTTCCTATGATCGGGAAGGTATTGACTAAACCTTTCCAAATTGTTGAGGCTCCTTTGAATGATTCTCTTTATGTTCTAATCAATTCTTCAACTGTATTATCTATGAGATATTTTAACTTCAAAAGTTTGTCCCATAGACCATTATTGAAGAATAATCTCCACAGGTTCTTGGCCCATAGACCATTATTGAAGAATAATCTCCACATGTTCTTAGTAGCTAGGGCTCGATTGAAGTGATAAATGTTCCTTAATCCCATGCCTCTAGCTTCTTTAGTCTTTGCTATCCTGGACCATTTAATTACAGGGATCCTCTTCTTTTTCCTGTCCAAAGAAAACTAAAACACCTTTCTCTTATTCTATCTAGTATACCTTTTGAGATGTGAGTAATGGATGACCAGTGGACATGTATACGTCTCAGTACCAATTTGATTAGGACCAGTCTACCTCCCTAGGATAGCCATCTATGGAACCAATACATAACCCTTGCTTCAATTTTCTTGTAAATACACTACCAAACTAGTATTTTATAATCATTGGTTTTTAGGTTAAACCCCAAGCATTTCACTTCTGGATTTAGGGGAGCTGTAAGAAAAGAAAAAACCGAGGAAATCTATCTTTTAGTTTGGTATCTAGACTATTGAAGAGCATGCGATATTTGTTATGTCTCTAACATTAAGTTTTGGGTCGAGGACATTAAACCTGGCGTAGTCGTCGAATCGCGATGTTTGTTGATGGTTTAACCTTAGTATTGAAAAATGTGGAATTTTTGGGTTTTTTTGGAAACAATATTTGACGCGTTCTGATTGGCACCGTGCGCAGTGACGTGATGGCATCATGAGGTTTAAGTGGTCATGGGTGTCCATCTCTGTGTTAAATATTGTCCTGAGGTATTGGATTCCGCGAGGGTTTCTCTGGGTGAGGGTTTTCAACGAAGTATTCCTATAGCCTGAAGAAAACAGTGTCAGGATGGCGGTGGGCCTTCCTCCATTTTGCTTGTTTGTTGTTTTGGTTCATGTTGATAAGCTGTGGGTGTCCCGTTTGTTTAAATGTGGCTCCTGTACATGGAAGCCTCTTCGTGGATTGCGTCGGGTTAGGTTTATGACGGATGTGGGCGTCTACTTCTCTGGGTTCACGGTGTTCCAAATTAATTATGGGTTCAATGTGCATGGATTAAATGCAATGGGCCTCTGTTCAAGTGGCTTCCTTGTTTTTTTTCTTTTGCATTCTTCTATTGTGGGGAAGGAATCGACGAGATTAATTGCATTGGGCCGGTGTTCAGGTGGCTCCATTCTTATTATTTTTATTATTGTTCTTGATTCCGCTGTTGTGGAGAAGGCATGGAGGTTTGAATTTGGTTGTCTTTTGGAGGTGACCGGCGACCTTAGTACAGGAATGGCTCTCGTCAGAGGTCCTGTATGTGGATTTTCTAAGATTATAGACGTGGTGGTTTCTGGTTTCTATGCCATTTTCGGTTGGTTGGTTCTCGATGCGGTTAAAAGGGTTTCCATAGAACATTCGACAGGCTTCACCAAATCTTGGTGTTGTTCTCTTGCATTTTTTGGTGTGTATATTGCTTTGGTCTGCGGCTTCTGTGACTTCATCCTCGTGCTTGTTGAAAAGGTACTTTAACGGTGCTCTCGCTGTTTGCATTTTCCCTGTGGGGCTTGTGTGTTTAGTCTAGTTTCTCTCTTTGCTTGAATTGAAATTTGTCACGTTCCCACTGACCTACCTGGCCACTAGAGACCATGACCCATTTTTTTTTCTCCCGAAACATCGATTGAGTGCCCATACACATAGTCAGGAGAGTTCGGATCTGCAATCCGCAACCTGCAGCTGCGAACCCGCAACCAGCATCCCGCAATCTGCAACCCGCAGGTGCGGATGCGGAAATGCGGAATTCCAACTTCCGTAGGAGGTCACTCCCGCAACCCACAATAGTGGGTCCTGCAATTTGCATCCTGCAATCCACAACCCGCAATTGCGGATACGGAAATGCGAAGTTCCAACTTCTGCAGGAGGTCACTCCCGCAACCCGCAACCGTGGGTCCCGCAATTGTGGAATCCCAAAACACGTAATCCTGAACTTGATGATTCCGCAACCCACAACAACTAATCGCACAAACCGCATCCTGCAATTGCGGATGCGGAATTGCGGAGTCCCAAAATGCATACCTTTGAACTCAGCGATCCCACAACCCGCAATTGCAGAACCATGCATGCAGAACCCTGCCTCTGTAAGGTCAAATTCATCAAATCTTCTAAGGGGCATAACTCCTTCCTCCAGGATCCAAATGGGGCAAGGTTGGTACCATTGGAAATCTATGGGATAGGTCTATCCAATGGTAGAGTCCCTTGATTAGGTGAGGTATCTAAGCTTCCCAATTCCTTCTCTGAATTTATGTCTATATATCCACTTAGACACTTCCAATCTGCTACTTTCCAAGATCTTCCATTCCATCTGACCCATAGAGGTTCCTGAAACCAATTCCAGGTTTCTCCTTTTCCCTAGGGATCAAGTGTAATTATACATATCCTTCACGGGGTTAGTTATACATAAAATTCACCTTTAATAATGAAACACTATCATTCATTATAACATGTAAAATGCATTAACAGATTTAATCAACACATCTATCATATGCAAGAATTACAAAGCATTAACTCATGCAATATAAGATATACATACAATAGTGAACTCAACCTCTTACTCAGGCCTGTACATGACTTCATGTCAATCCCATTCACACACATACATTTCACAGTTCCATAATTGTACACAGCATTCATCACAAAACAATGAAAACACCATCATTTACTATAACATAAATACTTATCTTTCAATTCCGAAGCAACTGGCTAAGTGAGAGCAACGTTCCACCCAACCTTAGATCTCTGTCTAGCCTATACTATTTTAGCTGAGATATCACCCCCGAGATCGGAAGTGTATCCATTGAGGAGGGATAAAAGGTTCTCTCATAGTCAAGGCTCCATTCTCATGCTAAACCAGTATGTAGTTGGGTTTATCAAGCATTTCAGGGCTCCTACCCATGCTAAGCCAACCTACAGTGGTTATCAAGCAATTCAGGGACAACAAGGAAGATGTTGCTAAGCCAGTGACCTCAACCACAGAGCTGCAGGAATCTCAGCACTCAGTTGACCTGGCACCCACAATACTTACCACATCCAACACAAGGAAGAGATACATCACTGTTACACAGTCTCTCAAGGCATCTTCCCTTCTAGTGTTATTCTAGGATGGGCATAAAAAGGCCCAGTTGCTCTCAGTCGACCTGGTACCCAAAATACTTACCACATCCAACACAAGGAAGATCCTATCATTGCTGCACAGTCTCTCATGGTCCTTCCCTTCTAGTGCTATTCCAGGATGGGCATAGAAAGGTCCAATCACTAGTTTGTTGAGACTATAGCCTTCACTAGGTTTATCAAGCAACCCAACTCTCTCCCATAGTTCAAAAATTGATTCGTTACCAGGATTGAGGTTTCCTCATGGTCGCTCTGCAACATCTTCTATCAAGACCACTCCGTCGCTGTAACGGGGTTTGCAAACCGGCTGTTACGGCTATCAACTCTCAGGCTTTTTCTCCCACACAGGAAGCACGAATAACCTCAAGTTTCCCCTTTCCCGGATTGGTTTGGTGCATACAGGAAGTACAGGACCGAATTCTCTGCGAGGGTCAATGGTTCATGAATGGCAAGTAAGTGAGTGAGGAATGAGTGTCTGGATGTCTCTCTGTCTTCCCCCCCTAAGTGAATCCCCTTCCTGGATAGTCAAACAGGTTCAGCGAGTTCCCCCAGGCAATTGAGTGTCATCCTGCACAAGCGATCAGAGCCATGCCTTGCCACATACAAAATCAAAGGCATGCTCCATACTCCAGCTGTCTCAACAATCAGGGTTCTCAACCACCCACTGCAGTTGCATTAATGTTAGCAGGGAGTTCAAAAGGGTTCCCAGTTAGACATGTGGCAATATGGACAACCAATCCCAAACGCCCTCACCTCTCCCTAGTGGATACACATGGCCCCTTCTCATTCGTTTCCTCCTTAGCCAGCTTCTTGGTTATTTTATTCATTCAGTAGTAATTACATCATTTACATTTATTCATGGCTTAATAAGCCCATGAATAATCAAACTGTCCAAATACTTGCTAGCAAATAACCTTAAACATCCACTAGTGGGGCCTTGGCCTTGAGCTCCACACTAGGGAAAATGCACATACTGTATATACACAGTATTTACATCGAAGCCAATTACATCGAGGGAAAAATGGGGTATTACAACTCTCTCTCCCTTAAAATAACACTATCCTCGGTGTTCTCAAAACTAAACAAAAATGGGAATGCCTCTTTCATGGCATCCTCTAGCTCCCACGTGGCCTCTTTTGGGATAAGGTGCCTTCATTGCACCTTTACTTGCCCTATGGCCTGGTTCCAGAGCAAGGTAACCTTCATGTCGAGGATGCATGCAGGCTCCACCTAGAACCCTCACTCTTGTTCCACCTGTATCACATGCCAATCAATGATGTAATTAGGGTCATGTACATATTTCTTAAGCAAAGATACATGGAAAAAATTATGAGCTTTCAAGTTAGCAGGCAATGCAATCCTATATGCAACTAGACCTATCCTATCAAGGACTTCAAATGGCCCACAATATCGGGGTTCCAACTTGGCACAACTTCCCAATTTCATGGAATTCTTCCTAGGTCTCACTCTCAAGTAGACATGATCCCCAATATGAAATTCCTTATGCCTTCTCTTCGGATCTACATAACTCTTCTGCCTGTCCTGTGTTTCCTTCAAATTCTACCTGATCTTAACAACTTCCTATTCTATCTCCTCAATCATCTCGGGTCCAAGCACTACTCTGTTCATTGGGTTGTCCCAACTCACTGGATTTCTGCATCCTTTGCCATACAACACTTCAAAAGGACTCATCTTCAATGATGCTTGATGCCCATTGTTTTAAGCAAATTCCACTAAGTGTAAATAGTCTTCCCACTTAGATGGCTTATCCATCACATACATCCTTGGCATATCTCCAAGGATCTGATTCAGTCTTTCAGTTTGACCATCTGTCTGAGGATGATAGGTTGTACTAAACTTCAATTGAGTTCCCAACTCTTGGAACAACCCTTTCCAAAAATCGGATGTGAACTTCGCGTCACGATCTGAAACTGTTACCTTGGGCAATCCATGCAGTCTGAATATCTCCCTCATGAAGATATCTGCAATGTCATTAGCCTTATGGGTGGACTTAATTGGAATGAAATGAGCTACCTTTGATAGCTTGTCCACCAAAACCATGATTGAATCATGGTTCTTCACTGTCATAGGAAATCCTGTTATGAAATCCATAGAAATCACTTCCCACTTCCACTCTGGAATGGGTAATGGCTGCAACAATCCTATTGGATGTTGGTGCTTTGCCTTAACCTATTGGCACTTCTGACATCTAGCAATGTACTCAGCTATGTCCCTCTTCATACCATGCCAAAAGTACTACTTTATCGTTGTTGTTATAGTCTTCTGATATCCTGGGTGCCCTGAGTATGGCTTCTGATGTATCTCATCCATCACCAACTTCTTCAAATCTGCGCTATTTGGAATGTACAGTCTGGTGTTCTGATAAATGATAACATCATTCTCACCCAGATGATACCTTGCATACTTCTCCTCTATAACATTCTGCTGCAATTTCTCTTTAATTTGGAGATAGACTTCATCATTATCTTGAGCCTCTAAAATTATTACCTTCAAGTCTGATTCACATCTACTTATTGCTGCAATATGGAATTTCCTGCTAAGTGCATCAGCAACCTTATTCTCTTTACCTTTGATATGCTTAATCTCCGAATCAAACTCACAAAGAAACTCCATCCATCTATTTTTCCTTGCATTCAGATTTGGTTGGTCAAACAAGTATTTTAAACTCATATGATCAGTTCTGAGCTCAAATATCCTTCCCAAAAGGTAATGCCTCCATCTCTTGAGAGTGTGGATTATGGCTGCTAGCTCTAAGTCATGGGTGGCATAGTTCCTTTCATGCTCTTTCAGCTTTCTTGACTCATAACAAATTACAGAACCTTCTTGTATTAGAACTCCACCGAGTCCCTCAAAGCAAGCATCAATGCATACCACAAAATCCTTACCCGGATCTGCAATCCTCAAAACAGGTGCGCTAGTAAGTAGCTTCTTTAACTGCCGATAGCTTCTCTCTCACCTTTCAGACCATACAAACTTGATATTCTTCCTCTATAATGAAGTGATTGGATGGGCTATCTTGGAGAATCCTTCAATGAACCTTTTATAGTAACCAACAAGGCCCATAAAATATCTAACATCTGCTGCATTCCTTGGAGTGGACCAATCCATGATGGCCTCAATCTTCTTTGGATCTACTGCAATACCTTCCGCTGATATAATATGATCCAAATACTGCACCTTCTCTTGGTAGAAGTTACATTTAATCAGCTTAGCATACAACTGGTGTTCTCTAAGGACTTGTAATACCATCCTCAAATGCTCATCATGCTCTTCTTCATTCTTTGAATACACAAGAATGTAATCCAAGAACACAATCACAAACTTATCCAAATAATTGCTGAAGACACTATTCATGAGACACATGAATGTAGCAGGTGCATTGGTAAGACCAAATGGCACCACTGTAAATTCATAATGACCATACCTAGTCCTGAAGGCTGTCTTATGAATGTCTTCTTCCTTTATCCTTACTTGATGGTACCTAGACCTCAAGTCAATCTCTGAAAATACTCTAGCTTCCTTCATTTGATCAAACAAGTCATCAATCCTTGGCAAGGGATACTTGTTCTTAACTGCCACCTTATTGAGCTGCCTGTAATCAATACACAGCCTCAATGTTCCATCCTTCTTCTTAACAAACAACACTGGTGCACCCCATGGGGATACACTCGGCCTGACATACTCTTTGTCCATTAACTCCTGCAGCTGCATCTTCAATTCTACCAACTCTAGTGTGCTCATTCTATAAGGAGCTTTGGAGATGGGTGCTGCTCCTGGAACAAGATCAATGGAAAAGTCAATATCTCTCTTGGGTGGAAATCCTAGAACCTCATTAGCAAACACATCCTGAAAATCTTGCAATATCTGGAAGTCTTATACCTTGGGTCCCTTATCTTCTGCTGAATCGGATATATGCACAACATATAACTGACAACCATTTTTATAAAACTTCCTTAATTGCAGAGCTGAGATCTGCCTCACTGAAACGTGCTTTGGAATCCCTTTAACCAACCTTGGCTTGACTTCATCATCAAGGCATTCCAATGCTTTCTCATAGAATTCCACATGGGCTCTGTGCCTTTCCAACCAATCCATTCCAATTAGGGCATCATATGATCCCAATGGCAAGATATTTAACTCAGCATGTGAGAGGAATCCATTCAATTCTATAGGACACTCCTTCACTACTTCACTTACCTTTCTCTTGGTACTAGTGGCCAATTGAACTAGCCAAGCCTTGTCATGCTTCACTTTACCAAGAGAACAACTTCCCACTATCTTAGGAGATACATAACTATGAGTAGACCTTGGATCAATCAAAACAGAAATAGGTTGCTCAACAATCTTACCTGCAACCTCCACCACTGTTGACTGATGGTCTTCTTGGTGATCATCCAGTGCTGCATAAATTCTAGGTGTTGTTCTTTCCATGTCCCCTATTGTAGTTTCTTCTCTAACATTGTGCAAGCTCCTGGGGTTCTTATTTGCAGTTGGGAAATCTCCGAGCATGTGGTTCTCCCCACAACCCCAACACTGAAGTGGCCCTTTTAACGCTCTATCAGCTGGCTTGAATTCTCTTCTTGCTTGTTGGCCTTGTGGAAATCTCCTAGGTTGATTCCTGAATGGTAGTTTAGAATCACCTTTCTTCTGATCAAACCTTCCCTTGGGTTCACCCTTCCATGGTGGCGGAGCCTTTGCTTTACCTTTATTCTACTCATAGCAATGCTATGCCATCCTGATAACTTCATCCAAGATGGGTGGATTTACAAACTATATCCTATCTCTATAGCTCTTTGATAGACTACTAAGGAAGCTTTGAATCTTCACTCTTTCATCCTTGATGTAGTCCACATACCTCAGCAACTTCAGGAACTTATGAACATGCTCGTCCATAGTGCTCTGTCCTAGCCTGAGTTCATTGAACTCTTTTCTTTTTCCATCATAATACCTAGCTGATAGGTACTTCTCCTCAAAGTATCTTTGGAATCTACCCCAAATGACTCTTCTCTCACCGATTCCTTTCACTTGCATGAGATGATCCCACCAAATAGAGGCTCTTCCACTCAGGTTGTAGATAGAAACCTTAGCCTTTTCATTCTCTGAATATTCATGCATTCTGAAGTACTTCTTCATTCCAAGAAGCCATTATTTTGCTTCTTGACCTTCTTTACTTTCACCATCAAAAGTAGGAGGCCTTGCCTTCCTAAATTCACCTTGTGGAATACCTCTGCACCTCTTTCTGCCCTTACTCTTACTGGTAGTGCGTCTTGGGATCCCTTGAGAACCCTCAGAATTGGCTGACCTGCTAGAAGAAAACTTAGGAGAAGGTGTCCTGTGCCTTCTGCCTATAGAACCTCTTCTAGGGCTTGGAGTTCTTCTCATGGAATGGCCCCTAGACTGACTTTCTGCATTCTTTTCTTCTCGACCTTCGTGGCTCGGGTTAGAACCACCGTTAATCCTCTGCTACAAGGCCGTAAGACTCTGCAAAATGACTACATTGAGTTGATGTTTCTCTTCTTGTGCTTTCATCATTCATTCATTAAAGCTAACCATAGTCTCAGCCAAGTTCGGGGGCTCACTTGCTCCCTCCTTCCATCAGACTCGGCTTTTGTATGTGCTTCTTGCACATTCTCACCTAGTACATCATCTTCTGGCCCAAACGGGTCCTGCGCATCCTTCAAAGTAACCATTCTTACACCGTTCTGTGCGTTGACCTGTGATACAATTCGTCTTACAGCTGCTGCTATCTCTGTGCATATCAGATACATTCTATTAGACATCACAAGCATGCAAATAAGCTCTATCATACCCATTCAAACCAGGAATGATTCATTCGAACAATTAATTAATGAAATAAGTTCATTAAAAATCATGCCATGGGCGCATTTCTCGACCAAAAATTCATGCACGGTCCGGCCCAAACAACTCCCAGTGTTGTAACTGAAGCTCTGATACCACTTTGTCATGTCCCCACTGACCTACCTGGCCACTGGAGACCATGATCCATTTTTTTTCTCCCGAAACATCGACTGAGTTCCCATACACGCAGTCAGGAGAGTTCGGATCTGCAATCCGCAACCTGCAGCTGCGAACCCGCAACCAGCATCCCACAATCCGCAACCTGCAATTACAGATGCGGAAATGTGGAATTCCAACTTCCGTAGGAGGTCACTCCCGCAACCCGCAACAGTGGGTCCCGCAATTCTCATCCAGCAATCCGAAACCCGCAATTGCGGATGTGGAAATGCATAGTTCCAACTTCTGTAGGAGGTCATCCCCGCAACCTGCAACCCGCAATTGTGGATGCAGAATTGATGAAGCCCAAAACACGCAATCCTGAACTTGATGATTCTGCAATCCGCAACAGCTGGTCCCACAACCCGCATCCCTCAATTGTGGATGCGGAATTGAGGAGTCCCAAAACACATACCTTTGAACTCGGCGATCCCGCAACCCGCAATTGCGGAACCATGCGTGCGGAACCATGCCTCTGTAAGGGAAAATTCATCAAATCTTCTAAGGGGCATAACTCCTTCCTCCAGCATCCAAATGGGGCAAGGTTGGTACCGTTGGAAAGTTCTAGGAGAGATCTATCCAATGGTAGAGTCCCCTGATTAGGTGAGGTATCTAACCTTCCTAATTCGTTCTCTGAAGTTATGTCTATATCTCCACTTAGACACTTACAACCTGCTACCTGCCAAGATCTTCCATTCCATCTGACCCACAGAGGTTTCTGAAACCACTTCCAGGTTTCTCCTTTTCCCTAGGGATCAGGTGTAAGTATACATCTCCTTCACAAGGTTAGTTATACATAACATTCATCTTTAATAATGAAACACTATCATTCATTATAACATGTAAAATGCATTAACAGATTTAATCAACACATCTATCATATGCAAGAATTACAAAGAATTAACTCATGCAATATAAGATATACATACAACAGTGAACTCAGCCTCTTACTCAGGCCTGTACATGACTTAATGTCAATCCCATTCACACACATACATTTCACAGTTCCATAATTGTACACAGCATTCATCACAAAACAATGAAAACACCATCATTTACTATAACATAAATACTTATCTTTCAATTCCGAAGCAACTAGCTAAGTGAGAGAAACGTTCCAACCAACCTTAGATCTTTGTCCAACCTATACTATTTCAGCTGAGAGATCACCCCCGAGCTAGGCAGTGTATCCACTAAGGAGGGCTAACAGGTTCTCTCACAGTCAAGGCTCCATTCTCATGCTAAACCAGTTTGTAGTTGGGTTTATCAAGCATTCCAGGGCTCCTACCCATGCTAAGCCAACCTACAGTGGTTATTAAGCAATTCAGGGACAACAAGGAAGACGTTGCTAAGCCAGTGAGCTCAACCACAGAGCTGCAGGCATCTCAGCACTCAGTGATCTGGCACCCACAATACTTACCACATCCAACACAAGGAAGAGATACATCACTGTTACACAGTCTCTCAAGGCATCTTCCCTTCTAGTGCTATTCCAGGATGGGCATCGAAAGGTCCAGTCACTCTCAGTTGACCTGGGACCCACAATACCTACCACATCCAACACAAGGAAGATCCTATCACTGCTGCACAGTCTCTCACGGCCCTTCCCTTCCAGTTCTATTCCAGGATGGGCATAGAAAGGTCCAGTCACTAGTTTGTTGAGACTATAACCTTCACTGGGTTTATCAAGCAACCCAACTCTCTCCCACAGTTCAACAACTGATTCGTTACCAGGCTTGGGGTTTCCTCATGACCGCTCTGCCAATACCACTCCACCGCTATAACGGGTTTTGCACACCGGGTGCTACGGCTATCAACTCTCAGGATTTTTCTCCCACATAGGAAGCACAAATAACCTCAGGTTTTCCCTTTCCTGGATTGGTTTGGTGCATATAGGAAATACAGTACCGAATTCTCTGCGAGGGTCGATGGCTCATGAATGGCGAGTAAGTGAGTGAGGAATGAGTGTCTGGATGTCTCTCTGTCTGCCCCCCACCCCGAGTGAATCCCCTTCCCGGATAGTCAAACAGGTTCAGCAAGTTCCCCCAAGCGATTGAGTGTCGTCCTGCACAAGTGATCAGAGCCATGCCCTGCCATACGAAATCGCAGGCATGCTCCATACTCTAGCTGTCTCTACAATCAGGGTTCTCAACCACCCACTGTAGTTGCATTAATGTCAGCAGGGAGTTCAAACAGGTTCCCAGTCAGACATGTGGCAATATGGGCAACCAATCCCAAACCCCCTCACCTCTCCCTAGTGGATACACATGGCCCCTTCTCATTCGTTGCCTCCTTAGCCGGCTTCTTGGTTATTTTATTCATTCAGTAGTAATTACATCATTTACATTTATTCATGGCTTAATCAGCCCATGAATCAAACTGTCCAAATTCCTGCCTAGCAAATAACCTTAAACATCCACTAGTGGGGCCTTGTCCTTGAGCTCCACACTAGGGCAAATACACATATTGTATATACACAATATTTACTTCGAAGCCAATTACATCAAGGAAAAAATGGGGTATTACAAAATCGTATTCTAGTTTACCAAAGATTTGGGGGAAAACCCATGTTGTCCCATGGTCCCAATTTTATTTCTTACATAATCAATGGATAGAAGCTTCGTTCTTTTGTGGCTCCAGCTTGTGCCCCGTTTGCTTGTTTTCCATCTCTTGCGAATTTTGTCAGACCCTGTGCACTTTGTATGGACAATGGATAGGTTGAAAAACAATATATAAAAATACGGCAATGTTGCTCTGTAAAGAGTTGTGCTCTCCACATTTTGTTGGGACTTGTTCATAAGGTGGGCTTTCTCTTAGATAGGTTGCATATGTTTAATTTGATTTCGATTTCGATTAACTTGTTATGTTCTTTGTGGCAGTTTTCAATTTCGAACGGGTAAAAAAATATTTGATTGTCTGCATCATATTCATTATAATGGCATGGCTTATTGTCTTGCTTGCAAGAAGGTCTATGTTTTTCCTTCTGGTTATCTTCAATTTGTTCGTGTTCTTTTAGTGTTCTGCTTTTAAGATTGCATATGTAGGAGTTGATTCTTCTTTTCGTGTAGGGATCAAAGACATTTTCTCTTTGCCTTGCCAACTGACACTGACTATAAGCTACTCCGTGTTTTGCTCTAAATAGTATGCAAAATCCCTTTTGGTGATATCTCAAAGTTTTGCAAAACACCAGTAATTTCTCGTTGAGCATTATATTTTTGTTGCATTTTTCCTGTTCTTTGAACCTAGATTCGCTTAGCCAATTATTTAATTCATTTGTTTGCTTGTAAAAATTGTGTTTGCATTTACTAATGAAGAAATATTTCTGTGTATTCTGGATTAAGAAATCAAATGCTCATATCTTTTTGTTCACAGTGACAGTTTCGTATTAATACTATGATTGCTCGTCATTTTCCTATGCGCAAGAATGTCTGTTTTAAATTTATAGGTTCTTTAATTGTTTTTACAAAATCATGCAATTCATGTTGTGCAATTTATGTGTCATTTATTAATTAAATTTTTTACGTTTATTTACCATCCTATATTTCTACACATATGTTTTAACATTAAACCTTAAATTCATATTCGTGATTTTTCCTATCACACTGCCTTTGCAGTGATGGGGGGAAGTTCTAGTAGAATTATTGCCCAGAGGTAGCCGATTCTCCTTTTTTTATACTGCAATGAGGCATATGCAGAATTTCTAATAAATAATAATTGGCAATGACATTTGTGGTTACATGATTTAGTCTCATCGGTTCGCTTGACTAATTGAATGTCATGAATTACAAGTAGGAGGTCATTGAGTGGGCTCCCTAGGTTGGCTACCTCAGTGAATCTTGTGAGCTTCCCATGGCGCCCCCATAACGCTAGGTTGCCTAAACTGCAAGCAAAGAATTCATCCCACGTGCCATAGTTGAAATGAAGTGTCTTCATCAGAATAGTCAATTATGAAGTTGACATTTATTTGTTGTATTCCTTTTAAAGAGTTGTGATGTTTAAACTAATTGATGAGAATTAAAATCTGGATTTTTTTTGATGTTATTGTGATAATGGTGTTTAATATCTTTTATAGTCTCTTTTGCAATTTTGCACATTCATCTCTGTTTCATGGAATTAGATTCTATGTCAATTGTCTTCAGTCTGTATTTGTCTTTGTAGATAGAGCCTTGTAGAATAGAATGTTGTAAACAAATAAATTTTCCATAGATAGAGTCATTTTCCATTTAAAGCTGGCTTTTGGATACGGGTTTGTTGTTATGACATTCTTCTTGAATTTCGTTGAACATCAGATTTTGTATCCTTATATGTTATTTTCCTTTATGCCATTAGTGTTGTTCTTGAGGCTTCTTTGGTGTCATAGTATTATACTGCTCCTCCGTAATTTGGAAATATCATTATAGTACTAGCTCTAACTTTTCTACAACTTTGCAATATTCATGTGATACTATGTGAACCATCTTTGGCTTGTCGGTTGCCTTGTGGTTTCAACATTATTTTACACTTTTGTTTAGTATAGTAATATTGATGTCATATCATATAGGTTCTTTCTAATTCTTGAAGACATCATGTTATCTTCCTTCATGGCATCAGTAACATGGATTACGGATCCTTGCTTGCTTGACAATGTATTTGTTTGTTGCGTAGTTGGATATGATCTATGGCAAGGTGGTTTCATTTTTTTTTAATTCCTTCCTCCTCTGATGATGGTTGTTACTATTGGAAGCATATCTTATGTACGGTTACATGATTAACTATGTTTGTTTTATTTGTTTTGTAGACAAAACTATTTTACTTATTTCTTAATGTCGATGTCTACATTCTAAGTTTTTCTCTAACTACACGTTGTTGTTTTCTCTGCCATGTCGATGTTGATTATGTTGATGATATTATATCATATAGTGAGTTTTTCACTGATAAGCATATATACATGAGATAATGTTTCCATCTTGTCGAAGCGAAGTCGATGACCTTTGGTTCTAACCAATTTATATAGTCAAATCCATGATAAGACAATGGGTTTCTAGGTTGGTGAAATAAAAAATTAGTGCAGTTTGCACGGATGGAAAAAATAGCTTCTTGCCAATTTGATGGCATTGCCATTGTTATCCAAACATTTCACCAAACTAGTTATCGTTTAACAACAATTTCTATTGTGACATGAATGAAAAAAAAAACAAAAAAATTCCATCTCAACATCCTGGATACGCTAATGTTTCACTTCAGATTTCTCCGACAGATATTGGGGTTTTTCTCCCCCTCTCTTCAACAGTTGAATTTGTTAGATTTTCTACTTTTAATCAATATTATCTAGGATCTTAACTAAAAGAATAACAATCACAACATAAAACAAGAGACACACATATTTTCCTCAGGGAAACCATAAAGGAGAAAACCCCGCAACTTCCTCAGAGATAGAATCGTCACCAATACAATATCACAAAATGGAAAACCACAAAACAATATAGTCTTCTGCAGCTCTCTCTCTTTCTCGTATGTGAACTTGTCTTCTCTCTCTCACTAATGCGAACTCAAGTGAGTGAGTGTGTGTCCAAATGAGAGAGCCTTGCTCTCTATTTATACTTTACTTTTGGGGCGACCTTTTAAATGACTAGGTCGGCCCTAACTACACTGACTAGGCGAATTCTCTAGGAGACTCAATAATACAATTACATTTGACCTTTTGGGGATCTATTGCCCCAACCAGTTTTTTTTTAAGGATTCTAATATTATACTTAAGTATAGTATTCTAGGCGATTATTTTGGATTGAAAAAAACATATATATAGATAGGTAGGCGAATATTAAATATGAAACTTGCAATTTACTACTGAAACACATAAATTCTGGCCAATAGTATGATAAAAAAAACATATTTTATGTAAATATAGGCGATATTAGAGCCTAAAAATGACCCAATAGAGAATTTATTTCTTGAAAAAAAACTCGAAAAATAACAAATTGGCGAAATTTCGCCCCTAAAAATTACCCTGGCCCCGACTTACAATGGAGGCTTTTACCTCAATGACCTAGAATGACTAAGCATAATAATGACATCCCCGAATGGAGGAAAAACATCTCCATTGGAGGTACAAATAAAATACAATAATAATAACAATATAAAATACAAGGGAATATCTTCTAAAGTTATAATTACAACAACACTCCCTCTTAACTAGGAAGGTATTCTCTTTCCATAGTCATCAACCCCTTTGGATGCAAGCCTAGATAATGTCATCATCAATGTTGGAACATCATCATCAACACTGGATCATCATCGTCACTATTGCTACAATCCTCATCATGTCGATCATTGATTGATGACATCTCTCGAATCTACTTGTCATAGGAATTTCTACAGAGCCAACCCTTTTTCATGTTGGATGTAGGCCTAGCACTCATGTAGGTCTTCATCATCTCTGCGAGCAAGCCATCAAGTAGGTATAGCCCAGGACCAGTCATTACATTGCCACATCAATCACATGTGTCTCCTACTATCGCCTCATTGTATCCAGATCATCTCATCATCACACAAATCACAACCCATATGCACATCACATGTCCCACAACGGTCAGCCCGCGTCTACCATCATGGGACGAAAAACCTGCGACCATGCGAGATCCTGCCTAGGCGCACACACAGTGTCTCATGACCGGTGGAACTCACAACGTCTCCAGTATGGGAGGACAATCAAGAGCACACCAAGTGCATTACGTCCCAAGGACCACCTACGCCTACCACAATAAGAGAACCTCGTCTACCAACATGGGAGGAAAAACCTACCACCATGCGAGACCCAACCTTTACCTCTACCAACATGGGAGAACAAACCTACCACCATGCGAGAATGGCTCAGTCGTTACATCTGCCAACATGGGAGGACAAACCTACCACCATTTGAGAATGGATCCAACCCTTAAATATACTAACATGAGAGGACAAACCTACCATCATGAGAGAATGGCTCAACCCTTACATCTACCAACAAGGGAGGACAAACCTACCACCATGCGAGAATGGCTCTAATGCATCTGCGTCTTCTGGTCTCATCACTTCCTCTTAGGAGGAACCTCAATCTGGAGAACACCAAGCTTCTCTCTGAAGTACTCGAACTTCACTCTGGCTAACAACTTGGTCAACACATCTGATATCTGCTCGTTTGTCGCTACATATTGGAGCTTCACTACTCCTCTCTACACCATATCCCTGGTAAAGTGGTACTTGATCTCAATGTGCTTCGACTTGTCATGGAACACTGGGTTCTCAAACAACTTCACACAACTCTGGTTGTCACAGAATATACAAGTCGCCTCTAACTGGAGATCAAACAAATCAGACAATAGCTTCCTGAGCCATACTGCCTCACAACTGGCCGAACAAGCTGCAACATACTTTGCTTCGGCTGTACTCAGTGCCACACATGAATGCTTCCTGCTAAACCACGATATCATACCGGATACCATACTGAAGCAACATCCTGAAGTGCTCTTCCTATTAGCGGCATTGTCTTCCCAATCCAAATCAACACAACCCTGCAAGTTAATCTTCTGATTCGCATCATACTTGATCCCATAGTAAACTGTACCCTTCAGGTACCTCAATTTATGCTATGCAGCAATCAGGTGAACATGTCTTGGATTCGTCAGGAACTGGCTCAATGTGTTCACAACAAAGCATATGTCTGGTCTCGTGTTCGTCAAATACAACAATGAACCAATCATCTGACGATACATCGTGGCATCAACTAACTCTGATGAAGCATCACATAGTAGCTTCAAGTTCGATGCCATGAGTGTGGTCATAGCCTTAAAAACCATCATTCCGAACCTCTTTAGAATCTCTACTGCATACTTCCCTTGTCCAAGGAAGATTCCATCCGTACTTTGCCACACCTCCATTCCTAAGAAATAATGCATCATACCCAGGTCCTTCATCTCGAACTCTGAGGCAAGCCTCCTCTTCGTATTTGCAATGAGCTCATCCTCCCCTGTTACAAATAGGTCATCTACATAGAGTAGAAGTATCACTGGATTTACCACCTCAACCTTGTAGTAAAGGTTGGAATCTGCTTTACTCTTGGCAAAGACTAAGCTCATCAGGAAGCTATCCATCCTATCGTACTATGTCCTAGGTGCCTGTTTCAATCTGTACAAGGATTTCTTTAATTTGTACACATGAGTCTGCTTGTCATGTATCTCAAATCCCAGTGGCTGCTCCATGCACACTTCCTTTTCTACTACACCATTCAAGAATGTTGGCTTGATGTCCATCTGGTGTACCTTCCATTTCATCACTGCAGATAATGATAGTACATATCCGATGGAATTGTATCTCGCCACAGGTGTGAATGTCTCCTCGTAGTCTATGCCTTCCTTTTGGGAGAAGCCACATGATACAAACCTTTCCTTGTGTTTCTCAATGCTACCATCTTCAACATGCTTGATCTTGTAGATCCACTTTGAAGTCACAACAGACTTCTCTTCTGGTCTAGGAACTACCTCCCAAACATCATTCTTCGTAATCAACTAGTACTCCTCGATCATGGCATCCTTCCATTATTTCTTCTCTGCTGCTTACTCATAGTTGGAAGGTTCTTTGTCAATGATGTCTCACAACAGGGCTACATAGCTTGAGTATGGCCTAGGTATCTTGTTTTATCTGTGCTTCCCTTCTGGAGCGCCATACTTCTCTACATCTTGTATTTCTTCTCATACCCATGATGGTCTCGTCTTGTGGGAGTTATTCTCATGAGGTGGATCTATAGGTTCTTGTGGTTCTTCCATATCACGGTATTCATGATCTTTTGGAGTCTCTTCTTCCATAGTTGTATCTCTGATCTTGGGAACTTCAGGTTCTTCAGTCTCTTCAATAGGTATTTTTATGGATTTGTTGTATGTTGAATCTTCGTCGAATGTCATGTCTCTGTTGATGTCTATCTTCTTGAATCCAAGGAAGTATATTCAGTAGGCCTTCGAAGTTTCACTATATCCTATGAATATTCCCTTCTTTCATGAAGGATCTATCTTCGTCCTCTTCTCCTTCGGAATGTGTATGTACACTGTGAAGCCAAATATCCTGATATGACTGACTTCTGGTTTCTCACCAGAGAACACTTCTTCTGGAGTCTTGTTGTCTAGTACTTGATGAGGAGTATGGTTCTATACATACACCACTGTCCTTGCAGCTTCTGCCCATAAGTGCATTGGAAGATCCTGGTCATGAAGCATTGATTCCTTTGCTTCCATTATCATTATATTCTTTCTTTATGTAATGCCATTTTGTTGTGGATTGTAGAGAGTGCTCAACTCCCTCTTAATCCCAGATTCTCTGCATAGGTTCTTGAAATATTCCGATGTGAATTCTCCGCCATTATCTGATTGAAGGGTCTTGATCTTCTTCTCAGTGTGATTCTCAATCAAGGCTTTGAATTCCTTTAACTTGCTAAATACTTCATCTTTACTTTTCAAGAAGTAAATCCAAGTATTACGGGAAAAGTCATCAATGAATGAAACATAATATACATACCCACTTAATCTACTGGATGGCATGGTACCGCATACATCGGAGTGGATGATCTCCAATATTCCTTTCGCTTTGCTTTCACTCCTTGGAAATGTCTTCTTCACGTTCTTTCCCTTCACACATCTTTTGCAAACACCTTCATGTTTTGTCTGAAATTCTGGAAGTCCTGCAACTGCTTTGCTTGCAATGGGTAGTGCTCTATAGTGCACATGTGCAAGCCTTCTATGCCATAGTTCACTTGTCTCCATGGAGTTTGTTTGATGGACAATCCACTCGAGCGGATGCGAGCCGAATCTCCCTAGCTCAATGTGAGTCTAGAACAAATAGAACAGACTACAAATGGATTTCCTAGATCTACTTAAGGATCAAGTGCTAGATGTCTTACCTTTTACTTCACAATCCTTTCTCTTGAATGTTGCTCCATGTCCAGCGGTCGTTAGATCTCAGCTGCAAGACCTGTTAAGACACAAAGAACAACACAACACGAGTAAAGAGCATCTATACAATAAGAGATCTAAGTAAACAGTTAAGCAGGTAAACTGCTCAATATCATCACACATTAACAATATTGGTGGAAATCATTTGTATTACTGTAAATAGGGAAATACATAGTAGAGACATAGAACTACAACCAAGGATTAACACTGCAGCCCTTCTCTGTCCAAGCCATTTGCCATATCCTCCCAAGGAAGTATGAGTCTCCCAATAGATGAGTAGAGATCTATCAAGGATGATTTCACCAACATGTAGACACTATAGACTTCCTCCCTTTGGAGAGGGGTAGAGCTTCACTTATATAGGACTAAGTGGATAGGGTATGGATAGGATAGGTTGAGATATGGTAGGAGAGAGATAGGGGATCCTTCCAAGATGTTAGGAACCGAATGCCAACTCCCCCAACAGGTCAGGGATAAGGATCCAAGTCAGCAACCTTCGAGAATGAGCTTGAAGAAGCTATTTTTTCCATTTAACTGACTTCATCGCACCCTGTAATAGAGCAAAGTGTGATGTCACAGGTTGCATGAATGCAGCCTACGACGACCTCTTAAAACCTAGCAGAAGCACAATGATGTCCTTTCCAGGTAAATGACTTAGTCAATGGGACTTCATGGATTTATACATTGAATCTAATGGTGGTAAGATTTTAGGTGTAACAGAATGCCCCCCAAAGCATGAAGTTGTTTAAAGATTGGACAGGTGAAATGCTTTGACCGAAAGAATGGAAAAATGGACTTGTCGGATGAAGGATGCTACTGCAGTACAACTGACTCTGAATTGACAATCTCATATGATGTACAACATGGCTGCTGACCAATACAATGCAGTTCCATGGTAGTAATGACCGACTGAACACAATCATGGCTACTGGACACAAGCGTACATCCATGATGAGATGGTAACACAACCACAACCAATACAAATGTGGATCCGTGTAATATGACTCAATACAAACTCCATCGCAACCTGGGTAAAACATGACTCCCCAGGGTCTTCAAGCTGAACCCGCAATGATACAAATCTATCCATGTGATTACAAATGTCTTGACGTCGAACATGGTAGAAACCACTTGATTACCGATCATTAAGGTATACCGTTAACAAGTGCGAGGGAAATCACCATTAATGTCAATGATCCCCAAGGTATCACAGTACATATCATCAAGCGTGAATAAATGAGTTGAAGTCGAATGCAAGATGAAATCTTTCGATCAAGAGTCAATGATGTAACTCATGTCGAAAGAGAGGTAACCTGCCATTGAGGCATGCAAGGCCAAGGTACTTGGTTGGTTTCTAGATTCAATCCTTGGATGATGTGTTGAAGTCAACAAGGATGAATCCGTCGAAGGAGGGCCATAATGAATCCCCCATCATCGACACGAAACACGACAAAGGATGTGTAGAGTGGATCAGATGGTACAATAATATCTGAGGCTAACTCAGAGTAGACAGACATGATTGAAGGCGTACTGACTGCAAATAGATGAATAATGAAAGTATTCTTGAACACGGGCATGGCATGACTTGGCAGTATTGACATGACGAGTATGACACAAATTCCTAATGCAACTGATGATGGAAGCTTTCTTTTAATGACTCAAAGGAGTAACAAGACTCAGGAAATAAGCGGAACTCGAGGACAAACAGATGATCCAAGTGCTGTATGCAAATGCAGATGAGTGCCATGTTCAAGAACGACTAGGTACTGCCACTGATAAAGGTGTAATACAAAAGATTTCCTTTTTCCACATCATGAACGATGAGTGCCTCATGTGTTTTTTACGAGCTTGATGAGGGTAACCAAATGCTCGGTATAGCTCATATCATAAATGAGTCCAATCCCAAATATTTTCCGAACTTGGGATAGGAGGGGTTTGTCCCATGGCGATCCCTTCAATGTGAGAGTTTTAACGAGTCCATAGAAGGTAAAATCGGTCGTAATTTCATGTTTAGAGAGTCTGAAAAGAACTAAAGAAAATCCCAATGGTCCTTTTTCGTAAAGTTAGCCTCATTGCCCGAAAAAGGGTAAAACAACGCGGGAGAGGACTCTTCCAGTCATGATTGGCTGGAGTATACCTTTTTCGTAACTAGTGCCCCCTGGTCCGAAAAAGGGATAAACTATCACCAGGAAGATGGCCGTTCAAATTCTTTTAGAAGCATGAACGCAACAAGTTCGCTTGGCAATATTTTTGTATTTCAAGATCCTGAAAAGAGCTTAAAGATAGACTCCGGGGGGGTTCCTTTTCCGTCGGAGTTTAACGAGTCCGGAAAAGTGATAAAACGTAACTCGGTAACGTATTCTCATAGTTTCAAGAGCATGAGAAAGAACAAAGAGTAAGCTCATAATCATTAAATACTTACAATCTAATGAAATGAAAAGATAAACGACAAAATACACAAGGGGTGTTCATACTTGAGATGACCATTCCAATGCGAAAATGGCATAGAAAGGCACTTCACAACTCCTGCACACTCGGAAACTAGGTCAAATAGTCAACCGAACGTTCAAATATAATAAAATCGATCCAAACTATAACAAACAGCATAACGACATCAAATATTTGAAAAAAGAATATTCCATTTTGTTCATAAATAGAAATAAAAACCAAATATAGTCACCATTGTTCTATTTTCCAAATTTGGGAGGAGTAGTGCCATTTGGATCCAAATATTCACTCATCAATTCTGGGAGCTACGAGCAGCCATTTCACTCACCGTTAGGAGCAGGTAACCCTAAACTTCATCCAACAAGATTGTAGTGGTTTACATTTTTGAATTTCAGTCATTTTTTGTGTTTTAGCTTGATTTGGGAAGGGCCATTGTGCCCTCGGCTTGTCGCAATTTTCCCTTTCGAAAACTGTGACGAGACCGAGTCGTCGCCAGTGTCTCACAGGTGGACTGCAACGACGTCGCTCTGTTTGTAAAAATGAGGTGTGACGACGGCAACGTCCATCCCCAAAGCCAATCCAAGCTCAAAAGAAATACTATCAGTGGTTGAAGCAAGTTCTAACATTGTTCAAATTCTCCTATTGGCAGGTTCCAAGCATCCAAAATGGTTATGGAATGGCAAGAATGGGAGCATGAGTTGGATGGTGAACAATCTGCAAATGATCCACGATGTGTGGAAGCATTGAGGAACTATGGGCTCCTCAAGTTCTTCCGCATTCAGGGGATGAGATCCCAAATCCCACTATTGACTCATATGCTCCGATGTTGGGATGTGGCCCAGCAATACTTCGTGATCGGTGAGCACGAACTTACCATAGATGTCGAGGACATCTACTTTCTGACCGGATTTTCCCGAAGAGGGGACAATGTTATACTTATCGAATCACGTGGGAGTGACCAGAGTGTGGACGATATGATTTTGCAGCACTGTGTTCCCAACACCCGTTCATCTAGTGGGAAGATTCCCATTAAAGATGTACGGGAATGTCCATTATGCGCCATACTATTCACCATTACGAGGATCGCTGGGAGCCAAGATCCTCACTTAGCCACCAGGGCACAAATGCTTTATGTGGAGGACTGTATGTCCCCAAAGATCTTTAACTGGTGCGAGGGAGTCCTCGCAAACATGTGAGCTCAGTTGACAAAGTGTCGGCGGGGAGAGCTCAAATAGTTTGGCTATGGATCGATAGTGATCTCGTTCTTACTGGAACGAGTTCCCCTTTTGCGTCCTCAGATACCATTGGAGGACAGGGATCCTAGAGATCCTCACATGGCTAGGTGGACCGATGTGATGGCCCGACATGGTGGGGGCCCCATTATTGGATACCCTCTTGAGTTATTCACTTGGTTGGAGGGGCAGTTAGTGATGGTGGAGGATTTCCCATACAGTGGCATGGACTTTAGAGATAACCCGAACTTGTCGCTGCCAGAGGGAGCAGCATGGGGAGACCTCGGTAAGAACAAATGACCCTTGTACTTTTTTTAAGTTTTGTGCATTTATGATTTTTTTTTGATATAGTGCTGATAGGTGAACAACATGTGTGTGTAGATGTGGGTCCTGTACGACCAATGGGGACCTCTCTTCTTGCTAGGAGAGAGAGAGGAGAGGGAGCAGTTGTGGGTCCAGCTGTGTACGCTGCCATCGCAGAGATGGATAGAGTCTTTGCCAACCTGAGTGGGTTGACACTAGACATTCCTGAGCCGTCGGTAGATGAGGTGCCGTGGCCCATGCAGGTACACACGGTTGGAGCTACTGCGTGCTTCAATGCACCGCTTCGCAAGGTTGCGAGAGCAATTGACTGTTTCCAGACTCAGCAGGCTAGGGATGCTAGACCTCCTAGGGCTGTACGGGCCATGCGATAGGTCATATGTTGTTACTGTGTGTGTGCTAAGAGCTTAGAGAGCTCAGATTTTTGTACTACTAAAAGCTGCGAGGCTTCATATTTTGTAGAGACTCACTAAAAGCCGTCGTGCTTCAGACTTTTGTATCAACACTACCTTTTGAGATTATATATATACACAGACATTCCGGCGATTCATACATTATGTGTTTCAAATGAATGAATGATGTGGTCTTGCTTATGTGTTTGCTTATAAAATGAATTAATTATATGTTATGTCTACTTTTAACAGTTCATGAATGTGCTTATGTGTGCGCAATGTACCAATCTAAGATGAAGTTGGCCATAGAGTCGGCAACTGTGTTTACATCTCTTGGAATGTTCAGGTACTGAATGGACTCGAAGGACCTTTCTAGAAGATGGACTTGTCGATATAGACGAAGTAAAAAGGGGTCGTGGATGGCGTAAACTCGGTTTAGATGAGAGACCACTAGTTGAGAATCCAAATGGATGAAACATGGTCCATACCCAAAGAAATGGCGTCAGTTAGGGTTCCAATGACTGCTTGATATTTTGCAGCATTGTTGGTTGCGAAACCTAGACACATTCCCCCTAAGCTGATAAGCTCACCCATAGGTGCATAGAGAACCCAGGCTGTTGAAGCAAGGTTGCGGGTATGCCGACTGACGCCGTCCACAAATCCGAAACAAGTTTCCATCTGCACACGCAGACAGAACATGGTATAAGAAATGAAATAAGACCTAAACACGCAAGAAATCAAAGCATCACACCACACAAAAACACACATGCACACCATGTACAGTATATACAAAAGTAGTCATGCATGAAAGACTCAAGCATAGTACCTCTTCAAGTAGAGCCCGTTGTGGGGCTCACCCAAAGCTATCCCATCATAGTCTTCAAGCTCATAAGCTCCCTTCTCTAAAACGCGTTTTACTATGTAATGTCCATGCCACATGGACTCAAACTTGCCTGCCCCCAGCTTATCATGTTTTTGGTCATATGTAAGGACCAAATCTCCTTCGCTGTAAGCGCAGGGTTCTACCGACTTGTCATACTGCGCTTTGATGCGTTTCTTATGAGCCTCATTGGCAAGAGCGGCATCTTGGTGAGTCTCATTGAGTTTAGCTAGGTAGAGGAAACGTTCTTCCTCGGCAGTGGTGTTTGGGAGAATTTCGATGGCGAGCTTGAGAGGCAGGATCTCACACTCTATAGGGAGGACTGCCTCCAATCCATACACTAGTTGGAAGGAGTAAATCCAGTGGCGGTTTTAACGGAATTCTTATAAGCCCAAAGTGTAGAGAAGAGCATATTATGCCAATTGGACTTATGCGTGCCTACCATTCATTGGACCATAGTTTGCAAGACCTTGTTGATGGCCTCGACCTGTCCATTCAACTGTGGGTAGTGTGGTGTTGAGTTTTCATGGAGAAAACCCAATCTATGGCTTGACTCATCAACCATGTGGTTCATAAAGTGAGAACCATCGTCGGTAACTATCGCTTGAGGAACTCCAAACCACGCTATTACATGATTGAACATGAAGAGTGCGGTGGTCTTGCCGTCATTCATGTATGTATGCATTGCCTCGGCCCACTTTGTAATGTAGTCCACAGCTACAATGATGTAACTACGCCCCTTGGACGAGGTAGGCTTACAATGCATGAAATCTATGCCCCATTTAGCGAAGGGACCAACGGCAATAACCGGGTGTAATGGAGCGGGATGGGTGCGCTTTTTCGTATGAAAGTGTTGAGATGGAGGACATTTTTTGACGGCCTCAATACAATCTTTGAAGATAGTAAGCCAATAATATCCTGCGCACAAAATCTTTTGGGCTGTAGCCATCCCAGAGAGGTGACAGTCATTTAGAACGTGTTCAGCCTCATCATGAGTGAGACAGCGTCAAAAAATGGAATCGACACCACGACGGTACAAGGTATCATTGATGATCAAGTAATACTTTGCATGGTGGCGTATGCAACGACGGTCGTCACGAGACAGTTGAGGACTGAAATGTTGGGTTTGAAGATACAATGTGATATCTCCATACCATGGGTCAGACGTACTAATAAGAAACAATGACTCATCTGGAAATGAGTCATTGGGCTCAGGATATTCATTAGTACGGGGGAGGTCGCAAATGAGCTCGACAAACACCAATGATTTTTTAGACTTGGCCTTTTCGAAAAGAAGATCAAATTCTTGCAGTATCACGATCCAGCCTGAATACTTGCCCCCAAGCACTTGACATGTCAGAACATGGTACATGGGGTTTGAATCCACGATGATGGTGGTGGTGCGGAGCAAAATGTAGTGTCAGAACTTCTACACAACTACGACGATCGCGAGAGCGAGTTTTTCAACATCTAAATATCAAGTTTCAGTGTCAATGAGACCTTTGCTGGAATAATATATCACATGGTCCCGGGCATCCTGGTCTTCCTAAACCAAAACCATGGCAATAGTGGTGTCGGAAGCAGCGAGATATAGAATGTAATCTCGATAGTAATTCGGCGGTTGGAGCACGGGGGCATGCGTGATGGCATGCTTCAAACTATCAAAATATTTTTGAGCGCGGTCGTCCCAAATGAACGGGACGTCTTTCTTCATCAATCTCATGTAACCCTGCGTCTTTAGCGTGAAATTACAAACGAAGCACCGTAAATAAGTCGCTCGTCCTTGCAGACTCTGAAGTTCTGTAATATTGGTCGGAGGTGGAAGAGCGACGATGGCTTCCACCTTCGAGGGATCAATGCGAATCCCATCTTTCGAGACAATAAACCCTAGGAGGCATCCAGACTCGACACAGAAAATACACTTATGAGGATTCAGACGGATATTGTACCGCCTACATCTGAGGAAAACGACTGTCAAATGATCGAAGTGGAACTCACGCTACTTCGATTGGGCAGGGAGATCGTCCAAGTAAGGTTCCACAAAGTCCTTCACATCGTGGAAAGCGTACGACATGGCCCGTTGGAATGTGGCACTAGCATTTTTGAGACCAAACGGAAGTTTACGGTATGCAAACGTTCCCCAAGGACAGATGAAAGCAGTCTTGTATTGGTCGGCGGGGTGGATCTCAATCTGGTTGTACCCAGAAAATCCATGCATGAATGAAAAGATGATGCTTCTGGCACAATTGTCGATAATCTGGTCGATAAAGGGAGTTGGTTAGTTTTCCTTGGGACAAGCTTTGTTGAGATCCCGATAATTGACACAGACGAGAATAGTACCGTGTTTTTTAGTAACAGGGATGACATTAGAGACCTAATCTGTCAATGGGACAGGGTAAATGAAGCTCTCCTTCAAGAGTTTCTAAATTTATACCTTGATTGCCGCAGTCTTCCGGGGGTGTACCGATCGCAACTTTTGGAGGGGTCTATCCCAAGCATCTCCTCATAGGTCCAAGCGAATACATCTCAAAATCGCTTGAATAAGGCCATAGCAGTAATGACTTCTTCAAGGGAACACTTCTGGCCTAACTAAATGTGTTCCACTACACCAGGTTTAACCGAGATGTCGATCAAAGTGGTAGGCTCAATGTTGGCTAAGTTTCCTTCAGAATTCGTTTGACACGCGAGTATCAAAGATTGAGAGCCAAAAAGGACATCCCGTGTAGATATGGTGCGAATGTTGTTCTCTACAGTAGCCAAAGCGGGAAGGGAAGACAAACGATGATGGAGGTCTTCCCACGGAGGATCATCCGCACTCATGATTTCCATAATGGACTCATCAGAATGAAAAGTTCGTAGGAATGGATCGGATGATGTCTGCTGCAAAGAACTAGGGGTGGAGGTCATAGCTAAGTGATCCTTCGGGGCTGACTGGATAGCCTTGTACATAAGTTCGGCGGATGACAAAGGCATAATGTCTCCAATCAGTTGTGTGGTGGCTTCATCAGTTACAAACCATGAATCAGTGGAGTTGGGAATAAACAAAGTCTGCGAGGAGATCATGTTCACCGTGGCAACATGGTTGGGGGGATCCAGAGTAGGAAAAAATCCCATAAGGGATGAATCCTTAAGGAGGCCAACCCCCACACTCTCATACTTCTGCGAAGATTTTCCAATGGAAGGAATGTTATCACCTGGGTGAGAAGTGGTTTCAGGTGCGCATAAATCTAGTTGGTCGACTGTGACAATTCGACCTTGATGGGGGAATTGCACTATGCGGAAGACTGATGAGGAAATCACGGTCATGGCGTAAAACCAATTACGACCAAGCAGAATGTTTTAATCTAACGGGGCAGCGACTACTTCCACGTTAATGGTTGTGGTCTTGCCCCCCAGCTCGATAGGTAAATCTTGTAGCATCCCATGAGGTTGAAAGCCACGTCCGTCAAATGCTCTCAAAGTGGTAGGAGAACGGTTCAACTTGGGAGAGCCAATGGCTCTCCAACATGAGATCGACCTGACTGAAGTGGAGGCACCCTCATCCAAAACGGAATGATAGATTATCTTCCTAGCAATGTTTGTGGCAACTTCAAATTCCAATTGATGGGAGAGCCTCGGTTTGAAGTATTCCAGCCGGAACATAATGGTATTCGATGAATCCGGGACAAGTGCACCGATGCCAGTGAGGAGAGTTTTGCGCTAATTAGGATAGTTTTGCAAAACCTCCAGCGTCAACATAGCGCAAGGAGCTTGCGCTAGGTCCTCTACAATGTTGTAGTTTTGAGCAGCCTGAGCATTAGGATTGAAAACTAATTTTCTAATCGTGCTCTTGGGTGGACGCAATACTGACTCTAGAGAAGGCATCTCTATGGTGAGAGGAACAGTTGGTACGGTGACTTCAGGCATCGAGGTGGAAGCTTTTTCAACATTACTTCCAACAGGTTCTTTAGCTGGAACAGAGTCATACGAACGAGAACGGTTGTTCAAGTTGATGGTCTCTCTACGCACCATGAGAACATGTGCGGTGTTGGGTGCTTCTCCTTGGGAAGAAGAAGTGTGAGCGATCGACTATTGATTTTGAGCATGGAAAGGATCATTGAGAACTACGGGTGTGGGTTTTCCCTTAAGAAACTTTTGAACTTCGTCTCTATGGGGGAAATCCTTAGAGAAATGGCCATCACCACACAGTAGACAAGGATACTTTAACTTCCTTTTCTGTTTGGTATCATTAGGGGTTCTCCTTTGCTCCTGCTAGGTGGAAGACTTCTTAGGTTTCCCCTTGTTCTTCTTCTTACCACCAGACTTTTGAGGTGAAGTTGATGAAACAAAATTCACTTCTTCGGTGACAGCAGGAGTGGGTGATTTGGCGGCGCCGTGACCAACCTGTGTTGGTGATGGGGAAGAACCCTGGGGGTTCGACGAACCAACAGTTTGAGAAGAAGGTTGGGTGGTAAGGGAGCCAATGATGCCATCAGTTTGGGGTCCCTTAGGTGGTTTCGCGGGGTCATAAGTGTTGCGGGGTGCGTCAGGAAGGATATCAAACAAAGTGTCGGACTGAGCATAGACTAAGTCTAGCAAATGGGCACATGCGATGGCTTGTTCTTCAGTGACAGCACCTCCCATGGCAACATCTCATGCTATGGTGGGTTAGAGAGACTTCGTAAACTAGTTCGCCAGGAGTTGATCTGGAATAGTAGCCTTAATGAGATGTCGTCTCCTTCGCCACTCATGTATATGATCCAATATATGAGTGGCGGTATTCTGACGGAGTGAGGTTAAAAGCTCGGTACCAGTTTCGTACCGTATAGGAAGCTGGAAGTGAGTCAAAAAATTCATAGCAAGAGAACCAAAATCGGGAAAAGAATGGGGTGGTAGCTCCATATACCACTTGGTAGCCGAATTGGTAAGATTCCTTTGAAACAATCTAAGATAGATCAAGTCGTCCATTAGGGATTTAGATGAACACCATAAATGGCATGTCATCACGTGATTTTTAGGATCCTCACCCAACTTGCCATCAAATTTCGGGATATCAGACGGAATTTTCATTAGAATAGGTGGCCAATTAGTTCCGTGGTAAATGGGGTCGTTGGTTAAATGAGACAGGTCAGGTAGGTCCAAAGTAGCCAAAAAGGGTAGCCATGGATTAGGCTGCGAGTACTGATAGTACAGATAAGGCGTATAAGGACTTTGCATTGATTGACCATATGGTGTACTAGGAGGAAACTGGTCGTAGGGGTATGTGCCGCCCGGACCAAATGGAGGTCTGCCGCCATAGTAGGGTGGTCCATTACCATAATAAGGTGGCCCATGAACATAAGGTGGTGGCCCGCCTCCGCCACCGGGAGGGGGTGGGTCCCCTCCAAATGGTGGTGGTCTGCCACCACCTCCAAGGTAGGATGGGCCTCCACCACCTCCCCCAGGAGGAGGTGGTGGTTCGCCATCGCTGCCATAATAGGATGGGCCTCCACTGCCTCCATCGGGAGGAGGTGGTGGTCCACCACCGCTGCCAGAATAAGATGGGCCTCCTTCGCTGCCTCCACCAGAAGGAGGTGGTGGTCCACCACTGCTACCAGAATAAGTTGTGCCTCCATCGCCGTTGCTAGGAGGAGGTGGTGGTTTGCCACTGCCACTACCAGATGGGCAAGGAACTCCTCCGCCACCTCCACCATAGTAGGGTGGTGGTCTTCCACCACCACCACCAAGATAAGACGACCCTCCACCTCCTCTGTCAGGATAGGACGGTCCTCCACCACCACCTCCAGGGTGGGATGGTCCTCCACCACCGCCTCTGGGGGGTGGTGGGCCATGATGACCAGAATGAGGTGGACCGTTGCAAGAAGGTAGGGGTCCGCCTCCTCCAGAATTATGTGGGGGCTCACCGCCTCCAACGGGAGGTGGGGGTGGACCAAATGTGGGTGGAGTGACTTGAGGGACTGTAAGTGGGGGTCCATGTTGTAAAACATTTTGCTGTCCCCAAAGAGTGTAAGGATTACCGGGGTATGGTACCCCGTAGAGTGCATTTTCGGGGTTATGTTGACTCGGCACAGGGTTAAAATGACCTAGATATGTTTGAATCGATGGAGGTTGGATTACATTGGACGGTCCCCCAACATGGGATAGTCCCGAAGTGGAAGGTCCGGGAGGTAGGGAAGTTCCAATGGAAGGACCATTAGGAACTCCGGCTGCAGTATTATGGTTTAGAGACGGGGGTTTCCCCCCAATAGAAACTTGCTGACCACTAGGTAAAGTTTGACCCAACACACGTTGTTGATTATTCACTGTAGGATTACCACTACCCATAAAGAAGGTAGGGGGTAAAGAGTGTCCTCCCCTCGAAGTTTGGGGTGGGGGAGGAGCAGGTGACGTAACTGTGGTAGTTACGGGCGTGTTGGACTGTTGTCCCTCAACGGATTGGGTAGTGGGGGGTACTGAACTAGTCTCCTATCTATGAGATACATGTGCAGGGATGGATGGTTGACCAGTTTCAGTAGTGGTCAAGTGTTGTGTGGATCATTCCGGTGACTCGAAAGATAAAGAGCGTCCTGGGATCAATCTATCGTCTAACCTTATTTGAAATTTCTGACTTCGAAATTCCTCACCCATGGCACGTAAACGAGCCAATTGCTCGTGATAAGGTGTTAAGCGGTTGTCGGGACTAACTTGACTGGGTGGGGGTGCAACGACAAAATGGGCCACTGGGTGACCGGTAGAAGATGTCCAATAAGTTGTTGAAGGACCAACAGCTGCTGTGGGGTCGTCTTGGGGTTGCTTTATCCATTCCAATGATCCAGGCTCTCCCGGAGTGACGGGAGGTAAGTCTTGTGAAGTGGGAATTTGTGCTTCTTCATCCAGCGGGGTATGAGAGGTAGGTGAATCTGGAGGAGTATGGGGAAACAAAAGTC
The DNA here is from genome assembly GCA_027924585.1 of Larix kaempferi. Classification (NCBI taxonomy): domain Eukaryota; kingdom Viridiplantae; phylum Streptophyta; class Pinopsida; order Pinales; family Pinaceae; genus Larix; species Larix kaempferi. Next base: position 10,766,316 of record BSBM01000931.1, read on the forward strand.
TTCCAACATTCAAAGTGGGGTTTTCCACTTCGTGTGACCCAACCCTGTCGTGTGGATCCATCCTCACCCTCGAAATTACCTCTTGTTTAAGGGGATATTCAGGTGGTAAGTTTTGGATTCTACGAGACCTTCTCCAAGGAAAGTCAGCCAGAGTGACAGAAACAAAATTTTCTCCTAAGGCAAGCTAAAAGAAAACCAAACCAGACAAAACCCTACACAAACTAAAGCCACAAGCAAACTTATGTGATAAGAGTGGATTCAAAGTCTGGATCCTCAGAGGATTGTCAAGGCTTCACAACTTGCGATATACCGCAGGGTCCAACAATATGACGCGACAAGGAGGATTGGGACCGTACCCTTTCCTGCATACCCGATTACCTGGATGGTACGTGCGTAGTAGCTCCCCAAGTGCTGTTCTCGGTGTATTGCTCTGCCAAGATGGCCAAAAGGTTAACTCAGATGGTCTCAGGAATCCTAGTGGTGTCTCCCGATATACGCAAGGTATGTGGGAGGTCAAATCCATAGTGGTGCTGTCTAATGCACAACCGTTCGACAAGAGACCTTCTGATATACTACCGAGTACGTGATACACCCTTCAATATATGACAAGTACTCAAGGTGACTTGGTGGGTACGTGAAGGAGCTCGATATACCGATAAGTACGTGGAAGACTACAATACCCTTGGGATACAGTGCTGAAAAATAACGACACCTGCCACGCTTAACGACGTCGGAACACGTCTCTAACTTACACACAAGTTTCTAAATATTTACCCTAGTTCTACCATTAATTTTATCTGGACGGTTAGGTGAATGCATGAGGTGAGTACATAATCGGAAACATAATGCAGGCCCTAACTACATGCAAAAGTATGCTTTTCTTTCGATGAATGCTACCTATGGGAAGGAGAAATCTTCTTTTTCTTTCCAACAATTTTACCAAAAACGATGCAATGTAACACAATCCCAAATCTACGAAAAATGATATCGAATTATTATTTTCCTTTTTCAACAAAACATAAAAATTTCACAACACTACTAAGCCAAATCAAAACATGTTTTTCTTTATCTTTTGTCTTTTCAGAACGAAAATGATGTTAAGTAATGAAAAGAGAGGATTTCTAAGCAGAGTGTGCAAACTTTTCACTTTCACTACGATGGCCCAAAAGCATAAAAATCAAAAGATACAATGCAACTTTCCAAGCATGGGACTACTTTTGTAAAACTTGATGTCTATCCGAATTTTTCAAGAAGATGAGCAACTCATAATTCGTGAAAAACACAAATAATGCAATTTTTTTTCAACTTTTCCAAAAGATTCATAAATGAGACATTCCAATGCATATGCAATTCTTCAAATGATTTTGAAAAACAATGGAAGCAAAGTACTTTTGATCTTTCAGTGAGTGCATCAAAATGACAATTTGATAACAACTATGCTTTTAAGCATGGGTACTTGAATTGAAAAGATGGCTTGCATCACTCTAACAACTCATAAAATTGTCAAGAGAAAACAAGCACTCAATGAACTGAAAATACATTCAAACACTCAAAGTCAAACAGTAACAAGCAGCACTAAAACAAGCAAGGCTCACAAATGAAATGCAAAATGAGGTCTGGATTTGACCCAATGCACTTGATCAGATCAGGCTAGGAGAGGAGGGAATGCAAAGGTGAAAAGGATGAAGGTGGGGAAAACCAAAGTATCCACCACTACCAAATCTCAGATTTGCCCCGAATGGGAACCCAAAACAACTCCAACAGAACCAAACAACTCAATCACACAAAGTAAAGGGATCTCTAACTAGATCATACAGTGCAGAGGGAGTCTGCATACAAACCACACTCAAAACATAAGAGGAGAAAAGGTGCCTGTATGGAAAAAAAGGTAGATCGACACACTCTGTGCTTGTACACAGTGCGACGTCGCGGTTCACCAATGTGGGGAATGCGACTATGTCATAGAAGGACAATGACAGGATTGTGACGACAAGCCAATAGACAAAGAACATAGACCAAGAATGACACAGTGTCGCTCTGTGTATATCACCCAGGTGCGACAAGCGAGATCTAAGTTAAAAAAAGAGCCAAATCTCCAAGTAATGAGCAATAAACAGGTTTGGGAAAGGGAATGCAGATCCAAAGGAAGTTGATCAGAGCCTTCAAAGTGAAGATCTGATGGTGAAACCAACTTAAGAAGCAAATGACAAATAAAAAGGCTTGGTACGAAATCAACTGAAAATATCATTTAGCTTGACAACTAGAAAGCAATGTTTTCCCCGGTATGGTCGCTAGATTTGTTTGACGGACAATCCACTCGAGCGGACGCGAGCCGAATCTCCCTAACTCAATGTGATTCTAGAACAAATAGAACAGAATACAAATGGATTTCCTAGATCTACTTAAGGATCAAGTGCTAGATGTCTTACCTTTTACTTCACAATCCTTTCTCCTGAATGTTGCTCCACGTCCAGCGGTCGTCAGATCTCAGCTGCAAGACCTGTTAAGACACAAAGAACAACACAACACGAGTAAAGAGCATCTATACAACAAGAGATATAAGTAAACAGTTAAGCAGGTAAACTACTCAATATCATCACACATTAACAATATTGGTGGAAAGCATTTGTATTACTGTAAACAGGGAAATACATAGTAGAGACAGAGAACTAAAACCAAGGCTTAACGCTGCAGCCCTTCTCCGTCCAAGCCATTTTCCATATCCTCCCAAGGAAGTATGAGTCTCCCAATAGATGAGTAGAGATCTATCAAGGATGATTTCACCAGCATGTAGACACTATAGACTTCCTCCCTTTGGAGAGGGGTAGAGCTTCACTTATATAGGACTAAGTGGATAGGGTATGGATAGGACAGGTTGAGATATGGTAGGAGAGAGATAGGGGATCCTTCCAAGAGGTTAGGAACCGAAGGCCCGCTCCCCCAATAGGTCAGGGATAAGGATCCAAGTCAGTAATCTTCGAGAATGATCTCGAAGAAGCTATTTTTTCCATTTAACTGACTTCGTCGCACCCTGTAATGGAGAAAGGTGCGACGTCGCAGGTTGCATGAGTGCAGCCTGCGACGACCTCTCAAAACCTAGCAGAAGCACAATGATGTCCTTTCCAGGTAAATGAATTCGTCAATGGGACTTCAGGGATGTATACATTGAATCTAATGGTGGTAATATTTTAGGTGTAACAGAGTCATGAATCAAGGCTTCTTCATGTTGGCCCTTTAATTTGTACAAACCTCCCTCCTGCTCTCCAATCGCAATCACATCATCTATTTTCTTTCCCTTTGGCCACATTAGGACTTGGCCATCAACAAATGCAACCCTCATACCTTTAGCATCTAGTGATGATATGGAGAGAAGGTTCTTCTTTAGTCTTGGAAGATATAGGACGTCTTTCATCTTTAGAGATTTTCTGGAGTCTAGATTCTATGAAGATTCTCCACTTCCTTTTATGGGGTATTGGTAATCATGCCCAAGTTTCTCCTTGTGAGGTGACTCATGCTCAGATAGATTTATGAAGGATTCTTTATATCCCTTCATATGCTTGGAATCTCCACTATCTACAAGCCAATAATTACTCCCATATGTGACAGTGCCCGTGAGTGCTGAGATCAGGACATATTATTCATCACTTTCTTCTCTTGTTTTCTTCCTTGTAGGTTCATCATCTTCCACGGTATGAGCATGGTGTCTTTTCTTGTTGGTCTTCTTATTGTGGGAGACACTTATTTTTCTAGGAAAATCTCTGGAGTAGTGTCCCTTCTCATCACATGTATAACATCTAATGTTGGATAGATCTCTTCTGGATATTCTATAGTTCTCCCTTTGATTTTGATGGTGTTTCTCCCTCTTATTGTGATGATGATGCTCCCTTTTGTTATGATTTCTTCTGGCGTGGGTTGTGAGAGCTTGATAATCAGTTGCTCCCATATTATCTTCTCGTGCCACAATTCGAGATTCTTCTTGTGTACATTCTTCCCATAGTCTATTGAATGTGATCAACTTCTTTCTGGAACATATCCCTTAAATGAATGAGTCCCATGATCTTGGGAGACCATTCAAGGTGGTCATCATGATCTCTCCTTCTTCTACCTTTTCTCCAACTGATTCAAGTTGCTCCTTTATTTGTGAGACCCTTGTGAAGTATGATTGCATGGGCTCTGCATTTTGAATCTTCACATTCTTAAGCTGGTTCCTCAAGGTCATCCTCTAATTGATGTTCTTTCCTTCAAATAGCTTCGTCAAAGCATCGAACATATCCTTAGGTGTCTTCAAGGATGACACATGTGGGATGAGATGATCCTTAATTGAGTCTGCAATAATTCTCTTGGACTTACCCAAGTTCTTCTTGTGGATAGCCTTAGCCTCATCTACCTCTGGTTTTGGAACCTCTTCATTTACATACTTGTCCAACTCATTTTCTTCAAGGACAAGAGCAATCCTGTACTTCCATGCTCGGAAGTTATCAGCTCCTTCAAGCTTATCCTCAAGCTTGGTGTGGTGAGAGATATTGAATGATTACTTCAAATGGAAATAGAAAAGCTTTTAGGTCTTACCATTTTGAGATTCTCAAACTAGTTCTGGAGTTGGTTGGCCTAGGGTTTGTCAGAGAAACCCTAATTTTACAAACTTGGAATTTGAAACTTCTGATTGGACGGGAAGATGCGCTTCCTTAAGGCGATTTGTCCAATGTACTCACTTCTCCAAATCTATGAACAAAATTCCAAAATAGCTGATGCCCTAGATTTCCTCCAGTAGTAGTGACGAGCCAAAAATTATAAATTCTCGGAATCAGATTCTGCTTCGACATAAAGATGCACCCTCCTAGGGCGTGTTATCCTAGCCTCCTTTTTCGAATGATCTGTGGATAGAAGACCTCAAACTTAGAATCCCTAGCTTCCCGTAGCTACACAATGTCTTCTTTTCAGGTTAGCTCTGATACCATATTAGATTTTCTACTTTTAATCAATATTATCTAGGATCTTAGCTGAAAGAATAACAAGCACAACATAACACTAGAGACACAAATATTTTCCTTGGGGAAACCATAAAGGAGAAAACCCCGCAACTTCCTCAGAGATAGAATCGTCACCAATACAATATCACAAAATGGAAAACCCCAAGACAAGATAGTCTTCTGCAGCTCTTTTTCTCTCTCCTATGCGAACTTGTATTCTCTCTCTCACTAATGCGAACTCAAGTGAGTGAGGGTGTGTCCAAATGAGAGAGCCTTGCTCTCTATTTATACTTTACTTTTGGGGTAACCTTTTAACTAACTAGGTCGGCCCAAACTAAACTGACTGGGACGACTTCTCTAGGAGACTCAATAATACAATTACATTTGACATTTTGGGGATCTATTGCCCCGATTTACAATGTAGGATTTTACCTCAATGACCTAGAATGACTAAGCTTGATAATGACATCCCAAACGAAGGAAAAACATCTCTATAGGATGCACAAATAAAATACAATAATAATAACAATATAAAATACAAGGGAATATCTTGCAAAGTTATAATTACAACAACAAAATTGCTTTCCATTTAGATATTATTTGATGTTCAGGTTAGTGGAAAATATCAACCTTGCACAGATCATAGTAATCTCTCAATCTGTATTTCATGTTTTGTTAAATATTTTGGCCTAGTCTAATGAAGCTCATGAGACTGACTTCCATAGCACCTCAATAGAACTTAGTCGCATACATATAATTATAAAATAAAATAAAAAACACATACAAGTTTTTCCCACATTTCCCACAGAAGTGGATGGTTGATAGCTTCTCGAAAAAAGATTTTCACAACGGCATTTCTCCATCTGCTATTTGTATTCCATGTTCCTCCATGCTACCTGCTTTTTGATACTGGAAATTGATCCCAATATTGTAATTCCTATTTATTTGTTTTTTTCCCCGCTTAATATTCATTAATCTGCAAAATACTCTTACGTTTTTCCATCCTTCCATTGTTGTTTGCGGTTTGATTATTATTATATTGCAATCAACACTATACTGTCATGCATGTTCTTCATTCTGCATTTTTTATAGATATGAAAAAGGTTCATCTTTGGAATATATGTTCTTAAGTCAACTACATGATACTTTTTTGTCTTCTTTTCCCTTTTTTTTTAACTATGCAATTTGTTAATCAAAATGTTTTTCACTTCGAATCATCTTTCTTTTCTTAGATTTAGTCATGGACAATAGTTCACAGTTAATTGGCGCTTCTGTGAAATGTCTGTGTAAATTTCTCTTGTCTAGTTTTTGGCTTTTTTCCTTGCTGCAGTTCTTAAATGTTGCGTATGCATTTGTTTCGTTTACTTTCTACTTGATATTTGTGTCAATGAAAGGTTCCCTTATTGGTGTGTTTGGAATAGATAGTGGAAGTGTAATGTCGATTCCTCACTTTCACACCTTCCTGTACAATTTCCCTGTTCTGGTTTCGTTGGTGTGTAGATAGTCGGTATCCCTACTTACATAAAAAAAACAATTAGAAATTTGAGATGTGACATTCTCGTTTCATACTGCAACTTGAGGGTTACCATTTAACTGTTCAGCCTCTATGTACTTCTCAGTGTTCCTAATGAGCTTCTCTTGTTCCGTACGAGAAAACTAGACTAGGAAATAGGTACAATGAGTGGGCATCAATCTTCTTTTTCTGTTTTTGGTTGGTTGGATCATTTTTGAATGCTTGCTTGGAGATAGTTGCTTCCAGTTCTATCTCAAAAACAAAACAAAAAAGTAAAAAAGGGTTGGAATATAATATAAACTTGTCAATAAAAAATAGATCAATATATTTTGTGGATTGGAACAACAACCAAGGGGCTTAGGATTTGTTAACTATATCTGGGTTCTATATTTTGATCCCATTATTGTTAGTATGTTGCTTTACACAGGGTGCACATCCGTTGCCATCTGGTAATTATCTTTCTTGGCCGTTTCCATCAGCAATCATGCAAATCTGTTAAGCATCATTGTCATCATGTCCTTTCTCATAACATTCACCAGTTCTTCCTCGATTCCTGGCAATTGCTTAGCTTTGGACATCATCTCCATGCAAGGATGGAAGATGAAGTGATGTTCATTTTCTTTTGTTCATTCTATTGCTTCCTTTTTTTGGTCCAAGGCTTTGAAAAATCAAATAGACCTTCCTATAGCGCTATGGACATCAGAAAAATGACATTAGGAAAATACAAAATAGCAACTGATGTAAACAAAGAGTATAGTAATAAAATATAGAGATGTCTACCTCTTTGTAACCTGCAAAAATATATTTTACTTGTTTCAAAACAAACTATTCTGGAAATTTCATTTCCCATTGCTTTCCACTTCTCGAAGACTAGTCCTTCGCCCTCTAATACAAACACAATAAAAAAAACCTTCTCCTCCATGCCTTCTTTGAGGTTGGTTAGTATGTTTAGATTTATAAAACTAGGTTCTCCTCTATATGTTGTTTCAAAACAGTTTAAAAAAAAGTCAAAGATTCCAAAATACAATTCGATATTTGCAGTTTCATATGTAGTTACATATTGTTAATGTCACTAAATCGGATTCTAGATATCAATCCATCCAAAACCATCCTCAACTTTCACATATTCAAGATCCAGTTTATGGTATTGTCCCCGCTCTTCCACATAGTTGAAAAGATAGATACACATGCTTAACATGATAGCTAAAAATCAAGATTAGATTGTGAGTTTTGAAAATCCTTTCCTCTCTTAAAAAAAGAGGTTTTCATCAACAAATGTCTTCGTCAATAATGCTATCCATTCAGATTGTGTCAATGTCATTTTCTCTTTTATCCAAACAATGTAGAAAAAACCTTTCTCATTCATGGTGCATATGGATTCCGTGCTGTGGCTCACTTTCCTATAATTGATAATTTCTTTCTCCCAAAACAATATCTATAATTCTATGTATTTGTATTTCTTCTTTTGAAAGAATTTTCAACAGAAGAAATCCAATATATGGACCATTGTCTAGATATTTTGGTTTAATTAATTGCTTTCTCTTCGCCATCTTTTTATTGTTAAAATCATCTTCCTATTGCTGGTTGAATTGTTGGGATTCCATTATTATTGATAGTTCAGCTATTCAAGAAGATGCCTTCTTGGTTGAGAAAGATGTGGATTCCAACACATGGTTGGATGGCTGTATATGCATTCAAAGGCGCATGGTTTAATTAAATACTTTGCCTTCCCCATTTTTTTATTGCTAGGGTATATGTCCATCGCTTGTTGACCTATTAGAATCCCATTATGGTTGATAAGCCAGTTGTCCAAGAAGCTACCTACTTGGTTGAAAAAGCTATGGATTCCTAGACATAGTTCATTGCCTGTATATGCTTTCAAATATGCAACTTCTTAGAAGGTCGTGGATTAGATTATTTATTTCAATGTATGAAAACTGAACCCAGGATTTGATATATTCAAGGTCCTCATTAAAGTTATCGGTATTTCTCATTAGCATATTTTAAAGAACACAAATAGCCATTTTCTAGACCAACAAGCAGGAAAATGAAGACCGGGTTAACAATTTGAAAGACCTGGCCTCGCTGAAGATAAGGACTTTACATCAACAATTTTCTATGGAGATGGCATGTTGCTCAAACCAATGAATATACAACTATCTTTAACATTCTTTCATAATCTACAGGTTAATCCACCGCATTTGCTTTTGCGCCATGTGTAGATTTTTCAAATCAAATTCAAGTGTCAATAAATACAGTATTCTGATCTCCTTATTTTCATACAAAAAGAAAGCAACTGTATAGTCCAAGACCTAGACCATTGACCCCGGACCTGTAGCCCTTTAAGGGATTCCTGATTCTTTTTCACCATGTCCTTTGTTTTCTTCATTGTGCAGTCTTTATAGCTATTGCTTAAATGAATTGATTCTAACTTCCTTTTCAAATCAACATAAACCATGTCTATATATATATATATATTTCCATTCTTCTTTTCTTATTTTTTTTCCCCTTTTCCTTTGTCTTTTGCTTAGGAAACTTCCAAACATTCACTAGTTCCAATCCTTACAAATGTTGTCTAAAATTTTATTTGCTTATATGTTTGCATTTTCATTGCAGGTATGCCTTTTGGATTTCTGTATGCAATGGAAAAGGTCAAGTCCATAGACCGATGCATTGGTAAAGCACGTGCTCCTCCAATTAGACGTCAAGCTCATGATGATATTGATATCGTGTTGTCAAGAAACTATTTGTTCCGCTTAGAGGCTTTCTATTATCAAAATGGATATTGTCTCTTTGATTCACTGGCCATGCTATTACAGTTTCGATACACATCCACAGAAATACGAGAAGCAATTATAAACCATTTTTGTCTTCGCCTTGCTCAGGGAGATCCTTTTGCAATAACTTCCTTTAACTTAGAACTAACTCCTAGATACTTGTCAGAGTTGCATGGCTTGACAGTTAGCGATCTTTATCTTCAACAAATGTATCAGACTGCATCACAACCAGATGAACAAAGTATTTATGGTCCGTGGGGTGATATTTTTTACATTAAGTGGTTTGCAAATTCGTTGAATGTTCAAGTTGTTGCATGGTCATTGTCATCAAAAAGAAAATATCTGCACTTCAACCGCGCATGTCCTGGCTATTGTTACAACATTTTGTTCCATGACCACACACCAACTTCTAGCCACTTTGAACCATTTCTTTCTTACACATCAATTGAACCTATCCAAGCCCTTTCTCATTGCTCATTGAATAACATTTTCAATAGCTCCCGTCCTAATATCCTTCTTGAAATTCATTGTCTTAAACAAATGCTTTTGCAACAAGGCTTCGATATCTTTCGTTTGATTAAAGGTAATTGTCGTGACTCATTGTTTGAATCAGTTTCACAATTGACAAATACCTTTGACAATTCTAGCCTTAGAAAATAAATTGCACAAACTTTCTACAATTGCATGGCATCCAATGATCCTAGAGCATTACAAGGTTTAAACACATATCTAGATAAATACATCTTGCAACAAGAACGACTTGTTTGCAATTGGGAGACCTTCATTGTTAATTTGGCAGAGCCTTTTTTCAATTGGGCATATAGATGGCGGTCAATTTCCTCTCCAGTGGTTGTGTGAGATCTTGGAAATTAACATTTTCCTCTGTAGCTCACGCTTACGCTTGCACAACTTTCAAAAACGATTTTATTCCACAAACACTTCTGCTACAACTATCTATAATTTGCACGAAGAGATAGATACATGCTATTCGCATTTCCATCCATTGATACAAACAAGTCTTCGAACAACATCCCCCGGCACACCAAACTCCATATCAAATAGCTTTTATGTTGGTGTAATGAAAGAGACAAACAAAAGCCAGTATCACTTTCCCATCGGGAAAAAACTTTCCATCGATCTATGCAAGGAGCTCCTAACAAAGAAATCTAACTAAAGACAAAAACCTTGTTATGATAAAGAAACATTAGAATGAAACAAGAAAAATGTGCGCACAAACTCACACACAACAACTATGAATGAAACGTGTCCACATCAACATATCAAGATGCATGGAGAATTTGTCAATGGACCAATCAAGAACCTTCATTTAATGAAAAAGGCCATTCTCTTTGAAGTGTTCCAAGCTTAAGAAAAATAAAAGGAATATGAAAAAGGCTAAACAAGCAACTATACAATATTCCAAAACTATTTAAGATACACCTATCCATGCATGTTGTGTTTGCAAATGCCTCCATTTTAAAAAATATATTCGCCTCATCAATGAAAACACTTTCTACGCACTGAAATGCTTTCCATGGAATGCGATGCCTTCTTGTATTGCATTACAAAGTTATATATGTATAAATTGCAAAACAAACATTTCAAATGCAGAGACACTGGTCTTTGCAACACCACTTAACATTCGTCGTAACATTGCCTTACCCTATGTGGATCTATTGACGCCTTTAGAAGAGAGCCTTGTGTCCCCAAGGATTTATTTTGCTCAAATCTGCCAGCTAGGCTATAAAAGAGCTCAACTAGGCTTGACTGGGATAGTCATCAATGTCCCTGCATCTTTGGACAAGATTCAGAAGGCATTGCTTAGAGATCTTGACGATGAGATGACAATTGCAGTCACGATAAAACACAAATTGGAATACAAAAATGATTTCCTGTATGGAAATGTTCGACCAAATATTGTCATGCGTGCATTGAAAACTCTTAGTAGTAAAGAACTATACAAATTGGAAAACGTTCATGTGTCATTGCAGATTGGGAAGAAAAATTCCATGAATTCGCAACGATCGTGATGAAATTTCGATCCCAAGTTCGACCAACGGAGATGGAACTTATACAGACATGCAAGAAACCAGTGAAACCATTCATGAAACAGAAATGGAACCAGTCATATAGAGACATTGGTGCATGGATATGGAGAAACACATCTCCTCGATGATTTGGCTAGCAAGATTATAGAAAATGCACCTTCTGAAAACTATAGTCCATTGGGAATTTTCAAAGACAAATTTTCCGAGGAACTCAATTTACCCACAATTTTCTTTGGTTGTAATCATTTCAATGACATATACAAACGATATCGATACCAAAAAATAACACAGTGGGACCTACAACATGAAAGCATGGACTTCGAAGCACATCCAACAAATCTATTTTTCAAAACAATCAAAGTATTGATAGGTCAAATATCTAGTACTACTTGGATATACTTGGATATCTATCCGCATAGGTGAATTAAAAGGGAAAAAATTCAAAGCAAAAGAGGTTAAATCCCAAGCCAATCTTCAAAAAATTATGAAATCGCCAAATTCTTTTGAGTCGCACATTGAAAGCTATTCGAAACTTTCTTGACTATTTCGATGGCATGAAGAAATATATTTTTTCAATGATTTGAAAGCTAGGGCCACCAACTTTTTTTGTAAGATTTACAGTTGTTGAACATCTTTGGAAACTTTTATGTGATGCTTTACAACACGTTGAAAAGAAACACCTTGATATGTCTTCTAAGTTACTATTTGAAAATGATATTGACACTTTAATAAGAAAACACCCAGTGCTTTGCAGTCGTTACTATAGACACAAAATGAATGCATTCAAATGCTTGATCTTGAAAAATAGTATTCTCTTTGGCAAGGTGAATGACTACTTCTTCGCAACTGAATTCCAACAAAGAATGAACATGAACAAGGCCTTCTCTAGATTGAATATGCACCAGTTTATGGCAAGAACACCAATGACAAAATAGATTCTTTTGTCGATTGCTATATTTACACGGACTCATCATTGATTAACAAATATTTCCTTAAGATTCAAACTCATCGACACACAAGAAAATGTAAAAAACATAAAAATTCTAAATGCAGGTTTCGATTCCCAATGTTTACTATTGATACTACAATGTTTTTGGAACCTCTCGAGAATAGTTCAGAAAGCTTGCATGAAAAAATAAAGCTACTTTTATTTCTTCTTGAATGTAAAGAATATCCAAAATGTTGGGATATTCCTATACTCCATCCTAGTCCCACCAGTATTTTGATCATTTACATTTTCAGTCATGCATGCACTTTTAGGGTTTGCATGCATCATTTAGGGTTTGCATGCATTCTAGTCATCAGTCCAGCACCTAGCCCTCAATTAGCCAGCCCCCGAGAAATTCTCTCAGATTAGTTTTAGCCCTCCTAGAGCTTAGTGCGCCCTTCCTCCTTGATTTAAGGAAGCCACTTGTCCTTTCTCACCTACCAGTCCAGTTTACTTCAATTATCCACCAGTCTTTCCTTGATTTGAGGCCAGACTGACTCCTCACTGCTGTTATCACTCTGATTGACCTCCGATGAGACATGACTACCTGTTCTTACTCCAGTTAGGTCCTCATGCGCCCTCCACTAAGCCTCCTTCATTCAGTTAGTGTCTTCGTGTGCCAGTTACATTCAGTTACACCTACCACACTGAGTTAGACTCAGTTTGACTAACGGTTGATAGTTACTTGTGCATTAATGACTCCACCGATGATGAGATAGACTACTAGTTGTGCTCCGATGACACTCCAGTGATCCTTTGATCACTCCATGAAGGCTAATTCGAATTGCCACCTTAGGCATTCGAATCCTTATGCATTGTACTATTTATTTGTCCATATTGTGATTAATTAATTAGTGTGTGTGAAGTATTATTGCTTCTATCTGAGTTCTACTGTACCATATTATTATGTTTCTCATTATACTATATTGTTCACTCTTCTTCTATTTTCCTGCTTAATCATAATTACTCTTGTGAGGTATACATCATCTCTTAGATCTGCTGTGAGGATTTTCACATGGTATCAAAGCATGTTGAGAGTATTGTTTACCTCCATTCTTGAGAGTTTTTTGTAGGTTATTACCAAGATTTCCAGTGCAGCAGTTGCACCAGTAGCAGTTGTAGATATTCTCTATTGTTTTTGCAGGTCTTCTAGAGCTTCCATATATTCATCAGGAATTACTCCTCTTTCTCCATTCAACTATGATGAATGGAAACCACAAATGATAGCACATTTGAAGAGACATGGTCTCTTTGATTATTGTTTTGAAAGAGAGTTTGAATCCTATGATGAAGAGTATGACTGGTTAAGTGAAGGTGAACAAGCTTGTGCAGTCATGAGTTATGCTATGTCTCTATGCATGTTATATGACCTCCCTAATATTTCATCTCCAAAAAAGATATGGGCTTACCTGGATGAAAGATTTGGCAGATAGAATGAAGGAATTGGTCCAAACCCTTTCGAGAACAAGCCCAGTGATGCATTCGCTCCCCTTGATGGTTTCTCAAATCATGAACCAATATCATCTCATATTGAAGTTGTCCACAAAGAACTTGCAAATTCTACACTCATGCTCCAACTTTCTTCTCTTTCTGTGCCAGCTCACACTCTAGATATTGCAGAAGGTCCTAAATCCTCTCTTGCACTAGAGTTTGTTGGTTTGCATCATGATCACATGATTATTTCGGAGGAAAAATCAGCTATTGGAGGTAATGCATTCGCCCTCCTCAAGCAATCACCTCTTATTTACTACTATATGATCATTATTCCATGCTTTCAGAAGGTTATTGAAGAATATGGACATTGCCACCCGCTTGGGATAATTTCTCATGCACATCATGGTTTTGATCTCACCCTTGCTGGTTCAAAGGAGATCTCAAGAAACCATGATTCAAGCCTTGGATTTTATTTGGATTCCAAGCAATCACCTCTCATTTACTACTGTAAGATCATTCTTTCATGTTCTCAGAAGTTTATTGAAGATAATGGCCATTACCATTCGCTTGGAAAAATTTCTCATGCACTTACTGGTTTAGATCTCACCTCAAATGGTTCAAAGGAGATCTTAAGCAACCATGATTCAAGTCTTGGATCTGATTTGGATTCCAAGCAATCTTTATTATTTGATGGTTCTTTTTGGCATAATCTCACCCATGATGGTTTGAAGGAGAAGACAAAAGACTATCTGCATATTCATGTTTTTGATCCTACCTCAATTGATTCGAATCACAGGTTCAAGGATCATCCTCATACTTTTGGATTTGTTCTCATCACATTCGATTTGGAGAGCAAGTACAAACACATGCTTTTTGAGCATGATCCACTTCTTCCCAAGAAAAAGATACCTCCATACATATGACCAAGCATCACACCTGCTTGAGTTTGGAGCATTTTTTTTTGTGTGCGTGCCTTACAGTCTGTTTTGAGGGGGGGGGTATTTTTCCCATGAAATTTTCCCCACTTCCTTGGTTTATTGACTGTTATTATTCATTGTATTGGGTGACCTTTGGTCTTAGTTACCAGGGCCCAGGATGGATTAAGGGGGGGTGTTAGGATATTCCTATACTCCATCCTAGTCCCACCAATATTTTGATCATTTACATTTTCATTCATGCATGCACTTTTAGGGTTTGCATGCATCATTTAGGGTTTGCATGCATTCTAGTCATCAGTCCAGCACCTAGCCCTCAGTTAGCTAACCCCCAAGAGATTCTCTTAGATTAGTTTTATCCCTCCTAGAGCTTAGTGCGCCCTTCCTCCTTGATTTAAGGAAGCCACTCATCCTTTCTCACCTACCAGTCCAGTTTACTTCAGTTATCCACCAGTCTTTCCTTGATTTGAGGCCAGACTGACTCCTCACTGCTGTTATCACTCCGATTGACCTCCGATGAAACATGACTACCTATTCTTATTCCAGTTAGGTCCTCATGTGCCCTCCACTAAGCCTCCTTCATTTAGTTAGTATCTTCCTGTGCCAGTTACATTCAGTTACACCTACCACACTCAGTTAGACTCAGTTTGACTGACGGTTGATAGTTACTTGTGCATTGATGACTCCATCGATGATGAGATAGACTACTAGTTGTGCTCCGATGACACTCCAGTGATCCTTTGATCACTCCATGAAGGCTAATTCGAATTGTTAGCTTAGGCATTTGAATCCTCATGTATTGTACTATTTATTTGTCCATATTGTGATTAATTAATTAGTGTGTGTGAAGTATTATTGCTTCTATCTAAGTTCTACTGTACCATATTATTATGTTGCTCATTATACTGTATTGTTCACTCTTCTTCTATTTTCCTGCTTAATCATAATTACTCTTGTGAGGTATACATCATCTCTAGATCTGCTATGAGGATTTTCACACAAAAAACATGTTCTTTGATTCATTTCTCGAATTGAATTTGAACAAACCTAGCTATATCATTTTATTGCCTTTTTCAATTGATCATCCCACATTGCTACTGAAAAGGGACCCTTCAGATATTTGGATCAATCCATTTGTAAATCCATACTTGTGGGAAGCAAATAGTGATGCTCAATTAATTTTGGATGCATATGCTACAACAACATACTTAAGCTCATACATAACGAAATTGGACAGGATTATGACAACGGATTTAAAAAAAATTCAAGGAAGTCTCTTTCAAACAAAAGTGGCCAACTTGAAACAATACGAAAGATTGGAAATACACTATTGAACATGCATCAAATGTCCATTAGACAAGCAGTCCATATTGTACTTTCTCTGCCTCTACTTTCATCCTGAAGAAGAACAGTTTTCATCAACACTGCTCCAGATGAAAAAAGAACAGTGGTTCTAAAGAAACCATCCCTTTTAGAAAAAGAACCTGATGATTCTGAAGACATCATTTGTCCCTCTATTATTGACAAGTAAATTGACCATCCCCGTGAGCTTGAAAATGTTTCTTTATCTAAATACACATCTTCCTATTGCCTCATCCATGGAAAACAATCAAACAAAGCAAACCATGTATCATTCGGTATATTCGTTATAACCAAGAAAAGATCCCGAAATTTTTTCAAGGGACCAACTCTTTCTTTTTGGGCCTTTCAAAAATCTTTGCAACTTGTTCGAACATTCTCTTCAAACATGGTCTGAAGCATATGATAATTGCAAAGAGCAGATGGCCATTGTCGAACAACAGTTCATGGCTACTCCAACAAAAAAATGGGGTAATATTGACATTGCAAAAGAGAAAGTTGAATCACAACTTCAATCCACATGTGAGTTGACAATAGAAACCATATACAAAATTCATACCATTCCTTTCGAAGAGTATGACATACACAATGATCTCCTACAAAAAAGGAAAGGTTAATTGCCAACAGTCTCAAAAAATTCTACCTTTTCCGAAAATCCATTTGTGCCTAATACAGAATCTTGCAACTAGAAAGAATCTGAATGTTGAGCAACAATCTAATGTTAAAGAAATTATAACAAGGAAACAAAACAACCCTTCAACTCCACTCCATTTGTTCCTTACAAGAAGCATTGGCACAGGAAAAACCCATACTGCAAGAATTATTTTCGATGCACTTGTGTTTTTCTATGACAAAGAACTTGGCAGTGACCCATTTAAAAAAAGGGTCTTAATGTTTCATTCATTTGAAAGGAAGCATACCATGCTAATGGAATTACAGTTCACTCTTCCTTTAAACTTCCGTTGAGTTGCACAACATTGCTTCTGTTAAATTCAAATATGGTAGATCTTTTAAGCAAAGACTATGAACAACTTCGAGTATTGTTAATTGGTGAAGTTTCTCTAATAGGGTCTCGAATTCTCTATAACATTGACAAACGACTACGCGAAATCATGCACACACCAACAAAACCATTTGGAGGTATTGATGTCATCTTTTGTGGCGATCTCTGTAAGGCAGAGCCTGTCCATGATTCTTGGATTTTTTAATTTCCAAGGTTCCATCAACATAAATTTCCCTATAGCTTTTGGACTAACTCTATAAAATATTATGAACTAAAAACCATTGTTAGGAAAATAGATGAAATATTCATCTCAATCTTGAATAGATTAAGGATAGGAAAGCAAACATTTGATGATATCTAATACTTGAATGAACATTTCCATAGACAACCATCATTTTATCTGTCGTTCCCCTTTCTTTATTATTGCAACAAATATGTGGAACAACATAACTCTAAAATGTTGTCCCTTGTAACTACACAAGCATTTACTTTTGTAGCAATTGATACGAAAATTGAACAACTTGAAAACTTTTCTGATGGCCATAAAAAAATAAACTGCCTTCCACAGTCGCTTTGAAAAAAAACATGCTTGTCAAAATAATTGGCGGAAACTAGTCGATTGAAGATGGCCTTGTCAATGGTGCTAAAGGAATCTTCAAACACTATTCTGAATCAGAACCTGACATTGTATGGATTGGTTTTACAGACCCAAAAATTGGATCAATTGCAAGGGCTTCTATGAAACATATTTTCGCTAGTTCCATCATGGGAAACTAAACACCTATCAAAAGAATAACAACACAAATCTCCCTTGGAAAGAAAAGAAATTTTATCCAGGCACAATTTCCAATTAAATTGGCCCATGTGCTCGAACAATTCACATAGCACAAGGCTTGACACTAGAAAAATTGGCATTCGTTCCAAAGGGAGTCACAAAACATGGCCTTGTTTACACTGCATTGTCTCATGTAAAGAACAATGAATGTCTATATCTTATAAATAAGCTACACCAAAAAAAATTCAGTTTCATCAAAAGTGGTTGCTGAATTAAATAGATTAGAAAATGATGCTCCCTTGCAGTTTGAATATGGGTTCAAATCAATCAAATCTCATTCACACATATCCATTTCTTCACTTAACACATGCAGTTTGGTTTCACACATTGACGATGTTGCAAACGGAATTGAACTGATCCAATCAAACATTCTATGTCTGCAAGAAACTCACATGCATATGCCTCCCAAAAGTGTTGTGGTTGAAAACCATTACAATTGCATTGCAACACATTCAGTGCATGGCCTACTCAAGGCAATAAAGAAAGATATTATTGTCCTCAAGACAATTACTCAGAATGAAACATCAATTGAGGCAATTGTCACTAACCTCAAGCTTCCTAACAATATTCTAAAACTTGTAAATATTTATAACAAACCAAATAACATTGTTGACAAATTGTTACATGTCTTCAATTCCATTTTATCGGAAAATAACGACGAAGCACTGGTTCTAATAACTGGTGACTTTAACATTGACATGTTGAAAGAAACCCCATCAAAAAAAAAATATTAATGTTAATGCACATGAACAATCTAAAATTAAAAACAAACTATGGTTCTGTGATTAACCACTTTTGGACAAATATAGACACTGACAACATTTCATTTATTGTTTTTGATGCATATTGGTATGATAATTTCACTATTGTTTTGTCAGTCCCCTTTACCTCTATATGATCTTCCTTTGCAATTATTTTCCCAGTTACATCTTTTTGTGCCATTTGCTTTCTTCTTATTTATTTTTTATTTTCTGGTACCATTAACAATTCTGAATATTGACATCTTTAAAAGACTCAGCAATTTTTGCAATGGAAAGTGGCTCTTTCAAAATATCAACTAAACAATACTTCAACAAACATCTATTTTTTACAAATTCATAACAACTCATAGATATTCAATATGTCAAGCATACAATATATTGAAACAACAATGATCAATATCTTGATACCTTCCAACTTTTTATGTAATTTCTTTTTAATATAATTGTTGACGCACTTTTACTTCGACCAGGGTTCAACACTTAGCATCCACCAACAAATTCCACAATCCACAAACACCAGCCCAAAAGGGAGTAAATCCCTTTCGGCAAACACCTACAGAGCAAATGAAGTCTCACCCGAAGTATCTATGGAAACTGTAGGAACCATACTTCATGCAGGACAGAAGGGGAACACTCGACAACCAATACATTCATCATTATGTTTTGTTACAGAACAATGACAAACCATAGCTTCGACAAGTTCATAACATCGACAGATTCCATTACTTATCCATATTAATATATTTGCATCCAGTTTTCATACAACTAAACCCATCATGTATTTGCTTATCTATTCAACAGAAGAAAGAACACATACCCCATCACAAAACATTAACACACATAAATACACGATGTTTTAACATGGACACCCATCTGGGAAAAACCACGGAAGTGCTTGTCATTTTTATTAAGAGTTGCATCCAAATAAGCACTTCAGGTAAGACTTACAGATTTCTTCATGTATTACAATGGATTTGCGCACAAAGCCTGCAAATCAACGACTCAGATTCTCCAACATATCTCTGACAGACACAATGGATATATTCATTACAAACTACAAAAACTCGACTATCTCTAGTGCTCGTCTCTAACCAAATATGTCTAACCCAAAAATTCCTTTTTAATACATATTTATAGGGGGCACTAAGCTTTCCCCACTTCCACTAACCCAATAACTTCCTAACCAACTAATTATTACAATGTAGACCAATTCTAACTAACTGAATCAACTCCGACCTTTGACACGATCAACATGACCATTTTCCCCATTTCCTGGCTGCTTCATGGGAGTTGACTACATCGCTGAACTGGTTCGGCTTTGTCTTCGTTCATACCAAAACTGTTACTTCAAAAATGGTACCGCCAAAACGCTAGGCCCAAAAATAATGCTTTTCCTGCTTAAGCTCATGCATAGAAAACTGCAGTACATGTTGGCATTTGCACCTCCTATGCTTTGCATTTCTGACACGCATATGCCATTCTCGCTTTGCAAACTGCTCCATGCTTGAATTGGTGTTACCTTTCAAAACTTGTAGAGTGTCTGCATTTTGATTTACAGTTGTTGTTTTTCTTTGTCCTATACTTATCTTCCTGTATGAAACATATATCGCAAATCTTTTTTATCTTTTCAGATTTCATTGCTTTTGCAGATTCCACAATATTCGCTTAGCGTTCCGAAAAAACGCCAAATAGCAAACCCTAAATTTTTCCAGGAAAAGGCAATTGCAATGACAACGGAATCAAACAGCCCTTCGATGGAAATAATTTTATCTTCTCCACAAGATCTTCCAGAGACCAATACTATTGCAACAACTCCATCTCCTTTGAAAGAGACCACAACAAACACTTCGAAGAGGTGATGCTCTCCTACACTAGTTGCATTGCTTTTGATTTTTCATCTGAATAGATGGTCTCCTTTCCTGGCTCAGATACTGGTATATCGTTTGATATTTTTGTTCCTCGTTAGACTATACTTGTTGTAGGATTTTCATCACATGCTTCAAAGTTCATTGAAATTTGTTTTTCTCTTGTTTGATTTCAATTTCAATATGCATAGAGATTAAAGCAGATGAGAGCTGAGCCCTCATCTGTAATACAACTATGCACAGTTTCACATATCAATGTCTTTGAGGGTGATATCTTAGTTGTTTATGGACCTGCACAGAATCGTGGTCAGAATTATCTGGTAAAGACAAATATTCTGCATGCATATCTTGTCGATAAAGACGGCTTGATGACAATCACAGTTACAATTAATGTCAGTTTGATAAACCAATTTGGCGGCTTGATTTTTCCTGGAAAAAGTTTCAAAATAGCTGGTTTTGAACTTAAAAAAAGGGGCCAGTATGACCATGGATATTCCATATACACAATAGCAATATTACCAACCACTATCATTGAAACAATTGAGCTAGTATGCAAAGTGCTTTGTCTCCCACCAGACGTGACAATTTCTGAGCTGGTGTCATCGGAGGAGACATATGTCATTGGATTTGTTGCAATCATGGTTGTAGGATGTCAATATAACAATAAACAATTGGATTTTTACATAAAATACAGTGAAAGTGCAAATGACTATGCCACTGTAAAGTCATTCTTCTCTGGCAAAAAAAAGCTTATTTATTTAATTAAGTTTTTTTCCCCAATGTAGCTGCTTTTCTTTTTTTTCCTGTATAAAAATAAGTTTTCCAACAAGAAAACCTACCTACATCCATTGTTTATGATTTCCACATCTGATTTTTCCTTGCTTGTTCATGCTTAGTTCCAGGTCAATGAAACCTATAAAAACTTCTTCCTCCGAGTACAATAGCACCTTGCAGTCGACGAACCACCTCTTTATTTAATCAAAAACATTGTAATACCCGGGCCAAAAGGAATTCATTTGATGAATACCTCACAAGTGACATTTTTTTATCCTCTCAATGATGAATCGACTATCCATAATTTGCTTCCAATTGTCAAAGCAAAGACACAGGTCAGGAATCAACAACCACTACTGCTCTGTCATTTGTAATGATATTTTCAAAATGGTTTCCAGTTAACCAGTTCTCTGCTGTTTTCTATGCTTATATTTTATAATGTGGAAACAGACCCTAAAACTCATCAACTTCATTAAATTGCATTTGCAATGTGTTTCCCGCATCACCATTGTTATTGATTTTTCTTTGCCTTCCAATATAAATCATATCTGAAACTTTTTTCTATTTCCAATTACTATAAAGCAACAACAATTACTTGATCTCTTATTGGCTAATAGAAACACAAAACTGTCACTGAAAAACCATATAACAATAAATTTAACTGGTTTGCAAAGGTCATAATCCAAGATCATTTGCAATATAAATTAGTTGTTGTCTTTGACTTTCATGCAGCATCTAAAGAAGAGATTTCTCGCTGCACATGTACAATTGCATTGGTTTCAACTCCATTCTCTACTTCTTTAGTGTATGCATTCCATTACAATTTACATTGAACTAGTTTGTTTCAATTTCAATTGATAAAATCAATTTATTTGTTTCCACAAACTAGACAATATGAATATTTCATTCAAACATGTTTCTTGCCCTTTTCCCAATACAAAATACAATGGACTTGCAATTTCCATTAATGCCTCAAAAAATGTATTTTCCCTCAATCGTTAACATTAACAACTTAATAACACTTCTTTCCATAATTGGTTTTAATACTTCTTTTTCATGTGTTTCCCTTGCTACAGAATTTGTATCTAATCATATTTAATATAATGTTTTTTGTGCCTTTATTTTACAAATTGCAACAAATATATGGCATGCTGAAAATAAAAAATGCATTTGCGCCTCCATTTCAATTCAACTATGCCGAATGCAAGCTGGCCATGATTCAAAATGCCACTTTTTGCTGGTTCTGTAACCATGAAACACCAACAACACATTAGCATATTTTACATTGCAAACTGGATACGGAGGAAGAAATGATCGAATGCACATTACGAGGGTCACAATGATAAGAAATATGCCTGTTCATTGCAGTTGTGTCATATGACCAACACTGCAAAAAAAATTCATCGACTATCTTTAGTCTTTGAAAAGTCATCTATCAAGGGCTTTACACTCTGGCAATGAACAACATAATTATTGATTTCAAAAAATTCTAAGAACAAGGTATGATCAAATCTTGCTACCCTTGAACAACATCCAAATTTGCGAAATTGTTTTTGAACATGTTTCTTTTCAAATTCCCTCACAGAAATAAAGATTGTTGCACTTGTTTTTTTCCAAAACTAGGTTCAAACTCCACTAAGCTCAAACACAAAAATATTACTATTAAAAAAAAACTTCTTCTCTTATTTGCAATGACATTTCCTTCAACTTGATATTTGCAAAATGTGGCGAATGATTGCTTCAAGCTTCTTCACTCTTGAATCAAATTTTGCATAACATCTACACTAACTAGTTATATCATCATTCCATATCATTTTTCCTGAATGCATACTTATGACCAGAAGCTTATTTAGGCCTAAAAGATATGCTTGCAAAATGTCTTATAAACTTGGTTCATCAAAATTCCCGCTGTGTTCTAGCTTAACAAACAAGATTCATGCATGTCATTATGTTGTGCCATTGTCTTCGTTTAGAGTATCTCAATTAGTAGTGACATTGAATAAATCCAAGTTTTGTTGTATCTGAAGCCATCCATTAATCCATTATGTTTGACTCATAAAACAAATCTTTGCTGTCAGTTACAGTCATTGCTTATATTGCAGTATGTTATGTTCTCTATTGAATACATGCTTGTTGAAAAAGCTTAACTAAATACCTAGCCAATGCTTTAAAAATTGTCTTTCAACTCAGTATCTGAGAATCGTCATGTCTTCTAGCTAATGACTAGGCATTAGTTCTTCTACTCCGACAGTCACATTGTCTTCGTAATGGATATCTTCGCTATTGGTATTGCATGTTGCATTTGCATAGCATGCTTTCTTTTTTTCCCATTATA
Organism: Larix kaempferi; assembly: GCA_027924585.1. NCBI lineage: Eukaryota > Viridiplantae > Streptophyta > Pinopsida > Pinales > Pinaceae > Larix > Larix kaempferi. The sequence continues at coordinate 10,789,913 of BSBM01000931.1, forward strand.
TGCTTGTTTTTGACATCTCCGTTGCAGTATCCAAACACTACATCGCAAACAGTGCTTTCAATGTGCTCCAAACATTGATTTTATTTTCCCTTTGAAACCAAAGATGAATATTGATATTGATACACTATTTCACTATGGTAAATTTACCTTGGAGTTTACACATATTCATGACACAAACTGAAATTTTTTTCTTCCATGCTTTCTTGCACTATTTATTGTCATTGACATTGTGGTTTTGCATTACTTGCACTTGCTTGACATCCATATAATTGAACTTAAGATAGTAATATTTTTTTTTCCTTTAACCTGTCAAACTTGTTACCAATTGTTCAAATAATTGACATCATGAACATGTTAGTAGTGCACCGCTCTTTTCTTATGCCGTGTCATTGCCATTGTACATGTATGGCTTTAGCTTTCTTCAATGAATATTTTCATTGAATGTTTATGTTGTTTCTATTGATAAAAAAAATGACAATATGTTGAAAGTAACACGTTTTTTTTTTTTAACCATGGGAACAGCAACCTCCCAAGGGTATATCCAACAGCCCGCAAGCCAGATATACCAGAAACTTGTGACTCAGCAAGGGCCGAGACGTCCCGAGACCCTTTATCCCAAGGGAGAGCCTCTATCCCAAGGGTCGCCTACCCTTCGAGCCTTGTCATAGCGGGCCAATGAGCAACCCTACCCCCCACCGGTTTTGAACCTGTGACCTCCTCAGAGATAACACATGTTCTTAACCATTAGGCCCACTTAGGTGCTCTAAAAGTAACACGTTTTTTATAATGTATCTTTCATTTTTCGTGGGGCGGGGTTCATCAAAAGTATGCAGTGTGGGTACTCTTTGGATGTGGAATTGAATTAACACGTTTTTTAATGTATCTCTCGTTTTTCGTGGGGCAGGGTCCAACAAAAGTATGCAGTGTGGGTACTCCTTGGATGTGGAATTGAATTCTGCATCCAATGAGTGCTACCGCTCGAAATTTGTGTAAAACCATAGGGCAATAAGTTGAAAATAGGAAAACAAAAAGTAGTTTTTGTGTCTTTCTTTCAAAATTTATAATATTATTTTAACTATTATTTTATTATTTTTCTTAGGAGGCTCATTTTAGACCTCAAATCTCCTCTAATGAATACAAATCACATTATATGTTGCAATTGTCCTGATCCTTGCATAAACAACCTTAATGCATCATCCAAAAAACATTCAACGAAGATTTTCTTAATACATGACTACATAGTTGTAGAACTAGTAGACTCTGTTCACTAGCTCAAAAAAGAGAACTGGTATAAAAGATCTGAGACATAGAACAAAACTTTGTTTCTTGGTCTTTTTTCTCTGAAGTAGTATTCGATATGCTTGAGCAATAGTAGCAGACAAAAATATTTTTTGCATTTTCCAACATTGTTTATGACCAAAGTTGTCAAAAATGTGCCTATGATCAAAGTTACACACTAATTAGATTAGATGTCAAAGCAATCTACATATTTCAACTAGTGATTTCATATGAAAATAGCCATAAGCAATTATGCATATATGTCAATTGAAAAAGATCTCATATGCTATACACAGTTGTTTAAGCAAAATAGGAAGCAAAACAACATACTTTACACATACACTTTCCACAAGAACAACACCTTCTACATTTTAGTAAACCAGCATAGATCCAAATCCTAGGCTCTATCAAGGGTCTAGAGGGATAAAATTTCCGGAGGTGCAAACCTCTCCTTGAATAGCTCCAATACCTGAGCCACATAATCCTAAGCTCTAAAGTCTCTAGTTTAAGTCTCATATTTACTTTTTATTTTTGTATTATTATTTTTTGTTTATGGCCAACATAATATTTATTACTTTTTATTTTGTATTATTCTTTTTTGTTTACTTTGTTTTATTTTGTTACTCCACAAACACTCTAAAATCTCATATTTACTTTTTACTTTGTATTAAAAGTAAAAAGTAAAGTCTCTAGTTTAAGTCTCATATTTACTTTTTACTTTGTATTATTATTTTTTGTTTATGACCGACATAATATTTATTACCTAATCCTAAGCTCTAAAGTCTCTAGCTTAAGTCTCATATTTACTTTTTACTTTGTATTATTCTTTTTTTTGTTTATGGCCGACATAATATTTATTACTTTTTACTTTGTATTATTCTTTTTTGTTTACTTTGTATTATTTTGTTACTTGACAAACACTTAACAAACTCAACAAACACCACATGTTACAAGATCTCCCTCATACTGGGCTGTAGATTGCCTCTCGGGCACAAAAAACTTTGCATTTGATACACAATGTCCAATCAGAAAAATAAAAAACACTTGAGTTACAAAAACATTTGTCCAAGTATTTGCATAGCAACGATCTCTGAATATTATGGAACTATTTACATGATCATACTTCCTAATCTAATATATGTTTTCTTCGCATCACACGAAGAGTGACCATTGCACTTTTCTTAAACAATTCTCGTTTTTATGAAATCCATGATTGTCAGCTTTGTTTTTTGTCAATTGTTTTTTCATATGCCTTGCCTTTGCCATGAACTAACTTCGTTTCCTCTTCACAGATAAAGACCTACTACATCTTCATCAAAACCTTGAGGCACGAGTTACTCAATTGCATATTGCTATCTGCACATTGAGTTTATATGCATTTTCACGAGGCACTGCCAATATAACACCTTCAATGTCATTTGCACTGTTTACTCTAGCTTCATAGCATTGAGTGTCTTGCTTTAATAAAGTATGCAAGTATGCAAATATACATTGTCATTGGAAGTTGTCTGTCAAAAAAAATGCTACTGTGAATTTTCAAGATTGATGTATATAGCGTTTAAACATGTTCTTCTATTACTGAACCATGACTGATGAATTTAGTCAAACTGGAGCATATCTGTTATTAGACATTGAATTTTATTCAATATCTGAAACATAACTATTATTAGGTATTGAATTTTATTCAACTGGTCATTGTTATTGCCAACAACATTCACATCGACTATTAAAACTCACAATTGGATGAGATTCATAACTGGGATCGAGTTCATGTTTTCTTTAAAATCAACAAACATGCCATTCTGCAATTTGCAGTTGAAACGTATCATCTTTAAAGAGTTCTTGTCATTTTCTTATGGTTTTGCTTATGCTCATGAATATTCATATCATGTTTGTTTGATTTAATGGAAGTAGAAAACCAGTTCAAAAAAAACAAAATTTACTTTCCAATAAAATTTAAAAATTGAAATAAAATAAGTGCAGGAAAGATAATGCTTACTGTACTAGGAACACCAATCTTCTGTGCTAATATAGGTATTGATTTTGTCACTTCAACCTGCCTAAAAAAATAAACTTGTGGAAAAAACACTAGATTCTTGCTTACAACATGGTTTTCTTACCTTGTTCAGATCATGTTCCTATTCAGTTCCACTGCACTGTGCATTTTCAATATCCTAGATGGTGTGTAATGTTTTCACTATGGAGTATTGTTAGCCTAAAACAGACAAAACCAAAAAAACACAGTGTATGAAAACATACACGATTTGTAGGATCTGCCTCTCCTCATAGCTTATGGCCATTCAATGAATATGTTTTAGATTATGTCCTTTTTACATGTTTAAAATACATGGTTTTGTTGCAGATCATGATATTTCCCTGACCATTGTCTATTTCCAATGTGCAGGTACAAACACTTGTCAACATTGTCAGAATATCGACTATATTAATGTAAACATCAATTTTGCACATGTTCTCCATCCTTCCTATTCAGATAGCGGGCAATTTTCCTTTTTGCCACTTGCATTGGTGAACAAAGTCCCGGAAATTTTTTTACCCAGTGCACAAGCACAAGCAATTGGAAGATATTTTTGGAAAAATTTCTGTAGATTTGACTTCTTTTTTTTGTCTACAAAAAAACTGCATTGGAATTTTTTTCCCTGTACATGATTATACTTTTTCAATTTTCAATGACTCTATTGTAATTATACATTTGGAAGCAAACATCATTATGGTAATGCAGATGTGTCAATGAACTTTGCAATTTACTGGATTTCAAATTGTTTAATGCATTGCAACTATTACATATGAAGATGGCTAGCTCTGCAATAGTAAATTTAGAAATACCAAAACTAAAAACACACATAAATGCATTAAAATTCAACATATATATTGGAGGATAATATGTTGAATATTTACCTATGTGGTGAGCTGCATGGAGCCTTATGCAATTCCAAGCTACATGCATTGAAAAAAAAATGGAAAATTGATTAACTGTGTTTGCTTCCTCTGCTTCTGCTTATTTAAGGCTACATCTACGTAAACATTTATAGACCATCACTGTGGATCATCCTATACTATTGACTATTATCGATTGGATGCTTCAATTAGCTCTACTCCAGCCTTTAAGTTTAGCCACTCGAAAAAAATTTCGTAACCAAATCCTAAACCCCTGCTGTCTATACTTGTGCATTATATCCGCATCTTAGATTGTTGTTGTCTCCTCGACCTAAATTGATGTTGCTCCCATGACATTTGTTTATAGTAGCTTATGCAACTAGCTTTTCTTCCATGACTTGAACAACTTATTTGTCCTTTATGATACTAATATCCTTCAAAGTGCGCAAGCTACAACATAAAGACAGACGAATTTGTATATGCTAATTAAACGTGTCAAATAAGACCATAAATTAATTTCATCATAAATTCTTTCAAACTGTATGGAAGAAGAATAAAACTGTTTGTAAATGGATTGATTTGATCCATGCAATGATAGCATGGCTAAAAGACAAGAAGATAATTTATCATATTTTTAAGTAGATTCAGGGGTTCTCATGTCTCAGTTATTTTCCTCTAATATGGTTTGCTCTTATGAGCAGGTATTTCTGGGTATTTCCAAAATTTATGATGTAATATTGGGCTGAAATCCATTTATATTATGGTAAATTCTTTTGATTCCACTATTTCTCTCCATCGTTATATCCAATTCAAAGTGAGGATCCATGTGGCACCTTATCACTTAATCTATGAGGGTAAGCATCTTGAGGATCATCTCATACTATTAAACTATAACATTTTGAAGGATTCTACCATTTTCTTGGCTATTCAATTGCATGGAGGAGTTGTAGGTAAGGGTGCAACCTCATCATCCAAACTCCTATTCAAAGATGTGGTGAAAAATAAGTTAGCTACTCCATCTGACTTAAATGTTTCTTGGCCTCTTGCATAAATAGTATTAGACAAGTTATAAGAGATGCTACCAATAGTAAGTGTCTTGGCAATAAGTTAGTTATATCCATTCCAACTAAAAAAATTAGAAAGTGATTTGAAGGTTTAATGGTTATTGACCTACTTCTACCCACATGTACAAGTGGATACATACCAATTGGATGGATAAGTGTGAGATATGACTTGTTCTAAAGGATTTTTTATTGTCTATTTTTTCAATCATGATGTATATCAAAAACTAATGGAGGATGGAACTTGTTTCAAAGGAAGAGCGAGATTGTATATAATGCTATGGTTTCTGGAATTTGATCTTAACACTATGTCAATTACCAAAACTCATGTATGGGACTATTTTCCCAATTAACCATTACAATTTTGGGATTTACATATTTTGGAGGATATTAGGATTACTTTGGGAAAATGATATTTAAATAAATGATAATTTATCATATTATAAATAATGGCAAATATAAGTTTTTTTTAATGAGAAGATAATGAGGAAGTCAACTTTCTTAGAAAATTGGAAGATGGATTTAAATGTTTACCATGATACAAGCTGTCAAAAGGGAAAGGTTTAGATAAATTTCCATGCATTCATTCACCTATTAACTATTGCCATCAATTCAACACAAATTTACTTCAATAATAACATTATGTTTATTGTCTGACAATGCTAATCACATAATTGTCAATGTCCTATATTTTATGTCCATGTGCCAAATAAATTAAAATTCATAAATCAACACAAAACATTAAAGCCAACTCATTGTCAAATGTTCACATCTTCTAATTGTCGTACACACAGTACCATATTAGCCAAGGAAAATAAATTGGATATATACCCATCCTTACGTAAATATTTCCATGATGCTAACATGAAAATAAGCATTGCCCATCTCTTCATAGAATACACTTGTGATAAAAGAACATCCTAGACAAATATATCTACATTGATAAAACTAACATATAATTAAAGTTAAAAAAAATTAACTAAAACATTTGCATGAAATTATAATAAGAATATGTTTTCCAAACATTCATTCTAATACCCCCCAATTTCATACATGCTGCCTCGACAACTGCAATGTCGAGGACGTCGCCACTTCGTGGCTCTTGTTCATATGTATTTCCATGCACGTTGATCCATAGTAAGTATTGCTAAAGTTACAACATCATGATTCATTCTCCAAGTCAAATGTTTGTGTGTCAATATTGAGCCTCATGTGTTGAGGTAGTTCCTTATAGGAGCCTGAGTTGGACTCGAGAAAATTGGAGAAGAATATTGAGTTGGACTCAAGAATGGATAAGCTTCAAGTGTTGAGGCAAGTGCTTTGTACATCAAAGTGATGATGTTGTACAATCTTGCTAGTTAAGGATTGTTAGAAAAACATGATCGCAGAGCAATAACAATAAATAGAAATGCAAATATAATCACACACACATTACAAGAGAGACACAGATATATCGTGGTTCACCCCAACTTGGGCTACGTCCACACTGAATTTGCCAGTCCTTATTATTATTATCGCCCAGCAAGGTGAAGGGATACAACCTACAGCACAGCCGCTGCACTTCCTCTTCACTATCTCAAAGTCTCTCTCCTGATCTTAGAGATCTTTACAATGCATAAAACCTAATACATCAACCCTAGCCGTATTAGAATGTCTTTCTTTTATAGGGAAAATACAATGGGAAAAATACCACGGGATACCCAAAACCATGGGCCCGCAAAACAGCTGGCGAAAACAGCCCCAAACCCCTAAAAATGCAGAATGGGTGTACAGTCCTCCGGGGTGCACGGCTAAGATAATATCATCTATGAGACTGGAATAGCTGGCTCCACAACCAACAAGGATAAGGTCTTGTGTGTCAAGACAGATCCTCATGTGTTGAGGCGATGCTTTTCATGTCGAAGCATGTATGGTGTGTGATGTACTACTAACCATGGTTGAGCTATTAAGTCTCGAGTCTAGGGACTATCCACCTCTAGAGTGAATTACTTTAGCATATAACCACTTGGAATGATAGTAGAACAATATGATCACATCATTGGGAAAATATCCTTTGTATATTTGATATGATAAATTAATTAAGATGGCACATGTGGACTATGCAGATAAGACAAGAGATAAAGATAATATGTGATAAGATATGAGAGATTTCTAATTGCACATAAAGACTTAAATTAAATAAGAGAGAATTAGAATTGTTAAACTTCAGTGATATTAACAAAGAAGACTTCAATCAATCAAAGGAGAACTCGAATTGTTCACTACAATGGTGTTAACAAGAAAGACTTCAATTAAGAGAGTTAACTAAGTGATAACAAAGAAGATCTAGTTAACTAAGCGTTTTGCATGACGACACTTATGTTAAACTAAAAGATGACACTTGTGTTAAACTAAAAGGCGACACTTGAGTTGTGACACTTGCATGACGACACTTAAGCTATCCACCTAACTAAGTGGGAAAGCTTTCAATTAAAGGAAGAGTTCATCCTGAAGTTAGTATTGTGAGTTAAAGCCATTGCATGAGAAGTGGGGTGCAATTTTTCCATGCAATATTGATGTCTCCAAGGTTGGATAGAATTCCTTTGAAGTAAATTTGTGTATGTGACCAATATTAGTGAATTGGTTGAGTAGAGAATTATTATTCCGAGTCTCTCTTCTTTATCTATCTCTCTTGATCTATAAATTACACCGGGGTTGCTTGATGTAAAACACATTCTCTACTATCTATCAATATATTAAGGAAGGTTTTGCTAGGGTTTTCTCCCTCAAGTCATAGATGGTTTCCCCAGGGTAAATTTATCTGTCGAAAGTGATTGCTTATGTTCATGATTGTTATTTGATTTCAAGTGCTATTGTATTTTTGAATTAAAGATTAAAAATTAACATGGTATCAGATCCCAAGGCATGAAAGAGCTAAGTTCAACAATCAAGCTTGAGCCTATGTATATCCTGAGTGAGCACAGTACTTGAAGAATTATGGCTTCAATATCAGTAAGACTGTAAGACCGTATTGAAGGAACTTCGAAATTCAATACCTGGAAGGTCGGGATCCTGAATATCTTGGAAGAGCATGATCTAGATGGATACATATCCAATGTTATTGAAGAGCCTACTTCTAATGCATGGCGCATTATCTTCAAGAAGAATCAAGCCAAATCAAAGAGAATCATTTATGATTCCGTGAAAGACAATTTGATGCCCGTGATTACTCCATTGAATATAGAAAAGGAATTCTTCGACACTTTGACAAATATTTATGAGAAGAAGGTGCCTAGTCAAAAGAGAGCATTGAAGAACAAGCTTCAAAATCTGAAGATGAAGAAAGACGAATTTGTTGCTTCCTTCTTCACAAATATCTCTCAAGTAAGAGATCAACTCATGAGCATTGGTGTGACAGTCGATGATGATGACCTTATACGGACTGTTGTCGATGGCCTTCCATCTTCATGGGAGACATTCTTGGATGTAGTAAATGGTCAAGAAGTGCAACCAAACTTTGAGATACTGTGGCATGATTACCTACAAGAAGAAGGGTGAATCCAAAGCAAATATGTTTCCTCCAAAGAAGAGAACCTTTCTATCGTGGAACAGATGAAGAGAGGAAAGAAATCCTTTTCTCACAATAAGTTTTCTCATCAAAAGGAAAATGATTACAATAAGAAATTTGATAAGTCTAAAGTAAAATGCTTCAATTGCAATAAGAAGGGTCACTTTGCAAGAGAATTTCATGCAAAGCAAAGAGGAAATTTCAAGGGTAGGTTCCATGTTTCTACTGCTACAAAAGATGAACCTACAAGAAATAATTCTTTCGATGATCAGGAGACAAAGAAGGAGTACTATATTGTCTCATCCCTATCTAGATCCATTACCACTAGTGTCAAGACACGGCTGGTGGACAGTGGAACATCCAAGCACATGATTGGATATAGGAGTGCTATCTCATATTTAAAGGAAAATAACTTCTCTTGTAAGGTAGAACTTGGAGATAATGCCACCTATTCGATCCAAGGATTTGGGTCCACTTCTTTTCAGTTGGATTCAAGAGATGTACTGCATGTTGATGAAATTTTGTTTGTCCCCGGATTGGAGAAGAACCTCCTGTCTGTTTCGGTTTTAGAAGATAAAGGATTCAGCATAATATTTATGGACAACAAAGCGCTCATGTGGCCTAAGAATGAAGACTTGAACTCTGCATATGTAATTGGAGTTAGAGAGGGAGGTCTCTACAAAGTTCCTAGAAAGCTCATTCAAGCCATGATCCATGACACAGTCATTCCTTATGAGTTGTGGCATAGAAGGCTTGGTCATCTCTATTTCAAAGTGCTACTTGGATTGTAGAAGATGGTAAAAGGTATGCCTATGTTTAAATATAATTTTGATAGTGTTTGTATAGGTTGTGCTCTTGGAAAGAACATCAAGAAGAGTTTTCCAAGCATTATCAAAAGATTCAAAGGGATTCTTGACTTGATACATTCCGATCTATGTGGTCCTATGCCAACACCATCCTTGAGTGGTTATTTGTACTATGTGATTTTCATAGATGACTTCTTCCGCAAGTCTTGGACCTATTTTCTGAAGGCAAAGAGTGAAACTTTTAACAATTTTCAAGAGTTTAAAGCACCGGTTGAGAATTAGACTGGAAAGCACATTCATGCTTTGAGATCTAATAATAGAGGAGAGTTTGAGTCTCATGAATTTAATGACTTATATTGAGATGTAGGAATAAGAAGACATCTAAATGTACCCTACAACCCCCGACAGAATGGGGTTGCTGAAAGAAAGAACAGAACAATATGAGAGGATGCAAAATCCATGATGTGTGATCAGGATCTTCCCACTTCCTTATGGGAAGAAGCCTCCAGCACTGTTGTTTATATACATAACAGAATTCCTCATGCTATCCTAAGAGAAAAGACTAATGAAGAGGTTTTCAATGGTGAAAAACCAGATGTTGGACACTTGAATCTTTTCAGTTGTCTTGTCTACATTCATGTACCAAGAGAGAAGAGGACAAAGACGAAGCCATCCGGAAAGAAAGGAACATTTGTTGGATATAGTGAATCCTCCAAAGCTTACAGAATATATGTTCCAGGAAAAAGGAACATTGAAGTCAACAAAGATGTAACATTTCATGAAGAGGTTTCCTTCAAGCGCTCCAAATAACTTCAGTGTGATTCCGATATGGAGGAGCATGAGACTCCCACGATAGAGGATCCAGCTTTTGATTCTCCCCTTTCAGATGTTGAGAGGGAGAATCCAGAAGAATCCGTAGATATGCTCAATCCTGAAGAGAAGTAGATATTATAGAAATATCTCTTGATGAACCTCTTGCTAAGAGGAGATCTGCATCGTGTCGAGACATTCTGCAAGAGGCAGAAAATCATGGAGCACCTCTAGGCTCATCTAGAGAGCGAAAGAGACCTGAAATGTTTTCAGTATATGTAGCACAGATGAGTCACATCAGTGATTCATAACCCTCTACATATGAGGAAACCTCTAAGCAACAAGTATGCAAAGATTCTATGGTAGAAGAATACAAATGTATCGTGAAGAATGGTGTGTGGGAAGTGGTTCCTAAACCTGACAGGAATTCAATAGTAACTTCCAAGTTGCTTTATAAAATTAAGCATGCAGCTGATGGAAGTATTGAAAAGTATAAAGCAATATTTGTGACCCATGGTTTCTCACAGACAGAAGGGATAGACTATGATGATACATTCGCTCCTGTGGCTAGGTCCACTACTATTCAAACCCTAATTTCCCTTCCTTGAGTTTTGGGTTGGAAACTTCACCAGATGGATGTGAAGATTGCCTTTCTCAATGGTGAAGTTTAGGAAGAGATTTACATACATCAACCTGAGGGGTTTATAGTTCATGGGAAGAATTCCCATGCATGAAAACTTAATAAATCCTTGTATGGGATTAAGCATGCCCCAAGGGCTTGGTATTCGAGGATTGATAGTTATATTCAGAGCTTGGGATTCTCCAAAAGCGAAGTTGACCCCAACCTATACTTCAATTTTGTGAGGAATCAACCATTTATCTTGGTTCTCTATGTTGATTACTTGTTCCTTACTGGAGAGGAGAAATAGATAGCTCGGTGCAAGAGGGAGCTCACTTCTGAGTTCGAAATGAAATACTTAGGTCTTATGCATTATTTTCTTGGTCTAGAAGTTTGAAAAAGGAAACATGAGATCTTTCTTTCACAAGGAAAGTACACAGTTAATGTGTCTCATAGATTTGGTATGATGGAATTTAAGTCCATGTATACTCCAATGGTGTCTAATCTAAAGAAGCTACATGATTCAGATTCTGAATCGGATCTAGTAGATCCTACCTTGTATAGACAACTCATTGGTTTCCCTCATATATTTGATACATAGTATACCAAACATATGTTATGCTATGAGTATCTTGAGTCAGTTCATGTTTGATCCAAGACATAGACATTGGATTATTTCCAAGCATGTGCTTAGATACTGCCAAGGTACTATTGCTTATGGACTAAGATATGCTTCCAGTGGTGGAGTGATGCTACTTGGAATAGCTGACTCAGACTGGGTGGTAGTATTGTGGACCGAAAGAGTACATCCAGATTTTTATTTAGCTTTGGGATCATCTATGATCTCTTGGTCCAGCAGGAAGCAGGGATTCGTAGCCCGTAGTACTATAGAAGCAGAGTATATTGTAGCTAGTACCACCTACCGAGAAGATGCCTAGATTAGGAAGCTACTTGTTGGGTTGTTCGGTGAGAAGCTTGAGACTGCTGTCATTCGCTTTGACAATAAGAGTTGCTTTAATCTCTGAGAAAATCTAATGTTCCATGACATATCAAAACACATTGAGATGAAGTATCACTACATCAAAGACATGGTCCAAAGAGGTGCCATAAGACTTCAGTGCATTTATACTAGTGAGAAAATAACATATATGTTGACTAAGCCTTTGTCCATGATGAAGTATAGGTACTTCTGAGACAAGCTTGGCATGGGAGAGGATGCCTCTCTCCCTAAGAGGGAGCGTTAAAGTTACAACATCATTTGTCCTTCTCCAAGTCAATATTGTGTGTCAAGATTGAGCCTCGTGTGTTGAGGTAGTGCCTTATAGGAGGCTGAGTTGGACTTAGGAAACTTCGAGAAGAATCTTGATTTGGACTCAAGAATGGATAAGATTCATGTGTTGAGGCAAGTTATTTGTACGTCAAATTGATGATGTTGTACAGTCTTGCTAGTCAAGGCTAAGTTCGTGTGTGTCAAGACAGATCCTCATGTGTTGAGGTGATGGTTTGCATGTCGAAGCATGTATGGTGTGTGATGTACTACTAACCATGGTTGATATATTAAGTCTCCTCTAGGTACTAGCCACCTCTAGAGTGAATTAGTTTAGCATATAACCACTTGGAATGATAATAAAACAAGATGATCACATCATTGGGAAAATATCCTTAGTATATTTGCACTAGTGGAAAAAGTCAAAAGTCCGACGAAAAGTTTTGACGATTTGTTGAATCTTGTCATTTCACATATCGTCGGAATTGAGACGAAAAGCCCAATTTTCATCAGAATTTCCACATCGGTATTTTGACTTTCCCAGCGTTCGTCAGAATTGCGACGGAAATTGTGCTTTTCATCACAATTCCGACGGTATGTGAAACGATGAAAATCAGCAAAACGTCGAAACTTTTCTTCGGACTTTCGAATTTGTCCACTAGTGTTGATATGATAAATTAATTAAGCTGGCACATGTGGACCATGCAAATAAGACAAGGGATAAAGATAAGATGTGATAAGATATGAGAGATTTCGAATTGCACATAAAGACTTAAATTAAATAAGAAAGAATTCAAATTGTTAAACTTCAGTGATATTAACAAAGAAGACTTAATTCAATCGAAGGAGAACTTGAATTGTTCAGTACAATGATGTTAACAAGAAATACTTTAGTTAAGAGAGTTAACTAAGTGTTAACAAATAAGATCTAGTTAACTAAGTGTTTTGCATGATGACAGTTATGTTAAACTAAAAGACGACACTTGAGTTGAGACACTTGCATAACGATACTTAAGTTAGCCACCTAACTAAGTGGGAAACCTTTTAGTTAAGGGGAAAGTTCATCCTAAGAGTCAGTTCAATGATTTAATGCACTGCATGAGAAGTGGGGTTCACTTATTCATGCAATATTGATGCATCCAGATAGAGGGTGAGTTCATCAACTCTCCCTCTCACTAAGGGAGTCATTTTCCATCATGCCAAGCTTGTCTCTAAAGTATACAAACTTCACCTTAGACAGAGGCTTGGTGAGAATGTCCACTATCTTATCATCTGTGGATAAGCACTAGAGATTCACCTCTCCCTTCTATACCATGTCTTAGATGAAGTGGTATTTGATCTCAATGTGCTTCAATATTTCATGAAATACCGAATTTTTTGAAAGCTTGATACAACTTTGATTATCACAATGTATCAAGGTTGTCTCTAGCTCCCGATCAAATATCCTTTCAAGAATATTCTGAAGCCACGCTGCTTCATGACTTGCGATGTTGGTTGCATAATAATCTGCTTATAATGTATTGAGTGCGACCGAAGTTTGCTTCTTGCTAAACCAAGATATCATGATTGATCCCAAGCTAAAGAAACACCCTGAGGTGCTCTTTCTGTCCACTGCACTCTGCCCCCAATCAAAATATACATAACCCTACAACCTCACTTCACCGCTTGAGACATAGCTCAGACCATATCCAACTGTACATTGTAGGCACCTCAACACATACTTTGTTGCAATCGAATGTACATGCCTCAACTCAACCATGAACTAGATCAGGGTCTTCACTACAAAGAAAATATCTGGCCTGGTGTTAACTAGGTACATCAAGGATCTAATCAGCTTCATGTACATCATGGGATCCATCTAATTTGAATCTAAATCGGAATCACTCATCTTATTCATATTTTCCTCCATATTTGTAGCCATGGACTTGCAGTCCATCATACCAAATATCTTCAAGAACTCGAGCGTGTACTTCCCTTGATTGAGGAAGATCTCATCTAGTGTCTGCCACACCTCTAATCCAAAGAAGTAATGCATCAGGTCAATATCCTTCATCTTGAATCATAGACCAACTCCCTCTTGCACTCGAGTATGAGTCTCTCTTCCCTAGTAAGAAATAGATCATCAACATACATAACCAAGATCAAAGGATCATCATCAACAACCTTGTAGTAAAGGTTGGGATCCGCATCACTCTTGGTGAATCCCAAGTTCATCAAGTATCCATCAATCCTGGCATACCAAGCCCTGGGTTCCTTCTTGAGTCCATACAAGGCCTTCTTTAATCTGCAAACATCGGACTCCTTCCCATGTATCACAAATCCCTAAGGTTTCTCTATGGATTCCTCAATCACACCATTGAGGAATGTTGTCTTTACATCCATCTGATGTAATATCCATCCCATCACTGAAGCAAGAGAAATAATATTCCTGATAGAAGTGTACCTAGCGATCAGAGAAAAAAGTCTCCTCATAATCCTTTCCCTCTTTCTGGGAGAATCCTCTTGCCACAAACCTCGTTTGTGCTTCTCGATGCTTACATATGTTGCATGCTTGATCTTATATATCCACTTGGAAGTCACCACTGACTTCCCCTCAAATCTTAGAACCATCTCCCACACATCATTCTTCACGATGGACTAATACTCCTTCACCATGGCATCCTTCCAAACCTGTTGACCTGCTGCCTCCTGATAACTAGAAGGCTCAGAATCAATGATGTGACTCATTAATGACATATAGATTGAGAACCTTTGAGGTCTTTTGATATCCTTGAAAGTACCCCTATGAGCTACATGCCTCTTTGCGTCCTTCAAAGTATCACAAAACCATGCTATCCTCTTACTAGTCACTGCAACATCTATAGGTAGATCCACTAGCTCTGTTGGCTCTACTGACTCCTCTTGACAATCTGAAGGATGAATAACTGGAATAGATGGTTTTGTAGCCTCATCCCTTGGATCCTCCTTCTCCTCACTATTAATATCCATGTGAGAATATTTGGACCTCCTAAAGGCTACCTCCTTGGGAGTCTTGTCCCTCAATATCCGGTGAGGATTCCTGTTCTGAACATAAACTATTGTGTTGGATTCTTCATCCCATAAGAACATGGGTAAGTTCTGATCATGAATCATCTCCTTCACAACCTCCATAATGGACCCATTCTTCCTTTCTGCAACCCCATTCTGCTGAGGGTTGTAAGGAATTGTCAAATCCCTATTGATCCTTACTTCCTTGCAGAAATAATTGAAGCCATTGGAAGTAAACTCTCCTCCATTATCAGACATCAAAACCTCAATCTTCTTTCCTATCAAGTTCTCTACCTGATCCCTAAACTCCTCGAAATTTCTAAAGACCTCATCCTTGGCCTTCATGAAGTTGATCCATGTCTTCCAGGAGAAATCATCAATGAATGTCACATAGTACAATAGTTCACCCAAGGATGATACTGCCATTGGTCCGCATACATCTAAATTCACAAGATCCAATATCCCCTTGGATCTACTTTCACTGCTCAAAAAAGAACCCTTATCATTATTTCCAAGTGCACAACCCTTGCAAACACCCTCATGCTCTTCCTAGAGCTCTGGAATACCTATAACCATATTCCTCAATGATGGAAAAGACCTATAATGCAGGTGAGAAAATATCTGATTCCATATCTCACATAAATGGATACTATCATGTACCAATGCTTGGGATGGACGTCCTGACAATCTATATAGTCCTCCCTCTCGAACACCAATCTCTCCTACTGAGTCTATGCTTGATCCCTTAGGCCATATAAGAACCTGACCATATAAAAATGCAACTCTGTAACCTCTATCCTTCAATGTTGAAATGGAGAGCAGGCTCTTCTTCAATCCTGGTACAAATAATACATTTCTCATGTGTAGAGAATCTCCAGACTCAAGATGAAAGGATGATGTCCCAAGTCCTTTCACTGCATACTTGGCATTTTCTCCAAGTTCCACATGTAATGTTGAGTCCTTCTCTGTCAAATATATGAGAGAATATTTGTAACCTATCATGTTCCTAGAAGCACCACTGCATACTAACCAGGTATCACTGCTATCTATAATAGTGCTTGTAAGAGCAGAGACAATGAAATACTCCTTCTGAAGTTCATATGCAATCCCATCAAGTTTTGTCTTCTTCTATAATGGATTCTCATCAACATCAATTGTTGATGCATGTTGCTTTTCCTTTATTTTGCTCTAAGGACACTGAAAATCATAGTGAAAAAATTTATTACAACTAAAGCACTTAACTTTTGAAAGATCCTTCTTCTTTTGTTCTTGAGCTGGGGTTGATCCTCTACCTGTATTTTTCTTCACAAAATTTCTTCTTCATTTTCCTTTTCTTGCATGAGATGCAAGAGCTTTATTTTTTTCATTCGGAGGTCTCTGCAAACTATTCTTAGACAATACTCTGGCTTCTTCTTGGACACAATCAACCCATAGTCGATCAAACTTGGGTAACTCTTCTCATCCACAAATGCTTTGCACAAATGACTCCCATGAAGAAGAAAGTCCATTAAGAGTTACTGTAATAGGTTATGCATCATCAATGGCATCTCCAATGGATTTGAGTTGATCTCTCAATTGGGATGCCTTGATAAATAAGTGGCAACTGAATCTGCTTTGGTCATCTTGATACAACAAAGTTGATTCCTCAAGGCTAATTTTCTGCTTGTGTTCTTACTCTCGAATAAACTTACCAAGGCAGCAATAAATTCTTTGGAAGACTTCAACTCAACAATGTGTGGAATCAAATGATATTTTACGAAATCCATCAAGATCCTCTTAGAATTTGCTTCACTCTTCTTGTGCTTGGATTTCTCCTTAGCACTTTCTGGTTCTGAGACATCTTCTTTTACATAATTCTGAATCTCATTTTCATCTAATATGAAGAGTATCCTGGTCTTTCAAGATCTGCAATTTGTAGCACCATCCAACCTATCTTCTACTCTAAGACTGGACACCATCTTGATACAAATTTGAAATCTAATCCATAAACCCTAGTACCAGCAAAATAGGTCAAAATTGAACTTTGACAAAACTGAAAACTAGCTCCACCAATAGATACGCCCTGCCAAGGTGACCTCCAGAACACTAGGTTCGAGTCCAACATTAGGCCAGAAAGGTCCAAACTTGGAAGCCCTAAGTTCAAACTTTTAGGGTAAAAAGTTGTTTAATGGTTGTCTTTCAAAACTTGGCTCCGATATCATGTTGATTTTCCAGATCTTATAAAAAAAATTAAGCTAGTACCCACAGGGATTTGAACTTGTGACCTTCCATTTGCAACTTCTCATCTCTTTTACTCATTACCAATTTGTCTACCCCTCGTGGGATTATAGAGCTGATAATTATTTCCTTATGATTTCGAACCATACTTTTCATCCCACAGTTATCATATAATAATTATAGACTAAAAAATTTCAACTTTAAATTGCAGTAGAAGCACGAGATCATAGAAGGAAACCATGCACAATAGAAACTAAGATTTTGCCCTAGGAAACCCAAACTTGGGAGAAAACCCATCAAATTTCTTAAGAACATATTTTCAAATAATAAGAGTACAACAACAACATGAAGAACCCTAATCACAAGGGTATGTCAACATCACCAGTGACATAGAAAGTGTGAACTTGATGGAGGAAAGATAGCGAACCCAAGAGAGAGATAATAACACTTCAAAAGACGTTCCTTCAACCTTTGCTAGGTCTTCTTAGACTTGCGCACGAGCTACTTGGACTTGGACAAGTTGGATGGATGAACAAATGAGGAGGCTGAGCACTTTATTTATATTCTTCAATTCACTTGAATTTCACTTTTGGGTCTGACTTGTATTTTTCATCCCTTCAATGTTGATTTATTTGTTGACTACTTTATTATTGGAATTCCTTCTTTCTTAAGAAAAGTTGTCCATGAATTATGATGTTATTCTTATCCTCACATGCACGTCTATTCACACATAGAGATCTATGTTGAATTGACCCACTAAGAAGTCTCAGACACTTATTAGTATGTCAATTCAACATTAGACCAGTCTTGTATATTCGACAAGGGGATGAAAGCCCCTATCAAATAAACAAGTCAAATATCTTATATAAAATAGATCACTCCATCACGGAGCAGGCAATGTGAGAGCACCCTGGGGCTAATATCCCCACACCATATGACTTAGGATAATGGGAGATTTTCTGCCTGTGGGTGGGCCATTCACCTCTAGCCACATGACTTAGGCCCCGAGGGTGAATGTATCAATCTTACTTGGTCAAATCAGCATGACCAATCTAGAAGAATGTCTGCCCGATGTTGCAACCTGGAGAAACAACAACACACATAACATGTTGTTCTAATTCCCTTGATTGTACCTTCTCTTTTGGCATCTAAGATCAATCTGCTTAGGCCTTCTGCTACCAATGAAAATAAGAAAGGAGAAATAGGGAAACCTTGTCTAAGGCCTCTTTGTAGCATTAAAGAAGCCCGAGGGTGATCCATTTACTGAGACAACACATGAAGTTGATGACACACAACCAAGGATCCAGTTAATAGTTTGCATAGACATGCCCATATACATAAGCACAAAACTAATGTACAACCTATTAACCTTGTCAAAAAAATTTGCAAGGTCTATTTTCATAAGCAGTGCAGGCATATTTTCAAATTTTATTATGTGTAGGACCTCTTGAGCTATACCAATTGCATCATATATTTGTCTCTTGAAAATAAAAGAAAATTGGTCTTTTATGATAAAACTAGACAACATGCAGCTCTTTAATTTGTTAGCAATAAATTTAGCATTAAATTATAACTGAGACTACATAAATAAATTGGTATAAAGTCTTCAAATGAAACAGGTGCATTCCTCTTAGGAATAAGAGCAATGAAAGTTGAATTTAAAGCTTTGTGAACTCTCCCTAATAGCATGGATTCTTCACTACTCTTAAAAGGTAATTTTCTAAAAGATCAAAGAAACCCAAGTAGAATTCCATTTTCTGGCCATCTAGACCCAAGATTTTAACTTTCTTGGAATATTGTAGTATGGTCTTTAGCTTTCCTTGGTGACTATTGCCTTTAGTTCCTCATTCATGCTTTGATCAAAGAGTCTCGAGAAGAGCCTTACTACCTTAATTAAATATCCAATGTTTGTATTCTCTTATTCTTTTATAGACAATGAAATTGTTATCTACAATGTCCATGAAATATGATGCCTTGGAGCCATCTACTAATCCAATTTCCCAAACAGTGTTAACACTTTTTCGATGATTAGCATAATTGAAAAAAAATGCATTGTTATCCTCTTTTGTTAACCAAGTGGCTTTGATTTTGAGTCTCTATTCAACATCTTCCTTGTCTAACAACAAATGTTTTATTCTTCCAAATATTTTAAGGATGCTAAATCTTCATCTGAAAAGACACTAGATACATTGGAACTAAGTAGGCTAAGAATATTGTCCTCTACTTCCTATAGGTCCTAAAGATTCTTTTGTTTTTGAAAATTTTCCCATGTATTCATTATATTCTTGACCTACTTTAGGTTATTTGCAAAGTGGTTAGAAAATGCCTATGTGGTCCTTGTATTTTTTTTCTTTATTTGGTAGTGGTTGGCATGTGTCAATAAGCCATAGGTGGTTGAGTGCAAACAAACCCCCTCCCCTTACCCCTATATTTGGTAATAATTATAAGGTACATGTTGTAGCAAGAT
Organism: Larix kaempferi; assembly: GCA_027924585.1. Classification (NCBI taxonomy): domain Eukaryota; kingdom Viridiplantae; phylum Streptophyta; class Pinopsida; order Pinales; family Pinaceae; genus Larix; species Larix kaempferi. The sequence goes on from BSBM01000931.1 coordinate 10,809,907, forward strand.
AAGACTCGTCTTGCTTGATTATTGATGCTTATGAGAGTTTTGTTTTTGGATTAATTATTGGCATAAGAATTATTGATTGTCTTTGACCCCACAAGCATACCCTTTCCTTAACTATGGGTGATTTTTTTGCATTGAGTTATCAAGTTGGTTAGGTGGTTGGTTAACTAAGGGTGACTTTCTTGCAACAAGTTTTCTCATGTAATTGAACACTCTTTCCTTGATATAAGTACCCATTGATAACCTGGTTGAAATTATTAAATTGTGTTTTTTTTTTCTTTTTAATTTTATGTAAATTTGGAGATCAATTATTTCTTTAGTTATTGTGTATTTTTTTATGTAGTGTTTGATGTTTTGAATTAAATATGATATATGTGAGTTACATTAGTCAACATGATGGATTGTACTTCGATAGTGATCATGTGGTTTTAGATTGATCCCACCTAACTTGTAAATCTTATATTTATACCCCACCTAATCATTGCCTTATGTTGCTAACACTTTTATAGTGTATATATTTTTTCATCGTTTATGCATTATGAGTATCAACATAGTTACTTTTAGAAAATGATTTAACGATTATAAATCAAAGCATATACATGAATTTTTTACACAAAAAATAGGTTGTGATGGAAAACATCACGTGCACTAGCTTTGGGACCAACTATGTTGACACTTCCAACATTCTCCACAAACTAGCTCTATACCTATCGTGGTCATCACTTGAATGAGACACTAGGGACGGAGAATAGGCTCTTGGATCAATGTGAGGGACCCACCCAAGTGTTAAAAGAGTTGATGGAAATGACCAGCATCCAACACAACATCTTATACTTGAATTATACAAAGAAATATTGCCAACATAGCCATTATGAGAGTCCAAGTAAAATATATATCTATGGGAGATTTGTTTAAAATTATGTCTCTTTTTCCAAATTAAAACTGGGTTCAATCCAAATAAGATTCCACGTAGATTAGTACTCGATAGGGCATACCACTTTATCTCTTAGAAGGGTGACTTTCTAGGAGATGGGGCTAAAGGATATATTTTCATAGAAGTCATCTTTAATGTGATCAATTCATCCTTGATGCTTCATAGGATGTTGACTTGCTCTTTGAAGAGGGAGACACTTTCCATGTCGTCAATCACGGAATTTTTTAACTAGTATTTTATTTATACGCCACCAAAGTAGTAATGTTATCTAACTCAACCCAAATGCAAACTTACTCTCAACAAACATAATTTCAAACTCTTCCTTTGCAATCAACTTGTCATTTTGAGTAAGAGTTGGGCCTTCCAGCTTCTTAACAACCTCAAAAAAGCAAATATATTTGAGACCTTTTGGCCTCCAATCCATCACAACTTGTTATCAATTCTTGAAGGATTTAACATATCATCGTCGTTTGATTTCAATAAATCCATTGTCAAAAGGGAGATTATCACTATGTCTTCGTTATCACTATGTCTTCGGGTGGGGCTCATAGACTTATCTTTGTAATAAAGGTGTCGAGACACATTTTATAGAAAACTCCATCCTTCATGAGTTCACTATTTAACATTTCCTAGAGGCCAAGGATTTCTTTAGAAATTCCATAAGCTTCATTTATAATTCCCCAAAAATCTAGGAATAAACCTTCATCCTTTATTCAACATTACTTGAGATTGCATTCTTTACGCCATACAATAACCCTTGAGTTTCCTTAACTTTATTTGATTTAATAGCATGATCCTTTTAAGTTTCGTCGTGTACTTGAGCAGTGAGAAGCTCAACAAATAAAGGATCAAGGTTAATTACCCTCTCCTACTCAACTACTATGTTTCTCAAATACTACATTCATGTTCTTGCTCACCCACTGCATGCTCTAATAATTTGATAGTAGCTTGATTCATTCTTAAAGCTACAGAAGGTTTAATATATTTAGCATCAAAATGAAATTCACTATTTTCAATGCCCTTTTCACCTTTAAACCTTACCCTAGTCATAAACAATTTCTTACTTTTATTGTCATATTTATAATGGTGGATAGTGACATAAACAACTTTAAAGGTTGGCATACTTTACTTCAACATTTCCTTTCCAATAATCTTAATAATGTTTATTTTGGCAATATCCCCGAAGGTAAGCTCTATCACATCCTGAATTAAGTGATTATTATCAAGGTCAACATGTTCAATATTCCCCTTGGATAATAATTCCTACCTATTTACGGTCCTCTCTCTTTTAGAAGGAATGGGAATAACATGTTATTTTTCCTTAGTAACCTTCTTAGGGATATTCCCATCACCGCCACTACTAAAAATATTATCAATTTTCATTTTTATTCCACCTCTATGAAGTAGTCTTATGAGTTGACACTAAAACATTTCCAAAAAATCCTCCTACATTACCTCCCCTTGAGTCAGAACTTATTTTTCCCCTTTGATGAGATGGCCCATTGGATTACTTGTAATTTTCAATGTCTTTCATAATATTTTTCCATGTTCCTCAAATGTTAGTATCAACTTTTGAACTTAATGGTGTAAGAAAAGTCAATGAGATTAAGGTTCTTTACCTTACATATAAGATATGTTCCCTGCAAATTTTCCCCATGCCAAACATCTCCTTTGATTGCAACATCCTCTTGATCTCATTGTCCTTGCTTAAGAGTCACAAATTCATGAAAGCATTTATTATATCCAAAGGAGCACAAATGGTTTCTAAAATGGTTTCTAAATAAGTGTTTAGGATCATATCTAGGGGTGACAAGTGCTCTCAACTTAAGGGATTCCAATATTCGATCCATATCATTCAAATGCAAAAAATCCTTTAAGAACATTCTAGAGAATAAAAAAGGTGCATATATGAATTGTTCTTTATTGAAATGAAGGAAATTTCCATGTTTGGCATATTTTGTGTGGCCATCTCTACCAAGAAGAATCAAATAGTAAAACAACTTTCCTTCAAAACCATATATTTTGATATAGTTAAATCTCTCTTCCTCAAAATATTGGCCATTCCCTTTTAGAAACTTCCATGCCTGAAGTGTTAGGGAATCAGGTTCACTTCCCAAAACAATTTGTTTTTCCTTCCTCACAAAACAATCTTGAATTTCATATAAGTGATGTTGGACTTTATGTTTCTAGAACACACGGTACCATAAATAGAGAGATTCAACATTCAAGTCCACACCTACCCTAATTGGTAAGCCTTCAAAGGTCATATTAAAAACAAGGAAAAGATTAACTATGAAGACATATAGAATCTCGTAGTCGTTGATACTCAATCAACTAGTGTGAAATCTTGTTTGAAATCATTTTGACTGGGACAAATGCCTATTTTTTAACAAAGTGTAGTAAGTGATGAAGACAACATTGTTGTACATGGATGTGGACTCATATCCAATCAACTAGGTGAATACCACACCACTTCTTTGCATGGGTCATCCAAGTAAACAATGTCCACCTAATACAACTTCCCAACCTCAGTTTTCCATTGTACCATGTGACTTATTTAATTGATGAATCCATCCCATTGATATTTAAGGAAAGCATCAACATCTAACATCTTAAAAATCCTCGTTAGCATCGGCATATAGAACATTTTTCTAAAAACAATAAGGTTGAGAAGCATTTAGACCTTACTCGCTTTATCCAATTTGGTCATTATATATTTGGAGTTATCCACACTCCACTCGAAAACTTCATACAAACCACAAACCTTTGGAACACGCCTTGTGCTTACCAATCTAAAGGTCAAATTATTGTTCATCGAGCTAGCTCATCTTCCGGTTTCTCCAAATGCCACTTGGAATTAGTTGACCAATGAAATGACTTGTTGCTACGGACCAATGAATTCACAGTGTCTCCATCAAATGGTTACTCCTTTTTCCTTGTTGGCATCTCTTAGTTGTACTTCAACTACATGAACACTTTTGCAAATCATTGAAGTCTTTACCAAGCAACGCCAATAGTACCAACCTTGATAGAGAAGTAAGAAAGGTGGTGGAATTAAAACTAAATTGCTACTCCTAGAGATGACTTTATAACCTTCAATAAAAAGGGGCATTTGTCATTCAATGCAGTGTGTGAAGTGCCAATAGCACCACATTCCTTGTATTTAACCCAAAAAGGCTTTCCTTTGAAAGAAAACACTTCACAAGATTGATCAACTGCAAAACTTTTGGGTTTAAGGCACTTTGGAAACCAATTTAGGGGGCGATAATATTTAATTGGAAGGGAAGAGGAGAAAGCAATGAGTTCTTTTCTTGCCATGGGTAGCAAAAAACATGTTAACATTTGGATCTCAGTGGGAGAGAATGACCCCTTGTGGGTTGATGAGAATAAATAAGGCCTTTCCTAGGGAAAATGGAGTAAAAAAGGGGATAGAATGGGAAGATATATAAAAAAATCAAAATCGAACTTCAATTAAGGGGTGAGGATATTTACAATTGTAAGGATTTATAATACAACATCAATGAGGCTTGCAAGGGTGAAATTATATAAAAAAAATGTTTAAGATGTTTCCATTCATAGCTAACCTCATCAGAATTCAGTTTATTTTCTTAATTAAGAGTTTAAACCATGATGTTTCTCCATTTGATAAGGACCAATCCAAAGAGCATCAAATTTGGCATGTAGTGATGGCTTCTCCCTATACGTGTTTCATAACAACACAATCTATCTTCTTTAAAAAATTTCATGTGGTGTTTTAATTTAAGTGTTTCTACATAATACTTTTATCATTCTATATAGTGGTCTAAGGTTGGATTCTATGTTTCTTTTAGTCTCAATTTTCTCGTAATTTTTGTAAAATAGTGATCTAAAAACTTCAGGATCTTTTTAACCATTAAAATTGTATGTGAAATTTGCATGTTAAATTTCATAAAATGCTTATAAAAAGACAATTTTTAAGTGCTTAAATAAACCATATAAGCAAATAAACAAGTATGCAAACCAGAAAAATGTAGACAACAGATGATAAAAGAGTTCACCCTTCTTGGGCTACGTCTCTAGGCCACTTCCAATGAGAAGGCCAATCTTATTAAGTCTTCAAAAACTTACATACATGAGTTCTGGAAACACTTCTGAGTTCTGTCAGTCAAACCCAGAAATAGATTGCACCACTGCGTTCCTCTCGAAATTCTGAGAAGAATGAGTATAAACTCGACCTGGTTTGCCGGAGGCCTCCTCTGGCATGCAAATCGAGAAACATCCTTCCTGTGTTGTACGGAATCGTACGATTTCCACCTCGGAATCTGTGCATTTATTGGGAATCGTGCCCCTGTACCCACCTAGGGATCTGTGTAGAAGCCTGGTGCTCGCTCTCTGAGTTTTCGTGGCTTTGGCAATGGTGGTTTGGACATCGAAAATAGGGGCCACGCCAATATGCACCAACATATTGGGCCGTAGCCCATTGGCAAAGCGTGGATGTGGGGGGCCGAAGGTCTCGGGATCAAACCCACAGGCCTCGCTTCCCCCCTTTTATATGGTAACAATATAGTTTGGCTCGTTATTTGGCTTGATGTGTTGGCATATGGTTCGATGCGTTGGCATTTGGTTTGTGTTGTGGCTTGTTACGTTTGGCATTTAGTTGTGTTGTGGCCTGTTGGTTCCATCGGTTCTGTTGGCATAATCTTCCAAGTTAATTCCTCGGTGTTGGCTATCCATTATAATGGGGACAAGGGCTAAGCCCTCGGCCTCGCCCCTTTTTCCAACCAAACTCACCGTCAACTTTAAATAGAAGTTAGCGCCTGTATGGTTAAGAAACAAACGCGGGCATGTTGGTTAGGCGTATTTGGTGGAGGCTTAGGTGGAGAGGAGGTCAGGGGTTCGATCCTCCCTGACTCCATAACTTTTCGAGAACTATTCAACTATCTACCAGCAGGGCTGCCACATGGCAGACCCTGATTGGTCCACTTCAATCTGCCATGTCACCTTCTTGACCACGTGGCACCCTATGGTGCTGCCACGTGGCACTTGTATGTTGACTTTACATGCCACGTGGAACCCTGTGGGTGTGCCACGTGGCCCCCTTTTTTTGTCATTTTTGTACCATTTTTACCTTTTTGTCGTGTTTTCAAAACTCAATAACTTTCACATCTGGAGGTCGTTTCTCACAAAATGAGCGTGGCTGAAAATCTATTGACGAGCTCTATGCATTTGTAAGCTTATTTTCACATTTTGAAGAATTTAATTTTGATCGATCTTGGAGATCCCCCTGGATCAAACCTTCCCACTAGGAAGCTTTTGGGCCACCCAAAGCATGGAATCATTCAGAAAATAGGTGAGGGTACATCTCCCTCACTCTTCTAGTCTCTAACCACTATGATTTGCTTAGATGCATTCCTTTAAGCCTTACACAAAGCTATTCCATGTCACCTTTTCGTGAAGATCTGACCTTCTTATCAAGTATAACATATTTCTGAAGTTCATTGAGATATTCAGGAACAAACTCATCAATAGAAGGTACTTGAACCTGTACATCTTGGTCCATAATCATAGGAGGCTCGTACAATTTTAATTTTTCCCTATTTTTACTCCTATATGCGAGCTGCTTCAATGCAACTCGCGAATACACAGGTTGCACCATTACAACCCGAGTACATCGAGTTAATTGGTAAAAGAGAGTAAAATCTCCATTTTTCACTCCAAAAAGTGGCCATTGTGACCTTTGGCCCTCCATGTATCTCAAAACGACTCAATCTGACCTTTCACTTGCCTTTGGAGGGTTATATATTGAGCCATTATGCATGGAAGGAGGGAAAAAAGAGAAGAGCATTGAAACTCTATCGAAATTTTGCCTTGCTTGAGTCTACATCCATTGATCCCAGTTGTTGTGAACCTTTTATGTTCACCTCCCAAACTCTTTCATATCTTGTGAAGGATTCATTCTTTTGCTCGTGAGTTTGCCATTGCATGGGGATTGAAGTGGTGCAGGCACAAGTGGAGGGACCTGGTTCTTGGTTCAGATGAGTTGCTAACAGGAGGTTGTATCTTGCACTTCTTGTTCATATTAATAGAAATACTCATTTTCTCGTCCAATTGATATTGTGAATGATTGTTTATTCTCATAGGATACATTTGCTTATATATATCATGGATTATGCTATTGTATATGCTAACATATTTCATATATCATATGCACTTGCTTGCGTTTATTTTTTAGACTAAGCTGCAAATACAAGTGTCAAGATTTGAAAGCTCAACGAAATTCTTCATCGAACGTCTGGATTGAGGTAGGCTCTCTATGTTGCTTATCCGCATTTACATTCATATAGCATATGTTGGGAATTGAGTTGGTTTCTCGTGTTCATCTGTCTGTTGTGGTCTACCCCAAGCCATAGGAAGTTTTTCTCCATAACAGAATTGGCGACTCCACTGGCAAAAAGCCTCCATTTGGGGTTTTGGGGCAATTTCCCATATTTTGGGTCTCTGTTCTTTCGAGTTTCTGTGTCGTTGGTAGGTCGTTAGGTTCTTATATAAAAATATTGATTTTTTTGGCCTTTCCACTCATTTTTTGGTCACCTATCTTTCCCTGTACGCGAGACTACTGTGGTTTGCCCGCGTGTACACGCTATAGATAGTTAACTAGCCCACGTACATATGCAACTGTTTACAGAATAGTCGCGTACAACTCCAGTTTTACCTTATTTTGGGTGTTGGGTTGATGTTGGGTGAGTTTTGGGTGTTCCTAAGTCTTTCTGGGCCTATGTCCTGACTGTTCCTTGCCTATTTTAGTGACTAGAAGCTCCTCTTTCTTTGTTTTTGAGAATTTGTTTTTTTTAACCATTTTTTCTTTTTATAGCTCATTAGCTTAGTTGAGTCTTACTTTTTGGGGTTTGTTGGGTTATCTGCACTGCATTCTCTGCATTCTTTTCTGAAAAAAGTTTTGATTCTACTTGCATTTTCATTCATTAATATTGAAAATACAAAAAATTGTTGCATTTTCATTCATTTATAGTGAAAATACAAAAAAAAATTGCTTTATGTATTTGCATTTTGCATTAGAGTGATTGTGCTTTCATTAGGGCTTGTTTGTGCATGAAATATTAAAGAGATTGCATTTTATTTATGAAAAGAAGCTTTGGTTTGACTGTCATTTAGTGGCATACATTTTTTTGATAGAAGAGTCTAGTATTTTTCGGGTGTGCATTTTATTGAGTCATCTCACATCACTAGTTTCACGACCATTTCCCTTTGAGTAATCACAGCCAATAAAATTAACGCTTAATTAAAAATTGATTAGAACATTTTATTTTCTAGGGTGCACCAACTAGTATAGGTTTAGAGTCTTGGAATAGATCCTGTGTGAGTTAACAATCCAAGACTATTAAACAAACATTATGTGTCTGACCAGGGAGTGGTGAAACCCATGGTATACATCGGTTTTCTTAGGACGCTCTACTCACGCCAGAGTTAAGCACGAGGTCATGGGAGGTTATTTGCGGAGATAGCCCTCCAATACTTGCTGAACATGGGAGATATATCTAGGATTTGTTTGTATCTGGGGACTCTTGGGGGATTTGACCCTCTTAAGTTTCGGGCTTAGCTACCCTGCCCATATGACGGATCCCACCCGCGACTATTCGCCTGAGCATTGGTTATACGTGGTGGCCATAGTTGCTTTACCAAAATATCACATAGGGCATTTGCAATGGTTATTTTGTGCATGTCCTGAGTCAGATAGGGGTTGGATAGCACAGTTGTGTTCGCACATTGAAGTCCAAGGGCCCTTATAATTGATTCTATTACCTCCGATTATAGTCTGGGAGTCTCAGGCCTCTGCTAGGCGAGACATACCGATTGTAATGTCGGGAGGTCCCTTGAGCCAATCCCTTGTTGTGTGCATTTTGGTTGTAGTTTCTTTTAGGTGTGTGATCTGTGACGATTTAGTAGGCCGTTAGGAGACGCTTATTTGTTGACTCTTTGAAGTCATCGTGGATCGATATCCGGCTTCCCATTGATCTCGTCGGTTGGCTGGTTTACCAGCTAGCGATCTGTTACAGTCTCTTCGCAAGAGACGTCGGAGGACTATCACTGGTCCTTTATTCACATCTTACGAGCTTCAGAGAGATCCCATTATGAGTTCCACATCTGGCACGTTGGGATTCCCCTCGAATCCTTCCGCTAGCCTGAAGAGAACTTCCCCTCCTCACATATACTCTCCGAGGACTGATCGGGAGGGAGGTTCTGCACACATCACTCGTCATGGGTTTGGGATATCCCAGCCCACTAGTACGAACCCGTTCGATGATACCTGGTCATCGGGTATTCCGTATAGTTCATCTACGGGTGTGTCAGGTTTTGGTTCTACATCCGTCTCTACAACCTCAGATCCTTTTTCATTGGGTATTCCCGGTTTTATGTCGAATATTACTCCCACCATGCCCGGTAGTCATGCTAGCTCTAGCATTGGGATTGGGGGCACTATACCCCCTTATAGTGCTTATCAGTTTGGTATTGGTCACATCCCTCCATCTTCTCTGAATGTTGGAGGAGGGCCTCCTCCTTCGTCAGCCCCTAGTGTTAGTGTGAATCCTTTCTTGAGTGGAGGCTTCATGATAGGCATCAGATCTACGACTTCTATCCCTTCCATCAACCCGAATGCCTCTACATATATGCCTGCACCGACGAATGATTATATGATCCCGCAACATCCTCCTCCTTCTAGCTCCTCGATTCCGTGGAGTGAGAACATGCCATTTTCTTATAGACCTTACTCGAGTAGGTTTCCTACGTCGAGTAGTTATATGGGACCCCATTCTTATGGGGGTAATTTTTATGGTTATTCAACCAATCCGAACCATTATCCCATTCCCTCCTATGGAATCCCTTCCATGCACATACCTATGTATCCTTATATGGGTCAGTTTGGAGGAGGATATCATCCTTCTGGTCATGGTCATGGTTTCTATCAGAGTTCGTTGGCACCCCAGGTGTCGACTTCGATGTACATAGTCTCACCCTCACTTTCGCAAATGCAGTCTCTTTTGGGAGATTGTAATCAAGCTTCGCAGCCTCAGCTCCCGTTCCTTGCTAGGTTAAAGTTACCCGACCTTTCTAAGCTCACGAATGATCCGGTGTGTCATGACTATACATGGCCCCCAGTCCCCACCAAGCTCCCTTTCGATGTTCCAAAGTTTGAAAGGAAGAAGGGTGAGGATCCAGGTGATCACGTCACCACATTCCATCTATGGTGCTCCTCGAATTCCTTGAACCACAATTCTATCTGTTTGAGGCTATTTCAACGCACCCTTAGGGGGGCTGCCACGAAATGGTATGTCGAGTTTCCTGGGGGCACATATAGGAGTTTCAACGATTTGGCTTTGGCTTTTCTAGATCACTTTCAGTTGCCGGTTCGTTACGATACTAGCACCGAAATCGTATCCACCTTCCACCAGGATAAAGCCACGCATATCTCTAATCACATTCAAGAGTGGCACCGACGTAAGAGGTTAGTGAAAGCCAACATTCCTCCAGAGTTTCTCCTGGAATGGTTCCTCAAGTCTTTGCTCCCTTATATCTTGAAGGACATTTCATTGTCTGGAATTATGACTGGGGAACAAGCCATCTTCAAATCCCAGCAGTTAGACTTCGTCTATCCTCAGTCTGGGATTTTGTATGACATTATACCTGATGCTCCACGATCAAGACATGAGCCCAAGCCCGTTCCTAGACCGCATGCCGATGGCATTGTTGGTTCCGCAAGTGCTCGTTCCGTATATATGGTTACGAATCAGATGCATAATATGTCTCTTAACCAGTCTACTTATGGACAGGCTCCTGCCTCGTCCGTTTCCACCCAGTCGTCTAGTGTACATTCTGTGCAATCGACGAACCCATCTGGTAACCAACAACCTAGTGGGAAAAGGAAGGGGAAGAATAACCGTAGGGGTGGGAACAATAGGAATAAGAAAGAAAACGCTAACCCTCCTCGGGATGGTAGAAATCCTGGTGGGGATCACAAGCCTAGACGTAAGGTGAAGTTTCCTTGTAAACTTTGCTCAGAAGATCATCTCACACATTTGTGTCCTCGTATGGAGGAAGCATCGAAGCACATCGCATAGAGCCCAGCTGTGTTGACAAATCCCCTTCCTCATCATCACAATATGGCTTCTGGTGCTTCCACCGTCGGTCATGGGACTAATGAAACTTCGACTTCTTCTTCTACCCATGACGACACTCTTGGATGCGTAAACATGGTTAAATCTGAGGTTTTTGTTGCTACTCTCTCGCGTGATTATGGAGCTCCACAACCTTCTATGGGGAATGAGCCCCCTCCACTCGAGACTCCATTGCATATCGAGAAGCCCAATTTTATGCCACGGGTATCGAAAGGTGTCCTCAAGCGCTGGACACATAATCCTAATTCCTGAGCCTCCTAGAACTACTCAATTCTGGAAGATTTGGGTCAAACCCCGTGTGCTATGTCAACACTCAAAGTACTTCAGGCTTGTCCTTCGCAAAGGAACACCCTTTTATCTGCTTTAGGAGCCCTCGATTCTGATAGCCCGAATGTCATCAAGTTTGACACTACTGATGTTCAGCCTCGGTTACTCTATCATGTAGCTTTCCAAGTTCATGTTAGGTGCCAAGAGATGATCGTTAAGCGTACCGTGGTTGAGGAAGGTGCTTCCACTTCAGTGATGTCTTTAGCTTGTTGGAAAACTCTCGGATCTCCTCAGTTGTCTAAGTATATGACCATGCTCACTGCATTCGATGGTCATTCTTTTAGGACACCTGGTATTATTCCTTCCCTTGAGGTCCACTTTGGTGGGAATTCCAATCCTATAGAGGTCGAGGTGGTTGATGTGCCCATTGACTACAACCTTTTACTAGGTCAGAATTGGATTTACACTATGAAAGCGATTGTATCCTCTGTTTTCAGAGTTATTTGTTTTCCCCATGAAGGAAAGATCATGACGATCGATCAGTTATCCTTTAATTCCATAGCATCGCGAGGGTCTGTGGTCCCTCAAATTGAAATTTCTCAACCGGCAACTAGGAATGTTGGTGTAGGTTTATATCCCTCCTTGATGGGATCTTTCGATTTTGCTGCACCAATCTCCTTTATAGGAACCATCTCCGATGATGACCCTTCGTCATTGACTCCTGTACCATTTCAGACATCGTGTTTTGGCGATTCGTGGACCTTACCTTCCATGAGTCCCACGCCGGGAGATACTTCGCACATCAGAATGGCTTTGTCCTTGTTTGCAGTCGAACTTGCTTATCGTGATATTCAACAAGTCACTGCAGAGCCTAATCTCTCTTCTTCAAGGACAGAGGAAGAAGATCCCGTTACGTTTCCCGCATGGGTAGTCGACTTGTCTTGTTCACATGACTGCCTTGATGATATTTTACCGTCAGATGAAGCCATTATCGAGGCCATGAACGGCAATGACAAGCCTTGGGAGGACCTTTATCATAGATCTTATTTCCTTCCCAACCTTGATCATATTGAGCAAGATGAAAGTATAGTGACTTATATCGGATCTTTCTTTACATATGTTTTAGATATGATCTTGGTACTAATGTTTCATGGAGACAAGATTCTTAGCTGGACTTATGCTTGCTTACTGGTCCTTTTCGACACTTTGTTTGATCATGTCGGATATATTCGGAACCTTGCATATAGGTTTAGGCTTCCCCGCTATTATGATGCATTTGAACCTTTTGCCATCCGAATTCGCCATAGGGTCGAACCTGTTGGCCATTGGTGTGTTAGCCATATTTATATGCATTGTGCACCAGTCCGACAACAGAGCCTACCTAACATGGGTCACCCTAGTCAGCACCCTTATGCCATTTTGGTGCCCATGCTGAGTTTTTATCATAGGCTCGGGAGCCTTTTTAGATTTACCATGACTTTGAGAGGAAGCCTCATGTCTTTCTTTCTCATATATTTCTGGCTATCCCTGATAAGGCTCCCATTTTTGTGTTTAAGTCGCATGTGCATTTATTTTTATCTCTCTTGTGCTAATGAGCCTGATGCCGGCTTCCACGCTTTTAGATCGTTATGTAAGCCTCCATATTTGATCTCATTTCCGTTAAGCTATGTATCACTTTACCTTTGTGATTTCACATCCTTTACCCAGAGGAGACACACCCTGAGTGTCCTTATCTTGCTCATGTTCCTTGCATTATGCATAACTTTGTTCCATGCACTTGGAACTAGTCTCGCATGTCCCTGACACTCGTTTGCTCCCATTACGAGCATTCTTCCACCTTTACTTCGAGCTCGTTAAAAACAATAAGGAGGTTACGAGCATTCTTCCACCTTTACTTCAAACTCGTTAAAAACAGTGAGGAGGTTGCGAGCATTCTTCCACCTTTACTTCGAGCTCGCTAAAAACAGTAAGGAGGTTACGAGTATTCTTCCATCTCTCCTTTGAGCTCGTTAAAAACAGTAAGGAGGTCACGAGTTTACTTTTTCGGGCTCGTTAAACCTTTACGGAAAGGATTTTTATAAAGTATTTTTTAAGCCCTTGTTAGACTTTTTCAAATCAAACAAGATTATCGAGTATACTTGTCATTTTAGACTCGTTAAAGGATTTGAAGCGACATTCACTTAGGTATAAGTTTACCCCTTTTCCGGACCTTTGTGGATTAATTACGAAAAATGTATACTCTAGTCATACGTGACTAGAATAGTTATTCTCTCAACTGTTTTACACTTTTTCGGGTGAGGAGACTAACTTTACGAAAAAGGACTCCCCGTTTATGTTGAGTTGTGAATGCATTGCATTATCCTACTTGCCTTTGAGCCTTGTGTCGGCTCTCGCTTTCTCAGTTATTAGCCATTTGCCTAAGCACTTTTCCTTTTGAGCCAAGTAGAGCCTTAATTTATCTTTCGCAGCTTGATGACCCTTACCTTGAGGGAACACCCCCCCAAGTGGCCACATCTTGCACATGCTTCCTTGCATTGAGCATAGGTATGTTCCATTTCCTGGAACTAGTTTGCTTGCCCATGACACTCGTTCCCTCACTGTTGTATCATAAGCAATTTTATTTTGTGTCAAGATTTATAATATGAAAAAGACCAAAAAAATCATATAATTGAAAAAGGAGGACAAGAAAATTTTACCACCTTCTATTGGCAACTGTCGTGTCGCCTTTGAACAGAGCATCCATTTCCACTCTATGTATCATAAGTCGGGACACTAGTATGACCTTAGGAATCTATACCCGTTTCTCAGATCGTACTCCACCGGTTGGTTAAGCTTCCAATCAATATGGAGCCTTTGTTGATGCCTCATGCATCACAAAGTATTATCAGTATCTAGTGCTTGAGTCTATGCTTCCTAACTCTATCCATCTGCTCATGCTCTTGTTCAAAGGAAGTCTTGAAACTAGAGTCAGCCACTCCTTAGATCTCTTGACTATTGCATGTCGGCCATCCCTCATGAGTCTAGTTCGATCATGTTCTTCCAAATATTTCATCCTAGCTGCTACCTCGTGCTCGTTGATGGGGGATCCATCAATGCCCTCCTTCGAGCGAATCTCATTCCATCGATTCCAACTCAGTTATTCTGGAATCGAGATTTAGAGTCCTATTGAGTACCTTGAGACTTGCAGTCATTAGTGGTAGGTCCTCTCGCCATCGATAGTTGGGAATTCATTAATGTCCCCTGATCGATGGATTCGTTAGAGTGTTCGACCTCAACACCTCTATTCACACTTTGATGAATGTACTCAGTGCCCTGATGCCCATTTTCATTATTGGTGGGTTATCTCTCGTCTGTTAACGATATACATCAATGACCGGTAATCAGACAATGTCACGTCAGGTTCGACATCAGTACCCTTATTCACTTGATGGGACATGCACAGTAGACGGTTTGTGTAGAAGACCCCAGACTTCAGTGGCATTCAATATGCTACTTGTGATCGTGATTGTACCTATGGGATATTATTCTCATACATCAGTGGTTTGCACCATCAGTATGCATCAGTTGTTTCCTCTTCAGTAGGAGACCATATCTTACTGTACATGGGTCATGGCTATGACCATTCATGACATGTATTCATTATATACTACCTATTCATGGCCATTGTATCAGATTGCTATGTATTGTACCGATATGTACATAGAGATATCATCATATTGGGACGAGTGGGCTACTCCTGCCATTTGTGTCTCCATCACTCCACTTCTGAGATTTATAATGTATTTCGGCCATCATGGTACCTTCTCTAACCTCACACATTAGGGGGCATCTGTTACACCATATTTTGCCACCTTGTGAGCATTATCACTTCTTGGCCTCCATTATCCATTTATGGACTCAGAACCACATTTTTGGTCCTCCTGGAACCCTTTTTCCCTGTTTTTACTCCTATATGCGAGCTGCTTCAATGCAACTCGCACATACGCAGGTTGCACCATTACAGCCCGCGTACATCGAGTTAATTGGTAAAAGAGAATAAAATGTCCCTTTTTCACTCCAAAAAGCGGCCATTGTGACCTTTATCCCTCTATGTATCTCAAAACGACTCAATCTGACCTTTCACTTGCTTTTGGAGGGTTATATATTGAGCCATTATGCATGGAAGGAGGGAAAAAAGAGAAGAGCATTGAAACTCTATCGAAATTTTGCTTGCTTGAGTATACATCCATTCATCCTAGTTGTTGTGAACATTTTATGTTCACCTCCCAAACTCTTTCATATCTTGTGAAGGATTCATTCTTTTACTCGTGATTTTGCCATTGCATGGGGGATTGAAGTAGTGGAGGCAGAAGTGGAGGGACCTAGTTCTTGGTTTAGATGAGTTGCCGACAAGAGGTTGTATCTTGCACTTCTTGTTCATATTAATAGAAATACTCAGATTCTCTTCCAATTGATATTGTGAATGATTGTTTATTCTCATTGGGTACATTTGCTTATATATATCATGGATTATGCTATTGTATATGCTAACATCTTTCATATATCATATGCATTTGCTTGTGTTTATTGTTGAGACTAAGCTGTAGGTGCAAGTGTCAAGATTTGAAAACTCAATGTAATTCTTCATCGAACGTCTGGATTGAGGTAGGCTCTCTATGTTGTTTATCTGCATTTACATTCATATAGCATATGTTGGGAATTGAGTTGGTTTCTCGGGTTCATCTGTCTGTTGTGGTCTACCCCAAGCCATATGATTTTTTTCTCCATGACAAGAAGGATACTTGCACCTACATTGCATATGAAGGAGAAATTCCTATCACAACCCACGAGAATCACTTCGGTTGTTGAGGATCCTCAACGTTGTTGATGGCCCTGCTAGAACTGTACCCCTTTCAAAGTTTCCTACGGGAACTGATGGCCCTGCTAGAAACGTACGCCTTTCAAAGTAGCTTCTTTCAGCATGCCAACCTACAGGTAAAAATCATCACACAACCCAATTACATTCATGGCATGCCCCCCAATATTATCAAACTTAATTACATATTTTGTACTTGCATTCCAACCAGCCTCGTATTTGAGTATACTTGGACATCGTGAAGTAGCGACTATGTCGTCCATTGCGTATGCTTACTTTTGAACTCCTTCACATCATATCTGTAATGTGCAAGCAGATCTTCTTTAAGGAGGTTGAAGTGACTTTCCTATACCTATGCACAGTCGAGTATTATTTATTCACATTGTTCACAGGAAGCTTGGTGTCTTCACACAAGAATTCCTCCACATTTGAAACTATTGTTTTGAGATCTTTGAAATCAACTCCTTCGCATCATATATGTAATGTGCAAGCATGTCTTCTTTAAGGAGGTTGAAGTGACTTTCCAGATACCTATGCACATTCGAGTATTTTTTATTCATATTGTTCACAGGAAGCTCAATGTCTTCACACAAGAATTCCTTCACATTTAAAACTATTGTTCTAAGATCTCTGAAATCCATCTTCTCAGATACCAAAATGACAACAATCTCAAGCTAACCCAAAAATAACAACAATCTCAAGCTAACCCAAAAATGAAAAGTGTAATGTTACCTTTCTAACCCACAAAATGTGATAAACGGAACAGCATCGTGAGGCATTTACATCAACTTTTCAAGCTCATCTTTCATGAAAACATTCAAAATTGACCGAAACATTTCAAATGATGATTTGGGTTCCTGGTACCTCTTCCAAACCTATTCACTTAGCTCCTAATAGGAGTTGTACATTCACCATTTGACCAAATGCATGGCATTGTAATTCCACATCTACCAAGCATGAACTGCCACACGTAATTTACTCTCTCAGTAGCTAGAGTATTCTACATGTGTTATAGGGGTTGTATAAGTGTCGAGGCAATTTTTACCGTGCTTACAACAGTTATAAATAAGTCTTCCGATGATGAATGGTGGAGACAAACAATAACATTTTTTTTTATTAATGTGTATACGTGTTTATAATATAGTATAATATAAATAACATAGTATAAATATTCCGATAACCAGTAGAACCTTTGTTTGTTGAACAGAGAATACGTCGGAAATTATGTGGATTCATTTGACATATTCAAGAAATGGATTGGTCTTATAAAGCGGCATTTTATAAAGATGTCTCAAAACATATTTCTTCGGCCATCTCACTGGACTCATGCCTAACTCCAAAATATTTTCAAGGTTTACTAAAAAAATTTCAAACTCATTGGAACATGGCAATAACATGCAATTATAACATGGATGGATTACTACTCTGCGAGGAATACAGTGGAAATGCTCTGCAATCATCCCGATTTTTGAAGCTGTTCTGATTATTATCTTGTTGATAACCCTGATGTATCTCGTGGTCACCCTATCTACTGCCTCGGTGCTATGCAATTGAGGCGTGGTCCCCCTGGGGGCCGTTTTATGATCATAGCTGATATTTGAACATTGCTCATATTGGACTGTACAAGTCTTCAGCCGGATCTTAGTGTTTCAGTAATGTTGGAGTCATCGGCTCTTTTAACATGTTAGCCTATGATCTTTGCTTTTCTTCGCTGCTGCTGCGTCCGAAGCTATGTATATTTTCTGCTGATTGTCAGCTTTCTTGTAATAATAAAGCTAGTTTTTTCGTGTGTGTAAAAAATTTATAACATGATAAAACCATGATCTAATGAGAAGACTTAGGAAGTCACAAAATCCATGGCCAAAAACAAAATGGTTCACTCTTGTGCAAGATTACGGCAAAGAAAGCTCTATCTAAAATGAGACTTTTGACTTTCGAAAAAAACACCTAATCTCTATTACAAAAACTTTGGTTTTAATTTTGTGACTTGGTTTTCGATATTTAGTCTAATTTTTTCTGATATTTTTTATCATTTCAGGATAATCGTTTAAACTTTTAGTGTGCTATTACTACTTTAAATATGATTCCTACTTTTCTAATAATCTTTAGTTGCCAAACTTTAACGTTAAATTTTCTGAAAAATAATCCCTCGTACTATTGATCTAATTACACGGTTTTTTATGAATAATAATAAATATCAACTTAATGATTATAAATTTAATGGGTAAAAATATTAATTTATAAAAATATTACTAATTAAAATGTTTTTAAAGGTTTTATGTGTAAATAAATTATAAGTTTGACAATTTTCACATAATCTTCTTTGAATTTACAAATAGGTCTCGATTGTCTTCTTCTCAAATTTATGGAACTCTCAAAGATAATTAAACCACTTCTATGGCTTATTGAAAAGAAGTCAAATTCTTTTATGGTTTATAATAATAATAAAATAAATTGTGTATTAATTTTGAAATATATTATTTTTTTAAAAGAAATTAAAACATAGAAGTTTTATATTTTTTTACAAAATGCAAAGCTAACTTATTAGATGTCAATTTTTTTGGTTTATAATAATAATAAAATAAATTGTGTTTTAATTTTGAAATGTATTTTTTTAATATAATTGAAATGTATCTCAGTGGACGTTAAAGACCATCATCATCATCATAAATTTTCACAATTAATTATAATTAAACATTTCAATTTCTCTAGAATTGATTAAAAAACTCGCTAAATTATGATCTTAAAACCATACACAAGTTTACATAGAAAGTGGCAAATGTACATCAAATTGGAGGATGCAAGAAAATAATACATACAAATTTTTATGATACATAAACAATATATATATATATATATATATAAGTTTCCTTAATATACATTTTTTTCTTTTAACTTAACATCACATGGAATATATATATATATATATATATATATATATATGATTGACATATGTATTTTTAATTAATAGAATATGTATGTTTTCATTTTATCAACATGTTAAATATAATTGCACGCTATATATATATATATATTCCACAAAAAAAAATCATATTCTTCTCATTCATAGTGAAATTAGGAGAATACATTCCACAGGTGCTTTTGCACGATTATAAACATTTTCAATAAAGTTCATTATTTTTGCATTGTCCACAATATTACAAAAAAAAATACATTTCAAAATTAAGGCTTGTAGTTAGCCTGTCCAATAGTCTAGAATCATCCTATTAGTTTCATGTATACCATTTCTTTTAGTAGTTGTCATGCAAATTACAGGTTCAATTCTTAATCCTTCTTTTGATAATTCATCTGCTTTCTCATTTTGTTCCCTGTAGACATGGGTGAAATTGATTTGGCTGAAAGATGAAGCTAAATTTTTCAGATTTTTCCCAATGTTTTGTAAATATAGATTTTTGATATTATATTCCTTTCTTATATATTTTATCCATAGCTTCGAGTCGGCAAAAATCTTTATAGTCGCCACTTGTTCCTCTTTTGCAATCTGCAATTGCATTCTCAAAGCTAATCCTTCTGCTCGATTATTGGTACTTGTACCTCCATTAGCTTTGAAATATATAGAAACATTCTTTGAGAGTATCAAGATACCTCCCGGACCACAGATTATGTTCTCATTCTCGCAAGCTCCATCAAAAAATCCCACTATCTCTTCCTCTCCAAAATTAATCTCTTGCAAAATTATGGACTTGTGCTTACTTTCATCTTCCATAAAAAACTTATAAGTTGATAGGACCTGGGAGATAACAAAAAAAAACGGGTGATGGGTGTCCTCAAATATTGATGCATTTCTTGCAATCCATACGAACCACACTACCAAATATGGAAGACATCTCAGAGATTTCAGATCTAGCGTATCATACCACTTTTTTAAGAAATTTTCAAAAGTGTCATCTTCCCACTTAATATTCAGTTGTAAGGTTAAACTCAAACTTTGCCAGGTTTGTTGGATGAATGGACATAACATAAATAAGTGTTCAACACACTCCTCTTCATTTCTAGATAGACTGCACCTACCTGGCCCTTGTATCATCCTTTTTCTCAACTTATCCCAAGTTAAAACCTTTCCATTCAAGATTAACCACATTAGAATCCTACCTTTGTGTGGAGGTGAGGTCTTCCAAAGCGATTTCTACCACCAACATCTAGTTGGAGTGCAACTCCTCCAGATCAAATTATATGCATTTTTAACCGTAAAAGATCTGCCATCTCCATTACCTTTCCATTTCAATATATCAGGATTATTTGTCTGTCTTATAAAACCTTTACACAGTTCGGTTGTCCAGCTATTCCATAGATATGTCCATAATGCAGGTAAGTCCAACTCTGCTGCAGAGCTCCATTTTTTAATTTGGCTTGCCCCCCTTCCTCTCGCATCTACATCAGCTAAACAAGTGAGTCCCCGTTCTGCAAGATTATTAGTTAGAGCCAAAGGAAGCTCAATCATCCCTTTAACTCCCACCAAATTTTCCTTCCCAATAAGTGCTTCCCTTCCATTACCCACTTCCCAAGCCAGATGGTCGCCTATAATTGGGAAAGCAACCACAATAGCCTTCCAAGACATTGATCCTCCCCTGCTGGTCTTCCGTGGATCCCTGATCCAATCTAAGATTGACAAATTGCCCAAATATTTATGATAAAGTATTGATTGCCACTTCCCTTCTTTGGAAACAAACTGCCAAATAGATTTTGCTGCCAGTGCCGATCCAAAAATGTGTAATTCCTTTAGTCCCCACCCTCCCTCCTCCTTTGGTTTTGCTATTGAGGCCCATGAAGTCCAACGAATCCCTTTTTAAGAATTTCCTTTCCACAAGAAACCGAAGAATAATTTCCTTAGAGAATTCAGAACCCCTTTGGGGATTTTAGCTATGATCATCCAATAGACCAAAATTGCATTTAACACTCCCTGGATCAACACAGACTTTCCACCTCTGGATAAAAACCTGTTGCACCATAAATTATGCACCTTTCAACCTTCACTAGCATCCAATTCCAATCGTCATTGCAATATTTATTGGGTTTCAGATGAAAGCCTAAATACTTGAAGCCCTCGCTCAGAGGTATTTGATCCATTGGCATGATATCCTGGAATTTTTGCATTTGATCTTCCTTTATTTCAATGAAATAGCAGGTTGATTTCCCTAGGTTTAAGAGAATCCCTGTAGCTGAACTGAACAGCCATAACATATCTTTAACTGCTCTTGTCTCTTCTTCATAATTCCCTAAGAAAAAAAGTGCATCATCCATGAAAAAGATATGAGTAACCGAGACTTCTTCAAAACTAATTCCTTGTATCATTTTGTTGTCAAGTGCCTCATTCATCAATCTGTTAATCCCATCCATAACTAGAAGAAATAGATAAGGAGAAAGGGGGAACCTCTGACGCAAACCTCTTGTGGCAGTAAAGAAATTTGAAGGTGCTATGTTAATCAGAAGTGCAAAATTGACTGTCGAGATGCAAGACCAGATCCAATTTACAAAAGGAAGAGAAAAACCAGTTTGTATCAGAACCAATCTGATATACATCCAGCAGGTTCTATCGTAAGCCTTAGAAAGGTCAATCTTCAGCACCTTAGCAGAAATTTTACTGCTCTTTATCGAATGTATACAATCCTGAGCACTGCAAATCGCTTCATGAATACTTCTATCAGGTAAAAACTCGAACTGATCCAGTGTAATATGAGTTTCCAAGAAGGGTTTGAGTCTTTTGGCAATAATCTTAGGGATTAATTTGTAAAGAGAGTTACAAAGGGCTATTGGGCGAATGTCCCGGAAAGAATCTGGAGAATCCATCTTTGGAATTAAAACTATGAAATTAGAGTTGATACAAGAAAGCATCTTACCCGAAGATCTGTTATACTCTATAACCCTCAGAAGGTCCTCACCCAGAATATCAAAAAAAGCTTGGTAGAATTCAGAAGTCCATATGTCCGGCCCCAGACTCCTTTCTTTCTTTAACTTCTTTAAGGAGACCTGCAACTCCTCCATGGATACTGGAGCAAAAAGCTTTTGGTTGTATTCCTCCTTTATCCATTGATAAAAATTAGAAGTTGTTTTTACGATATCCAATAGATTATTCAAGGCAGGTTCTGTGTAGATCTCATAAAAAAACTTTACTCCTTCACAAGCCAAGTTGTTGAAACCTCTTACCTTCTCCCCTGGCCCTTTTGACAATTCCCATATAGTATTAAACCTCTTCCTATGGCTTACCATCTTGTGGAAATAAGCATTATTTTCGTCACCTAAGGTTAACCAAACTGCTCTGCTCTTTATCCTTACTTCGACATCTCTTTCCTTAAGGATAGAGTTCCTTCTTTACTCCAAAAGCACAAGTTCCTGTAACGACTCACATCTCAAAGCCCCGAAACAATCATTATAAATAGTATTTATTTGAGATTTCGTCAGCTTCAGCCTTGAATCCCTGTTTTTTCTTTGTTTGCTCGACCATTCCATTGAGAGTTCCTTCATAGCCTTCAATGCATTTACGAATTGCACGCCCTGAGGTAAATTTAGATTTGCATCATAGTGTTTCCAATTGGCCCTTATCATTTGAGTATAGTCTTCACAAGTAAGCCAGTTAGGATTGAATTTGAACGGATACCCGGGTTTGGACTCTCCTTTTTCTATATGACATATAACTGACAGATGGTCTGAACCGCCTCCTGTGATTCTCCAATATCTATCCCTTTCTATTTTTCGTAAGAGATCCCCTCCAAAAACGAATATGTTCAACCTCTTAGAAATGGCTGCAGAACCATACCTTTTATTAAACCAAGCAGGTTTTCTCTCTAAGGGTTCTATATCAACAATATCCAGAGCCTCAAGATGGTGTAGGAATACATTTTGTAAGGGATCCGGACAAGCCCCACTTCCCCATATCTCATCCCTATTTAGCATTAAATTCAAGTCCCCTACGATGATGAAGGGCAATTCCTGTAAGAAGGACTTCCCAAAAAAATTGTTCCATAAGGGAGCTTTCCTGTTATATGGTCCATACATATTAAGGATATTAAATTCCAACTCTAAATCCTTACTGGAAAAAGTTGTTCTGAGCCATGAGCTAAAGGAAAAACAATTTAATAGACTCAAAGAATCTTTCCATCCCGTGAGTAGACCACCTGACAAACCCTGTTCGTCTGCCCAAACAAAATCGCAACCCTTCATCAACTTTTTCAATCGATCAACTAATCCTAACCCACCACACATTATTTCTTGAATTACTATGACATCAGGGCTATTTATCTCTACCACCCTCGCTAAGGCCAGTTGTTTGGGTTTGTTGGCTAACCCTCGACAATTAAAGGAAAGTAGCTCCATGGGGTTACCTTTTGCATGGGCTTAGCTCTAAGCGCCCTAGGAGAAGAATTGTCAGTAAATCTCAGACTCAGGTCCTCCCGAAGTAGCTTCCTTTTTTCCGAAAACTTGAGCGTCGGGGAGGAAAACCCTAACCCTACCAAGTTCCTAGAAGCTCCAAGTCCAACAACTCACTTAGATCTTAGTGCATACGGGTTGGAATAATCCCAAAAAACCTGAGGGATACCAGTATCACTTATAGAGGAAAGCATGTCTTTGGATCGATTTCTGATATAGGTTTTATGCTTCCTAAGAGATTTATTGGACCCGGGACTGGCAAAACCACAGCTTGCGAGAGGACTAAAACTATCCAAATCCTTTGCAGTCTTAATTTCCTTTATTAAACACATAGTCAAAGTTTTAAGGATGTCTAGGTTATCTTTCAGACGAGATTGATCTGTTGTGGCCTCCTCCTCGGTCGTCCCCTCCAAGGTCCTTCCCAAATATCCATCGTAGGGGTTTGAAAAGATTAGGGTTTCTCCGAACTGGTCCATTGCTTCAGCAAATAGCAGTTCCTTGCCTTTATCGGTCTATGTAGCAACCTTCCACCCTCTTCCAGAAATGTCCAGTTCTTTCAAACCCTAGTCCTTTTCATTACTAGCAACCTTCTTTTCCTTTGAAACCATGCTTTCCACCTTATGTACTTCTCAGCTCATGCATGCTTCATGATTTCTTTGTAACCCTTCTTATTGTAATGAGACTTCCCTATGAAACCCCAAAGCCCTATCTCCATCACTGCCGATTTTCTCAGAAAGGTAGGGTTTTGGTGACCCCCCTTTAGACAACAACTCATCAGTCACCCGACATAAATATTTATCGCTTTCCTTAATACCCATGGCTTCTGCCTTCCTAGGGTTTTCTCCTAGAGCAAGAGGGTCCTTCTTGGACCAAACCTTTTTTAATAAGGGAAGGGGTCAATCCCTTATGGAATGGCCATAGACATGGCATCTGCAACAATGGAAGGAAAGATTTACATAATCCAGAATCCGATTCAACCTTAACTCACCCATTTCGATTTCAATAACCTTTGGAAGACATAAGGCGAGGTCCATCGAGACTAAAACCTTTTCCACTGTTCGTTGGACTTGAAATTTGTATGACTGGTCTACCAACACTATTTTTCCAATCTAGTTTCCTACCGCCGTGAGGAAAATGTCCAGGAATGCCCCAAATTTTAACCCAAACTGGGGCTTTACTGTTTACCTCCCTTCTTGGGTCGAAACAAGGATTCCAAAATTTTAAGTTAAGATAAGTCTTCCCCCACATCCAGGCTTCCTTCATAATCTTCACTGCGTCCACATCTCATTTTAGTGTAAACCCCAGCCAGCCTCTCGTCATGATGAAAAATTCTGGTGTATAATCGAGCGCCGGTTACCAATTCACTTGTAGCCAATCCCTAATAAATTCCTCCTGAATTCGTACCCCATAGAATCTACCTATTAGGGTTTTACCTGCATACTCCATTATAGAATCCACCCTTATGTCCTCTCCCACTATTAATTTGACCCCATTCCTCCTTTTGATCAGTTTCTTTATCTTCTTTGCACGATTCACGAATTGCTACAAACCCTGTCCACTTTCTTTCTCTGATGAATGCCCTGGAACCAGAGTAATACCCTCGGGCCCTTTCCTGTTGAATGGCGTTTTTGGAACAAGCTGGGTAAACCCTAATTCACCCCTCTCCTTACTCTCAGATAGGTTTAAGGATAAATTAATCGTCGAACTAACCTCAATTAAAGACATTTCATCGTAGAAAGGAAGGCTCAACTAGCTATGGTTTAATCTTACCCCTGCTCGACATACTAAGCTAGGGAAAGGTTTAATGTACTCCTTCAAAGGTTTAACATACTCCTGCTATCATCTTCATCCCTCCATCCTCCATATATATATATATATATGTATAATTTTAACACACCTTAGAATGCAAAGAAAGTGATTAATTTATTTAATAATAAAGTTATGAATTAGATTTTATTGATCTATACTTTTAATAATAAATAACTAATAAAAATAATATCATATATATTAAATTTTTTATTTAAATAGATAAATTATGTATTAGATATGAACCCAATTTTGATAGGAAAAAAATACAACCTATGTTGTTGATCGACCATATGTTAGATGATTAATTCCTTTAAAAACAAAAATAGTTTACAAATATTTCTAATAATAAAAAAACAATAAAACTAATATCATAAATAATTTTTTCACTAAACATATATCATATCTCAATTATAAACATAATCTTAAGGTAGGGACTAGATGCTTTACAATTATTTCCTTTTTGTTCAATTAACAACTCCGACGAATGTGGTTAGTTTTACAACATTTGTGCACGTTTTATTTCTTTAAAAATATGCATCCATAAAGGGCAATCGAAAGCCGTTGAAATTTGAGAGAAGTTTGAATAATGTATTAGCATACTTTCATTTTAAGGAAAGCAAGGTATTTTTTTTGTAAGTGTACAGGAGATTGCAAAGTTGGTAGAAAGGGTTTATTCATAGTTCAAGTATTGATTGATTAAGTGTGAAGAGGGTCATGCAAATTTTATTTAATGAAGGTTTCAAAATTTTCAAAGTGTATAAGTTGAGTTAGAAAAGTTTTTATTGGAATCCCAATTCAAAAGGAATTCTTGTAATTGTCTAACTAGTGTGCTTTCTTTGTATACAGATTAACAAAATTTTTGGTGGTGGTTGAGTCCTTATTTGAGGACAAGATTTCAAGTGTTAAGGTGGTATAACACTTTAGGTGCATGCTCAATGGTACCAGATGCCCTCACAATTGTTGTATTTGAATAGCAGGTGCATGATCGGTTGTGCTCGACACCCTCTTTGTTGTGTTGATTCATTAACAAGCGGGCATGATAATTCGACATTTTTTTTAGATGGGTAAAGGAGGAAAAAGGCTACAACATGCTAATGAGGAAATCGAACTACTTCAACAAGATCTTGAAGATGCTATCCAAAAAATTGACAAGTTATATAAACAAAATACTACAATAATGACCAAATTCTTTGACTTTAGAGAATGTGATAAATAAATTTATCAAGAATTTGTTGGCTTTATTGCAAAACACATAAGTGAACTAGAAGAAAAGTTGGC
The DNA here is from genome assembly GCA_027924585.1 of Larix kaempferi. Classification (NCBI taxonomy): domain Eukaryota; kingdom Viridiplantae; phylum Streptophyta; class Pinopsida; order Pinales; family Pinaceae; genus Larix; species Larix kaempferi. Next base: position 10,836,602 of record BSBM01000931.1, read on the forward strand.
ATCATTGGATCAACGAGAAAAATATCTCCTTAAATTACTTGATAAGAAATATGAAATGATAGAACCATTGTAGCAAGAGATATTAGCAAAGGAAAATGCCATGATGGCACTGGAAAGTGAAGTGAAAAAATTAAACCAAGAAAAATTAATGTGTAATGCAATTTGTAACACAAGTGACTTGATTCAAATGATTGATAGTTCTTGTGATACATATAATTTGGTTGATGCTAATAATGATGATGTATATGTATCTCTCTCATGTTATGAGACTCGGAATAATGATCATGTTGATATCTCTAAAGGTGAAATTTGTATTGAAGATGATGAAATTTGTTGTTTTGAAAAGCATACAAAGGGAATTGGGTCCAAAGACATGAATAAAATGGGTTTTGATGGCAAAATTTTAGGCAAGAATGGGAAAGGCATTCAAAATACCATAGAGATATGTATAAGGCCAAGAAGCAAAGGCCTTGGTTATGAAGGTCACACAAGCAATGGTGACACCAAATTTGTAAGAGCGGAAACATCAACAAAAAGTAATTTTCTACAAGTAGCAGTGCAATGAAGCAGGAGAAAAAGCAAGAGCAATATCGCATTCATTGTGGCATAACATGACATATACAAGCAAAAATGTTGGAACTTGCATCCTTGTAGTATTTGTGGTTTTACCAATCATGATCATCAGAGATGTTAGAATATAGAAATATCAAAACCTTATATACAAGTACAGTGTGGTTGGATCAATGTGCAGGAATGGCAGAAAGTTAATTCTATATTGAAAGGATTCTATAGGTTGAAATACTCTAATGTACAACAATACATCTCGCATAAAAGGTCCATGAGTTAGTCGGTTTTCAAAAAGACAAGTTGTTGAACGAGTCATATGTCAAATTCTCATGCTTAGGAAAGAGTTGTCAAACTATTTTACGTGATCTATTTCTTTGAGTAAATCAAATCATGAGTCATTTTCTTGTAATGGTTCAAGGTAATCCAAAAACCAATTGTAATGGTTAAGGGTAAACCTAAGAAAACCTTGGATATGATTATTGGTTGAGGGTAAGACGAAGAAAACCCATGAGATGGTTGAGAGTAAGATGAAGAAACCCTTGATATGAAGATGAAGCAGTCCAGATGATTGACTCAAGATCCATAATAACTAAAGAAAGGTGTAACTCATATACAATACAAGAAATCGATGACAACTAAATATGCATATGCAGTTAAAGAAGACTGGAGATGATGTAGAGTAAAAAATATTGAAGATGACGACAAATCCGACATCTAAATTCAATCACAAGTATTTATTAAGGGGGAGTATGAAGGATTAGCTCATACTTGTGATATTTAATGGTGACATTATAATATGTGATAATGAATATTATGCACAATTTTCAATGTGACAAATCAAGAATGGAGACAAAGAGATAAGTTAGGGATAATGATCTCATGGGATCACTTGAGAGATTCAAAAAGAGATATCGTGGGATATGGTTAAATAGGAAATACTATTATGGCATGATTGTTATGGTCACCTATTGTTATCTAAAGGGACCACATTATACTCTATTATAATGAGAGAAATTCAGATAAATACAATGTGAGATTTGAAACATATTCGTGTTCTCATGGTGAAAATTATGTGTGAATGATTTAATGGTTGTGTTGTTCTTTTCCCAACATGTAGAACCTGGTTTACGTTGTCTTTTTCCCTTGGTAACCAACTTTTTGGGGTCAGAATAGACTGGAAAATATTCAAGGTCTGAAAAAAGACCCGATATGCCTTCTTACTTCTAGCTCAAAAATGTGGAGTCACTAAGTGAAATATACTCTTGCGAAATATTTGCTTTAAATACTTTCACAACTAGTTGTTCTATTCTTGTTCACCACCAAGGATCATAAATGTAGTCATTGTCATTTCCAAAGGAATAAAAATTCAAGCTTAATTCCCCAGCAAAGGTGCCAAAATTGATGTTGTTCATTGAGAGGTTATTATATAGGGAACCATGCCAAGGCAACCTATGGAAGTGTTTAACTTCCTAGATTTAGGCTCAACGAGAAAAATCCAATACCCAGGGGGGTATCCCTCAAACATAAAATATTCAATATAGCTTATCTTTTATAAAAAAGTTAGAATGAAAGGGGAGGAGACACAAAGGGTATGATGAGACCAAATAAAAACCAAATGCAAATTTTTTCAACTTTCAGATGGCAACACAATCCTATTTTGCTAGATAACAAGTCAAATAGATGAAAGTAATATTTACAAAGTTTACATCGAATGGAAACACAATCCTATTTTGCTAGATAACAAGTCAAATAGATGAAAGTAATATTTATAAAGTTTACATCGAATACTAACATGTAATATTTGAAGTATAATAGAAAAAATATATATGTCAATGGAAGTTGGTAGTCCAACAAACAATAATAACCTTAGAAAGAAACGTACAAAATATCGAAACAGGTATTTACAGTAAAAGTCGTTGTTAGCACTCAGAATTTATCCCTTGGTTGTGGAAGGATAGTTCTAAGGTAACTATTTCAAACCAATCTTTAAAAATAATGTCCCAACAACTGGCTCCAACTAGGGATGCTATCTTCCCAATGAGATAGCAAAGAACCTCGCAGACCAGTGCCTTATTCATTTTTACTTTTTCAGCGTCTTATTCAGTGCCGTATCTATACAAAAGTTCTTAGAAAGACAGTAACATATATACAATTTTATGTACAAATTACCTTTCTATTTTTCACTTAAGAAAGATAATGTTTGAGGAATCTGCCATTTACTGGACCTCCTCCAATGAACTCTCCATTTTGATTTTGTAAAATGAAAGTATTATCCCCTTGGTAAGCAGTGATAACATATGGGCCTTTCCACAAGTTTTCAAATTTTCCATGCTTATCTCCATTTCTAGCATCCCACTTTAAAACTAAATCATCAATCTGGAAATCCCTTTCTTTGATCTTCCTCTCAAATGTCTTTTTCATTTTTTCCTGGTGTAGTTGAACTTTGTCATATCCTCTTTCCCTCATCTGATGCAATTCTATCATCTGATTTAACCTTCTCTGTATATGATTTGGTTCTTCTGCCACCTCCTGTAGTAATTTCATGACTGGTAAACCTAATGAAATTGGAAAAATTACATCTGTCCCATAAACTAACTGAGATGGTGATGTGCCAATAGCCCTTTTTGTACTTATTCTATCTACCCATAATGCACATTTAAGTTTGGTATGCCATGCTATTTTGTTCTCCTCCAACAACTTCTTTATAATTCGTACCAAACTTTTGTTTGAAGATTTTTCTAATCCATTACCCCGAGGATAATAAGCAATTGAATGATTCGAATGAATATGATATTTATGACAAAAATTAATCATCTTTTTTTATTTAAAATCCTATGCATTATCTATCACTATTATTCTAGGACATCCAAATCTTGAGAGAATATTTTCTTCTAAGAAATTAATAATAATTGTGTTTGTGGCATTCTTGGTAGGTATAGCTTCAATCCACTTTGTGAAATAATTGGTGGTAGTCAAGATCCACTTGTGTTGACCATAAGAATTTGGGTTAATTTCTCCAATAAAGTCTAATCCCCATTGATGAAAAGGTGCTTCTATTGAAATTGTCTTTAATGGTAAAGGAAAAAATTTCATCTTTCCATAAAAAATATGACACTCATGACAAATGGAAATTTCTTTATACACATCATAAAAAATAGTTGGCCAATAAAAACCCACTCTCAAAATTTTGTTGACAGTTGCTTTCCATGAATGATGACCTCCACATACTCCTTGATGAAACTCCTTCATGATCTATTGTGCCTCATTTTCCAGTAAACAAATCAATAAAATCCCTCCTGCATATTTCCAATACAAATATTCATTTAAAATGAAAAAATTTGCTGCCTTTAGTTTCACAGATCTTGATCTAGTTTTTCTCAACTCAGGAGGTGCTTGCAGATTCTGTAAAACATAGATAATATCACTATACCAAGGAGATAAAGAAAAATCTTTGAGCACTGGTAAATCTAGAATTGTTTCAATTGAAAAATCAGAAATGAAATTCATATCCAAAGAGTCATAATTTGATTTTGTCATCAACTTTGCTAAACCTTGTCCTTTAATCAGCTTTGTAGGTTTGATTTCCATATCATATTCCAATAATACTGCAATCCACTTAGCTCTTTTTCCTTCAAGTTTTGGTTGAGTGAGGATATCTTTTACAACAGTAGTTGGAACATAAGCAATTATGGGTGAATGCAATATGTAAACTCTGAAATCTTTTAAATACTTTATCAATGCAAACACATATTTTTCCATGATATCATACTTCAATTCTGCATCTCTTTTACTGAAAAAAAGCAATAGGTTGTTCCATATTTTCTTGATTTTTCTGTAATAATACACCATATATGGTATGTTGTGAAGCAAAAGAAAATATAATGAATTCCTTTGAAAAATCTGGACTAATTAAAACATGAGCTTCTGTGAGGGCCTTTTTAATGTCTGTAAAGGTTTTCTTAGCTTCTATAGTCCATTTGATGCCATTATTTTTCTTTAACATATTTGTAATGTTCCTTAAAATTTTTGCAAAACTTGGAACAAACCTTCTAAAAAAAATTACCCTTCCAATGAAAGACTGAATCTCTTTCTTACATCTTGGTATCCAAATTTTTTTAATAGTTGTCACCCTGTCAAGATCAATTTTGATACCATACCTTGATATTATATGACCTAATGATTTACATTCTTTCATGGAAAAATTAGACTTTTTAGGGTTTAAAGATATACCAAGATTTTTGCACTTCAAAAATACTTTCTCCAGATGTTTCAAATGATCTGCATTTGATTTTGAATAAAAAGTGATATCATCCATATACACCACTACAAATTTGTCTTTTTCTTCAACAAATGCAATGTCCATGGCTCTTTGAAATGTTGCTCCTACATTCATTAATCCAAATTGCATTTTGGCATACATAAAAGTTCCCCAAGGTGTTGTAAATGTTGTTTTCTCTTGATCTTCTAGAAGAACTTTGATCTGATTATACCCTGAAAAACCATCCAACATAGATCTTATTTCCGCTCCTACAACTTTTTGTAAAATATGATCCATATTAGGCAAAGGATAATTATCTTTTAAAGATACTTTATTCAAATTTATGAAATCGACACAAAGTCTTATTTCTCCATTCTTTTTTCTAACAGGAACCAAATTTGCTACCCATCTTGAAAATCTAAGGGATACAATAATTTTAGCATCAAATAATTTCTCAACTTCCTTTTCAATTACTGGGAGCAACAAGGGATTTATTCTTCTGAGTTTCTCCTTAAAACGATTTTCATTTGGTTTGATAGGAATTGTATGTTGAATAATGGAGGTATCATATTCTTTCAAGTCTTCATAACTCCATGCAAAAACATCTGAAAATTTCTTCATCAATTCAACATATTTACTTTCTTCTTCTTATGGGAATTTTTTTTAAATTTTCACTATTTTAAGCTTTTCTGCGGTCCCAATATTGCAATCCTGAATATCACCTTCCTGGGGAACACTTTTGGATTTTTGGCTACATCATTTCTGTCAAACAACTTTTCTAAAGGTATAAGGCCTTTTGGAATGACATTGTTTTTAAGTTGAAAATTTTCTTTTCCTCCAATTGCTTTTTTGAACCTTTCCTGCTCTTCTGAAAATTTGTCATCATTGACAGTTTCCTCCATATTTTGATCTTCATTATCAATAATTGTATTCGCAAATTCATCTGACATCTCTAAAAATATTTTAATTTGTAAATCATCTTCAAAAACTTGCCAATATTTTGAATTATCGGGAATTGAAGGCCTATTTACAACTTCAATTTCATATTTTTTATTTGAAAAACTTGGAATTTTAAATGCACCAGCAGTAGTAGCCAAAGAATCTGCTATTGATTTTTTTATCTTGGGTACCACCACAATCTTGTGTTCATCAAAAAATTTCCGAAGTAAATCCCAAACTTCATTCCTGTATGCTCTCATCCTTGGATGTTTTGTTTGTTAACTGCCATTTACCTGATTAATCACCAATTCAGAGTCTCCAAACACATCAATTATTTTTTCCTTCAAATATTTTAACACATTGAGTCCCAAAATCAAAGCTTCACACTCTGCTACATTATTTGTACATTCAAAAGTCAACTTAAAGGAATAGACCATGAATTCTCGATCTGGAGATATTATCCATACACATGCACCAGCACCTTCTCTACTTATTGACCCATCAAAATGCATTGTCCATATCCCTTCAACTCTTTGTTTTTGTTTAATGATTTCTTGTTCTATAATCAAGTCATTGTTCTCTCCTTGTTTGTCAGAGTCTGTTTTTTCTTCAAAATGGAAATCATTATAAAAAATAGAAGACCCCAAATCAATATCTACTGCATAAATTGGGTGATTATTTGGTTTATCTTGAATACTTACCACATATGCAAGTATTTTCTCTCTGTATAAATTTCTTGGTTCTCCAAAAAGTGGAATTGTAGCAAAAGACATGTCCATTTGTAAAGTTCCTTTCAGTTTCGAAGCCCGAGACCTAGATAACAACATACCAAATTTTGGAGGAATATCTGCAACAACCACATCCATGATAATACTTTTGGATGGAATTTGAGTAAGGGTGACCACCAAGCTTTGATTAATCCCAAACACATGACCTTTCTAGAATCAAAAGAAAATAAATCTTTATAAGGTCTTGTGATTTCTAAACCTAAACTATGCACCGCAACCTTTGGAATTAAGTTATGTGAAGCTCCTGAATCAAGCATATCATTATGGAGAATCATATCATTGACATTTAAACTCACATAAAAAGGTGGAACATCTTCTGTACTGCCATCTTCTGCTTTAGGACCCAAAAGAATAGTTGGAGTATCATCTTTTAGTTCTAGTGTATCAGGTTCCATTTGTTCTCCACTTTTAACTATCTTTGCAATCTGCTCTTTGTATTCATTGTTTTTCAATAATTCAATGAAAGGGATAAAAATTTTAATCTTTGAAATTTCATTCTGCAAATTGAAAGAAGTGAGTGTTTTATCAGTTTCTTTGACCAAGTCTCTTTTTTTTTTGGAACCTTTTTCACCATATCTTCTTTTTGTTTTTCCTTATTCCGTTGACTAGTTGAAGGTTGATCAACAAGACTTTTTCCTTTATTTACAACTACATCTATATTTCTAAGGTTCATTTTCCTCTGAAGATCATTCACACCATTCTGATATCCAATTTGATATTGTTATGTTTCTAACTCAAAGGTATTACACTCTCCTTCTTGGGAAAACATGTCATGTTCTACTTTTGTTAGATAAACCTCAGAGTCAAGATCATCAAAATGATGAATCTCTATGTCCAAAGGTTGTATTTCTTCTCCTTCATCAACAAAAAATTCAGGGAAAGGGGGTCTCACTTGTTGATCTTCTACATTTCTTTGATTTCTCTGATCTCTTGGATCTCTCTACCTTATCTGTGTAGGAATAGGTCTCCTGAAATTTGGATTCCTAATTTGTGGATCTTGTTGATCTCTATTTTGAGGTTTGTTTTCTAAGGTTAATCTGTCCATGAGTCTTTCCATGGTCTTCATCATAATATCGAATTTAGTATCAGTGGAAGAAGAAGTTGAAGTTGGTTTTCCTCTCTTATTTTTCTTCTATCTATTTCTGTTTTTTGTTTCATTTTTCCAGATGCCATTAAATTTGCCTCCACTTCCACTGCATCTTTCAACATATTTGGTAAAGATGTTGACTTTCTTTCTCTTAACATAAAGGAAAATTCACCATCAAATGCATCAACATAATGTAACTTGGCAGCTCCCACTGGAGGTTGAATATCAAGAGGAATTGAATTATAAACCCTCATAAACCTTCCAGAAAACTCTTGAACAGATTCAAAATTTCCCTTTTTCAAGTTATTATATTGTGTTAAAATTTGCAAAGGGTTCTTTTTATCCTCCCACCTTTCAAGAAAACGATTTACAAATTCATCAAAAGAAGGGACAAATCTTGCAGGAAGAGTTCTGAACCATTTTTTAACTTCTCCATACAAACTTTGAGCTAACAATCTCATTTTTGCATCATCATAATCTACTTCTTCAAGATCAATAAATCCATTAAACCTATCAATATGTTGCTGAGTTGTATAATTTCCTTCTCCATCATATAGTGTAATACTCTGAGCATAATTCTGAGGAAGGTCATGCAAAACAACAGGTAAAGCAAGTGGAGCAAACCTAGCAGCCATGATTATAGGAGGATTTTGAACAATATTATGAACTTGTGGTGGAGGATTTTGAATTTTCTTTTCTTTTAACTCTATTTTTCCAAATTTTTGTAAATCTTCCCAAACAGATTGCAATAGATATGACTGAAATCTATTTTGATCAATAATAGTTTCTTTTAAATCTGTTTCAGATTTTGACCTAAATAAAGATTGCTCAAACTTCACATTTAAACTAATGTCCTCAATATTCAACAGTTCTTGAAAAGAAGGAAACAAATTTTCTGACTGAGATGTACCTTCTTTATCTTTCCCTTTATTCCTCCTGAGAATCTTTTCAGAACTTTTTACCACTTGAAATGACTGGGGATCCGAATTGCTTCTCGTATGAATCTTTCTAGAAGCCACAATTTCTTTTTTGGAATTGCCTTTTAATTGAACGTCAAAGTAGAGTCGCCAGGGAAAAATACAACAAATATCAAATATCAAATCTCTTGTTTGCCCACAAAAGTCTGATCTTTCTAAACTATCGTTCTACCCAGGGAATATTTGAACTTCCGTTCCTCAACAACAACGACAAAATGTTAGCACTCAAAATTTCTCCCTTGGTTGTGGAAGGATAGTTCTAAGGTAACTATTTCAAACCAATATTTAAAAATACTGTGCCAACTGTCATAACAAACATGCATACATGAAACCTAGAAGAACAAGATATATATATATATATATATTAAACAATTAAATATTAAATATTCGTAGCATTGTATTAAAACTTACTAGTTGATACATTTTTATACTCTTCGATATATTCAAAATTGATATGACAAATGAAAACAAGATAATAAATATCATCCACCATTTCATCACATATCATATAAACTTATGAAAAAATGTGGAATAAAATCAGAGAACAAGATATTCAACAAATTAAATATTTTATTAAATCGTTGCATAATCAAGAAGCTCATGTCACATTTGAAGAATAACCTAATAAAGATTATGAATAAATATAGAAAAATACGCAGACTAACCAGATAAAGTGATGAATCCTCTTTTTGTTGTCAAAATTGTGCAAAGTCTTTATCTAAATCTATAGTAAAAAAGCCTTCCTATGTCAACAAACTATAATTACAAATTCCTATGTTTCTCCCTTCATTGAACCTTCTTTCATCATTATTTTCAAACTAAATAGCCCAAACTTCTAGATGTCTTCTAGTTAGACATCCTAACCATTCACCGAAAAAAGACAATTTCAACAGATTGTGGTTTATGCAAATTTTAAACATAATTGTATTAAGACCAATTTCATAAGTAGGTTAAGGCGCCAACTATCATTTCTTCACTTGCTTTCTTATCTTTAACTTTGTTGATGAGTTAATTTCCTTTGTGTACTCGACGATGAAGCATTTTTATTTGCTTGAACTATTTCCTTGGCCCTATATCGTAAAATGTCACTCCTCGTCTGTCCTATAAGATAAGAAAACCTCAACAATTTATAGTAATCAATGACCAATTCAGAATATAAATCACATGAAATGGGTGGTTGAACTTTAGATAAACTTTCGGTAATGGCCAAAATACTGAAATTTGCAAGTATTAAGTCATCAATCTTTTTCCTTGAGAGTGAATCGCCTCCCTCATCAAACTTTTCAATTTGGAAAGCTCTGAGGTCAGTGTTGTATGACTCCTCTCCAACCAATCTAATATATTTTGTCCATGGGATGGCAGACAAATTTTGCAAATAGGTGAAAACTAACCTTTGAAATCCCTTGAGGCCTTATTAAACTATGTGCATTTATTTTCCTTGAGTAGCAAGAATTAGTTTCTTCTTAGTTTGCACCTTTTGAGTCTCCAAGATCATGCCTATCATGTCCTTGATTCCAATTGCAATTAAATGTTCCTAACATAAAGTATTAAGAATTGAATAACCAAATTTGCATATTTTTCTTTCAAAAACATCAGCCCACCACTTGTTTATACCCAACTTTGCATTACTCACAAGAATAGTTTATATCAAATGGTAAAATTCAAAGTAAGGCTTAAACTTAGCAATATGATCATTTATCATGTCCCAAATCTCATATGTGGAATTAATCAAATACTAGATTCCATAAATTTTCTTCATATCATCTTGTAATGATTTAGTTAGCATTTATTGTTATTGTGATAATGTCTAAATGTTAGATTCCTTATCATAAATATGAGCTCGTAAATCTTGAATCAAAACCTCTCTTCAACTATGCAATATATGTAGATAATTTGAAACTTTTTCTTCTTTTGACTTCTTTTATGTCTTTAACAAATGTATTGTATCGAATAGTTCGACAATTTTGGTTTTATATGTGGAATTTTTTTCTAACATATCATCGACATTACCCTCACTACCTGATACATCCATCAACTTATCATATCCATCTAAATTATCATAAATATGAAACAACTTTTACAAACGCCTATTTTGAGACATTTTATTAGCAATTTCTTGTTATAGCTTTTGAACTTCAATAGATTGCTCTTCTATTATCTTGGATTTTTCCCTAACCAACACATTAATTCTCGAAGCTAGCCGAGAATTTTTGTAATACACCTAGGAACCCTAATAATTATTGTTTTATAAGACCTTATGTTATTATTTTGATTTGACATTATTGACCAAGTGAGGTCAAAACATTTGTGAAAGAATTATTATTTTTAAATATTTAAATAACTAAGGGAATCAAAATCGAAGGTAGTCGTTGAAGAGTGTTTGCTGACCCACAAGAAGGAATGACAAGTGTCAAGAGGAAACCCATCATGGCAAGACATCCTAGCAAAGGTGCAAATGGTGCAGGAGGCATCCTCCCTGAATATCAGGTCGTGACTCTTGTTGGAGCGGTTACGAGCAGGTGGTTGATGAATGACCTAAGTCCTAGGAAAATGCTATAAAGCATCGATTTCATCCACTGAGCAGGAGGCTTATGATGAAGGGGGAATACGCTGAGTATTGATTCATCCAATGAGCAGGAGGCTTATGATGAAGTTAGATTTGTGACCTATCCTATGTAAGAGGAACTCTGTGGCCAGTCCTTGTGGTTCAGCAAACAGGCTTGGGGGTTTCAGAACAAGTAGCTTGGCTGTTCTGGAAGTTGGTTGGGAGGAACGACGACCTTCAATTTTGATTTGCCTCTGCAGGTTTAGGTTCTATTTATTTATTTTTGACATGTCAGCTTACTGTAAATGATATCTAATGATTGCATTGGTTAGATCAAGTTCCGTTTATTTATTTATGAACCGTCTATTTACTGTAAATGATATCTAATGATTGCATTGCTTAGACCAGGTTCTGTTTATTTATTTATGAACCGTGTATTTACTGTAAATGATATCTAATGATTGCATTGCTTAGATAAGGTTCTATTTATTTATTTCTGAACTATATGTTTACTGTACATGATATTTGATCTGTTAAGCAATAGGATTGCATTAATTAGTTCAGTTTCTATTTATTCTATTTCTGAGATCTCTATTTACTGAAAATTAAATGTAATTTGTTATTTAGAAATGATTATCTTACTTATGCAAGTTATTCAGAAATGATTACCTTGCTTATGCATGTTATCAGAAATGATTAGCTTGCTTATGCATGTTATCATATAACGTTTTACTGTACATTATTGTTTTATCTCGCTTATGCATGTTATCATAAATGATTATCTTGCTTATGCATGTTATCATAAATGATTATCTTGCTTATGCATGTTATAATATAATGTTTTACTGTACATTACTGTTTTATCTTGCCTATGCATGTTATCATATAATGGTTTACTGTACATTCCTGGTTTACTATAAGTATTCTTATTCAGAATTATATTTGTAGACTTGCATGCAAGATATTCAAACATTGGATTAAGTTTATTTAGTTTCTTTATTAAGAAGTTTATAGATATATATCAATCATGTATCAATGTTTGTTTAAATCCCTTACCATTATAAGCAAAATAATGTACAGGGTTTATTGCCAATGGGATTATAGATTAGGCGTTTGATCTATAACTCTGTTATATATATAAAACTAGGTTTATATAGATTTAGATGTAAATAAATATAGAACAGAATGTTTATATTTTTATACAGAGACAAATAGATAAGTAGTTATACTCCCAAAGCTTATACATAGTCGAATGGCTTAAAGAAACAAGAGTCCATAATCGAAGCAGATGTTTATATAACATAGGCGACTGGTTTAGGCGTTTTTTTTTTTGTTACACTGATTTAGTTAGAATAACTTATAACAGATTGGAAAGATAATTATACAGTTTTGATTTTGATCCCCATACTAAAATAACCTTGAAAACATCTTCTCTTGTGCCTTTAAATTGCAAAAAACTGAAATCGACAAGAGCAATTTACTAAAGAAATTTGTAGGTACAACACCATGCACCTTTTCTAATGTAGAATGAGGTTACAATCTCAATACTTAGGTAGTTCCTCTTGTTCATGTTCCTTCTACACCAATGATTCTCCTTGAATTTCAACATGTTTATGTTGTTTTTGTTCTTCGATATGGAGGACATCCAATGAATTTCTTTTATGAACTTCTTACCTTTAACAAAGCATTTTTCCATTGGTTTGAGCACTTTAATTTTAGCATGGACATGGATTCGTACAAAGACCCCAACTACACCATGCTTGAAGATTATTTTGTCCTTCATTGGCTGAGGCGTATCCCAACTTCATTATGAAATAGGAATGATTTCCTCTAAGCAAGGAAAAAACGACGAGACATAGTTATATGAACTATTATATTTTATTGTATATTCTTGTATATCACACTTGTCTCCATGTACAACTTCTGAGAAGCTTCCTTCTTCTATAAATTCTTTAGACATTTTTATTCTCTTAGAAGCTTCCTTTATTGTATTTTATTGGAGACATATTCAAATTTGTATTTATTGAATGCTTTATGATTAATATGAGCAAGTGACATCGTTTTAAAAAAAGAATCTTCAATGCATAGAAACATCCTACCATGCTATGGAAGTAATCCTTTAATCATGAGGCCATGAGCAGGGGTATCTATTTTTCCAAAGTCACACAAGTCTTTCACATGACCCCACCTTTTTTGCAAGTACAATCACACAAACACAAGTATATTATTGGAGAGACATGGACCTTGATGTGGGAAATACTCAACATTCATAGAGATAACAAGTTACCATTGATGGCATGATCAAACTTGACCACTCTCACACAACGTTGTAATTTATAAATATTAATACAATTGAGTGTACAATATGTGTGCAATTATGACAATCTCCTCTTGTACTTGCATACTTACTATATTGGGCTTCTCTTATGTATGTATATCTTCTTACATTGTTGATATTGTGCACATATCAAAAGGGACTTAAAAAATTAAAAAAAAATAAATTATAACCAAATAAATAAGTGTAAGAAGCACCACATAAAATCACACAACAATTGTTAATTGATTATATCTTAGGTGGTTATAAGAAAAGTTATCCTTCTCATGCATTGTTGAGATTTATAGCTTGGATGGTCTTCTACATTGTGGTGTCTATGTATGTGGAAGTGACCAAATTTGACTTTTCCTAGCATTAACTTTATTTAATCAAGTTAAAGTGACTTTTTAATTTTTGAGTGAGAGAAAATGATTTTTTATTTAAATAAAGTGAAATTTGACTCATCCTCTGACTGAGAAAATGAAGAGACAAAGTCACTTGGAAATGAAGAGACAAAGTCATTTTTCATTCAATAAAAAAGCGATCTAGGGGAAGAATAGACACAAGAAAAGAGAGAGCAAAGAGCTAAGGAGAAGAGAGGCACATATCTCAAGGAAGGAGAGAGGCACGATTTCCAAGAAGGAAGGTGCCACGAATTCCGAGGAGAAGAGCAGTAATGAATGCAGATTCGTACAACTGAATTTATGAGCACATAATTCAAGGGCAATACAACTAGAATAGTGGCACAAATTCCAATGTCATAGTAGTGACTGAGCATAGTCTTCAAGGCATCTTGTAGAGGCACGGATTTCTAGAAGACTAGTCAGTACAATTCCGTAAAATTCCATACTATCCGTACTTTCTCTGTTGGCACAATTTATGAGGTGGAACGATTTGCTGTGTGGAGACACAAAGTTCCATGTGCATTAAATCCTATATTAAATGATGTAAAATTGGATAAATAATTAAAAAACTCTCTTGAATTTGGTTTTCCCTCCGGGGTTTTTCTAGGGGCATTGCCCAAAAATCTCTGTGATTATTTTTTGTGGTGTGTTAATAGTTCAGTTTCATGTGTTTCATTTTATAATTTTGTATTAGACATAAATTAAAATATGTGCACTAACTTGTGAAAAATTATTGAGATTTGAAACCAAGGATGAATCTGAGTGAAAACAAACATGGTATCCGAGCTGTAACAAAAGAACCAACGGATTACACATAGAGGGCAGCAAGAGATTTGCTAAGATTTTTATCACCTAGCAAATTTGGATTTTTTCTGGTTGGTCTGTGAAAATGTCTGTAACTTTTTGCTTATGGTTTGAGGACAGGCTTGAGGGTGAGTCCAATTTCATTCCATGGAAGGAGAGGGTCACTTTACTTCTAGAGGAATTTGACTTATGGGAAGTAACCAATGAAATTGTCATGATTCCCACTACTACTGATGAAATGGATGAATATAACAAGAAGAATGTGAAGGCCAAATGTATTCTTCTTGATGCAGTCAAAGACCACCTGATACCTTGTGTGACAGGTAAGAAAACTGCCTTTGACATGTGGGATGCTTTAATAAAGTTATTTCAAAGTGATAATCAAAACCGAAAAATGGTTTTGAGGGAGAGGTTACATAATACTAAGATGACCAAGGCTAAAAATGTTACCTCATACCTTACCCAAATTTCACATGTACATGATGAATTGGGCGCTATTGGGCGAGAAAGTGGAAAAAGCGAAGTTGGTGAGGACTGCTTTGAATGGTTTTTTAAAACCATGACAGGACTTTGTGTGTGCAATTGTTTCTAGGGAGAACATGCCTTCATGGATGAGACTTTGGGATGACTTCATTCAGGAGATCAGAGTTGGCTCCATTAGCCGCACAGGTCAACAGCATGGGGGTGATGAGGAGAATGTTTCTTTCATAAGGAAGAGCAAGAAGAGGCCCAAGAAAGGCCTAAGAGGTGGGTCGAGCTCAAAAGGTGATCAGGGGAAGGACATGAGCAAAGTGAAATGATTTGCTTGTCACAAATTTGGGCACTGTACAGGGTAGTGTCCGAACAACAAGAAGAAGAACAAGTCATAAGTAGCCGCATCAGCTGCGATCGAGGACTTTACTGTTGGGTTCGAGAAGGAGTTCTCATCGGTGACTTGTCTTGCTTCCAGTACCGACTTCTCCAGTGTTTGGTATATAGACAATGGTGCCTCTAGTCACATGACAAGGGTACGCGAGCACTTCATCGAGTTTACCGAGGGAAGTGTTGATGTGGATATCGAGTTGGGTGATGATTCCAAGGTCATAGTAGTTGGCCTTGGAACAATGTCATTTCAGAGGGAGTTCCAATAACCCTTGGTGCTGAAGGAGGTATTGCATGTTCCAAAGTTGGCCAAGAACCTCATTTATGTATCTGCTATAGATGATTGGGGATTTGCAGTGATTCTCTGAGATGGACAAGTGCGTATTCACCCAAAAGGGTCTAGCCCGAGTACAACACAAGGGATTGGGATCAGGTGCAGGAAGCTTTACAAGCTTATGTTTCAGCCATCTTGAGCATTGATACATTGTAGTGGTAGTGGTTTGTGCGAGATTTGGCACAAACTAATGGCACATTTGCACCATGGCGCTCTTACCACACTGAGAGAGATTGTTATAGGATTTCCTGACTTCAAAGTAGAGTAGCAAGATATGTGCAAGGGGCGTGCTCTTGGAAAATACTCCAAGGCACCTTCTCATAGCAATGATAGTAGGAGATGAGAGATTTTGGAGTTGGTACATTCAGATGTTTCTGAACCCATGCCAACAGTGTCCTTATGTGGATAGGAGTATTATGTCACTTTCATTGATGATTTCTCTAGGAAGATGTGGATCTACTTCCTGAAGACCAAGGATGGGTTCTTCGACAGATTCCAAGAGTTCAAATCTCTTGTGGAGAACCAGACGGGGAAGAATATCAAGGTGTTGAGGTCGAATAATGGGGGTGAGTATACTTCCAAGGATTTTCATGACTTATGTGCTGCAGCAGGAATCAAGAGAGAGTTGATTGTTCCTTACAACCCTCAACATAAAGGGGTTGCAGAAAGGAAGACCATGACCATTGTTGGGGTTGTGAAAGCCATGTTGCATGACCAGGGGCTTACATTGTTTC
The DNA here is from genome assembly GCA_027924585.1 of Larix kaempferi. Taxonomy (NCBI): domain Eukaryota; kingdom Viridiplantae; phylum Streptophyta; class Pinopsida; order Pinales; family Pinaceae; genus Larix; species Larix kaempferi. Next base: position 10,853,214 of record BSBM01000931.1, read on the forward strand.
ATTTGGAAAAGGCATGCAACACTGCAGTGTATGTGCAGACTAGAAGCCAACGTCAAGTGTTCGGGAGTAAAACTCTTGAGGAGCCTTTCTCTGGTAGGAAGCATGAGGTGGGGCACTTTCACATATTTGGGTGCCTCACATACTCACATGTCCCTTCTGAGAAGAGGACAAGTTATCCCACTGCAAAGAAGGGGATTTTTGTTGGCTATAATGAGAATTCGAAGGCCTTTCGTATCTATATTCCTACACCAAGGAAGATAGTGGCGAGGCGGTATGTGAGATTTGAGAAGGAGAAGGCACTGAAGAAGTAACTTGAGTCATCTTCTGTAGGGGGAGTAGTTGGTTCCTACAAGTACATGTATAGATTTATAGGTTTGATAGAGTTCACTGGTACCATAGATTACAGGGCCACATAGTACAGTTACACGTTTCAGGGGTTACAGTTTCATAGGCTTCAGATACAATGGGCACGAGTGCTCAAACATCTACATCACAGTCTTTGGATAGTTTGGATGAGCAGGAGATACTTTCAGGGAGGAGGAGGCCGAGATGGATTTGAGAGACCTTGAGGGATGCATGAGATCATGTGTAGAGTCATGAGAAGACTATCAGAGAGAGCAAGCCACTAGAGAGATTTTGTAGTTATGTGGCAATGATGACCAACATTCGTGAGCAGGAGCCTTCCACTTTTGAGGAAGCAGTTGGCCGACAAGTATGGAGAGATGCCATGATGGAAGAGTATGCTTCCATCATGAAGAATGATGTTTGGGAGGTTGTTTTGAGACCCAAGGCAAAGTCGGTAGTGACTTCCAAGTGGCTCAACAAGATCAAGCATGCTGCAGATGACAACATTGAGAAGTACAAAGCTCGATTTGTGGCTTGAGGGTTCTACAAGTAGAGGGAGTCGACTATGAGGATACCTTCGCACCAATAGCGAGATACACTTCCATCAGGGCCATCATGTCCATTACAGCAGAGTTGGGTTGAAGTCTTCATCAGATGGATGTGAAGACTACATTTTTTAATGACATCATACATGAGGAAGTGTACATTGAGCAGCCACTAGGATTTGAGGTGCATGGGAGAGAGTCTCATGTGTGCAGATTGAAAAAGGATCTCTACAGACTCAAGCAAGCTCTTAGAGCTTGGTATGCTAGGATCAACAACTACTTGTTACAATTGGGCTTTGAGAAGAGTGAGGCAGATTTGAACCTATACTGCATCTTGGTTGGTGAGGATCCACTCATTCTTATCCTTTATGTGGATGATCTGTTTTTGACAGGGTCAGAGAAGCTCATCAAAGATTGCAAGAGGGACCTAGCTTCTGAGTTTGAGATGAAGGATAACGTTTTGATGCATTAATTTTTGGGGATGTAGGTGTGGTAGAGTCCTAGTCATATTTTTCTTAGACAAGGGAAGTGTGTAGTCGAGATCTTGGAGCAATTCGAGATGGCAGATTGTAGGCCTATATCGACACCTATAACAACCAACTTGAAGAATCTTGATGCTTATGAGTTAGAGTTGGTTGATCCCACTTTGTATCGTCAGCTGATTTGGTCCTTGATGTATCTGGTCAACACCAAGACAGATACTTGTTCTATTTTGAACACTCTCAGTCAGTTTATGGTTGAGCCTAGGAGAGTGCACTGGACTGCAACAAAACATGTTCTATGTTACTTGCGTGGTACTGCAGATTTTGGGTTGAGCTATGCTCAAGGGGATGGAGTTAGATTGGTTGGTTTCAATGACTCAAATTAGGCAAGCAATGCGGTTGACAGGAAGAGCACCTCCAGGTGTTGCTTTAGCTTGGGCTCAACAGTAGTGTCTTGGTTCAACATGAAACATAAGTCAGTTGCATTGAGTTTTTCCTAGGCAGAGTATATCGTTGCTAGTTTGGCCAGTTGTGAGGCCATATGGATTCACAAGTTAGGTAAAATCATGGTAATGTGTCTCACTATACGACAAGATAAATTTATTCAAAATATTTATTATAAAAATTAAAAAATGTATTTTTTTTATAAATAATTTTAACAATCACTTGTATATTATTACCATATTGATACAAAAAAATATTGTTTTTGAAGTCTTAAAATGATAGTTTTTGGGTGCACTTTTGCATACACATAAACATTATTATTTATATTACTAATTCAATAATAATTAAAATAAATCATAAAATACAATTTTAAAAAATGTACAACAATCTTAAAAGTGTTTATAAAAAACCGTTCAAAAAAATTGGAATAAAAAAATAAATGAAGATAAATATGGGGGGTCGCGGTTTTGTGAGTACTTATGATATGTTTGAAATTATAATAAATGGCCTTTAAAGAAAACGAAATAAACAATATATATATATATATATATATATATATATATGAGAAAAAATACCATATAAAAGCTCTTTCACAAGGAAATTTTTTGTTTCATTACACCATTATGTAATTCTTGATGGATTTGTAGATTTATGAACAAATATTTTTAGTTCATTAGCTTTTATAAAAGTTTAGCGCCACAAAAGGTGATTCACTGTGACAATCAGAGTTGCATCAAACTCTTGGAGAATCCAGTGTTTCATGATCGATCAAAACACATTGAGATCAAGTACCACTTCATCCGGGACTATGTCTAGGGAGGGGCAATACAACTTCAATACCTATATACAAATGGGCAGGTGGCAGACATCCTCACAAAGGCATTGTTGAAAGGAAAATTTGTCAAGTTCAGAGATAAGTTGGGGGTGCTGCAGAACACCTTCCTCGCTAGGAGGGAGCGTTGAGCTTTATAGCTCGGATGGTCTTCTACATAGTGGTGTCTATATATGTAGAAGTGACCAAATTTGACTTTTTCTAGCATTAACTTTATTTAATAAAGTTAAAGTGACTTTTTAATTCTTGAGTGAGAGAAAATGATTTTTATTTATTTTTTTGAGCACATAATTTGATGGCAATACAATTGGAACAATGGAACGAATTTTAACGTTCGCAAAACAGTGATTAAGCACAATTTTTGAGGCATTTTGTAGAGGCATGCATTTCTAGAAGACTGGTATGTACAATTCTGTACAGTCCATACATTTTTGCACAGTCCGTACAATTTGTACTTTCTACAATGGCACTGTTTACGATGTGGCATGATTTTTCTGTGTGGAGGCACAAAGTTCAAGGTGCATTAAATCTTGTATTAAATGCTATAAAATTCTGCTGATATATTTTTCGTGGGCTAAATAATAAAAATATCTTTGAACTAGTTTTCCCTTCGGGGTTTTTCCGGGGGCATTGCCCAAAAATATCTGTGTTTATTTTTCTGTGGTGTGTTGTTAGTTCAGTTTCATTTGTTTCATTTTATAATTTCAGATTAAATAGAAATTAAATTATGTGCACTAATTTGTGAATAAAATTATTGAGATATGAAACCAAGTCTGAAAATGAGTGAAAATGAACATGCATGTTCAACTATTGCTGGTGATGGTTGATTGGGGTTGAAAAGGTACCAACAATCAAACTCTCACTAAGTGTTAGAGATGGAACAAGATGTTTCCAAACATTTTTAGACCAGTGGGTTAGCTTGGGTGGTTTAGTGTTTTGAGTTTCATGTAGGAGATTTTGGGGTTGATCTCTTGAGTTAACTACTTTTGTTGCATGTCTAACTCGATATTTTTATCAGGTCAAGATGTGAAATCAACATTGACGAGTTTACATTAGTACCATCTACAAAATGCGGAGAAATACCTAAGAAATTTCTACAACTCTTTTTTCTTCAAAATAAAACAAAAATAAACTTAAAAAATAACAACATCAAATGTTTCGATACCATAAAGAGAAAAAAAAAAGAGTAAACACTAATAGGTGAAGAAGAGATAACAAAGAGATATATTGCCATGAGCTAAAAAGATAGCCATTGCGTGAAATCATTCAAACATGAAAACTTAAGATAGTGACAAATCCATAGACAAACTATATACATACTTACGACAAAGATTCGCTACTCTTCCTAGGTGTGGAAGAAAGGAGGGCGGAAATTGAAAATGACAGTACATATGGAATTGATGTGGACCTTAAAAGAGCTCATTGTATACGAGCCATTCGGATGATTGAATGACCGATTGGCTTTTGAACTAGCCTTCGTGACTTACTTGATGTGCACCTTAAAAGAGCTTCATTGTATACGAGCCATTCGGATGATTGAATGACGGATTGGCCTTTGAACTAGCCTTCGTGACTTAGCAACGTCTCTGGATCGTCAATGCGAGCGAGTGAAAAGAATGTAAAATCTCATATTCGTGAGCTCAGAATGATTAAATCTGAGGTTTCGAATATCCAGAGGCGTTGTTTGATCGGTTTGAGCGGTTGAATACGACTCCATTTACCTGCTGGTACGAAATTTAAATATTTTTCATTTATGTTTGCCATCCTGCTTTTTTGTTTTCAACATTTCCGTGCCTTAATTGGATTCAAAAAAGAAAATGCTCGTCTTCATATCTGAACAGCTAAATAGCTTTAATTTCGTAAAATTTGGACCAAAAATTGGTTTAGATGCAATCAATAGCTATAACCAGGTGGAATGTAGGATTTAATATTCGTCAGGGTTTCGAATGTTGAGTATAAGACATTAATTTTGCTTCATTCTTGTAAATTATGATCCTATATAAATTATGCTGGTCTTGACATCCAAATAGCTTTAATTAAAATTTGGACTAAAAATTGTTTTAGGTGCTATCAATAGCTGTAACCTGGTGGAATATAGGATTTAATCTTGGTTAGGGTTTCGAGAGTGTAGACATTATTTTTGCTTCATTTGTCCAAATTATATATATATATATATATATATATATATAAGATTACAAAATTAAAGCTATTCACGTGTTAAGACAAGCATTATATATATATATATATATATAATGCTTGTCTTAACACGTGAATAGCTTTAATTTTGTAATCTTTAGACTAAAAATTCGTATAGATGCTATCAATATCTGTAACCTAGTGGAAGATAGGATTTTAAATTTCGTCAGGGTTTCCAAAATGAGTGGACATTATTTTTTGCTTATTTGTCCAAATTATAAACCTATATATATTATGCTTATCTTGACGCCTGAATAGCTTTAATTTCGTAAAATATGTACTTGAATTTGGTTTATATGCTATCAGTATCGTTAACCTGGACGGAGTTTCAAACTTCGTTAGGGTTACGAAAGTTGTGTAGACATTATTTTTGCCTTCTTTATCCAAATTATAATCCGCAATTGCAAAATTATCTGTATAATCGTCTTTGGCGCATTTTGCATTTTGGTGTTTTGGTTCCGTTTGTTGATTCAGTTATGCTTTTGCTTTTGCTTTTGTTCATTCTTTCTGCCGTGTTTCTCAGTTAAATTTCTTTGTCTCTGATAAGCTTTAATTTACCAGAGAAATTTTTGGGGAGTCATATTGTTTTTGGTACATGTAGACACCTTGGTGAATATTTGTAATACTCCAAATTTTTATTATAAGATTTGAAGATATTTTTATTTTTATTTTTTATTTTTTGTTAAATTTCCAAGTATTTTAATATATCCTATTTGTTTTTTTACTATTTTCCAAGTAAAATAATTTCATACTATAGAAGTTTGGGCAAAAATGCATTTGATTCTGGAACCTTTCTGAAAAAAATTAGAAAAATTAGCAGAAGCAAGGAATATTAACCCCTAAATTTTTATCTGTTATTACATTCCAGGCTATCGTCTAGTGGAGATTTCAGTATGGGGACCTTAAAGTATTTCATTTTGGTGTTGTTCATTGGTTTTCTTATGGGAATGAGAGGCGATGCAGTGATTCAGGCTGAGGCTGAGCCTGCAGTGATTGTTGTAGATGACAAACCTGAATCCAAGGTATCCAATGCAGTTCTTACTGTTGAATTGGAGCGTTTGAAATCGGAAACCTCGAAACTCGGTAGTCTTTCAACTTCCTGAACATAAGCATTTGCAGAGCAACACTTACGGTATTTGATATTTTTATGTTTTATTGTATTAGTGCCCTTTGAGACCTAACTTGGTCTATAGGACTTATTCTCCCAGAGTAAAAAATGAATATAATCAATTTTCATTTAAAAATTTAATTAAAAAGATCCAGTTTAAGCACTCAATATCCAGTGATTTGAAGCATTTTATTGTTTCAGTGTGGGAAAGAAGGGTTGCAAAAGTGAGCTTATCACCCCAGTTGATTAATCTCAACTCATGTGCATCGCCCATGCACATTTCATTGTTTACATTGTATTTTTTGTTTTATTTGTCCATGATTACTTTGCCTTTATTCAACTTATGATCAGTTGGAGAATCACACTCAGTAAGCTGTAGACCAAATTGACATTTTTACATTTCTATTTGATGTACTTCCAGTATGCACTTCCAAATTTCAATTGATTATATTCAATGTTACTTTTCCTCCCTATTCAGTGGTCGGCTGCAAGTATGTTATTGGAGGTGTAATAATTTTCTGTATATTTGAGTGCTTTGTTCATTATGTTTTCCCTTTGGCTATCTAGTTTCTAGGAAATATGAGAAATTTTGTTGAACTTGGTCTAAGGGTCAGCTCATGTTGTTTGCCTCACAGTTTGGCATTTGTTTTTGTATGGATGTCTTATGAGAGCTTCTTGTCACTAACATGAAGTCTTCTATTTGGTTCAGTAGTAGGTGAAGCATTAGAGTTCATGGCTTACTTTTGTTTCCTTCAATTTTTCCTGGGCCAAATTTTGATGACTAGATCGTTTTTTTTAAATTTCCGATAATTTCATTCAATATTATCTAGGATCACTAAGAGAATAACATGCATAGTGTAACAATCACAAGAAACAATGGACACAAAGCATTTCACCGGGGAAAACCAAGAAGGTGAAAAACCCCGCAACTTCCTTAGAGATAGAATAAGCCCCAATACAAAGATCACAAAGATCAATCCCCAAAAGATAGATGTCTCCAGCAGCTACTCCTCCTCCACTTGTGCGCACCTCTCTCTCTCAACTATGGGAGTTGGATGAGTGAGTGAATTAGCAAATAGAGAGAGACACACTCTCTATTTATACAACAACTTAACTTGCCTTTAACCCTAACTGGGCCGACTTCCTAAGGAAGCCTAATAACCCATCCACGTGACACATGCAAGGCCGACCCCACCAAGGTGGTCTAATAACCCATCAAATAATACTTGCGACACTTACAATAATACTCGTGACACTTGCGACACTTACAAATACAAATGACGACACTTCTGATTGGAGGAATAATACATCTCCATCATGAATATAATAAAGTACAAGTGTAATACATAGAAGAATATCTTCCGAAAAACACCTTGTGGTTGTAACTGCGTACCGTTGGATGTGGGAAGCTGCGAGGACCAAGACGTGATGGCTTCTTACCTACACAAGAGTCACGAAAAACAGTTAGAAAGCATCTTTTGCCACCGAAACCAACAACTAAACCCTGTAACAAGCGTAGAGTGTTCTTTTCCTTACTTGCTCTACGTGGGAGTGCAGCAGCTGCCTCGACGTGCTCCAAGCTATGCTGAAGAGCACCATTCTTCCAGTTTCGGGCATGAGCCCTCTACTCAGAGCAGAGGTGCTCCAAGAGACCTTTTGCAGCAACAAATGAACAGACTGGAGCCAAGACAAGGGTTTTGGACAACTCGATGGAACCGGCTCGAGGAGAAGGTGACCTTTGAGCCCGGTTACAACTTTTCATTCAATGCGTGGTACAACGTAGAGTTTGGGCGCCAACCACCCTAACCAAATCAACGGTGCTAAGTGAAATCGCAGCACCCAATGTTGTTACCCGGATCGTAATCAACGGTCATGGATCATTCGCATTCATGAACCAGCAGAGAAGTTTTAATGCAATAGCTACTGGGGTTGGCAACCTCGTGTGAGGACCAGCGTGGACTAATTGGAGCACACACTCGACAAGCTTTTGTTGAGTTGCATCACCACGTCGCCGAGAGTAGAGCCACCTGCCAGGAGGGCACCTTAGTGGGGTTAAAACGTTGGTTCACACAAAGCAATCTGCGTGGCAGATTGAAAAGTCAAAGCACAGTCATATATGTTAATCAAGTTAAGCGCATAAAACCTTATTACATAGTTACCAACCTTTATATATATGTTAAACGTATGAGTTATCACGATGATGCCAAGGTCGGGGTTGGACTCCTCGTTCGGATTAAGGTGTAAGGTTATGCATAAGACCTAGGTTCGACTCTAAGTCATCCTTGGGTGCTTAACCAATGTTTAAACAACGCTATAATGTATATATATTATGTTAATATATATGTAATCACTTTTCATTCCATTCTTTATATATATATATATATATATATATTATGTTATATATATATGTAATCACATTTTTGTTTCATTCCTTATTAATGTTGCTATATGATAAGATTATTATATGTGCTTTAATATGAGCGCTTAGAGCATAAGGGTTAAGCCTAGGTAATTACAATGTAATCCTAGAGTTCTAATATAATGTTTTTTTTTAACATTAACAGAGTAAAGGATTGTATTTATAAAGCTGTGCACAGCTATTCATTACAAACTTTCAGAAGGAGTTCTAACAGTGCAGAAAAATCTGGACCTACTATCACTATATTGTCTATCTGCATTACATTACTAGCTCTGAGCTTTGTTTTCTTGAAATTATCCAGCATAGAGCTGGAATAAACCTTAACAAACTGGCTACAAAGGATTATACAAAAATGCATTGACCAAAATGAGCAAAAATTTATGAAACCTGGGCTGTGCTAAGTCCTAGCCTTTCTTCTTTGGCTGAGCAGAAGAAGCATCCACCATAACCTGGTTAATTTCCTGATTTACCGTTGGGTTTTCATGTACCCAAATCCCCTGTGTTGCGCCAGTGAAAACGGCCATGTCTTCTAGTAACCTGTCAACTTTTCCCATTAATTCAAATAAATTTCGTTCCAGGTCGTCAATTCTGGAGTCCTGGCATGATAGCTGTGAGCACACATGAGTTATGTCCGACGCCATCTTTGCATTCTGGTTTACACTGGAGCAAACCGCATCATATGTATTACGAACCGCAAACTTTATATCCACCAACGTTCTGCTCAGGGCAGCTATGGCCGCCATCACGGACTGCATTATTTCCCAATTATACGTCTGAGCCACCAGGAGACGGGGGGGAGGAGTATCGAGCTCGCCGAGGGAGAGGCGGCTCAGAGCTTCAGGCAAATGGGGAGGGCGAGCCATCGCGGAGGGAGGTAAAGAGAGGGCGGGTGGGGGAGTTAATAGAGCCCCGTGGGAGCTGACACCGAAGGAGACGAGGTGACAGGTGGAGGAGCGAACGGGAAGGCGTGTGGGTGAAGACTCAGAAGAGGGAGGGGAGCAAGGACCATTACTTAAGAAAGGGTAGGGGTGGTCCCTCGTGACCAAGGCCCTAACCAAAAGATCAACCATGTAACCAATGAACCTAGTCATTAAACATTAGGGGATGTAATGAAACCCCAGAACTCCATTTTGATCCTTGATTTGCCCAATTTCGAGCATAATTCCATGGTTGGCCGCTATATCAGCCGCCCTGTTGTTCTCTCGGAGGATGTGGAAGAAGGATGCCTTTGAGAGGATTGTATTGGTTTTAATTCTTTGCATGTATCTGTCGACTTTTGAGCCTGGCGAGGCATACCCTCTTCTCATGATTTGAATGACGTGCCTGGAGTCTCCGTAGATTCTGAGATTGTCTAAGCTGTAGTTGGAGGCCATATCTAAAGAGAGGATGAGAGCTAACCATTCTGCCTCATTATTTGTTTTCCTACCTAGTCCCCACGAGAAGGCTGCAATTTTAATTCCTCCGGGATCAAAAAGAATCCCACCCGCACCTGCCACCCCAGGGTTCCCTTAGGAAGCCCCATCAAAGAATATGCTATGACTTTTTTGCTCCTTCCACCACCTGGAAAAAGTGTCAGGGTCTTTCCTGATTTCCCAAACAGAGTTGAGACGTTCTTTTTTGGACTGAAGGAAGCTGCCCTTCACAAACAAGCTACACCATTGAAGTTCAGATAAAGTTAGAGACTCATGAGCAGGGAGAGAGACCTTTTTAGAGGAAAGTGAGTCCCCGATCATTGTGATGGCTTTTATAGTAGCTCTATTACTGTCCACTTTCTTACCCTCAAAAATACTTTTATTTCGACTTAACCAAATCTGCCAACAAATATTCATTGTAATTAGTTTCCAAATTCTCCGCATAGTCTTCTTGGATCTTCCTGGGAATGTGCGTCCCCAATGATCAGAGAGGTCGATTAGTGAATTGGGGAGAGTGGCTGATCTCCATTGACTACCCAGGACCTGGGCCCAAACTTTCTCTGCGAAAGGACACTCCAGAAAAATGTGATAGGAGCTTTCTTCAGCGTTTTTACACAAGGTGCATCTAGAAGGGCCATTGATTCCCTTCACTCTGAGATTTTCAGCAGTTAGCAACTTACCATGAGTTAAAAGCCAGAAGAAAGCAGTTATTTTGGGGATGCCGTCTGAGTTCCAAATATTCTTCCATTTTCTATGAGCCGGGAGGATGGGTGGGGAGAGTTTTTCATACCCAGCCTTTACTGAATACGAGCCTACTTTCCCCCATCCCCGGTGGTCTTTTTCGTTGATGCTGATCGGAGCTTTCCCATGCAGATGATCGAGGAGAAGAGTGTACTCCCTTTTAAGGTTGGCCGGAGGATCCAATTGCTTCCAGCTTTCCCAATCTCCATTGTCTTTCCAAGTCACCAAGTCCTTTAACTTTTTAATGCCCATGTTTTCCAGCTAGTCTCGAATGGCCTCAATCCCCTGAACTTTACCAAGCGGCTTGTCTCCATTAATGCTGTCCGTCCAGAGATTTATTCTTTTCCCATTGCCAGGAATCCAATAGAGATTTTCAGTGATAACAGCCGCTGAGGAAGAGATAAGTCCCCATATAGCTGTTCCTTTTTTGGAGGTAGACTTATCCAGACATCTTTGTCTGGAGCTTCTGGTGTATTTCTTCCTTATAACCTCCTTCCACCACTCCTTCTTTCCAGAGACAATCCTCCAGGCTAACTTGGCCCCCAGCGCTTTACTTACTAAAGCTGGCTCACGGATTCCGAGTCCTCCCCGCTCCTTCTTTTCTTTGACAATCTTCCAATTAACCAAATGAAATTTTTTGTTCTGAGTTTTCCCCCCTTGCCACAAGAATTTTCTTATCTCTATGCTAAAAGCATTTTGTATTGAGACAGGGGCTAACATTATGGCAGAAGAAAAGACAGGTAAAGAAGACAGAACTGATTTAATCAAGGTAACTTTCCCAGCCAGGTTCAACCATCGAGTTCCCCATGAGTTAATTCTTGCTTTGAATTTATCGAGAATAGGAGTCCAGACAGAGGATGGAGGATATTTGAGAGAGATAGGGGTGCCCAGATATTTGAAGGAGGTCCAATTCGTGCATGGCTTGAAGGCAAGAATGGCTGCAATGAGTCTGATCGTGGCAGGACGACAGTTCCAAGTATAAAAATTGCATTTTTGATCATTGGTTTTGCCCCCAGAGGTCTTGAGAAAGAGATCCAGAGTGGTTTTAAATCTTGCAGCAATCTGAGGAGAAGCACTACCTAAGAGAATAGTATCGTCGGCAAACTGAGCATGATTTATTGCTTGAACATTACGGGTGAAAGAAATGCCAGGTAGAGAGTCTGAAGCTAGGAGGGAGTTGAGTTTTCTACTTAAAGAATCCGCCATAATGACAAAAAGGAAGGGAGAGAGGGGGCACCCTTGCCTCAGTCCACGAGATAGACGGAAGAAGGAGGTAGGCCTTCCATTTATAAGAGGAGAAATCCAAGGAGCGCCAATGCAGGCTTTAACCCAGCTGATAAATTTTTCATCAAAACCGAATTTTCTCAAGACAGCATAGATAAAGACATGTCTTACTCTATCAAATGCATTGGCCATGTCTAATTTTATAGCCATACCTGCATCCTTGCTTTGCCTGCTTGAATGGATGGCCTCTTGCACAAGAAGAATATTATCGTATATTTGTCTGCCTGGGACAAAGCCGCCTTGGTTTGGAGAAATAATTTTGGGGAGAAGCTTCTTGACTCTATTTGCTAAGACTTTAGTGAGGATTTTATAGGAAGAGTTGCATAGCGAAATTGGTCTGAACCTCCCTATTGCATTTGCTTTCTTCTCCTTCGGGATTAGAGCTATGAAAGAGGAATTAGTGCCTCCAATTTTCTCACGATTTCTGGTCCAGTTTATCATTCTAAGGAGATCGGCTTTCAGCAGATGCCAACACTTTCTATAGAAGTGTATGGAGAATCCGTCAGGGCCCGGGGATTTTTCCGGATGAAGAGACCACACCGCTTTCCTGACTTCTTCTTCAGTAACCTTCTCCATGAGTATGTTGTTCTCTTCAGCAGTAACGAGGCTGGGAATTGCACAACACATTTCTTCCAAGTCGGCATTTGTCAGTTCCTCTTCCTTCTTATAGAGAGACTCAAAATGATTTCTGATTTCTATCTTTATCGCTGAGGGATCCTCTATCTTAGTTCCATCTTCTCTGATTAAACTAAGAATATTGTTTTTCCTGTACCTTTCTTTGCACTGAGCATGGTAGAACTTGGTATTCCTGTCCCCAGATTTGAGCCATAAACATCTTGATCGAAGCCTCCATTCCTCCTCTTCTTTTCTATTTACTTGTTGGATTTTGGCTTCCAGCGTTTTCTCCTGTGTCAGCATTGCTTCAGTTATCCGTTCCTTTTCGATTTGCTCTTGCAGGGTTTTCAGTTCCTCTTGCAAGATATTGATTTCATCCCGAGATCTCCTCATGCTTTGCTTTGCCCATCTTTTCAGCATAGTTTTTGTATTTTTGATTTCGGTTTCCCAAATATACCCCGGTGAACCTGGAATAAATTGCTTCCATATAACTTTGACTTCTTCATAGCAGGCTTCATGCTCCAGCCACTCAGGGTTATATCTGAAGGGAAGGGGCCCTAGATTGCCGGGGATAGAGAAGAAGAGGGCGATTGGACGGTGATCAGAAACAACAGAGGCCAAAATTTTAGTATCGGGCAGAAGGGGTTTATTAAGAAGGGAAGAGCTGAGCAGAAATCTGTCGAGCCTAGCAGCTATATGTCCGGGCCCAATTCTCTTGTTGTTCCAAGTGAAATTTCCTTGCAGAGGCTTTATATCCACCAGGTTCCATGAAGCCTGTAAATCTTCCAGCCTTTCTCCAAACTGATCTTGGACCTTCGAACCCCCTCTTCTTTCATCAACACTTATGGTGACATTAAAGTCTCCAGCGATTATGCAGGGAGAAGGGGTTCTTCCAAGATGAAGATCTATGAGATTGTCCCAAAAAATTTCTTTGTGGCCATGAAGCGTAGGTCCATACACATTTCCAATCCAAAATTTTTCATTTTTTGTCAAATCTTCTAACTCTGTAAATAGCCAGTTTCTACTATTTAAAGTGGAGTTGCATTTGTACATACCTTTATCCCACCAAGTGATGAGCCCTCCAGAGGCTCCTACCGAGTTGACTGACTTTCCTTCTCCTTTGGGCCAAATTTGAGATAATGTTTTGAGACAGTCTGTCTCTTGCATTTTAGTCTCCTGGAGCATAAGTATTGAGGGGTTTTCCAGCTTTTTTATCCTTTTGATTGCTTCCGTCTTTTGCTTGCCCCCTAAGCCTCTGCAATTCCAGGAGACTATCTTCATTATTTTTTGGAGAGGTTAGATACTGTTCTTTCCTTCTTCTCCTCCATTGTTCCCTGAGATTGCTTGGTGCTGGGAAGAATTCTTACATGCGAGTCAAGACTGGTTTGCTTACCCGCCGCTTTGTCTCTAGCTGCTTCTTGCTCTCTTACAACTTTGTTCAGCTTCCTACCTTTTTTTGTTTGGGGTTCTATTTCTTCTTCCTTGCTTTCTGAGGTTTCTTCTTGGAACAGTTTAGCTTTTGCTCTTGTGATCGAACCCATCAAAGATTTGGGGGCCTCGCCTTCATGTTCCTCCTGTTGCGCTGGGGACGCTAAACGTATTTCTCCTTCCTCCAGTTGTTGACAGGCATTCTCCCTTCTTTCTCCCTCTGGCGTTTCCCGTCTTTTCCTCTTGAGCTTGGCCTGTAGGGAGAGTCTGCTCTTCCCCACCCATTTCTGTTGCTAAAAGCTGGAACTTATTTACTTCCCTATTTGTGCTTTGCTGCTTATTGGGCATTTCCTTTCTTTTAGGAGTAGCTTGAGAGGGTTGGGGGTTTGAGGACTTCCCTCCCTTCTTCCTTACCTCATTCCAGTCTCCATCTTGAACTTCTTCTACTTCCTGCAACTTCCTTTTGGGACAGAGCTTTGCAAAGTGTCCATATTCATGGCATACTTTGCACTTAAATGGGATCTGTTCATAATCCACAGTTTGAAGATGGTTCCATCCATCCATCGACAGACTTATTGCTTCAGGAAGCCCCTTTTCAAGATCCACTTCTACACAAATCCGGGCACAGGAGAACATTGGGGGTTTTGGCTCAGATTTATCTATGTATTTCCCCAATGAGTTGCCAATAGCCTTCAAGTCTTCATCATTCCAACAGTGCAACGGGAGGTGAGGCAACTTAACCCAGACTGGAACAGCTGAAGGGATGTCCTTTTCAGGGTCAAAGGAGAGGTCCCATTTGTTGATATACATTCCCCTAGGTCCCATGAAATAAGGTCCATTTCTGAATATTAAGTCTCTGTCTTCCTTTTTTTCGAAGTAGAAAACAAAGAAGCCCCTTCCACAGAAGATTTGTTGGACTTCTCCTTGGATAAGGGGGCGCCAGTTTTTGCTGAGCCAGATTTCGATTGATCTCGGGGATGGCCAAAGCCCAGTAAAGTGGCCAACCAAACCTTTTTCTGATAGGGCAAGAGCTTTACATTTTGACGCCGTGGAACCAAGTTTAACTTCAGGAATGGCGGATTTTTTAACAAACCTAGAGTCCCCCGGACTCGAAAGCTTAGAGGTTGAGGGCTGGGACGCGACCAGTAAACGGAAAAGGTCGTCGAGAGGCGCTCGGCCCGGGTCGGGCGGCGGATCCATTCGGCTCAAACCCTAAACACAGAGCGCGCGCAGTTCAACTTTGACGCAACATTAGCAATCAAGTCAGTTCACTATCCTCTAATATAATGTTAACACATAGGTCATAGGTTAATAACATCGTTATTAACCTAGGACTATGGTATATTAAAAAGTTAGTATTAATTAATTCATAAGAGTATGGTTTCATAATAATGACATATTAAGGGTTGAAATATAGTTATTATTTGGATTTGTAAACATTGCTTATAATCTCATATGGTCGCAAATTGCGTAAGTATATGGAAGATATACCTCGGGCGCTTTCCTTTTGCTGCTGTAGCCTCCTCCAATCCGCGGCCTTCAAACACCTACGACGACCACCCATGTTTCTTCTCCCTAGTTGCACCCAGCTCATCCGCGACCTTCCTTCCTAACCCGCAGCCCAACTTCTGCTCCTCCCATCGCGGCCCCTTTCTCCTTCCTAGCTTGGGCTCTCTCCAAACCGCCAGTGTCCTATTTACGGCTCCCTTGCTAGCCCGCAG
Source organism: Larix kaempferi (assembly GCA_027924585.1). NCBI lineage: Eukaryota > Viridiplantae > Streptophyta > Pinopsida > Pinales > Pinaceae > Larix > Larix kaempferi. The sequence continues at coordinate 10,868,786 of BSBM01000931.1, forward strand.
CCTTTCCTTCCACTCTCCACTTCCTTTATCCCTCCGAGCCTTCCCTCTTTTTTGGGCCTGTTCTTACGAAGTTGCCACACTAATGCCTTTTTAGAGCAAGTAGGCTTAACCTCTTAATTCAAGGAGTACCTACCCTCCTATCCACTAACCAATTTCAAGGACGGGGAGTGTTATCACCTATTTTGTACCATAGTTGGATTATCTGAAGAGCTGCCATTTGACAAACATGATGAATGTTTGTACTCCAGTGTATCAGATGATCCATCATTTGTGCCTAGCCAATTTTGGCTAGTCAGTTTTGTTTTTCAGTCGACATGACCATGGCCCCACGGGGTTTGTAATAAAGTGTGCTAGTAGGATTCTGAGTGGCTCGGTTTCCCATGACTTGGTTAAGCAACTAAGATATTCCAGGGAGTTTTTTCCCTTGTCAATTATACTTTCCCTATAGCCGAGCTATAATCGATGAGGTTTTCTTCCGCTTCCTCCAAAGCTGGAATGCCCGATTTTGAAAATTTTAGCCATGGGGGGTTATTAGAGTCCAACTGATGTATATAAGCCTACTAGACACTGTTAGAATAGGTTTTGGTCATGTCCTAGGTCACTAGAACCCTCATAAAAAATTTCGAAATTTTTTTACCGGGTCCTCCGGTTTTGGGTTTTTAATTATTTTTAAATTTTAATAAATTTTCCATAGTTTAAATGGAAAAATTTCAATTTGTAATATGTCAGTCATCCGAGATCCGAATTCAGTGATTGAAGTTGGGTTAAGCTTGTATAGGTTCTTTGAAGGAGAAGAAAGATTTGTGAAAACAAGACTCAAAGAAGATCAAAAATTTAATCCAGGGAGAAGACTTGAACCAATAAGAGAATTATTTACACTCTCCTTTGTAAAAGCCATCAAGGGCTTCTAAATATTGTTTCTATAGTTGTTTTACTTCTCTCAAAAGACCTTGCAAGGGTTTCATTCCCAAAGGCACTTGTAAATCAGTTAATAAAAAAGCTAGGTGGGATAAGACCTCCCACACTTTGTTTCTCCTTTCCCATTTGGGGAAGACTGTTTCATGCATGCTTTAGTTAGACTTATTTCAAATTTTCTAGATTAAAGTTTATTTTTGTACTTAGATTAACTCTCTTCCAAGTTTTGCCTTGAGAAAGTAGCTTGGGATTTGATCCCAAGTGCCACATAGTTTTGTGGCTACTTCTCTTTCCTCGTTAGCATCCTTGCAGACATTCAGCTAGCTGGAAGGTTTTCGGGACTAGCGATTCTAGTGGTCACCTTGTTCCAAGGTTGATCCCACCTTGTTTGTTTATTTCTTGGTTAGTTGTTCAATTTGGCCTTAGAAAGTGTGCACTTGTTATTTTCTTTCATTACTTGCTTACTTTAGAAAGTATGGTTTTTTTTTGCGTATAAACTGCCACTATTTTAAATAAAGAACAAAGCCTCTTGAACTTGCAATAACCCAAGTCAAGAGCACTCTCTATCGGAGAGCATATTAAAATTGCATTTTCCCTGCATTAGGCATATAGAATAACTAAGTCTCTTGAACCTTGTCATAAGACAAAGTCAAGAGCACTCTCTGTCGGAGAGCTGAACTGTGTGCTCTAATAATTTTAAAACATTTCAACTCACACTCCCCCTTTAATAATTTATCTTGGTTGCTATCTAACACCTGTATGCTCTGCCAACCTGAAAAGGTTGGGCTAGTACTCAGAAATGTGTTAGATTTGATAATTTTCGATAACATAATAAAATTTTCACCCCCACAACCAACGAACTGACGTTGCCTTTTTGAGACATACTTAGGTAGTGGGCAAAATTCCTAAACCTGGTGGGGCCGGAAGTTACCGCTGTCATAGACATCAGAGTGGTTAAGTCTTTAGACACTTACTCTTCGAAATCTGGGCGGTCCGACATACCATCAGAAGGGGAAGCCACTGAAGGTATACGTTTCCGGTCGATTTGCTTACCTTGTTGTTCTTAGCCTAATAATCAAGACCACTAAAACTTTCAATAAACCAAGATAATCTGCAAAACGATCTCACGAACGGTTCTCCAAGACTTGTACTTTCAACATCCCCAGCACTATACAATTTTTTGACTCCACAAGGCACTGGTCTAATTGTTACATTTTCATATATTCATATTTTTGGGCCATTTGTCCATTTAAGTCATTTATCTGTGGATGCTATCTCATTTTCGCAGGTCTTTGATATACTGCTGATCTTGTAATCTTGTATCGCAACGTGGATTGCATTTTACCTTGTGTTTTATCTAAAGTAATTTTGTGATCTTTTCATCTTTAAAACTCCTAAACAACACCCATCCACATCACCATACACTAAAAACACTAAAAAAAATTGAGCCATAGTAAACTCTTTGTAGGGACTACCCCCCTTGGCTTCGTTAGGAGTTAGCCTAAACGGAGGAGCTGGGATTAAGGTGACAGTACCTGGCTCATTGCTTGCCCCCAAGGCCACACTTTACCCACTTGTAGTGAGGGAACAACTTTCGAAAGATTTCTGTTGCTGGTGTGCATCTCGGCGGACAACAGGGAGCACTTGTTTCAAGTCTAGGTGGGTAATCTTTTGGTGACTAGACCACCTAGGCTCAGAACTCAACATCGATAGCCCTTCTGACAGGAAAAGTTAAGGCTTCGGATTGTTTTGTCACACACACATTAGAGCCGAGACACTAGTGAAGATATGGAGGGCACTGTTATCACACCATAGTAGCAGGGCTACTATTCTTGTACAGCAGATATCTGCACATTCCAGAGCTTCCTTTATTCCAGAGCATGGCTATATATTTTGGATCACTCATGATCAGAGCAGTACATTATTCAGATTTTATGACCTTGTGTCAAGGTTGAGCCTTGAGAGTTCAGATTTGATGACTGATGTGACCACTTATCCCATTACAGTTTCAGTTCAGTGCCTAGAGATATATTGCAGCAGTGTTTCAGATGATGCATGATGATGATTATTACGATGATGTTGTATGATCTATGGATATGTTCTCACTGACTGTGGATTATTATCTTGTTGATTTAGTCATGATCATGGCATGTGCTTGGTATATTATTCCTGATGTGGCAAACTATTTAAAATGAACTATAAATCATAAAATGGACAATTGCTTGCACTTATAGGTCATTTAACAAAACTTACTGGTATTTCACCTTACATAGACATGGTCTTTCCCGACACTGGTTGTCTGTTAGTGTAGGCTCCATATTCACTTGTCTCCATCCATACATGACCTTCCTGTTTGACTTTAAACCCTGACTTGTCTCATTTGACTTTCTAATACCGAGGACTTCCCCATTTTTCTACCTCTGTGTTTGGACCGCATCCCTGTTTATTCAGTGTCTCAGCTCTGAGTTGGTGACAGAACTTGCCTTTGGTGAGTTGGATTGTAGGCCTAAATCATTCTGGTCGGTTGTCCCGATGTTTGGCATTGGTACGAACTCCCCCTAGTCACTTGAGATGTTGTTGGCTAAAACTGAAAGCTCATGTTCTACCTATGGAAACTAAAAAATTCGCCCATGGAAACAAAAAAAAGGGCAAGAGCAATGAAAAGCTAAAAATACTCCTCGAAGAGTATAAGAAAGGTCCAAAAAGCAATGGTTCTTAAAAGTTATATCTAAACAATTGCTGACCTTATAAATATGTGAAAAACATGCCCTGGATGCAAGCTGCAACTAGTTGTGCTTCTCAGCACATCTGAAATCCGAAGGGTTATGTAGGCCAAAAAGGCCATGAAATAAAATTGAATGATCCTAATGAACCTGGATCAACTTGATGTAGACATGATGCCTAAGTTGAATAAGCACTTTCTAAACAACTTATCCATTTGTGAGGCACAGCCATTCCCCGTGTTCTTTTGTCCAGCACAGAGTTTGTAGCTTCCCCCTTTTTTCCCAGTCCAAAGTATTTTTGAGTTAAGATTAGACAAGTCAAACCCTTGGCCCAACCTTGATCCTAGCCTTCATCCTTCACTAGCAGTTTGACCATGTCCAATGGGTGAGTTTGTCATTTGAACTATTGTGCAAGTAATTTTATATAATCACGGAATATGTTAACTTGATTAATGCCACTGAATGGAATTTATACTTTGAGCTTAGCTGTGGGAATGATTAGAGAAACATTGTCTTAGTCTACTGATGTGATTTATCCTTGATTATATATTCTTGGGATCCGTGATGATGTGGGCCATGTATGGATGACTATTGATGATGATTTATGGTCCCACATGTTTGATGATGATATCATATGATGGACATATGATGCAGATGATGTTTGATCCAGTTCAGCAGGTTTATTATTATTTCAGATCAGCAGATTATACATTGTCCATATATGGTGGACCCTACAGCTGGCCCATTAGGGCAACCCATGATGTATGAGTACTCATTCCTAAAGGATTTGGGTCTTCTGGATCCATTGAGACACTTATCTTTCAGTTCCGGGCACTTCTGACAGTGATTGATGCATTTTTACACTTGTTGACCAGATTTGGGGCTGATTTCCCAGCCTGAGCAGCAGGGGCCCCGAGAGGCCAGTTCACCTAGGGCGCTGATGATGGAGGGGGTGGTCCAGCCACTTGTTATTACCATTTATCCCCCCTTCCGGAGAGCCTGGTGGGCTCAGATTGACAGCGCTAGCACCCTAGTAGGCAGTTTTGGCACTTTCACAGTTCCCGAGGCAGTTAAAAAATGGGAAAAGGTGGTCACTGAGGAAATCGATTTGGGCAATTGAGGCAAGGTTTTGGCATTTGGTTTTCACAGAGGTCTTCCAGGGCGGCATCACTACCTTCCAGTCAGTTTTCACCATGTGGGTATGCCCAGATTGATCACAGGAGGACATTTACTGCTTGACTGTCATGGATTCTGAGGACAGTTTTGGTCATTTTTATTATATTGGACATATTTTATTATTTTTATTGTGCCTTGGGGATGAGCTAGCAAGGATTAAAACCTCCTAGCCCCACCATGAGCTTATATTGTTATGTCCTAGTCACCATGAGGTGGATTTTGATGCTTATAGTTTCTCTTGTGGATGACGTCACCCCTCATTGTACCTTTTTAGTGGGGGCGCTATCATTATGTGGGTGATCCATGTGATATATGGTTATGATTTATTATTAGCCATTGATTATGTTGTGAGATCTTTTAATCTCAACCACTCATTTCAAAAAGTGGTTTTGAGATCTAGGGTTTTGGTCTTTATTATCCTATATAAGGAGAAGACCCCCTCATTGTAAAATTTATCTAGAGATTTTTGGCTCTTGGCTCTTGGAATAAAATTTCTATCTTTTGGAGTACATGCTTGGATTGGAGTGGATGTTGGTTGTTTCGATTGTAAATGCTATTGTCCATTGCACTGGAGGATCTATTGTAGCTATCTTGCATATTTGCCATACTTTATTTGCAGGTGAAGAGGGCGATTTTGGACAAGGGCGAATTGGTGGGGAGGCTTGCCCTTCAATCTTGGAAGAAGTCGCTTTGGGTCTAACAAGGAGTAGTTTTGCCTTTGTGTCAACTATTCTATGTTTCTCTCTCTCTTGCTTGTATCTACCTTCGATTTGTTAAACTAATTGATGCTTTGCTCCTTGGCTTGACAGGTTAGAAGGAATCACATGTGGCTTGGAAAAATCGATTTGGCAAGAGGGCTTCAACAATTCTTCATTTGATCTTTGGCAAAGTAATCCTCGTCTCAACTAGCATTCATCTCTTCATCCAGGTATGTCCCAAGAGGTATGATCTTCTCTTCCTTGAATCTTCCATAATTTCTAGATCATAAAAACCCTAATCAAATTAAAACCCTTGTTTCTTAGATCTACTTAGATCTATCCCTCCTTTTGAAAAGATATTGAAAACCCACCTCTATAGCATCCACCCCTAGTTGGATCTATAGTTTGGTGGTGATTGGCTAAGAATTGACCCAGTTTTCAAGGCAAAAAGCCCTCCTTGACCCAAATCGCACTTCCTAGAGAGAGGCTTGTTGGGCTAGATCTAGCACATGGGTAGGTGAGATCTCACTTGATTTGGAATCTAGACACTTGATAACCTAAACCCATATCCTTACTTTGGTGAAAACTACCTTGTGGACATTTCTCCATGTTTTAAGGGGTTGAAACCCCCTTTTGATCCTCTTGGTATCTTAAAACTTGGATCTACTAAGATCTAGCCACTTGATTCACTTGAAACTTTGAAGGAACATAGATCGGGGTACTAACATCCCGGATCTACATTTTGGTGGCCATTGGACTTGATTTGGTCTACCAAAACCCATTTTTGGACCCTCCTTGAGCAAGTCGCACCCCCTTGATTTTCTGAGTTGGTCCACTTCTAGGAAGTGGGTGTTTGAGATTTTCGTGGATTTGGAATGCCCATGCCTTGAAACCTAGGTCTACACTGTCTGTTTGTCAAGATCCGCCTTGGGGATTGCATTCCTTGTTTTAAGGGATTGTGGTCCACTTTTGGTCATCACTTAAAAACCTAGATCTAGTAAGATCCAACCATTGGATCTCATCCAACCCACTTGATTTGGCTTCTAGGTGTCCCGATCTACACTTTGACATCCTTCTTGACTCCATTAGCCCATCCAACAAGGCACTAGTCCTTCTCCAAGCAAGGCGCACTTCTTGGGATTAGTGTCAAACCCTAGATCTAGTACATGGGTAATCCTAGAACCAACTCCAACTTATAGATCTAGCCTAGATCTAACCTATAGTACCATCCTCACACCTAACTTCACCTTGTGGGTCCATCTAGAACCATTTCACACTTCCCAAGAAACTAGACCCACTTGTGCAAACACATGGTACTATACCTAGTAATCATACCCCAACATGTGGCCTAAACCATACATAGGTTGAAACACTAACTATCCATTATACCACCTTCAACCATTCCTTAAACATTAGGTCCACTTAGCCTTGCATTGGTTTCCGTAACTCATCATTTATCCACCCTCAGAAACCTTTGTTTGGGTCCAATCAACTATGATTGGGGTATAGGGTCTCCCCCTTGGTCTAGTTACACCTTGACCTAAAGCGAAGAGTGCCTCGGTTGACATGACTCCCGCATTGCATTGGGAACCGTGGCATCTCTTGGGTCACCTCTTTAGTTGCCTGTCTCCTCTACCGTCCCGGATGGGATACCTCTAGGGGCAACTACAAGTTGTGTGATAACAGGCACCATATCAAAGAGGTCACAGAGGGGAAGTGTCGTTGAGTCACTTAGTCGTATCTGGATCAATAGGGATTTGTATCAGGCAAGGTGAATGGGTGGGATATGGGTAAAGCCAATATGCAGATCCAAAGGGTTAGGTAATGATCAAAGCAACACTATGGAGACCTGTCAATGGACAACATGTATAACACACAAACTAACACAAAATGTGATGCCATGCTAATGTCCTACTCATCATAGTTATGAAATAACCATAAGTTATAAGATAAATCCGATTGTTAGTCAATGTATTAATACCACATATAATCATCCATAAAATATCCACATGACACAATGTCTGGTACATAATTGCAAGTGTAGGATACATTATAGGCACATAATGTGAAGCACTGTAAGTCAAGATCCAATCTCATTGTCCAATAGTGGAGAAATCCATTGTATGAAAAGGTTCCAAAATGTATGGCAAGGGATCCCAAAATTGCTTGGTAAATGACCTGGGGCCCTACTCTAAAGCTCTCCCCACTCAACTGATACAGCTACGGTCTCAAAAATGTATCCCATCCATCCATAACTCATGATATGTCTTTGGTGCTCATTGTAATGGACTGCTCCAAATCTAGTCTGCTCTGGCAAAAGTGAGGAGTAATCCCCCCTATAGAATCTGTGATAAAAGGACCTGTTATCACACAACTTGTAGTTGCCCCTAGAGGTATCCCATCCGGGACGGTAGAGGAGCTAGGCAACTAAAGAGGTGACCCAAGAGATGCCACGGTTCCCAATGCAGGTGGGAGTCACGTCAACCGAGGCACTCTTCGCTTTAGGTCAAAGTGTAACTAGACCAAGGGGGAGACCCTATACCCCAATCACAGTCGATTGGACCCAAACAAAGGTTTCTAAGTGTAGGTAAGTAATGAGTTACGGAAACCAATGCAAGGCTAAGTGGACCTAAGGTTTAAGGTATGGTTGAGGGAAGTATAAGAGATTATTAACGTTTCAACCTATGTATGGTCTAGGCCACATGATGGGGTATGATGACAAAGTATAGTACTATGTGTTTGCACAAGTGGGTCTAGTTTTCTTGGGAAGTGTGAAGTGGTTCTAGGTAGGCCCACAAGGTGAAGTTAGATGTGAGGTAGGTACTATAGGTTATATGTAGGCTAGATCTATGAGTTGAAATTGATTTCAAGGATGCCCATGTGCTAGATCTAGGATTTGACACCAATCCCAAGGAGTGCGACTTGCTTGGTGATGGACTAGTGCCTTGTTAAATGGGCTAATGGGGTCAAAAAGTATGTCAAATTGTAGATCGGGACACCTAGAAGCCAAGTCAAGTGGATTGGATGAGATCCAATGGTTGGATCTTATTAGATCTAGGTTTTTAAGTGATGACCAAAAGTGGACCACAATCCCTTAAAACTAGGAAAGCAATCTCCAAGGCGGATCTTGACGAAAGGACAGTATAGACCTAGGTTTCAAGGCATGGGCATTCCAAATCCACGAAAATCTCCAACACCCACTTCCTAGAAGTGGACCAACTCAAAAAATCAAGGGGGTGCGATTTGCTCAAGGAGGGTCCAAAAATGGGTTTTGGTGGACCAAATCAAGTCCAATGGCCACCAAAATGTAGATCCGGGATGTTAGTACCCCGATCTATGTTCCTTCAAAGTTTCAAGTGAATCCAATGGCTAGATCTTAGTAGATCTAAGTTTTAAGATGCCAAGAAGGTCAAAAGGGGGTTTCAACCCATTAAAACATGGAGAGATGTCCACAAGGTAGTTTTCACCAAAGTAAAGACATGGGTATAGGTTATCAAGTGTCTAGATGTCAAATCAAGTGGGATCTCACCTACCCATGTGCTAGATCTAACCCAACAAGCTTCTCTTAGGAAAATCGATTTAGGTTCAAGAAGGTTTTTTGCATTGAAAAGTGTGTCAATTTTTAGCCAATCACCACCAAACTATAGATCCAACTAGGGGTGGATCCTATAGAGGTGGGTTTTTAATATCTTTTCAATTGCAAGGCTAGATCTAAGTAGATCTAAGAAATACCAAAATTGGGGTTTTGATTTAATTAGGGTTTTATGACCAATGAAGATAGAATGGATGAAAGAGGCACATACCTTGTAGATCTTACCTCAATTGCTTATGGCCACCTTGCAAGTTGATAGCATTCTCCTATGTGTATATTCAAGAGTGAGATCCAAGTGCTCCAACCAAATCGCCCTTCTCCAAGATAGACAAATCGTCCTCCTCCTACAAGACAAGATCAAAGAAACAAGTCAAGCAAGATGATTATGAAAATGGTAGAAAGATGTAATAGAAAGCATCAACTATGTCACGAAGATACAATAATGATACTCCCTATCACAAGATCAACCCAAGAGAGAATATGTGGATCCCTCCAACAATAACCCTCATGAAGTCGCCCTCCTCTCTCCAATTCGACTTTCCTGTCAAAAGGTTAGCAAAAGCACCAAAATCCACAATGATACATAGAAGAGATACTGTATATTCAATATGCAAGAGAATCCACAATGCAAGAGAGAAGTGCTCCACAAAAAATATTCTATTCCAATATTCCAGAGCTCCAAAGGTGAGCTTTACAATGGGGGGTCTCCTCCTTATATAGGATAATAAAGACCAAAACCCTATACCACTCTATAATACTACATCAAATGAGTGGTTGAGATTATAAGATCTCATCATACAATCAATGGCTAGGATGAACCATAACATAATATCACTTGGATCACCCAATATAACAAAAGCGCCCTCACTAAATGGTACAATGGAGGGTGACGTCATCCCACTAGAGGGGTAAAAAGTACAATGATCCACCTCATGATGACTAGGACATGATAAAATAAGCACATGGTGGGGCTAGGAGGCATCAATCCTTACTAGCTCATCCCCAAGGCACAATAAAATAATAAAATATGTCCAATATAATAGAAATGACCAAAACTGTCCTCAGAATCCATGACAGTCAAGTAGTAAATGTCCTCCTGTGATCAATCTGGGCATACCCACATGGTGAAAACTGACTGGAAGATAGTGATGCCACCCTGGAAGACCTCTGTGAAGACCAAATGCCAAAACCTTGCCTCAATTGCCCAAATCGACTTCCTCAGTGACCACTTTATCCCATTTTTTAACTGCCTCGGGAACTGTGAAAGTGCCAAAACTGCCTCCTAGGGTGCTAGCGCTGTCCATCTGAGCCCACCAGGCTCTCCGGAAGGGGGGGTAAATGGTAATAACAAGTGGCTGGACCACCCCCTCCATCATCAGCGCCCTAGGTGAACTGGCCTCTCGGGGCCCCTGCTGCTCAGGCTGGGAAATTAGCCCCCAATCTGGTCAACAAGTGTAAAACTACATCAATCACTGTCAGAAGTGCCCGGAACTGAAAGATAAGTGTCTCAATGGATCCAGAAGACCCAAATCCACTAGGAATGAGTACTCATACACCCTGGGTTGCCCTAATGGGCCTGCTGTAGGGTCCACCATATATGGACAATGTATAATCTGCTGATCTGAAGTAATAATAAACCTGCTGAACTGGATCAAACATCATCTGCATCATATGTCCATCATATGATATCATCATCAAACATGTAGGCCCATAAATCATCATCAATAATCATCCATACATGGTCCACATCATCACGGATCCCAAGAATATATAATCAAGGATAAATCACATCAGTAGACTAAGACAATGCTTCTCTAATCATTCCCACAGCTAAGCTCAAAGTATAAATTCCATTCAGTGGCATTAATCAAGTTAACATATTCCGTTGTTATATAAAATTACTTGCACAATAGTTCAAATGACAAACTTACCCATTGGACATGGTCAAACTGCTAGTGAAGGATGAAGGCTAGGAGCAAGGTTGGGCCAAGGGTTTGACTTGTATAACTTAACTCAAAAATACTTTGGACTGGGAGAAGGGGGAAGCTACAAACTCCGTGCTGGACAAAAAGCACACGGGGGATGGCTGTGTCTCACAAATGGATAAGTTGTTTAGAGAGTGCTTATTCAACTTAGGCATCATGTCTACATCAAGTTGATCCAGGTTCATTAGGATCATTCAATTTTATTCCATGGCCTTTTTGGCCTACATAACCCTTCGGATTTCAGATGTGCTGAGAAGCACAACTAGTTGCAGCTTGCATCCAGGGCATGTTTTTCACATATTTATAAGGTCAGCAATTGTTTAGATATAACTTTTAAGAACCATTGCTTTTTGGACCTTTCTTATACTCTTCGAGGAGTATTTTTAGCTTTTCATTGCTCTTGCCCTTTTTTGTTTCCATGGGCGAATTTATTAAGTTTCCATAGGTAGAACATGAGCTTTCAGTTTTAGCCAACAACATCTCAAGTGACTAGGGGGGAGTTCGAGCCAATGCCAAACATCGGGACAACCGACCAGAATGATTTAGGCCTACAATCCAACTCACCAAAGGCAAGTTCTGTCACCAACTCAGAGCCGAGACACTGGATAAACAGGGATGCGGTCCAAACACAGAGGTAGAAAAATGGGGGAAGTCCTCGGTATCAGAAAGTCAAATGAGACAAGCCAGGGCTTAAAGTCAAATAGGAAGGTCATGTATGGATGGAGCCAAGTGAATATGGAGCCTACACTAGCAGACAACTGGTGTCGGGAAAAACCATATCTATGTAAGGTGAAAAACCAGTAAGTTTGTTAAATGACCTACATGTGCAAGCAATTGTCCATTTTATGATTTACAGTTCATTTTAAATAATTTGCCACATCAGGAATAATATACCAAGCACATGCTATGATCATGACTAAATCAACAAGATAATAATCCACAGTCGGTGAGAACATATCCATAGATCATACAACATCATCATAATAATAATCATCAAGTATCATCTGAAACACTGCTGTAATACATCTCTAGGCACTGAACTGAAACTGTAATGGGATAAGTGGTCACATCAGTCATCAAATCTGAACTCTCAAGGCTCAGCCTTGACACAAGGTCATATACAAATCTGAATAATGTACTGCTCTGATCATGAGTGATCCAAAATATATAGCCATGCTCTAGAATAATGGAAGCTTTGGAATGTGCAGATATCTGCTGTACAAAAATAGTAGCCCTGCTACTATGGTGTGATAACATCTGGCTCCAGCTGGGACAAGTGCTCTAAGGGAGAGAGCGCTTGAGAACCTCAGAATCTCTGGTCTCGAACTGCTCTGCATCAATCTTCAATCCAACACTGCACCATCCTTGCTTTCAGCTTTTATCTTGCACCTGTTCCTGCTCTCACAAACACTAGAATACCATCATGGAGCATGTATGGGACAAATATAAAATAAAACTGAACTGAAATCTAATCTAAAGCATAAACTATAATGTGCCAAAATATAAATATAAACTAACATGGCATATATTATTGATTAATCATTTTTATTACTTGTGCAGGAGGAAAAGAGCACTTTTTCAAGCAGGCAATCTCAACTTGCACAGGCAGCCAAAAAAAATAGAAATACCAACTACAATTTCTTAAATGCATGCAGGAGAAGAGACAAGCTTAGGAAGGAGCAAGGCTCAACTCAACAAAGAAGAAAAACAAGCAGACACTCCAGGCAGAAAAAGAAAAGGGACAATACTCGACACACAGAAAAAGAAAAATCACACAAATCCTACTGCTCAAGTGAGCTTATTCAAGACCTACCTACCCTACTCTAACCAATTAGCACATATGTTAGGTAAAATCATAAATCCAGTGTAACCATTCATCAAATAGGTTAATGATTCTTATTTGATTTTTGATAATAGAACAAGTCAAGATCGGGCTAAAGATTAACAAATTTGAGGACACAATCTTCCTGACTTGTTCAAACATTGAAGAATGGTTTAAATGATGCAATATGAAATTATGCCAAGGAGAAGACTGTCTGATGCAAACATCCTCCATCAAAGAATTGATAGGATCATAGAATTTATGCAAGTTGAACTCAGGGATGGATGGAGGGATGACATAAGACATGTGATTCGATTCATTTTCACACAAATTAACTTCTTCATTTACTTCTCTCACATATTCAATTTGATTCTCCTTGGGACTGATGATCAAATAAAAACCAAGTGGGGACAACTCAAAGCTTAGAAGACGAAAAATCAAAGTCAGACCCTCGTGATGCTCAAAAATGGAGAAAAGATGGAATTGATCTTTAAACACCTTTTCTAGCCACCTAGAATGATTGATAAATTGACAACAAGCATTATGGTTCCAAAGTGACTGAAAAGGGAAATGAAGTGCATTTTCTCCAAACATGTAATCATGCTTATACTTCTTATTGAAAATTTTAAAAGCAAAAGACTGACTAGACCACCAACCCAAAGATGATTGAAAGAGTTGGGAAGGGAGGGTGGATTGCAAATATGAACAGTCTCCTAGATGGATAGAAAGATTTGGCCTTGAAATTTGACAAAATGAAAGGCCTTTCAAAATAGCACTAGGAATAACTTCAAACTTTTGATTAAATCTAATATTTACAATTTGAGGACAAGATTCTAACTCTAAGAAAAAGCTGTCTTGACTAAGGACAGAAAAATAAAAATTTAAAGACTCGTTATAAGAAGTGGAACAAAGATTAGAGCATCTAGTGTGATCTAGTGGCTCATCCTCTCCTTCTATTGATTCATGATTGAAATTATAAGAGGATAAGTGATCATTTTCATTTAATTGATCAGGGGGAAAATCAACAAGCTCATTTAAAATATCCTGATTATTTGCACAATGATCATGTGAAAGCACTACTAAAGGGTCTTGGTCAATGTTTCCACTTTCTTCTTCTTCAATCAGGTGATAAGGAAATGAATGATTGTTAATAATAGAATGATTAAGAAATTCTTTTTCTGAAGGATCCTCAACCAACACAAGATCAGAAATTTCTTCAAGATCAAAAGTAGGGCTACTCAAGGACTGATTTGAAAACTTATGATTTATACAATGGTTATGGGTTTGACTTTCAATCGATTCAAAAGTGGAAGACTTATCCTCAAAAGAAATTGAGCAGGAGGGGTCATTTTCGGATGTTGACAATTCACTTGATGTTTGATTATTAACAGATTCAACAATAGGATCAAAAAGGGGAAGGTTTTGATTTGAAAAATATATATCATCGGATTCACTTCCCCATCTTTCTAAGAAACTTTGCTCAAACATGTCATACCCGGAAATGCTATTGGGCTTCAAATCTAAGAACCAGATCTCAGCTCTTTCTTTGAAGGATGAAGCCAATAGTTTCATACACACATCCTCATGGGTTATGGATAAATCTTTAATAATTTCCCTAAAAAGTTCAAGGTGTCTTTTAGCAGATACTTCATGACTTCCATCAAATTTAGACAACCTTTCACGGGCTTGATGAGGGATATGATGAGGATACCCAGCAATTTTTGAGAAGTCAAAAACTTTCAAACGACCAAAAGTCCTAGGCCGCTCAGAAGCAGCCATGGATGGCAAAAAATTTATTTTTTTATTTTTATTTTTTTTATTTTTTTATTATTTTTTTACTTTTTAAAATCAAGAACCTAAATACAAAAAGATGCACCCCATGGGTTCTAGATAATGACAGGATCGATCACCAGTGGAGCCGCTTATGTGGAGTCGCCAGGTAGATTTTAAAACTCTTCTACCAAGATGTATGTCGTTTAAAGTGCAGGGAGAGAGTGAGATAAAACATATGTTGAACCAAGGTAGGCCTCTACCTCCCCGGCAACGGCGCCAAATTTGATAATGTTGGCAAAGAGAACGGGAGTAGAGGTTTTGAAAAATATATGTCGAACCAGGGTAGGCCTCTACCTTCCCCGGCAATGGCGCCAAAAATGTTGGCAAAGAGAACGGGAGTAGGGCTTGAAAACATATGTCGAACCAGGGTAGGCCTCTACCTTCCCCGGCAACGGCGCCAAAAATGTTATCACACAACTTGTAGTTGCCCCTAGAGGTATCCCATCCGGGACGGTAGAGGAGCTAGGCAACTAAAGAGGTGACCCAAGAGATGCCACGGTTCCCAATGCAGGTGGGAGTCACGTCAACCGAGGCACTCTTCGCTTTAGGTCAAAGTGTAACTAGACCAAGGGGGAGACCCTATACCCCAATCACAGTCGATTGGACCCAAACAAAGGTTTCTAAGTGTAGGTAAGTAATGAGTTACGGAAACCAATGCAAGGCTAAGTGGACCTAAGGTTTAAGGTATGGTTGAGGGAAGTATAAGAGATTATTAACGTTTCAACCTATGTATGGTCTAGGCCACATGATGGGGTATGATGACAAAGTATAGTACTATGTGTTTGCACAAGTGGGTCTAGTTTTCTTGGGAAGTGTGAAGTGGTTCTAGGTAGGCCCACAAGGTGAAGTTAGATGTGAGGTAGGTACTATAGGTTATATGTAGGCTAGATCTATGAGTTGAAATTGATTTCAAGGATGCCCATGTGCTAGATCTAGGATTTGACACCAATCCCAAGGAGTGCGACTTGCTTGGTGATGGACTAGTGCCTTGTTAAATGGGCTAATGGGGTCAAAAAGTATGTCAAATTGTAGATCGGGACACCTAGAAGCCAAGTCAAGTGGATTGGATGAGATCCAATGGTTGGATCTTATTAGATCTAGGTTTTTAAGTGATGACCAAAAGTGGACCACAATCCCTTAAAACTAGGAAAGCAATCTCCAAGGCGGATCTTGACGAAAGGACAGTATAGACCTAGGTTTCAAGGCATGGGCATTCCAAATCCACGAAAATCTCCAACACCCACTTCCTAGAAGTGGACCAACTCAAAAAATCAAGGGGGTGCGATTTGCTCAAGGAGGGTCCAAAAATGGGTTTTGGTGGACCAAATCAAGTCCAATGGCCACCAAAATGTAGATCCGGGATGTTAGTACCCCGATCTATGTTCCTTCAAAGTTTCAAGTGAATCCAATGGCTAGATCTTAGTAGATCTAAGTTTTAAGATGCCAAGAAGGTCAAAAGGGGGTTTCAACCCCTTAAAACATGGAGAGATGTCCACAAGGTAGTTTTCACCAAAGTAAAGACATGGGTATAGGTTATCAAGTGTCTAGATGTCAAATCAAGTGGGATCTTACCTACCCATGTGCTAGATCTAACCCAACAAGCTTCTCTTAGGAAAATCGATTTAGGTTCAAGAAGGTTTTTTGCATTGAAAAGTGTGTCAATTTTTAGCCAATCACCACCAAACTATAGATCCAACTAGGGGTGGATCCTATAGAGGTGGGTTTTTAATATCTTTTCAATTGCAAGGCTAGATCTAAGTAGATCTAAGAAATACCAAAATTGGGGTTTTGATTTAATTAGGGTTTTATGACCAATGAAGATAGAATGGATGAAAGAGGCACATACCTTGTAGATCTTACCTCAATTGCTTATGGCCACCTTGCAAGTTGATAGCATTCTCCTATGTGTATATTCAAGAGTGAGATCCAAGTGCTCCAACCAAATCGCCCTTCTCCAAGATAGACAAATCGTCCTCCTCCTACAAGACAAGATCAAAGAAACAAGTCAAGCAAGATGATTATGAAAATGGTAGAAAGATGTAATAGAAAGCATCAACTATGTCACGAAGATACAATAATGATACTCCCTATCACAAGATCAACCCAAGAGAGAATATGTGGATCCCTCCAACAATAACCCTCATGAAGTCGCCCTCCTCTCTCCAATTCGACTTTCCTGTCAAAAGGTTAGCAAAAGCACCAAAATCCACAATGATACATAGAAGAGATACTGTATATTCAATATGCAAGAGAATCCACAATGCAAGAGAGAAGTGCTCCACAAAAAATATTCTATTCCAATATTCCAGAGCTCCAAAGGTGAGCTTTACAATGGGGGGTCTCCTCCTTATATAGGATAATAAAGACCAAAACCCTATACCACTCTATAATACTACATCAAATGAGTGGTTGAGATTATAAGATCTCATCATACAATCAATGGCTAGGATGAACCATAACATAATATCACTTGGATCACCCAATATAACAAAAGCGCCCTCACTAAATGGTACAATGGAGGGTGACGTCATCCCACTAGAGGGGTAAAAAGTACAATGATCCACCTCATGATGACTAGGACATGATAAAATAAGCACATGGTGGGGCTAGGAGGCATCAATCCTTACTAGCTCATCCCCAAGGCACAATAAAATAATAAAATATGTCCAATATAATAGAAATGACCAAAACTGTCCTCAGAATCCATGACAGTCAAGTAGTAAATGTCCTCCTGTGATCAATCTGGGCATACCCACATGGTGAAAACTGACTGGAAGATAGTGATGCCACCCTGGAAGACCTCTGTGAAGACCAAATGCCAAAACCTTGCCTCAATTGCCCAAATCGACTTCCTCAGTGACCACTTTATCCCATTTTTTAACTGCCTCGGGAACTGTGAAAGTGCCAAAACTGCCTCCTAGGGTGCTAGCGCTGTCCATCTGAGCCCACCAGGCTCTCCGGAAGGGGGGGTAAATGGTAATAACAAGTGGCTGGACCACCCCCTCCATCATCAGCGCCCTAGGTGAACTGGCCTCTCGGGGCCCCTGCTGCTCAGGCTGGGAAATTAGCCCCCAATCTGGTCAACAAGTGTAAAACTACATCAATCACTGTCAGAAGTGCCCGGAACTGAAAGATAAGTGTCTCAATGGATCCAGAAGACCCAAATCCACTAGGAATGAGTACTCATACACCCTGGGTTGCCCTAATGGGCCTGCTGTAGGGTCCACCATATATGGACAATGTATAATCTGCTGATCTGAAGTAATAATAAACCTGCTGAACTGGATCAAACATCATCTGCATCATATGTCCATCATATGATATCATCATCAAACATGTAGGCCCATAAATCATCATCAATAATCATCCATACATGGTCCACATCATCACGGATCCCAAGAATATATAATCAAGGATAAATCACATCAGTAGACTAAGACAATGCTTCTCTAATCATTCCCACAGCTAAGCTCAAAGTATAAATTCCATTCAGTGGCATTAATCAAGTTAACATATTCCGTTGTTATATAAAATTACTTGCACAATAGTTCAAATGACAAACTTACCCATTGGACATGGTCAAACTGCTAGTGAAGGATGAAGGCTAGGAGCAAGGTTGGGCCAAGGGTTTGACTTGTATAACTTAACTCAAAAATACTTTGGACTGGGAGAAGGGGGAAGCTACAAACTCCGTGCTGGACAAAAAGCACACGGGGGATGGCTGTGTCTCACAAATGGATAAGTTGTTTAGAGAGTGCTTATTCAACTTAGGCATCATGTCTACATCAAGTTGATCCAGGTTCATTAGGATCATTCAATTTTATTCCATGGCCTTTTTGGCCTACATAACCCTTCGGATTTCAGATGTGCTGAGAAGCACAACTAGTTGCAGCTTGCATCCAGGGCATGTTTTTCACATATTTATAAGGTCAGCAATTGTTTAGATATAACTTTTAAGAACCATTGCTTTTTGGACCTTTCTTATACTCTTCGAGGAGTATTTTTAGCTTTTCATTGCTCTTGCCCTTTTTTGTTTCCATGGGCGAATTTATTAAGTTTCCATAGGTAGAACATGAGCTTTCAGTTTTAGCCAACAACATCTCAAGTGACTAGGGGGGAGTTCGAGCCAATGCCAAACATCGGGACAACCGACCAGAATGATTTAGGCCTACAATCCAACTCACCAAAGGCAAGTTCTGTCACCAACTCAGAGCCGAGACACTGGATAAACAGGGATGCGGTCCAAACACAGAGGTAGAAAAATGGGGGAAGTCCTCGGTATCAGAAAGTCAAATGAGACAAGCCAGGGCTTAAAGTCAAATAGGAAGGTCATGTATGGATGGAGCCAAGTGAATATGGAGCCTACACTAGCAGACAACTGGTGTCGGGAAAAACCATATCTATGTAAGGTGAAAAACCAGTAAGTTTGTTAAATGACCTACATGTGCAAGCAATTGTCCATTTTATGATTTACAGTTCATTTTAAATAATTTGCCACATCAGGAATAATATACCAAGCACATGCTATGATCATGACTAAATCAACAAGATAATAATCCACAGTCGGTGAGAACATATCCATAGATCATACAACATCATCATAATAATAATCATCAAGTATCATCTGAAACACTGCTGTAATACATCTCTAGGCACTGAACTGAAACTGTAATGGGATAAGTGGTCACATCAGTCATCAAATCTGAACTCTCAAGGCTCAGCCTTGACACAAGGTCATATACAAATCTGAATAATGTACTGCTCTGATCATGAGTGATCCAAAATATATAGCCATGCTCTAGAATAATGGAAGCTTTGGAATGTGCAGATATCTGCTGTACAAAAATAGTAGCCCTGCTACTATGGTGTGATAACAGGACCTATGGATGACTTGACATGGTCAAACACCCAAAATCTATAAGGGCATGTTGCACTAGAGGAGGACATGTGGCACCCCCACTTTCTAGTCCATTTTACTTGGTTATTTTATTGTTAGGGTTTTTGACTTGTCATTTGTTAGTTGGAGGATACTATTTGTTTACTCTTCCCTATGATAAATCTAGGGTTTTGCTTTGTTATCTTATTATTTATTGAAAAGGTTTTGAGCTTGGATCTCTATATAAGAGAAACTTCTCCTATTGTAATGGTTGTTGAAAGTTTGGAGAATGACTAGATTCTATTAGTTGGTTTTATTGGAGTTAAGGCAGATGCTTTGAACTAAATTGCTGAAGAGTAATGTTCAGATTTCTTCCATCAAATGTCATTAAAGGGCTGTAAACTTGGTACACAATAGAAGAACAGATCGAGAAGTGGAAATCCCTAAGATCACTCTGCCATGTACGAAGGGCATTGTTATCACACCATAGTAGCTGGGCTACTATTCTTGCTTAGCAGATATCTGCACTTTTCAGAGCTTGGCTATGATGAGTTTATATTTTGAGATCACTCATGATTAGAGCAGTGTACTTTATCAGACTTATGTTAGACCTTGTGCCAAGGCTGAGCCTTGAGAGTTCAGATGTGATGACCGATTTGACCCTTTATTCCATACAGTTTCAAGTGCCTAGTGATGTTATTGCAACAGTGTTTCAGATGGTTTATGATGATTATTATTATGATGTGATATGACCCGTGGATTTTTGATCATTGATTATGGATTATTATCTTGTTGCTTTAGTCATCTTCACAGCATTAGCTTGGTATATGATTCATGATGCGACAAACTTTGTAAAATGAAAATGAATTATCTTGATGATGTTATAATTTGTAAAATGGACATATTACTTGCACATTTAGGTTTCTTGACAAAACCCACTGGTTGTATTACCCTCTTGTGAGCATAGATATGGTCTTCCTTGACATTCTTGTCTGCTTTTGACTTCGTCCATCCATGACCTTCCCTATTTGGCTTTCACCTTTGATTTACCTTGCTCGACCTTTTGATATTGAGGACTTCCCCATTACTACCTCTGTGTTGGACTGCATCCATGTTTGTTTAGTGTCTCGACTCTGAGTTGGTTACAGAACTTGCCTTTGGTGAGTTGGATTGTAGGCCTAAACCATTCTGGTCGGTTGTCCCGATGTTTGGCACTGGTCGAAGTCACTTGAGATGTTGGCTAAAACTGAAAGCTCATGTACTACCTATTGGAAATCTTTATAAATTCGCCCATGGAAACTGTAAACTCTAGAATGTGTTTTTAAACACACGTGAGTAAAGGGCAAGAGCAATGAATTGCTAAAAATACTCCTCGAAGAGTATAAAAAGGTCCAAAAAGCAAAAGTTACTCAAAAGTTATATCTATTATTGTTGACCTTGTATATGTATAAACATGCCCCGGATGCAAGCTGCAATTAGTTGTGCTTCTTAGCACATCTGAAATCCGAAGGGTTATGTAGGCCAAAAAGGACATGAAATGAAATTGAATGATCCTAATGAACTTGGATCAACTTGATGTAAACATGATGCCTAAGTTGAATAAGCACTCTCTAAACAACTTACCCATTTGTGAGGCATAGCCCTTCCCCGTGTTATTTGTCCGGCACAGAGTGTAGCTTCCCCCTCTCCCAGTCCAAAGTGTCATCTAGTTGAGTTTAGGCAAGTCATCCCCTTTGCCCAGCCCTGATTCTTAGCCTTCATCCTAAGTTAGCAGTTAGATCATGTCCAATGGTGAGTTTGTCATTTAAGCTATTGTGCAAGTGAATATAAATAACAATGGAATATGTAAACATGATAAATGCCACTAAGTGATGTTTATGCTTTAAGTTAAGCTGTGAGTATGATTAGAGGAACATGTCTTAGTCTATTGATATGATTTGTCCTTGGTTGTATATTGACCTAGTCAAACCTAGTTTGACTATGGTCATTCTTGGGATCCGTGATGATTTGGGCCAGATATGCTTATGGATGATGATTGATGGTCCCACATACTCTTATTGATGGTACCATATGGTGGACATATGATTTAGAGGGTGATTGATGCAGTTCAATAGGTTTTATTACTATTCCAGATCATCAGATTATGCACTGTCCGGATATGGTGGACCCTATTGTTGACCCCTCAGGTCAACCCATGGTGTATGAGTACACATTGTTAGTAGATTTGGGTCTTCTGGATCCAATGAGACACTTATCATTCAGTTCCGGGCACTTTTGAAAGTGATAGATGCAGTTATCCACTTGATGACCAGTTTTGGGGCTGTTTTCCCAGCCTGTCCAGTAGTGGCCATGAGAGGCCAGTTCACCTAGGGAACTGTATGACGAGGGGGTGGTCCAACCACTTGATCTTACCATTTTACCCCCCTTCCGGAGAGCCTGGTGGGCTCAGTTTGACAATGCAGGCACCCTGTGTGTCAGTTTTGGCAGCTTCACAGTTACCGAGGCAGATTAAAAATGGAATAAAAGGGTCACTGAGGAATTCGATTTGGGCAATTGAGGCAAGGTTTTGGCACTTGGTCTTCACAGAGGTCTTCCAGGGTGAACTCGCCATCTTCCAGCCATTTATCATTAGTTAGTGGGGTCCATAGAGGCCACAGGAGGCCTTTTACTGCATGTCTCTCACAGATTTTGAGGACAGGATTTGATCATTTGTATTATTTGGACATATTATTTTATATTATTATGCCATGGGGATGAGATAGTAAGGATTGATGCCTCCTAGCCCCACCATGAGCTTCTTTAGTCATGTCCTAGTCATATGAGGTGGGCCCATGTGTCTTAGCCCCCTTCTAGTGATGATGTCACCCTCCATGAGTCATTTTAGGCTATGAAGTCATCCCTCTTTTGAGTGATCCATGTGATATTATGTATTGGCTCATCTTAGCCATTGATTAGATTATGAGATCTTTTAATCTCAACCACGCATCTTGTTGTATTGTAAAGTGGTTTTGAGATCTAGGGTTTTGGTCTTTATTATCCTATATAAGGAGGAAACCCCCTATTGTAAAGCTCACCTTTGGGCTCTGGAAAACTTGGAATGAAAATAATATTTTGGAGATCTACTTCTTGGCTTTGATTGGGTTACTCTTGTATATGTTCTTGCATCTTGTTTCTAGACATTCTTTGCTTCTACAGGTGAAATCGACATCAATTGAAGGGAGGCCGAATTGCTTGAAGCTAGCTACGATTTGCTTGATGGGAAGATTGTAGGGGTTGCTCACATCCCCCATGGGCAAAACGTTTTCATCTTGAGGGAGTTTTTCAATTGTGCTTTGTCCATTGAATACTTCTTTGATATGACATGCTTAGATCTTATGGATTTGTCGATGAAATCTAACTTGATGTAGTTTGATTTACATGTTTTCATGAGACATCTCTCCTCCTAGGGCTTGGACGATTTTGGTTGAAGACACTTGGATCAAGCTTGGAATTGTAACTAGGGCAAGATTTCTCCATATGCTAAGAGGCCGCAAGAATTGAGGTAAGATCTACAAGGTACGTATTGATTTCACTTGCCATCCATCCTATTGGTAAAAAAACTCCATTAAAATCAAAACCCTCATTTTCTATTTTCTTAGATCTACTTGGATCTAGCTTGGCTTTGGGTAAGCTATTGAAAACCCACCTCTATAGCATCCACGGCGATTCGGATCTATAGTTTGGTGTGGATTGGGCTTCATTTGACACACTTTCCAAGGCACTTAGCCTTCCTTGGGTGAGGTCGCACTCCTTGGGAGGGTGAGTTTTGCTAATTCCAAGACATGGGTAGGTGAGATCCCACTTGATTTGCACTCCTCTCACTTGATAAGCTACCCCTAGTGCTTCACTTCTTTGATTTTTGCCTTGTGGGCCCCATTCCTCATTTTGAGGGTTGTGCCCCACTTGGGTCATTGGGTGATGCACTTGTTATCACATCCATGTTAGCTGGAGCTACCATGCTGTAGATTGTGTGGTCGGGGACCATACTACCGTTTTTTTTCTAGATCAAAGATCGGATGCCTTCAGAGGGGGCATGCCTTTTGTTCAGATTGCCTCGAGCAGAGATATCAGTGGGGACAGCTGATTTATTTGTGAGTCCGGACATGTTATTTAGCATGGCTTATAAGGTCACCCTTCCTTGCCAGGCTTTGAGTAAGCCCATTGAGACAGTTGCCTAGCCTTATTTTTGAAAGAGAGCATTACAGAGTATTGCTGGTTTGCCACTTGTTGCCCGGATTCAGTAGAGATCTAGTTTCAGAGTCAACTTCAACAGTAGGTATATGGTGTGGCAGGTATAGCATTTGATGTTCTATTGCTCATGTTGTTGATTAGACTTGTTTATATATGATAGTACACTAACTTTGCATATGATGTTGATGTGGTGATCTAGTTGTCATTATGATGTGTTTGGCCTTTGGTGATGTCAGTCCACCCCATTCAGTAGGCTCTTGTCTATGCACATTGGATCATATCCCCACTATTGGTATAGACTTGGTCACTTAGTCCCCCTAGGCAGTTGACTTTGGATCCACCTTCACTTTCTCCACCCATCCTACTCATTCATGATTGGTCTTTCCCGACTTGGATTCTGATTTGTGACCTTGAGGATCCCCTTCCCCACCGACCTCTTAGTATGCCATGATTCCTTGTCTTTTGTGCCTCGGCTCTTTAGTGTGTGAGATGCACTCTCAAACCTGGGATTTGCTCCTGTCGGTTGCCCTCGATGTTGCAATGCAGTATAGGATTGTGTAGCCTCACCGGGTGTTCCCCATTGGTCATCGAAGCATGTACACTCACCCCCATTACTCTGCAGTATGAGCACCTTGATTATATCTATTGAGATATGTATGTAGCCCAAAAGGGCCTTGAAATGTAATGAAATGAAGAAATGTAAAGCAAGCCAAAAAGGCTATTGTAAATGTAAAATCAAGCAAGAAAAGGTTAAGTATGAAAGTCAATGTAAAATCCATGCAATGTGTTTGTAAACACACATGGACACAGGTCAGCCGTACATATCAGCTTTGTAGTGGTTATTCCCTCACCTAGTCCTGCGAGGCAAGGAGGTGAGATGGAGCAAGGGACAAGCTCAAGATTGTCCCCTAGATTCTCAGGTTATAGTTTGCCGGACACCCAGTTTGGCGGCTCTAGAAAAGATCCTCACGGAGTCTTCTTAAGGCATGGATGTGAGTTGTGAGGTATTTGTTAGATGACCAGTGGCGGTTTCCTTGCACTATACCCATTTGTGAGGCACCGCCCTTCCCTGTGTATTATCATGGTATGCTTATCTCAGTGGACCCCACTTTTTCGATTTATCCAAAGGGTCACACGATCTTGGTCCTTGTTTTCCCTTATCCTTCACCCTACTTTTCCACCTCACCCAAAGTCAGCTAAGTGGTCAAGTCTATAGGTTGTGCATAGCAGTTTGAGTCTTTTGGAGGTGGTGGGCCCACCTCACCTGGGGCCTCGTATTTTTGAGATATTATGTATTTTTGATCACCATATTGGCATCATGTTGTCTAGTAATGTACTAACATCTATAAGGAAGCCTTTCGCTTCATGTGGCATACAGGTATTCAGCCAGCACCATTTTGACCATATTTGACTTGGTCAAACCAGGTTGACTAAGCCAAAAATGGGCTCGAAAAAATATTGCGATCAAGATTTCGATTTTGGTCATTTGTTATCTTTTGGGGTCCCATATGAACCTCCAAGCATCAGAATTTGAAAAAGTTGAGGCAGCGATGAGATTTTTAATTATTATGGGTCATTATTGACCTGTTTTAATTAAAAATCATGGATTTTGGGAAAACAGTGCCTAAGTGATGGATCGTGGTTGTTCAAGTGACCATGTTTACTATTTTTGGGTCGACGATCGCATTGCAGCAGACGGTTCGACAATCCGGGCACTATAAGTGGGTCAAAAGCCCAATTTACACATTCAGCAATAAAAACCAGCAATTAATTAAATGGAAAATCAAAATATGGCAAAGGCAACTGGCAAAAATCAAAGGCTGGCTAATATAAGGGTGAGTTCTAAGGTGATTTCATTATGTTTGGACATTATATTTGTGTGGTGGGGCCCTCACTTTGGCCAGCTCACCATGTGGGTCGAATTTGCCCATGGGGGGCATTTTTCTCTAGTTGGCAAATTCGATTTTGATGTTTTATTGTATGTGGGACCTTGCTGTATTAGTTAGGGGGCTAAAACACCATATAGACACCCCCTAACATGTTGTTTGATTGTTGTATGGGCCCCACAAAGGGCCCCTCACTCCACATGTGCGCTAGAGAGGGCAATTCGCACCCCCTCATGGAGCATTCTCCTCCATTTGATTTGGCTATTGGGGATTTGATCCCAGCCATCCATTTTTGGAGGGAATTAGGTTTGAGATGGGGGCATTCTCTACTTAAGAGAGAAGCTCTCCCATTTCTCTTCCTCTTGGCATTGTAAAAACTTGAGATTGGAGTAATATAGAGATTCTTCTCCCGACTTCTTGAGATGATGTGTATGGATTGTTGATAGTGTTGATTGTTAGGTTGTCTTCATAGCTTTGTGGAGCATTTTAGTGAGTTTTCTGTCCCTTATTTGGCTAACACGAATTGCAGGGAAGGTGGGCATTTGAAGGGAGGCGCTACACTTGGAGTGGGAGCTCCATTCTAGCAAATCTTGTCAAAGTTATTCACAAGGGAGTTGTCTTTGCTTTCAGCCTGTCAATTCCTTTACTTTCAGCCATCTATTTGCTGTTCTTACTTGTTTATTTGTTGCACCTATTGACTTTCTCTTGTTGTGGCAGGTACTCAGGTCGCTATTGGTCATCCGGTTGCTCAAAACGCCCACAGAATTCGCTGGTTGCTCAACTATTGGACGTGAAGCTGGTCTTTAACCTATTCCTTCCATACACTTCTATCCCAGGTACTCCTCATTGCTGATCTCATAGAATTCCAATTTTAGTGTCTGTATGTTAAGCTGCAAAACCACTGAATAAACCCTTAAAATTAAAATCTCAAAATTTGACCGTTAAAACTTAAATTTCAAACCCACCCAAACCCACTTATGATTTGTTCTTAAACACCTAAATCCACAGTTTCATTGCTTTTTGACTCCATCTACCCATAGATAGAACCATAGTGGAAAAAATCGCCGAAAAATCGTCGATTTCCCGAGAAATTGCGATTTTTTCAGCCTGCCGATTTTTTCTGCCGAAAAAATTGTGATTTTTTGGAAAAATCGGACCTCGCGATTTTTCCTAAAAAATCGCGCGAAGACCCAAAAAATCGCCATGGAGTTTTAAAAAGTTGACCAGTACATCAGTGATTTTTTCAAAAAATCGCGCGAAGACCTAAAAAATCGCCATGGAGTTTTAAAAAGTTGAAAGTAAAAGTGACATTCTCTCTATCTTTCATTTTCCATCCTTTTACTTAAATTTTTAACATTACCATTAATTGTTTCAGGATGTTTGAGAGTGGTTCCAACCTCATCGGACTTCATATGCAAAAAGTAGACTTTTAGATCCCATTTAGGTTCAACAGACTTAATAGTTTTCAGGATTTCAGGATTGCAACGTTTCCACTAGATTCTATCATGTATGAGGGTAAGGGATTGGAATTTAATCAAGCACATCAAACTAGGTACATACCTTGATGTTGGTGGTATTGATGCCTGATTGTTGAAGTTGATTGAACTCCTCTGTCATGACCTTAATAAAAATATACCCTTTAGTCAAGCAAAAGCACTTATTAAGCATGGAAAGCTTTTTCTACCTTATCTTAATGCTTGGATTAGGAAATTTCATTAAAATTGTAGGGTGTTGACTAATGTCCTTCAAGGATTAACTTCAAGATTCGAGGTAGAGGCAAGGGCTAGAGCCTAAAGCCTAGAGGAGGGGGGAATGACCAATGTTCCAACCAGTGTTGAAACTTCCAAATTTCCAATCTTTGAAACTTTGATGTATCATTTTTTATTTGGCATCCACTACATCATATATATCAGTGCTTTCTCCATTTATATGTGCCAATGTGTTTATCTAATGCTGTTGTTGCTTGATATGTTTAAAATTCTAAAAAAAAATGAATATATTTTGCATTTTTTAATGTTTTCCGCGGTTTGCCGATTTTTGCCGATTTTTTCGCCGATGTTGCCGAGAATTTGTATTCGGGACCCTTGCCGATTTTTTGCCGATGCCGATTTTTTCCACTATGGATAGAACTAGCACTGGTCTTTTTGCAAAAAATGCCCCTCTAGGGGCATTTTTCTCTCTCAGCTTGATTGGGTCATGTTATCTCCCAAATTGACCACCGTCATTTTGGGTGACGGAATGGGTAAAATTTCTTATTTCTATGAGTCTTGGGCTTCAAAATTCGAAAAACAGGTTTCGGCAGCTAACTCTGTTTTGCAGGAGCCAGTTAGCTGCCGAAGGGCCCATTTTTGGCAGCTAAAGGCGTTAATAGAAAATACATAAGCTGTCGAAAAGGTTTTTATAAGAAAATTTAAAAGATCGGGTCCGTACTCAGTTTCATATCAAGAGAGCTTGTGTTTTAGCCACCGAAAGGAAGATTAGAGCGCATGTTAAACGATCATCATGAGGTGTGATGTCATAAGCTGCCGAAAGTGAACAAACATAAGCCAAAGTCTCGAGGTGTCTTCATGTTTTCGTGCAGTTGAAGTTCCTGTTTCAGCCAGGTGGCTTTCATCAGAGTAGAGCAGCGGTTCACAGGCGGTTTTCATCAGTGCGAGTCTCAGTTTTCCAAGCAGCTATGCCTATGATCTCATACCGTTACCTGTCACATCCAAGATCTCAAGTCTGTGGTTAAAAATCTTCAGCTACAAATCAGGAATCATAAACGAACTCCTCCTTTCAACAAATAACTGAGACGCTAACCCTCTGATTTGATTTAAGAGGAGCTCGGCAAAACGTTAATAACACAGACCTGTAACAGAAAATTGGAGGAATTTTCTGCTGAAACCACGTGATCTTGCGGGGCGATTTTGACGGCCTTCCCGAACTCCAAATTCAAATCTGAAAGCACCAGTGGATAGCTTAGGTTCTGTAGATCAAAATCGACTATTTGAACAGCCAAAATGGACATCGGACGGTGGAGAAAATCGATTTTGGCTGAAGGCAGTATTTTTGGAATTCTACAGGCTTTCGGCAGCTTAGGCGGGTTTCTACAACACTCATTAGCTGCCGAAAAGCCAGCTTTCGGCAGATAAGTCATGAAATTGGCAGCACTGTTAGCTGCCGAAAGCCTGTTTTTTGTCAGTTTTCTCTATTTTCGCCCAGATCGCGGATTTTCTAGTTGGAATGACAGGAGACCGGTCAAAACAAATGAGTTATGAATTATGCTATCAGTATCTAAAGGAGTTTCAAACGAGATCTCAGTTAAGTGGTCATTTTGCTTTGTTTTTGGCATATTTTGAGGAGACAAGTTGAAGATCTCGTGCCACATCACTAAGGTCGAATCTACATGCACTTAATTGAAGTTCACCGAGCCTTGGGAGGCTACTTCACTTCATCAAACACCGAGCACTAAAGGAGGAGATCACACTCATCATTCCTTGATTCAAGCAATCAATCCTTTCTCTTTGCATTTACTTTTTTAGTTTGATGTTTCAGTTAGCTCAGCCAGATCCACGTTTTTAGGATCTGGAAATTGCTTTGTAAAGGCTATAAAGCCACAGAACCAAGACGGTTAAAGGGTTCGATTTTGGATGGAATAATTAGCTACTTTATTCAGTTTTCTTATGCTAATATAGATCACAGGTTTCCCTCAGTTTCGATATCAGTTGTCATTTTCTATTTCACTGTATCAGTTTGTCTAGCTTTGAATGTGAATGTTTCTTTACATTGTTTAGCTCACAGCTTGATTCCAGTTCTTTGAATGTATCTCTAGCCCTACTTTGTACTGGTTGGGTTACATGTTTTCTTCATCCACCTTTAATATTATATGCTGATCAATCGATTCTTGAGGGCACTGTTTCATCTGTTTACATGCTGAATGTCTAAATACTGTACTCTGATTTAGTCATCCCATTGATCCACCTTTTTTCAAAAGACACAAAATATATTTTTTTAAGTTACCAGGCATACCTAGCTTATAACCCTAGGTAGTTTCCTGGAGTGATAACAAATTGGCGCCGTTGCCGGGGAGAGGAGTGAGAAGCTGATCTTCCTGGGAGAACGACACAGATCTACTCTTTGATGATAGACAAGGGGTAGACACTTACTGGTTATAATCATCTATCTGGCGACTCCATGAAGGACGAACTCAGTGGCGACTCCATTGTTCAGAATCTGTTGGTGATTCCACTGGGATGACATGAACAGAATCTTAGCCAAGAGGTATGCGTTCTGTGATTTTTCAAGCATTGCTGGTTTTCCTAATCAAGTGCCTGCTAGAGATGAATGGGAGAACAGTCTTCCTAGATTTCGAGGAGAAGAGGGGGAAGTGCCAGCTGAACATTTGCTGGACTTTCATGACTACATGCACCGGTTGCAGGTAGTGCATGAGGATGTTCAGATCCGACTCTTCTGTTGTTCATTAGAAGGGATTGCCCGTGATTGGTATCGGTCTTTGCCTATTGCTAGCATCAGCTCTTTGGCTGATTTTCATACTGCCTTCAATTTGTTTTGCAAAACAAAGTTTTCAACTGATCTTCTTTATCCAGAATGTTGTCATGAGTTTAGTTTATTATATAAAGATTTAGACAATCATGAAGAACATGTTGAAGCAGAAGATATTTCTCATCATGATAAGGAGATAAATGATTCACACTATGACAATCTTAGTTATGCTTTTGACATCATATCAGACACATCTACTGTTGTTAGTTGTCACGAAGATCAGATTTTTATCTCTGAAAATTTTGAAGATGATGAGCAGACTAACAAGACATCAGCAAGTGACAGTTTCCGATCTATAGAGATGGAGGAGGACATCCTACCATGTCCAGATTTGCAGGGACTGTTTAATTTTCAGCTAGAAAACAAGAATCATGATCAAGAATGTGTTAAAGCAGCAGATGTTATGAGCAGCCCACACCTTCCATATTTGCAAACGAAGACAGATTGCAGCAGACATTTGCAGGAGGGGCAGCAGAAAGGTTCTGATCAGAAATTCTGTTCATATATTTCTCCAGCAGATCTCAAGCAGTCTAGGTTCAGCACTGAGTTTTGTGGAGGAAACGAAGAGCTGCTGCAACACAGTAAATTGGAGCAGCAGCTGCCAGAGGTATTTCATTCTGATTTTTATGATCCGTTTGCTGACTTTTTAGAGTCTATGAGCAGTATAGATCTTAAAAAATTTCTGCCAGAAGAGGATCATCTTTATCATCTGTTCAAACCTCTGTTCTGCATGATATGGTTTTCATTGTTTTATGAGTCAAGATCTATCATGATGACTGTAAACCAGTTTCTCTTTTGGTTACACTGGAAATCGAGTTTTACTTGATCATTCTGCTCCTATTAGTTAGTGTAGGAGTAGATAGGACAATAAGCTCTTTTATAAGAGCACGTAGATCAGTTTTCAGTTGTTATTGAATAAGCAGAACAGGATGCATGTAAGCTACAGGTGGGGTACAGGTTTGCAGAGGTATCAGTGTTAAAGACTTAATGACTCCATGCCCAATGCTAAAGGCTACTGGAACTACTTGTTCTTTGGAACCTCACTGGGAGGTTTCCATCCCCGAGTAGGAGCCAGATGTTATCTCCCAAATTGACCACCGTCATTTTGGGTGACGGAATGGGTAAAATTTCTTATTTCTATGAGTCTTGGGCTTCAAAATTCGAAAAAACAGGTTTCGGCAGCTAACTCTGTTTTGCAGGAGCCAGTTAGCTGCCGAAAGGGCCCATTTTTGGCAGCTAAAGGCGTTAATAGAAAATACATAAGCTGTCGAAAAGGTTTTTATAAGAAAATTTAAAAGATCGGGTCCGTACTCAGTTTCATATCAAGAGAGCTTGTGTTTTAGCCACCGAAAGGAAGATTAGAGCGCATGTTAAACGATCATCATGAGGTGTGATGTCGTAAGCTGCCGAAAGTGAACAAACATAAGCCAAAGTCTCGAGGTGTCTTCATGTTTTCGTGCAGTTGAAGTTCCTGTTTCAGCCAGGTGGCTTTCATCAGAGTAGAGCAGCGGTTCACAGGCGGTTTTCATCAGTGCGAGTCTCAGTTTTCCAAGCAGCTATGCCTATGATCTCATACCGTTACCTGTCACATCCAAGATCTCAAGTCTGTGGTTAAAAATCTTCAGCTACAAATCAGGAATCATAAACGAACTCCTCCTTTCAACAAATAACTGAGACGCTAACCCTCTGATTTGATTTAAGAGGAGCTCGGCAAAACGTTAATAACACAGACCTGTAACAGAAAATTGGAGGAATTTTCTGCTGAAACCACGTGATCTTGCGGGGCGATTTTGACGGCCTTCCCGAACTCCAAATTCAAATCTGAAAGCACCAGTGGATAGCTTAGGTTCTGTAGATCAAAATCGACTATTTGAACAGCCAAAATGGACATCGGACGGTGGAGAAAATCGATTTTGGCTGAAGGCAGTCTTTTTGGAATTCTACAGGCTTTCGGCAGCTTAGGCGGGTTTCTACAACACTCATTAGCTGCCGAAAAGCCAGCTTTCGGCAGATAAGTCATGAAATTGGCAGCACTGTTAGCTGCCGAAAGCCTGTTTTTTGTCAGTTTTCTCTATTTTCGCCCAGATCGCGGATTTTCTAGTTGGAATGACAGGAGACCGGTCAAAACAAATGAGTTATGAATTATGCTATCAGTATCTAAAGGAGTTTCAAACGAGATCTCAGTTAAGTGGTCATTTTGCTTTGTTTTTGGCATATTTTGAGGAGACAAGTTGAAGATCTCGTGCCACATCACTAAGGTCGAATCTACATGCACTTAATTGAAGTTCATCGAGCCTTGGGAGGCTACTTCACTTCATCAAACACCGAGCACTAAAGGAGGAGATCACACTCATCATTCCTTGATTCAAGCAATCAATCCTTTCTCTTTGCATTTACTTTTTTAGTTTGATGTTTCAGTTAGCTCAGCCAGATCCACGTTTTTAGGATCTGGAAATTGCTTTGTAAAGGCTATAAAGCCACAGAACCAAGACGGTTAAAGGGTTCGATTTTGGATGGAATAATTAGCTACTTTATTCAGTTTTCTTATGCTAATATAGATCACAGGTTTCCCTCAGTTTCGATATCAGTTGTCATTTTCTATTTCACTGTATCAGTTTGTCTAGCTTTGAATGTGAATGTTTCTTTACATTGTTTAGCTCACAGCTTGATTCCAGTTCTTTGAATGTATCTCTAGCCCTACTTTGTACTGGTTGGGTTACATGTTTTCTTCATCCACCTTTAATATTATATGCTGATCAATCGATTCTTGAGGGCACTGTTTCATCTGTTTACATGCTGAATGTCTAAATACTGTACTCTGATTTAGTCATCCCATTGATCCACCTTTTTTTCAAAAGACACAAAATATATTTTTTTAAGTTACCAGGCATACCTAGCTTATAACCCTAGGTAGTTTCCTGGAGTGATAACAGGTCACTTTGGGGTTCTGGGTAGTTTAGATTTGGTTTTAAATCGCCATTTTACCTTACGAAATCAAACTACCGATTGCTAGAAGTGCCATTAAACACTAATTTATCGTTGCCCTAGGTCCATTATTTCACTGCTTAACTCTCTTCCTTGGGCAGGATCACTCCACTCTTTCACTTTTAGCTTGTTTACATCCTTAGTTGATTGTCAGCCATTTGATCAATTATCTAATCTATTTTATTCATCACAATCGATCGCTGGTCACATTTCATTTACGTGCTTTTTTCATCCGTGTGTCCAACCGGTGGCTGAAATCGACCTTAGGATCTCATTAACACTCATCTCTTGTTTCCATCTCTTTATATTTTGGGATTTGGGTGTATTTTTGTCTCTCAACCATCACCGGTTGAGTGGGGTCTCCCCCTTGACTTGGCTACGTGCCTCGTCGGAAGTGACAATAGCCTTGTCCAGTGTGACTTCCGTTCCTTGAACGAAGGACTTGGCCATTGCTGGTTACACCTTCCTAGCTGCTTACCCTCTACCATCCCTGTTGGGACAACCTATCATCAACAGCTAGAGTTTGTGTGATAACAACACTTTCAACCTTAGATCTATGGAGATCTAGCCTACTTTGGGCCACTTAAAAACCACCTTGATAATTGCCTTAACCTTCCCGATCTACAATTTGGCACACTTTGGACTCCATTTACCCCTCCATTTCAAGGCACTAGTCTCCTTGGGTCAATTCGCACTCCTTGGGGATTGCGTTATGTGCTAGATCCCGTATGTGGGTGTCTTCTAATCTAACTTGGATCCATAGATCCACATCATCCAACACCCTTTAGTGCCATACCACTCTTAATTTCACCTTGTGGGTCCCATTTGAGCCATTTCCATATTTTAAGGAAGTGGGTCCCATTTGAGCCATATCCATATTTTAAGGAAGTGGGTCCCACTTGTGTATTTCATGGTACTAGATCTATCCCTTTGATGTCCCTAGGTGGCCTAACTCATTCATTGGTTGAAACACTTGTCACTTCTTAAGCCTCTTCAACCACATTATAAACTCTTGGGTCCACCTAAGCTTGCATTGGTTTCCGTAACTCAATTTACACATCTCCCTAGGAACCTTTGCTTTGGCTAATCTTCTTTGATTGGCTATAGGGTCTCCCCCTTGGTCTTGCCTTCTCTAGATCTAAAGTGAAGAGTTGCCTCGGTTATCGTGACTCCCAGCTTGCATTGGGAACCGTGGCATCTCTTGGGTCACCTCTTTAGTTGTCTGTCTCCTCTACCGTCCCGGATGGGATACCTTTAGGGACAACTACAAGTTGTGTGATAACAGGCACCACAGATCAGATTGCCAAAGTTCTGGAAAAGAAAAACATCATTGTGGCCTTCACTCCCCTGAATACTGTTAGAAGTTTGGTCGATCAGTGAAAGACTCAATGGATCCCAAACAACAAATGGGAGTATATTCAATACCCTGCTCATGTTGCAAAGTCTATATTGGTGAAACTGATCAGTCGCTTCAGGTGCATCTGAAAGAACATTCAACCGACATATCTTATGACTGATCTCATAAATCAGCTCTTGCAGAATGTGGTCATTATACATCCCATCACATTTGCATAGAGAGGATGCTAAGTTAATTGTGAACAAGGAATATTACATTAAAGAAGAATATGAGAGGCCCTTGAGATTGAGAGACAGACCAAAACCCTCAACAAAGATGATGGTCTGAAGTTGAGCAGCACATGGAGGCCTATAATAAACCAACTAAAAGTCATCTTGTAACTAATCTCTCACAAGGCTGAGTCAAATCTCCTATGAACATACTTTCTCCCTCTCTTTGACCCTACATCTATTCCTTATTTATACATCCTTCATTGCCTCTTCTTTCTCATCCCAATCTGAGTATTGAGATCCCCTGATGATGGATTCATCTGATTGATGTCTGAAATGTTGGTTTCAAAAGCTGCACACAAGTTCTTCCTCTAACAACAAAAGTCTACACCTGTGAATATGGATTCCCTGAATTCAATTCTATTCCTTGTTAGAAGAATCTTAATTGGGGTTCATTCCCCTTTTAAATATGTGTGTCTGTTGCTGGAATATGCTGTTACATGTCTTCTTTCTTTATTCAGATTAGCTGTAATTTACATGATGTTGTAGTAGACACACCTTTATGCATGTTTTGGGGGGCTTTCTTCATCCAGTTTCCCCTTAACAAATTTCTGTTGTAGTGGTGAGCAAGATATGTTTGCTGTAGATTTCTTCATTCGGGCTATATGCTTCCATATCATCACGAGAAGACAAGATGCATTGGCCTTATAGACTCCATATGCCCAATAGTGTTTTAGGCACCAATCTTGCTTTCAACCAACCCTAAAAACCTAATAAACCATCTTTCCTTTTGCTGTCCACAAATCTGGAAATTATATACATCAAAATCAGAATCTATGTTTGTTTTCCTAGGTCAAGAAGTGATTCCGTGTGATTATCTTTTATTTGGCTTAGTGTTTCTCAGGGATTGCCCCTTTGCGCCGGTAGGGTGTTGTTGTGGTGACATTGGAATCCAAGTTCCCCTGGGTTGTACTTATGTTTTAGGGAGGTAACAGTGCCCTAGCTAGGGTTTTCTATGCTTGTGAGAAGCTTTGCTTGAGATACACTGTAAGGGTTTTGCTTTTTCCGTTGGGGATGAGCTGATTTGTACTATGATCATCTTTCATGTGAAATAGATTTAGATGTTTTTGATGCACCAAATTATGTTGCAGACTGATTTATATAGATTTGATTTTGGGTGAATTTGATGCTGCTTTATTATGCCAATGTAATGAACCGCTGGGCTGAATGCTATGCTAATTTAACATGCTTACTGTGTACTTTTAGATTTGATTTAACTGCTGGTTTAGCTGGTGTTAGCTAATGTAATTTTCAGGTCTGAATTGTGGGTAAAATCTGAGACTAATGGCAGCTGAAATGATCAAATGGTTATGTATTTGTGGTGTCTACACTTTGTATATTGCCTATGATGACTTCTTATTGTAAATTTGGAAGTTTGAATAGTGTTTCTGGAGAAATCAGATTCAACGTAGGGCTGGAACATTTTTGGGTGTAGACCTGTGGCATTCTGTGAGGTGAAATTTTTTCATCGACACAAAATTCTATTTTTTTACGCCAAGAGGCGCATTCTATAACTCAGTTTGGGAGAGATGTGTCTTGTCTGCGCATAACATTGATGTGGCACATGTTAGCCAAAAACATTACTTAAAAAATAAAATAACAGTAAATAAATAAGGTTGATTAATTTTTATTAATAAAATATATAAAAACATACATATATTAATACCAGCTTAGATCCATCTCAACCCTGGATCTATCGAGCACTGACAGGGATCAAATCTCTCTAGTTGCAAACCTTTCGTTGAGTTTTTGCTCTCTAGAAAAGTTTGCACCTTGATGGATTTGATTCCTCTCGGTTCTTGACAGTTCTGGGATTAATATGGATCTAGGCTTGTTTTAACATGCTATGCTATAGCCAGGTTGTTGACTAGATTCTCCATTTTGGTTTGCAAAGTCATTGCTGAGTCTAAGTCGTGTGATTTTGGTTAACAACCTTAGTCAGGTTTGGACTAATCAAAATCTTGCAAGAAGCTCTTTTTTGATTGTTCTGTTTATTGAATTTTAATTTAAAAAAATTATATTCGAAGTACAGGGGTATTCAGATAAAGTCTCATCAAGGTGGAAGGGGGACATGACAATATAGAACCCCTGTCATGACTAGAACCCCTATCAAATGGCTAACCATCTTTCTTCCTAAACCCTTTCCCTTTATTCTAATTATATTCAGAATCTTGCAGCTTTAAATTTGATGCAACACATTCGGCCTGTACATTCTTGGCATATACACAAGAAACATTCTATATATGGCATTAAAGAACTTATACTGATAGACATGGCCTGATAAACAGTATAAACAAATATGTGCCAAAATGGCTGTTTGTCATGAGTTCAACTAAAAGGTCTTCTCCTCTTAAAGAATTGCGAAAATAGGGAGATCATGATCAGTTCTGAAGAGATTAATGGACTTATCCTGACTAACATTTCTTGAGTTTGAGCTGCAACATTTACTGGTACCTCTTGACAAAGTGAGTTCACGGATAAATTCCCATCTTGAGGTTTCCTGGTACCTCTTGGCAGAGTGAGCTTGTGGATGATTGCCCATCACAAGCTTTCCTCCCTCCCGGAGTGATTTGTCAGCCTTGATTGTTACATTAAGGTGGTCCCAGCTTCCCCCAACCCCCCCAAGATAATATAGGCAGGTCCTCTCAGCTCTGGCCCTTCTCCAGAGGGCATTATCAGGCTCAGCCTTAGCACATCTGTGGTGGTGGATGATGATGGTTCCTCTTCTGATTCAGATGCTAGACAGGATGTTGCTTTCCCTCACATCCATAGGTTTGGCGGCTCTCTAGACCTGTGAGGGTACAGCATTATCACCATAAAGTTCTTCCTCTCCTGGAATATTATCTACTTTACTTTTAGCGTTACTTTTTTGGGTTCCCTCCCTCTTCTGTTTTGTTGTTTACTCTTTCATTCTTTCTTTCCTTCTTTCACTGTAGATTAGAACTGCTTAAGAGGTGCTATAGGCATTCCTTATTGCTGTTGTCAAAGGTTGTACTTCCTAGTCTCATTGACCTATTTTGGTGATTCATGGATGTTAATATAATTTCATATCATTTCATTTCTGGAATTGGGGATTCTCTCAAACAGAGAAGGATTGCATTTTTACATAGTGCTAACTGCTCTTCCTGAATTGCTTTCAACTCTTGGTTAATTGTTGACCTGACTTTGATGGCCTGAATCCTGCTTTTGATATCCTCCAAAGAAGCACTCCTTTCTTCCAGCTCCTATCCAGTCTCCATTACCATTTTTTCTTGATCCTTGTGCACATTACCTAGGTCCGCCATGTTAGTGTTGGTCCTCATCAAATGCCGCATTATATCCATAATGGCTGCATACATCTAGGAACTCGGGATTGATCCCATTCAGAATACCGACCCTGCATTGCTTCATTTCATTCATTAGTCCGAAAAAACATTTTTACAAGACCTTGCCCTTGGTTTCTCTATATGTGTCATTGGTGCTATGATCCTTAGCTTGTGGCTCACATTTTGAAAGTGAATAAATAACATTAGTGCTAAGTTTTTCCCTACTCTCTGCTGGTCTAGTTGTCACATCCATAGTAGCAGGGCTACCATGATGCAGATCCGGCCTGTCAGAGGCATGAGTCAGTCCTTTGGTTGAGTTGAGCAGTATTTTAGATCCAGTGGTGGATATTCTTAGAGCCTACAGAGCCAGCAGTGTCCCATTTCGTGATTTGGTTTTGCATGACCCCATTGAGATGACTTGGTTTAGCTATGGTTCACTTAGCAGAGCAGGCAGTTGATATTTTCTCCTTTGTCCATGAGCAGTCAGAGGTGGTCTTCATGCTTATATCCAGAGGCAGTTATTGTGCTGAGCAGGTATATATGTGTATTTGGGTATTATCATTTGTTTGTCTTGCTCATATTATTAGCTTTACTTGACATGGTGACTGACTTTGGTGACTATATGCCATGGATTGTTGTATTATTATGAACTTGTTCTTATGAATGCATGTATGATCTTGAGTGTCAAGACATTTTCCTATGCTCACTGGTTCTTACCTTATACAGACTTATCCTTGCCTTTGCTATGTATGTCATCACCTTGTCACTTCCTTCCACCCATTCGTCTCTTCCAGATTTGATTTTGACCTTTGACTTGGACCTGGACTTGTGAGATCAAACTTCAAAGACCTTTTCCCCACTTAGACCTCTATGTTGGATGGACTCCATGTTTACTTCGTGTCTCAACTCTGGAGTGTGTGGCCTGGTCCTTTCTCGTCTGCTTGTATGATGCCTTGTGGACTGGAGGTGTGGCCAGTGTCACCGGATTGTCTTCCTTTAGTCCTCAAACTAAGTACTCTTAAAAAATGCATCAGAACGGATAAATACTAGATCTAAAAGGATGCAAGGCCAGCTGCGATTAGTTGCGTTTGTAAACACTAGGCCTAAATGAAATCAAATAAAATCTTCTGTAGCTAGTTGTAAATTTTAGATCCAAAGATCACTACTCCCTCTGGATAGCCCTGAGATCTCAAGCGGTTTGAGTCTGGTATATCAATACATGCACATAAAGATATAAACTCAACAGCTAGATCTCTTTACAACTTTAACATACGAGCAATCACACATACAACACTGCATATACCTTGGAAACCCCAAACGGGGAAAACCAACAATCCTGTGGGGTTTTCTTCTATCTTGAGCCCAGGGCAATATATGAAAGAATAGATACAACAAGTTACCTCAGATGTAACTCTCAATCCCTGAACAAGCCAAATCCTAGATTTGGGATGTGTGCCCTAACTGTCAAACTGG
This sequence comes from Larix kaempferi, assembly GCA_027924585.1. Classification (NCBI taxonomy): domain Eukaryota; kingdom Viridiplantae; phylum Streptophyta; class Pinopsida; order Pinales; family Pinaceae; genus Larix; species Larix kaempferi. The sequence continues at coordinate 10,908,456 of BSBM01000931.1, forward strand.
ATATGAGACTATCTGCTGGTAGCTCTGATTGTACTGCCTCTCTCTATGCTTTGCTCTGATCTGCTCTGTAATGGAAGAAGTCCAACAACTGCATGCGATCTCTTCTGCATGGAGAAGTGCGCCCTCCCTCAAGGTAACATATGTTCGTACGGAATCAGATCTGAGCTCTGATCGTCACAGATCTTTCTCAATCACTGAGACGAAGATACCCTGCAAGTTACAGAAACTCAATCGCTCAACCGGATGCGGTGCAAGCTTCTTTCTCCTCAAAGAATGCGCCCTCCTTCCTAAGGAAAGTTGCCCATCATCTTCAAATGACCCTGGCAGCTGTAAAGTCTGAGATGACTTTCTCCTGAAGATGAGCCCATCTGGTTGGCTTGACGTCGAATAAAAATTTTGGTTAAAGCAAACTTCCTCCTCTCCTTTTGTTTCAGCTATTAAGTCCTTAAATGAACTGACTATATAACTAGCTTTGGGAATTTTTTCTTCTGTGGTGTTTTGGTTGTTGGAAATGGGGCAGTCTAGTAAATTGTGTTGCCCGCTAATGTGCACACAGCAACAGAAATCTTTCGAAGCTGCTTTGAGAATGTGTGGCCTTGGGGGCAAGCAAAGAGTCAGGTGCTGTCACCTGATCCTGACTCCTCCGTTTAGGCAAACTCCTAACGAAGCCAAGGGGGGTAGACCCTAACAAAGAGTTTCTAAGGCTCTTAAGTGTTTTAAATGTTTTAATGGATTATGATGGGTGTTGTTTTAGGAATTTTTACTAATTTGCAATAAAATTGTGTCCAAGTATAACTTTTGCACGATAGATTACATCCACAATATGATGATAACTTATAAATGAAACATCCACAACATAATATGATAACAAATAACAACAACTTTTAGATAGATAATAAGCAAATGAAATACTGAACAATTGTTGCTTTGTAGAATGACCAGTTGAAATGCTGGCAGTGCTTGTAGATGTTTTGCAAATGTCTCTTGGTGAATTTTATTGTAAATTTTTGAGGTGAGGTGGATTATTATGGGAAAGGGGATCTCCAAGATATACTTTGCGGTACAGGAGATATGTCCGGATTACAATCTAAGTGGCTCCGTACAAAGACATGTGGGCTGGCCGGAGTCTTGAGAGCGGTGTTCAACACTACACCAACAAGGATGTAGTCTAACTGGTGCTCTGAGGTCTCGTCCCAATGGTTCCCGCGTCCCCAGGAAGAATTTGCCAACTTTTGATTATAGCGATCAATGTCGGATTTCCGTTGGTTTTCTTGGAAGTTAATTTTATTAAGGTTGAAGTGGAATTAGATGTGAGGAATTAACAAGCTACACTACTTCTGGGTATCCCACAGGTGGGTAGTGCATACACAGTTTAGATAAATGTGTTCGTTCCAATTTTATTTAAATGATCAAATTGAGAACCATTGACTCTCCGATAGAGAGCACTCTTGATCCGCCTTATGGCAAGATTCAAGAGATTTATGAAAAGGTAAAATGCTAAAATGAAATAAAACTAAACAACTTAAAGCAATAAACTCTCCGACAGAGAGTGCTCTTGATCCACTTTATAGTGAGATTCAAGAGACTTCATGTTTTTTTTAGCAATTTATATAAAAAAGTAAACTAAGCAACTATAACAAAAGCAAGAAGCTCTTCGACAGAGAGTGCTCTTGATCCACTTTTCATTCGGATTCACGAGTCTTTATGTTCCTTTTAACAGTTTATATGAAATGGAAACTAAGTAAAAACTTGAAAATAAATCAAACTAAAGCTACCAATTCCAAGATCTAGCAACCTATCAAATTGAAACTAATCTAACTTTTTCTATCTTACTTGCAGGTAAAAAGCGAATAAAGAACTCAAGACAATACAGGCTTCCCCCAAATGGGGGAAGTGGGGTGTGGGAGCCTTTATCCCACTTGCTCTTTATTGATATTTTGTACAATGAATTGGAGTTAACCCTTTGAAGGCACATAGATAGAAGGGGGAATGAAGGAGAAGGGAAAAACGAGTTTTTGTGTGGCTTCTAAGGTTTGCTTTTTGCTCTTCTTTGGTTTTGCCTTAGCCTTTGGGCTTCTTTTGCTTTGCACTCTTGCCTTCCTATAGATAAGAGCTATAAACAAAGACTAGTTAAAGAGTTAGTATTTGTTAGTATATAAACAAATAAACAATCTTTTAATGTACTTGAACAAAGATTTAAATAAGAAAAACTTCAAGTACACAGTTTAAACTAGATCTAGTACTTAGGATGCTTTGAGACTCACCCTAGCTTCACACTTGGTAGAAGAAGGGTTCGCTCTTAGATCTAGGCAAAGAGAGCGAATAGATCACAAAGATAATACTTTTAGAAACTTGAACTATTAGCTTATGAAGAGCGAAAGGGTTTGAAAGATAGAACTTTGAGCTTTAAACCTACTTCGCTTCAAGAAGAGCGAATAGACTAAAAAAATAGAACCTTTAACACTAGATCTATTCGCTTTAGTAACAAAAAGGGAAAATGAAGTTGATTTTGATTTTAAAGGGTGAAAAGAAGGAACCAATCCCAAGGTTGAATAAACTGAAGGCTTGTAGAGATCTGCAAGACAATATTAGAACAATGGTCACTTGTTGAAGAGGACAGAATCCAACTTGAGAGATCCTGCATCAAACATTCATACACTTGCAAGAAAAAGTGGATTAAATCTAGAAGATATCAATTGCTAAGAAAATGTGAAGAGTATTTTGTATATTTGACTACGCATACTACTCCCTATTCTCTTAATAACATATCAAAAGCATTCAACTCAAACCCTATGAATGAATACCTCTACGGGCTCAAAGGCCTTCCTAGCTAAACCACCCACAATATTCAAAATAGAAAATGCATAAACATGAGATACAAGGTTACCTCAGATATGAACACACACCATAACACAGATCTTGCACACCTCTTTGACCTCCAAAGTCTTCAACAAATTCTCATTAACAAAAATAGAATACAGGAGCAGAGGTTCCTTGCACAAACTTCCACCCTGAATGATGGAGCAAGGGCCTTTATTTATAGAGTTACAAAGAAGGGAAGTCGAATGCTTGGAGAGGGAGGCGCATGCTCAATCCTTGGGAGTGATTAGCGCATGATTGAAAAATTGGAGCGTGAGTGGGTGTGATTGGTAGAGGTGGCAACCACCTCACAAGAGGGGCGCCCCTCTCCATTGTAACCCATGCCCATACCTTGGACTATTCGCCCAACACACCCGTGAGCTAATGCATGTGTGAGGGAGGCCCACGTGAATGAAGGAATCCGTACACTTCAATTTAATTCAATTTTCAACCTTTGACTTTTATAACATGTGACTTTTCCCTTAATATGGGTCGCCTTCCATAATAAAACAATTAGCCACCTTTTCCATAGTTTTTAAAATCAATTTTTTGACTTTTTGACTTTTTGTCTTTGGTGCAATTTTTCTTTTTTAGCATTAAAATGCCAATTTGTAGCATCCTTAGCAAAACTGCTCCCAGAGGCGACGTAATCGCCTGGAACCTGGAGAAAGTGGTTGTTAGGGTAAAGAGGACGCTCTGAGTGTCAAAATGAGCCTCCCCACGCCAAATTCTGCCTCCAGACGACACCTTTATTAAATTTTGAATTTTTCCATTTAAACCATTAAAAAATGGTCTAAATTACGGAAAAAATTAATTTTACCGGAATGAAATGAAACTCCTAGGGGACCTAGTGCATGTCCATACGACTCAACCTAGATGGCTGGCATGTAAAAAATCCTAGACATGAAGACTTTAATAACCTCCCTAGGTTCGACCACCATGGTAAATACTCCAGCTTTTGAGGTGTGAGTGAAAAACTCAAGAATTATACGCCACTGAAGCGCAACACATAATTCCTAAGGGAAAAACACTCTAGAGTATCCCCCTGATAACCAAACCTAAGGAAAGCCAAGTCTTTTATAAAATGAACATGCTTAGACCAACTTTTTACAATCTCCCCAAGGGGGTATGAACATGCAGTTTATTACAAAAGGGGCGAAAATTGCCCTGAAAATGACTTCAGGGCAATTTTTCACGCCCATACCTTGGACTATTTGCCCAACACACCCGTGAGCTAATGCATGTGTGAGGGAGGCCCACGCGAATGAAGGAATCCATACACTTAAATTTAATTGAATTTTCAACCTTTGACTTTTATAACATGTGACTTTTTCCTTAATATGGGTCGCCTTCCATAATAAAACAATTAGCCACCTTTTCCATAGTTTTCAAAATCAATTTTTTGATTTTTTGTCTTTGGTGCAAGTTCTCTTTTTTTAGCATTAAAATGCCAATTTGTAGCATCCTTAGCAAAACTACTCCCTGAGGCGACATAATTGCCCGGAACTTGGAGAAAGTGGGCACTAGGGTAAAGAGGACGCTCTGAGTGTCAAAATGAGCCTCCCCATGCCAAATGCCGCCTCCAGACGACACCTTTATTACATTTTGAATTTTTCCATTTAAATCATTAAAAAATGGTCTAAATTACGGAAAAAAGTTAATTTTACCAGAATGAAACGAAACTCCTAGGGGACCTAGTGCATGTCTTACGACTCAACCTAGATGGCTAGCATGTAAAAAATCCTAGACATGAAGACTTTAATAACCTCCTTAGGTTCGACCACCATGGTAAATACTCCAGCTTTGGAGGTGTGAGTGAAAAACTCAGGAATTATATGCCACTGAAGCGCAACGCATAATTCCTAAGGAAAAAACACTCTAGAGTATCCCTCTGATAACCAAACCTAAGGAAAGCCAAGTCTTTTGTAAAAGGACCATGCTTAGACCAACTTTTTACAATCTCCCAAAGGGGGTATGAACATGCAATTTATTACAAAAGGGGCAAAAATTGCCCTGAAAATGACTTCTAAACCTTTGAACTCTAAAGATGAACACGTTTCATATTCATGAAACTGGAGGCAAACTAGAAGTTCAACTATTGTAAAAAATAGTTGGTAACATTCGGCTCCAACTGCGGGACGTGTGCTCGATCTGGCATTCAGGCAAGGAGAGGATACGAGAACACCAGAATCTCTGGTATATAACCTATAAAAACATCTCAACTTGACAAAAAACCTTCAGCGGCACAAGTTTTATATAAAAACGCCATTGAACCACAAGCCGCGTTTTATTTGAAAGAATAAAACTAAAAAAATTCTAAGTACATAAGGAAAATACTGAAAATGAAATGCAGAAAGTAAAGGCTCACTTTGAGGAGTTTATTTTTTCTACTCTAAGCATACTATAATTAAAAACTGCTAAGTAAAATGAAAAATTCAATGTAACCATTTTAACATTTCATCAATTGTAAAGTTTCTGACCTTGCGTTTGGTTACCTTCCAAAGCAAGGAAAATCTACTTAAGAAATGCAAACTTGTATAAGATTTCTCGATGGGAGAGCTGGATGGGAGATCATAAGAGAAAATGTTATTGAGTTGATTCCCAAACTGGCAAGTCCTCCTGTAGGCTTTTTCTATCCATGACTGGATAGGACCAATAAAAATTTCTGAATGGTGATGCAGGTTAACCGCTTCACCATGTTGATCTGATGGGCTCTTCTGATGATAACTTCTTGTATAAGCACAAGCCTCAAACTGCTCCAAATCACAAGGAACATGTGAATGTGAAGACGATGGCTGAGATATATCTTCAATCAATTGTACCCAATCTGGCTCTTCACCGCCCTGCTTCTCCAAGTCCTAATTGCTAATAATCATGCATGGCTCTGACTGCTCATATGAACAAATAGCATGTTCTTCTTCCATGTCCAAAAATTCTAAGGTCTCAAATTCCATGCCTCCTTCTTTGAACACCACATAGATGGGTTTTTCAATAAAGTCATCAAGAGACTCTGATTCAAACTTCCTCTCTTTAGAAATGTCATAAGTGGGATTTTCAATAAATCCTTCAAAGGACTCTGGCTCATTACTTACTTCTTTTGACATGGCATAGATGGGTCTCTCTATAAATGTCCATTTATCATAATCAATATCTATGTCAGTCATGAGGGATTCTTCGTTACTTGTATCAATCTCCAGGCTATGTCTGTCCTCTTCATGTTCACAATCCTCCTCTTCAGAAAAAAGGTCATAAGGAAGTAAGCCTTCCGATCCAACATCATTATACACATTACAAACTTCCTCATGTATTTCAATATGGGCTTCTGTAATGGTTTCTTCTGGAGGCGGATCATGAGTACACATGTGCTCATCATCACTGAAATAGTCTTGAAAAAACTCCAAATCTTCAATGTCTTTTGTTATGGTGGCATGAGGAGGGTCTTCAATAACATCTTCTACGAATGGATCTTTATGAAGCTCTTTAATAGGGTCATTATGAATCCGATGGGAAAATACCATGTTTTCTTTGATAGGTTGCCTAATCTTCTTGTACTTGTAATAATTCAGAGGGAGCTTCCAACTTTCCCTAGGAATGGTGCGGATATCACCTACCATATTGACAAAATCAGGCTCGTTTGAACCCTGCTCGCTGCTGCTACCCTCCGGAAACCCATGTTTCTGAATATAACACGCAAAGTAACAAGTGGACTCCTTATGGAAATCTTTACATGCCCTACATAAGGGTGTATAGTTCTCAACCATGTTGGCAGCTTCTAATTGGTTAGGAGGCCTCTCATCATGGTTAGGACCCTTTTTTGGCCAATTTGTCTTTGGAGGGGAATTTCTCTGAATGGGTTGGATGGGTTGGATCTGAGATCTTTCCATGGCTATGACCCGATTCTGCGTCTCTTTTAATTGAGAAAGATATTTCATTTCCATGTTTTCCATTTTTTCACTCATCTCTAACATCTTTTTATCATGAATATCCTGCTAGGGAAAGGAAGCCTTTTCCTTAGGTTCAGTTTGCTTCATGGGAGTCGAGGCCTTTGAATAGCCATGAATGTTGGACTTGCCAGATGCTACATGTTTCTGTCCATTTGAACAACCATATCTTGGGCCATCAAAAGGGTGTTGGGATCTTTGTCTCTACGTCGATATTGCATTTCACCACTTAGTGCCTCAATGTAATAAACCAAAATGGACTGTTCTATAGGCTTGAAGTCACCTGGTTTGAATTCATGTTCGTGTTCGGCAACCTTGAAGTTCAACAAAAAATCGGCAATGAATATTTTGGTGATAAAATTCGGCATTAAATTCGAGAGTATATATATATATGTATATATACATTTTTTAAATATATATATAATTTAAAAATTAGCAGGGTTGATTCATACATGATAAAAATGAAACTATACTGTGATATTTAAGAGTAGTGTTACCGGGCAAATTAGTAGGGTTAATTCCCAGTAAAGCATCAATAAGAAGAGTGACCCAATGTCACCTCGGTCATCGTTCTAACTTCTTCGGAAGTTGAAACCTCCAAGGAGAAGTATCCTTAAAGACACTTGTAGGAACATTGAAACAACCACAAACTAGATTTCTATGCAATCATTATGATTATACCAATGCCTAGATGGAGTCAATGTATTCAACTTAAGTTAATGAACCAATGAAATGTAGATAAAAAATCAATATTGGATCAAAAGACTATATTGCCAATAACCCTAACCAAATAATGAAATGTAAGAGATTATGCAAATCTGATAGTATCCAATAAGGGTCATTCATTAATCAAATATGTATTATTGTACGAAGGTAATAACATTGTATATCTAACTAAAGTAAGTGTACACACAGCCTCAACATCTAGTATACAAATGGATCATATATCACTTTATTAAGTGTTCAAATTTCATAATTTATTACTCTGTTTTAATTTATTATTAATGAAGAACGGAGGGCAGTTCGATGGAGGAAAAGGTGGTGGACGAAGGGGCCACGGATGTGAAGAGGATGCAGATTAGAAGCAAAGGGAAGGGCTGTGTGCGGCGAAGGATGAAGGAAGGTCGGGGAAGAGGATAGGGAAGAGGAAAGAGGCAGTGAAGGGAGGGAACAGAACGGCCACGGACTAGGCCTGCGAAAGGGATCCGCGGGTTAAGAAGGCCACGGGTTTGGAGGGCAAGCAGGAAAGAAGGTGCCGCGGGGATTGCGTGAGCAGGGAATAGAGGCAACGAGAGAGGAGAGATCGAGGGTGCAAGGAAAGGGAGAAGGGCCGCGATGCGCAGGGAGGAGCGGAGGAAAAAGGGGCCACTGGATAAAGGTAGCAGCGTGAAGGGAAGGCCCGCGGAGGATGTCGAGGAGGACGCGGGTTAGGGCGGCGAAGAAGGGAGCTGCGGGAGGCAAAGACAAGCCGCGATGGGAAGAAGGAACAACGTGAAGAGAAGGCGCTGTGAGGTGGGAGCTTGGGAAAGGAGAGCCCACGGATGGGCTGCGAACTTGACTGGTGGAGCCGCGAAGAGAGACATGAGCTGGAGAAACGAAATGGTGAGCAACGAAGGGTTCGAGGAGGAGGTAAGGGAAAGGTATGGGCCGCAGACAGGGATGGAGGAAGCTGGAAGAGACCGCGAGCAGGCGACAGAAAGGAGCTGCGGGGGTTTCGATGGAGAAGAAAAGGGATTCGAGGATGTGAAGTGAGGGCAGTGAGGAAGGATGAAGGAGGGGGGTCCGAAAAGGTACAGAAGGCTGGTAGAAGAGAGACCGAGCACAAAGCAAAGGAGCGCAAGGGTTTTAGAAGAAGGCTAGGGTAAATCACTGGAGTTTAGGGGATGCAAATTAGGGCCAAAAAAAATCAGAATTTAGGTCATTTTATAAAATATAATGAAACTAACTCGGAAACAAAGGTTAGCTGACATAAAAGATCTAACTTCACAAATAATATTTATGAAATAAACAAAACCACAACTCATAAATCAGAAATCAGAAATGAGGATTGGCATAAAATAAACCTAGGTTATGAATAGTATTTACAAACAAACTTCAGAAAATTAAATAAATAAGCCTAAAACATAGAAATTAACCAATAATAATTACACATGTATAACTTCAGAATTTTAGGTTTAATGAAGAAGTTGAGCAACTAGGGTTTCAGAAATACTTCTAATCACCAAACCTAGGGCATCAATGACAGGAGTAACCCTCCTTGACATGGTACTTGGCAAGCTTGGCCAACTAGAGCTCGCCTCTACAATCTCTAAGATTCATAGCGGAGGCCTAGCTCGAGCAAGACTTGAAGACCTAAAGCTCAAGCTTGATTGCAATGGTGATCAATCACGAAAATGGCATGCAAATCAAGAGAAAATGAAGTGACAATGGCTTCCATCAAACCCTAACAAGCATCACTTTCATACAATTGACATAGAGACATCAAACATAAAAGTATGGATACCTCCAAGTGCATGTGTTAAGCAAACAACTCTAGCCTCACCTTAGCAATGGCATGAACAAAATAAAAACTTCCAAGAAATGCTTCAAACTTGCAAAATAACCTTCATCAAGGAGTGCCTTCCTTCAAAGAGCTCTAGTTAGGGCAAACAACAGACATAATGATCTTATCCCATAAGTTAATGTCTAAAAATGAAGTGAGGAGATCTTATTTATATGATCTCACACTCACTTTACACAAAATAAGGTCAATTTAATATTTAAAAATGTCAACTTAAAAATATAACAAAAATAATATAAAATAATCTAAAGATGGCCTATTGTAGACTACTTGGGGTATTTTACCCCCTAGGTGCTAAAATATGCTAAACAATTCCAAATTTGACGCAATGAAAGGCCAAACTATACAGGGGGGGTCGTCATGCCCCAACTAACCCCAACAGTGATGAAAACCCTCAACGCCCCCACCCTTTTAGCAAACAAACAGTTTGCCAGGAGGATGAGGTCATCCTCTGAAGGAGGGGCCCAGAGGGAGGGCGTTGCTGAACTGGAGGACCAGGAGGGTGTTGGATGTGCTCCGGAAGATAAGAGTGAGTCTTAGCGCTGGAACAACTACCGCTAGAGTGTTGAAACAAGGTGGGGGGCATGTGACCCACTGACCCACCCCTGGAAGACCCAGACACCAACCTCAGGGTTTCAAACCCTTTCATGAGGTAGTCGACGATGCCATTAAGCCATAGTACTTCCAGAAGAGAGGCCAGAGGGTTTAGCCATGCCCCTACCTCACAATGAGCTGGCTAAACACCCCTCCTGGTAAAAAAAAAGACATCCTCTCCTTGGGGCACTGTTATCACCTAAACTGTAGTTACCCCTATGGATGTATCCAGTCATGGATGGCAATAGGGAAGGGCAACTCAAAAGGTGCAACCACGATCACCTCGACCTCCAATATATGGTTGTCACGCCAGTCGAGGCAACCTTCGCTTTATGTTATCTAGCCCAGACAACAAAGGGGGAGACCCGATCTACTCCCGACAGGAGAGATCAAAACCAAAACACCAAATCAGGGTATTTCTAAGTGAAGTTAGGTGTATGGTTTATCCTAGACCTAATAGGTTGAAGTCACAAGCCAAGTGAGGGGTTCAATGGGTATAGCTTTGGTTCATGGTTGATGTGAGAGTGACTTATAATGTTTGAAGTGAGATCTAGGATGAGTGTACTAGGTCAATGTCAAAAGATCCACTGCCTTGGGAACTGTGTCCAATGCAGGATAGTTTTGAGGGATGTATTGGGGCTAACTAGTACATAAGACAAGCTTGACCATGATTCATGATTACTTTAAGGGTATAGTTCACCATGCAAAAGTCAAACCACAAGTCAATCCAACCATCTAGGAGAGTTGGGTTGTCTTGGAGATAAACCAGTGCCTTGGGAATTGGGAAGTGGAGTCAAAGTGGGGTTGACTTATGGTTAGGACTCCTACAACATGAGATAAGTGGACAGTATAGGTCTTGATGGTTAAATGTGTCTAGATCTAGGTTTGACCCAAGTGGACCACAATCCCTTAAAACAAGGAATGCAGTCCCCAAGGCAAGATTTGACAAAAGTGACAGTCTAGACCTAGGTTTTGAATTATTCTGGTTCCGGATCTGCAAGAATCTCAAGTACCCAGTTCCTCGACGTGAGTGAACTCACTTCTCCAAGGTGGTGCGACTTTACCTAAGGAGGCTTCAATTTGGGTTTAGGTGGGTCAAATCATGTCGGATGGCATCCAAACTTTAGATCCGGGTAGATCAGTCAAGTAGGAGTATGGATCTATAATTTCGTGGCAATCCACCGGTTAGATCTTTGTAGATCTGAGTTTAAGTGTTCCAAGTGGTCCAAAATGGGGATTAAATCCCTTAAAATGTGGAATGGGGCCCACAAGGTGAATTTCAAGAAAGGGACAACCTGGGTGTATGTTATTTGATGTGTAGATGTCAAATCAAGTGGAATCTCAAACACCCATGTTCTAGATCTAGGTCAACTTGCTCAAATGGTGAAGTGCGCCTTCCTTGGGAGAAGCTAAGTTGGCTTGGGAGAGGGGTCAAACGGAAGCCAATCCTCACCAAACTATAGATCCGGGATGCCGTGGATGCTATAGAGGTGGGTTTTCAATATCATGCCCAACAACCCACTAGATCTCAGTAGATCTAAGAAAATGCAAAATTGGGGTTTTAATTAATTAGGGTTTTAAGTGTTTTTGACAATTGGATAGACTATGGAGATAGAACTTACCTTGAGATCATACCTGAATGATGTGGTTGAGATGCCTTGATGTTGAGGAAGATTCCCGCAGAGATCAAATGAGAGATTGTTGATTTGCTTGCCAATTTGATGCCCTAGTCCACAAGTGCGCCTTCCTCTACCTGTCAAACCAAGGAATAAAATTCAATCAGTAAGATCAAGTATGGAAGAAATACAAGAGAAATGCAAATAGTAACATGAAATAGAAGGTCCTGGGACAGTAATACTCCCTGTTACCAACGAAGAGCTCCAAAGAAGAAGTAGGGAGAGTCTTCCCCTACCAATACCTCCTCCTCCAAGCAAATCGGCCTCCACCTGTAGATGCAAAATCGTGGTACAATAGATATGGCAAACAAGATCTCCAATAACTCAGTGCAAAGGAAGAACCAACGAACGAACACCAAAAACATTCACCACAACATTGGAGATAGATGCAATAATAATTTTCTATTCCAATAATCCAGAGCCAAAAGTCCCTTTTACAATGAGAGGCTCTCTCCTTTAAATAGGAAGGAGAGGCACCAAAACCCTAACTACTTTTTGAATGAGTGGCTAAGATTAAAAGATACAAATGTCTAATCAATGGTTGAGATGAGCTCAACAACATAATACATGGATCACACATAAAATATAACATAAGTGGACAAAGTCGCCCTAGGAGAGGGGAATCCCACCAAATCATGATGACAAAATATCATAAGAGGCTCATGGTGGGTCCAAGGGGTAATTTTATCCCTCCTTGGTCAATCCCCATGGCACAATAACCAATAAATAATCATGAATATACCAAATCGTGCCTCCAAGGTGAAGTCGTGGTCTTCAAAAGACCTCAAAAATCCACAGAAAGTGCCATAAGTGATGGATGCGGGCCCCGATGAAGCTGAAACTGCAGGAGGAGGTGCGGAAGGTCCCGATCTATCATCACTGATCATCCCATGCCATAACTTTGCCTCAGTAGCCCAAATCGATTTCCTCAATAGCCATTTCTACCAATCCTGAAATGCCTCGGGAAGCGTGAAACTGCCCAAACAGCCTCCTGGAGTGATGGCGCTGTCAAGGTGAGGGCACCAATGTGTCCGGGAGGGGGGTAATATGGTAAAAACAAGTGGCTGGACCACCCCCTCCATCATCAGCGCCCTAGGTCAACCGGATAAAAGTCATCTCTGCTCCGACAGGGCCTCCAACAGACCAAAACTGCACTAGGACAGCCTACTGAGGCTAAATCATCACTGTAAGTGCCCGAAACTGAAAACAAACTGTCCCATTGGACTCAGAAGGTCCAAATCCATCCAAGATGTGTACTCATACACCATATGAATCTCTGCATGATCAAAATAAATATCCAATGTACCGGAACAAGGCCCATAATAATGATCTGTAAATGACCAAACACTGCTGTATCCCAAGAATCATCATCATAACCCTGTAGCTGCTGCATAGAATCATCCTGTATGTGTACATAGACCATATATCATCTATCCATATCATCATAAGGTCCAACATCTCATGTCCCATGGTCCTCCATGGTCAAACTAGGTCTAACCAAGACCAAATACAACTCAGACTATCATCCATAGCTGCTGCAAGGTGTCCAGGTTAATACATGCTTTACAATTTATTCAAATAGCCAATATAACACAGAGTAATCATGACTGGCGATCTAAATCCAAATATATAGTGTCGTTAATTATTATTATTACTCAGACTAGACTTTCAGGACCATACTCACTTCATAGTTGTGATCAATTTGCTAGTGAAGGGTGAAGGCTGAAATAACTGGCTAGGCTAAGGGATGACTTGACTGACTTGACTTTGTGACACTTTGGCAAGGGAAAGGGAATACACACCATAGTATATACTGAATGAGCAATAACACAGGGAATGGCTGTGTCTCACAAATGGATGAGTTGTTTAAAGAGGGTTTATTCACCTTCACAGATGCGCACAATCCATAATACAAACAAGGCCAGCAATTGTTTAGATATAACATTTAAGTTCCATTGCTTTTTGGGCCTGAGGTTTCCATAGCCTTGATCTATGTGTGTTTACAAACACATTGCATAGATTTACATTTATTTTTAGGCTTTCTGCTGCAGGTGTGTTTTTAAGGCACTTGTTTACCTGAGCACTTCTAGGTGTGTCATGGACAACTTGTTTACCTAGGTATTTATTTTTCCAAAAGATGTAACATTTTATTTTTCATGGCCATTTTCAATTGGCATTTCTTTCACATACAAGATATAGCATTTCATTTTTCCAGATTTTGTATTGATGGCAGCACTAAAAGTTTCAGGTTTAGCCAACACAACTTTAGTGACTAGGGGGAATTCTCAAGGAACTCCAACTCACCATAGGTAAGTTTTGTCACCAACTCAGAGCCGAGACACAATAAACAGGGAGGCTCATCCAATACAGAAGCTACAGTGGGGAAAGGTCCTCCATGTCACTAGTCAAGTAGCAAATCAGGGTAATAATCTAAAAGGTAGGCCACGGATGGATGAAGACAATGAAATGATGGAGCCAACACTAGCAAGCCAGAGTATGGTGTAATGATCACCTCTATTCTCCCTAAGGAGGGTATGTACCAATGAGTATGAATAGTGAACTTCTAAGTCTGAGTAGGGACAATATAATATAAATAATAGGTCAACCAGGTCCATGTATCTATATGATCGCCAGATCATGACACTAAGTGCTAAGACATGCTATAAGAATAAGTATAAAAGCAATCTAACCATAACACAATAATATACCTGCTGAGTCGTATACCTGAATGCACATCAACCTGTACCATCATCTGTCCTCTGGAACTGCTGCTGTAACTCTGGGCACTACTGACTGCTCTGTACCAATGGTATAATGGCTATATCGGGCATCTCTCTGAGTGTCCCGAAACTCAGTCATGGCATGGAGAATATAACCGCTGTCCACAATCTGATAGTGATCCAATATAGATGCTCATCTCAGCATCTCGAATGTAAGGGAACTGGCTGAATAGTGTACTGGAATGAGAAAAATAATGTATGGTAGCCCGGCTACTATATATGTGATAACAGGCACCTTTGCAGATACGCTGGTGCTAGTACCATCGTAACAAGTGGATATATTTTAGTGTTCTTCATTAAAAATTGGGTTGCATATAAGTTACATTCAGCTGTCTGCTTCACAATATGGGTCACGACATCAACTGTATGCATCGCGATATGGGTCACAATACACTTAAGTTGTTCGAATTTTTGTGCCAGTCGATTGACAGTGGAGGGTGAGGGCAAAACGTGATCAACATAATAGTCAAAAATTAAGTTAGAGTCTGGACTATGGAGGCGGTGAGCAGCAAAAGGTGACTGGGCAGACTTGCAGGGTAGAGGCGGCGTCCAACGATGGCAATGGCGGGAGATATGAGCTAGGGTTTTCCCGTTTTCCATCAAATTTAAAGACACATTTAAACCAAATTCAAATGCATTCCAAATAATTCAAATTTTGATGGCGAACTTCAAAGATTAAATTCGGCATGCCTTGAAATTCGCCGAAATTCGAATTTCATCCTTGAAAGTCACCGAATCCTGTGACTTAGAATACATTCCATGAGCATTGAAGCAAGTCGATTCTTCTTGAGAAGAGGAGAGGTCGAAGATGAGAGAGAGAGATAGCAAAGCTCGAATTCCAAGAAGCTGAGATAGGTGGCTCGAAGACCAAGAACATACAGCTGAGTACATTGGCACAAGTTTCTAGAGTGATTCTGGAACAAAAATCGAGGCTATAGCAGCAGTTTGTTATTGGCATGAAAATCAAGAAAGGGGCACAGTGTTCAAGGAGGAACCTGGGCACGACTTTGCAGGAGTTTGACTGCCCATTTATTGCAGTCTGAACAGGCAGTCTGTACAGTGAGTTTCTGGAGCAGACTTGACACAAATTTCGAGGTGAGGAGGCATGAAATTTGAGGCAGCCTTTTACTGAGTCTACAGGCACGAAAATATCAGACTGTACAGCAGCACACAGTTCAAGGAAGCGACTGTCATTTCCAGGCAGTCCATACTGTGAGTTTTCAGCATGCTTTTCGAGTAGGATTTGCACATATTTCGAGACTATATTGCACAGAAATTGAGAGCTGAATTAATTTCTCTGCTGGTTTAGATAATTAGTATTTGTGTTCATTCTTATACTGCTGTACAATTTCTTATTGAAGAAAATAAATCATCTCTCTCACAGGTTTTCCCCTTTTGGGGTTTTTCGGTTTCCTGGGCCATTGGCCAAAAACACTGAGTCTGCAAATTTCATGTGTGTGGCTGAGTTTTTAATTCTGCTCATTAAGTTTTCTGAATTTCCTGAAGTGTTTCAATTCTGTTAGTTTGAGTTAAATTCCATTTGCAGCAGTTATGTTGAATGGGAGGGCATTAAACTATGATCAATGAAACTTGAAACTTTGGAGAACACATTAAATTTTTACAAGAAATGTTTGCCGCTTCTTAAAATGTGGCTCCAAAATATCTCTATGTTGTTATAAGAAATTTTGTAATAACCATGGAAAGCTGCATGATAATATCTGGATGACTCCTCTCGTGGTTGCTGGTTTTTCAGTGTACTATGGTCTGGCTTTTATTAGTTAGAGAATTTGGCTGAGGAATGGCATTTAAAATATTTTTGCTTGGTAGAGGATTAGATTTCTTTTCAGCCTGGCTTCTGTCAAGTCTGTTTGAATTGTATTTATATATTATTTTCATTAAATGAATTCTTCAATTGTGTTTAAACTTGATTCATTTTTCTGGCAGAACTGATCCTGGAGGAGAAGGATATTGATTTAAATATTCAGAATAACTTGATTGCAGAGAGAGAGAAGGAAATTGAATACAAGTCACAAGCTATTACCTCTTTACAGGCTGCGGCCGATCTTCAGGTGAGATTGCAGATTTAAAATATTAAACATCAGGTTCGTTGTTCATTAATACTTCATATTCTCACTGTTAATGATGTTGTGTTAAGCTGTTAACTATGCTTGTCTTGTCTATTTCTTTGGACAAATGTTTTGTGTATTTTTTAAAGCACCTCAGATTGGTTGCTTTTCTCAATTTGCCAATATCTTGATCCATATTTCACCTGTGAGAAACTGGCAATTGTTCATTCACGTCTTTTCAAAATGCAATTTTAACAGTTGTCTGTATCTTTTCATAGTAAAGGGAATGATTTCTAGCATTATATTGATTTAGATTTTCTACCATACTTTATTTTAATAATTATCTTGATTAGCTGTTGGAATAATACTAAGACCCAAGATCCATGCATGATTCACCTAACGGATGGGAAGTGCTCTGTCAAATATAATGCTGCTAAAACATAATTTTGTTTCGTTCATAGCATTTCCAAGCAAGAAATTGATATGATTGAAGTGTTTATCTTCCAAAGCTGATGAATTGATGGTGTTAGAATTGGTTGTTTTGCTACTTCAAATTGCAATTTGCCAAATAGAGGTTTGTAGGACGTTGCTTATTCAATGAGTCTATATTAATTTAATGAAAACATCTGTTTCTGTTGCAGTACAACTTAATAATTTGAAGTAGGCCAAGGAACACCTATATACCACCATCCATTTGAGCACGAGTCCTTGTAATATTCTGGTAAGTGTCATCCAAACTTCAAAGACACCATACAAGCTAAGTCACCGGACACGTCCATATAGGCCTCCGTGTCCCGAGTCATCGTGTCGGACACGGACACGTCCTAAAACGGTGTCGGACATGTGTTTTGGACATGTCCTGTTTTAGGACACATCCAAAAAACATGTCCGACACCATGTCAGGACGTGTCCCAAAGAAACGACACCATGTTCCAAAAACAGGACACCGTGTCCCTAAAACAGGACACTTCTTACCCAAAAATATTGTAAGAAAACAATTTTACCCTTATTCATTCACATTTTTCAGTGAGGCTTGAGATCTAAGAGGGGTTTCTTCTGCAGGTGAAGAGCATTAGAAGGTTTTCCATCTTTATCTACCCCTTTTGTATTTTCCAGTGGCATTCCGACATCTATGTAATACATTTTTATTTCGATGACATAATGACAAATATGATTCTGACATCTATGTAATACAACATTTTGATTTTTATGACTTAATGAGAAATTTTATGAGTCTGTGAGAATCCACTACACCGATGGAATTATGGCCCCCCATGTTTGTTATCCTTCTCTATCTGTAGTTTGTGATGTGTTTGTATTATTCTTCCATATACATTAACATATTATATTGTTTGATTCTTAGTTATGATGTATTTTTATTATTCTTCCATGTACATTTAGATATTACATTGTTTGGCTCTTAGCCTCTCAAATCAAGTCAGGGCGCACACCAATAAGTATTATGTGTGGACATATTCCATAAACAACATCACAAGGGGATTCATTTCACATAGGGGAAGTACCCCCTTATTTCTATTCCTACCCATGACATTCATTCTTTAAGTGGCATCATCATTGTGAGTGGTATAATCTAAAATATAAAGGGTGTTTAGTAATGGGAAAAGATAATACTAGGGTGTGGCCCCCATCCGTGTAATCTAATCAAATAGAAATAGTCCTATTTTGGTTGGCTTTCTTATAACTCCCGCAGGCATCCAACAGTGGGTGCGGGGGAAGCCAATCACCAGCCTTTTTCCCTTGTTTCAATAGTGGAATGAAGCCTATCCCTGTCCGCTAATGGGGGTTTCAGTTAGGTCTATCATTGACATATGCTTTGTGATTTGTGAATGTGTAATGTGTATTGATTATAATTTCTATTGAATATTTGTAAATTTTCTAGTTTCTACAAAAAATTGGATATATATATATATATATATAACATGTCCTTCGTGTCCTAATTCTGGGGGTCACCGTGTCCGTGTCGGACACTCGTATTCTTGTGTCCTCCGTGTCCCGTGTCCTCGTGTCAGCTGACTTAGCATACAAGGAATTTAGGAAGAGTATACATTGAGCTTTGGCAATAGTTCGGTTCTGGAAAACTTCTTTGTACACGGTGCTTAGAAATTGTGTCTCCTTTTTTCCAAGAAAGTTGACCTCTCAGCTTTCAAATGAAACAATGGTCTACTTCCTAGCTTAGCGTTTTGCTCTTGGAACCATAATCAATGGCTCCAGAAATTGAACTTTGCTACACTTGGATTTATGGTTCAAAAAGAGTGCAGGAAGAGAATGATTGCTCCTATCTTCCTCCAATCGTATAGTGCTCCTCTTAAATTGAGAATGGCTTGAAGAGTTGAATGAGTCTAAGAAACCCCTTTCATGGGAATTAGTACACAAAGAGAAAGCTTGCTTCTCTTCTTTTTCTGTTAGGATATTTAGACACTTAGGAGTTAGTTAAGATCAACTTCTTGTAATATGTTCGTTAGGTAAAGTGTGTTTCTTTAGTATGCATTAGTATGCATTTGCTCATTAGTATGCATTTGCACATATGTAATTCGATGGTCACAATATGTTTTTGACATAGAGTGATCCGATGGTTCATCTTCTCCTTGATCTTAACGGCCATTGATACTTGGCTTAACACTCAATTGGTCCATCATCTCTGTTTAAAGAGCATGGAGGGTCATTTGCTAGTTGATTGATTATGAGAAGCTCATTTGTAATATTCTTTTTCTTTTGCACAATAATATTGATTCAAGTAGCTATTTGGCTGGGGTCGTGCAGTGTTTCCCTCTTCGAGGGTTTAAACCAATATTACAAACATCGGCGATATATCGCTGACATCGCGATATATCGTGATGCTCCCATCTTGGCAATATTATCACTGAAAAAATCGTCATTTGAAAATATCGCGATTTTTTGAAATCGGGAAATATTGGCAAAAATTGGGAAATATCGACAAAATATCGTTTGAGTAAAAAATGAATAATTTTTTATTTTTTTAATTTCCTAGCTATATTGTCGATGTTTGCCGACATTTTTCCCCGATAAATTTGATATTTTGTTTATGGACCCTCGACGATATATTTGTCGACACGATATTTGTAACTTTTGTTTAAACCACGTAAAAACATCGGTGTGTTGATCTGTGATTTGTTTGTGTGAGTGACTGCTCAAGGTGTTCGATATTTTCAAAGTATCCTATGTTAGTCGAACATGGTATGAGAGCTCGTATGAAGTTCTACTTCTGTTGGTGATCTAGATCTTGAACCAATGTTGCTGATGCTGTCAAAGGATTTCTATTTTTGATATTTCTGTGCATTTTTGTGCTTTTAGAGGTGTTCCATTGTGTTTGGAGCACTGTTTCCGGTTGGAAAAATTCGTTTCATTGAAAAAGGCTTCCGTTTGCCCAAGATACGACAATTTTACCAGATCTGGAGGTATACTGTTTACAACTACGCATTTTAAATTTTTTCTTACATTCTTTTAGATTTTTGCCTGGTTTTTGTTTTATTTTTGGTATGCTACATTTTCAATCTGCGTATGCTCTTTGCCGTGCGCTCTGTGCAAACTCGACAAATCAGAAACAAAGTGCAAAGGGTTTTCTTTACTGCGTATGCTCATTGCCATGCCCTTTGTGCAAACTCGGTAAACCATAAATGGTGAGAAAACATGCATTTTCGGTAAGGCTAACCAAGGACTAACCCCAAATCTAAGAAATTTTAGTTTCAGAATTTTGTTTTTTGTTTTCAGGTGGTCGTGTAAAGTGTCTTGTAGGCCAAAAACACAATTTTTTGGGTAGGCACACTCTCCCAACAACAACAACAACAACAACGACAATGACAACACCCCTATTCTCCTCCACAATATTACTGAATCTTTTGCTTAGCTCATTTGGTTAAAGTTACATAAAAAAGTAAGAGGTCTTGGGTTCAAGTCCTTCTTTTTGTTGCTTTTTGTAAAATTCATGTAACTTTAAGTTAAAAAGTAACCATATTGTAAAAGCTCTTCCCACTTGTTTTATAAAAGTGGGTCACTTCTTTTGAAGCAACTTATTTGGAAAAGTGAGCTTATAGGCAAAGTTAGTAAGGGGGTGATTCTTTACTACATTTTTTGCTCTTTACCACGTGGATCAACCCTTGCCTACCACTTGGCTCCTTGGCTCTTTTTTATGCTTTTCTTAGAAAGGGCATAACTTTGGCAACCGAAATTCGTTTGCATTGCTTTTTTTTTTAAACTGCGTATTTTTTCAAGATCTTTGCATCTAGACCATCAGTTTTTGTTTTTACAACCTGCATATTCCAGTATGACCGCCCCATGTGATATTTTGCTTTGCTTCCAACTACTTCTCATGGAAAGCCCGTATGGAGGATGTCTTGCAAAGTAGGGGACTTTACCATATTACCTTAGGGAAAGAGAAAGAACCCACTGGTGATGATAAGTAAATAAAATGGGCCAATAAATGTGATGAAGCTCATGGATTGATCGACATGTCAATTTCTATTGATTTACAATTCCACTTATTAGGACTTGATGAACTAGATAAAGATTGGGATAAATTGGAAACTGTGTTTGGTAAACACAATGAAGTTCGAGGGCATCATCTTGAAAATTTGAGGTTACCTTCAATCCAAGTAATTTCTCTTGCATACAAGACTTTTTGTCTAAGTACTATGAATTTTATCCAGAGATCACTACTCCCTCTGGATAGCCCTGAGATCTCAAGCAGTTTGAGTCTCTGTAAATCAATAATACTCTAAAGACTTAAGAATCAAATGCAACAGATCTCTTTACCACTTAAATACTGAAATACTCAATCAATCACACATAAGACTGAATATACTCTGGAAACCCCAAACGGGGAAAATCAGCAATCCTGTGGAGCTTTCTTCTATCTCGAGCCCAGAGCAATATATGAAATAAACAAGTACATACAATGTTACCTCAGATGTAACACCCAATCCTGACTGGGTCAAGACCCTAGATCTGCATGCATCAATTGATGCATGCACAAAGGAAATGTGCCCTAGCTGTCACTTTGGATCTGAGTCTGTCTGCAGGTAGCTCTGACTGTACTGTCTCTCCCATTGCTCTGCTCTGATCTGCTCTGCTTGATGAAGATTCTCCGCAGAAGAAGTCAAGGAATGCAGAAGATGATCTTGAGGAAATTGTATAAGATCATTGAAAGGAGTACTTCCTCTAGTACACTCTATGAGTGCACCAATGATTGCAGTATCCAAATAATGTGATTGTCATTGGTGATGTATGAAGATCCAGGCTGTAGAAAGAAGATGAAGATCTGAGGACTCCCGTGATTTCTGCAAGGAGGCAGAGATCAAGAGGGAGCCAACAAAACAATAAAATATAAGCATTTGTATTGTCATTTGAATCATTTAATGTTTAGTTTAAAGGATAATGTTCACAACAGTTATATGTAGATATGTGATATAATTTTCTTTTATGCATTTATATATGAGTGAGATTGACGAGCAATAAGCTCATGTAGTGCATATATATGTTGGGTAAGTAGCCTATAGTGCTGCACAGCAACCCATGAGCCCTTGTTGGAACTAGTCTAGGTTGAAACCTCTTTGTTGACATACTTGGAGCAGTGCATGCTCTTGCTAGTATGTTTTGGTGGAGATGGAAGGCATCCAGATAGTCACCACGTGTGTTTGGGATATGGATATGAATGTTGTGCTGAAGCATTGGCTAAGATGCTTACATAACTGTGTGAACTATTGCATTGAAATATCAATATGATTTGATTGAATTTCATGATTATGCAATGTTGGTAACTAATTGACTGAATTTGACTTGTAGGAAAGATCATGTGCTATGACATACAAGAGACTTGTGATAGCCGTTCAACAAGAGGACAAGTGAATGATGTGTTCCTCCTTGAGAGGGAGATGGAGCTGATTCTCCCAAGTTTAGTGTAGACTCCTTGTCCTGTGTAGACTGTGGTTCTGTGTGGACCAATATGACTTTTGTGTGAACTCCTGAGTTCTATGTGGACTCCTTGTCCTGTGTGGACCGTGGTTCTGTGTGAACTCCTGAGTTTTGTGTGGGTTCCTTGTCCTGTGTGGACTATGGTTCTATGTGGATGAAAATGAGTTTTGTGTGAACTCCTGAGTTTTGTATGGACTCCTTGTCCTGTGTGGACTGTGGTTCCTGTGTGGAACGTTCTCCTGTGTGGAGAGGACTCCTTTGTGGAGTGTATCTCTGTGTGGGATGGTTTCTGGAACGTTCTCCTGTGTGGAGAAGACTCCTTTGTGGAGTGGATCCCTATGTGGGATGTTATCCTATGTGGAGTATGGGCCCAGAGAGGTGGACTAGTCATCATAGCCTCCCTTCGATTTGAGATCGATGAAGTGCTTGGAAGAAGTGTCTCCTTGGGGAGTATAGCCTCCCTTCAATTCGAGATCGATAAAGTGCTTGGAAGAAGTGTCTTCCTGGGGAGTGTGGCCTTCCTTCAATCTTAGACTGATAAAGTGCATGAGGAAGTAATCCTCTTTGGTCTAGGATGACCAAGTTGATCAAGCAGATCAGATATTATCTTTAGAAAGATGATGTGGTACCAGTGGGAACAATTGTTTTGGTCAGAAGGACTTGATCAAAAGAGACCTTTCTTATGATGACGAGATGTACGTGACAAGCCGTGACGATTAGATGATATCTTGATGTGTTCCAGTGTGATGATACCTCCCTAGCTAAGAGGGAGTGTTGATGTTTGTAGCTTAGTGAGGTATCCTCACTAGCCAAAACGACTCAGAAAGAAAGCAAATAAATAATTGCATAAAGACAAGTCGGCCCAACAAGAAACATTAAATAAATTGTAATTTATTATTGAAGATGACAAGTTGGCCCCAGTGAAAAAGTCAGCCAAAAAACCAGTATAAACAAGGGTGACGTCCTCCTCATTTGCACCAAGCAATCAAGTTCGCTCAAGCAAGGAGAAATTCGCTCGAGGGTTGTAGAAGACTGCTATTTCTGTGGTTCTTTCTTTGGAATCATCTTCCATTTGATCTCTCTTGTAATAGATCACTTTTATATCTGTTGTACTTGTACTTTGTACTGAATCTTTGAAGAAGAAAGGTTGGCTGGGTTTTCTTCCTCTTGAGGGTTTCCTAGGGTATATTGTTGTCTCTTGTGTTTGTCTTTGTGCATCTATATCTTGCTTATATATTCAGTATATGTGTTAAAGAAGATAATAAGGCCATAATAAGCAAGAAAACATAACTAAATTCAACAGTCCAGAGGGACAAATTGAACAATCCATTGATTTTATTTCTGATGCACATCTGTCCTAGAAGAAGAAATTAAAGGCAACTCAAAGCATTGTTGGACAAAGGATCCATCAACCGAGTGTATGCCATCATGCTTCCCACATTCTCCTTGTTAAGAACATGGATGGCAGTTGGTGCCTTTATGAGGATTTTAGAGCTCTTAATGAGGTGACTATTGAAAATCAGTATCCACTTCCGCGAATTGATGATTTGCTTGATTAGTTACAAGGTGCAAAATCTTTTACTTGACTTGATCTTAAGAGTGGTGATTATTAAGTCATGCTTAAAGCATATTGTACTTTGAAAATTGCTTTTAATAAAACATGACTTTTTAAGTGGTTAGTTATGCTTTTTAGTAACTATATTAGCTTTTGGGGTTACTTTGAAAGTGTTTACAACATGCTTGAGGGTTCTTCATGTGATGTGGGGTGCATGGTGTGTTGATTAACCTTGGTTGTTTTGTGATGGACATACACATTGGAGATAGCTTACTCACAGATTGCTAGACCTTGTTTTGATGCTTGTGTGGGGCATTTCTTTGGAGTGTTGGAGATGTAAATGGCATGACGACTTTCTTTAGGGGTGCACACTTGGAGAGGTTGTTGGTTGCTTGGGAGGACGACTTACCTTGGAGGATGAGCGGTGAGCATCTTGGTAAAGGGCATTAAGCCCTATAAGTATGGGGGCTGTTGGTTGCTTGCATGGCGGCTTGACTTGACTTGATGATGCTTGGGTTGAGGAGTGATCATGTAAGTGGGGTGGACTTAGAGGTACACATGGCTTAGGAGAGAGAGTTGGAGCATTGGAGGCCTTTGGAGGTGGAGCATTGGACCTCTCTTGAGGAGCGCTCAACCTTGGACCTTGACAAGTGTCACTTGGAGTTGGAGTGCGTCAAATGTGGACCTATCTAGTAATTAGTTAGGTTGCTTGTGGATCTTGTGTACTTTATGATTGTTGGCCTCCCTTTGTTAGAATATAACACTTACATGTGCAATAAAGTCATTTTAGTGACTTAAGCTAAAAGTAAGTTTTTTGGTTATTATTAGCTTTTACGGTTATTAGTTTGGAAAGTGTCTTCAAATATAGTGTCATTGTGACATGATTGATCAGACTGCTGATGTGAACATTTGTAAAGTCCCTAACCCAATGTCTACCAAATTTTTCTCAAATTCACTGACAAGGTGGCTATGGACCTCTGTCAACGACTATTCTTTCAAGCTGCTGTAGCTTACTGAGAATAAAATCTGATTTAGTGTGTGTAATGGCAGATAGGACTGATTGGATATTTCAACAAACACTTTGGGTTCTTACTGCTGTATCTCCTACTTGAGTTGCATTGACACATTTGAATGAATTGAACATTGGTGTGGGAGTCACAAATGGTTTCATAATATTGTGTTTAATGGTTGATGTCACATAAGCCCATATAATAGTCCATAAACATAATAAATAACACTGTATATTCTATTTTCAAACAGCAGAGAAGGCAATAAGTAAAATCTGAGATTAAACTAAATGAACTGGTTTTACATGCCTGGAAATTATAGGACAGATGTGGAGTGGATTCTTGCCAGCACAATGAAGATATTCGCCCTAGAATATTGCAGCTGACTCCCAAAGGTATGGACTGATATATAATTAATGGAACCAGTGTATACTAAGCACCCAACTCCTGTAGCAGGTTTGAGATTTATAAATACTGATATATATATATATATATATATATATATATATATATATACTGATATATAATTAATGGAACCAGTGTATACTAAGTACCCAACTCCTGTAGCAGGTTTGAGACTTATAAATACTGATATATATATATTACTCCCAACACATGTAGCAGCCAATGCTTCGAATAAATGCAGTAAACAACAGTAGCAAGCTTCCTGCAGGTGTGCAACCCCCAAAAGACACAACAGAACTTATGCAAATAGATGTTCAATACACAGAAAACTCACTGCCCAGTTCTGTAGCAGATTCGTCCTCTATTCTGTTAAAGGGTAGCAGCTTCAAAGGGAGTAATTGATTGCCACCTCCACAATGGCATTTTCTTCACACAATCTTCACAAAATGTCACCCTTCCACAAGGAAAACACAGCAGTCATCCCCTTTTCCAACCCACAGTAAGAAGTGAGCTAACACTGAGTGCGCCCTCTCTGTCTAAGCCAGATTTCGTGGCAGGGATGAATGGAAAGTTTCCCAAGGTGCGCCCTCCACCAAAACAAGAGTGTGGCCTCCAAGTGCGCCCTCTAACTGGATGATGATTAGTAGCTATGGCGCCTTCTTCCCTGGCCGCCCGGTTCCAACAGAAATGCGCCCTCCTAGAAAAACACTGGAAACTGCTCTCAAAACCCAGATCTGAAGCCAATATTAAAATCTCGAACCACGGCAATGAAGCACAAGTGAAAGATCTGGATGATCTCTCCTCCGTCGGCTAGGATAGATGGTTTTAGTGTTCACTATCGAAACTGAACTCTCCCTTAGGGTTTTGTCCAAGAGAAAGCCAAAGCTCAAGAGCTCTCAAGTTTTCGAAAATGTAAATGTCAAGAATAGAGAGAATGAGCTCTCATGTCCCTTTTTATAAATTCACTTTTTCCCTCTTGTGACTTTTCAACTTCCCTCGACACTTCCTCACTTTTTAATATTATAAAGTGACTTTAGTGAGAATATAACCCTTTTTGATCTCTTAATTTCACCTCAGCCCCTTTTTGGCCCCACTTAATATTTTTCCGCTCACTTTATTATTTAAGTGACTTTTATAAAGTCACTTTATTAAATTAATTATTAATGTCACTTTATAAAGTGTTTTTGGCCCTTGGTGATATTAGATAATTAATTAATTCCCTATCTTCACGACTATAACCTAAGGGAGCTGGATCGGCTAGTAAGTCGCCTCATGGTGATCATCCGGAAAGGGACATGACAACATTTCTGAGGGGTGCTCAAGCAAACCAGCCTCAACGAGTGAATCACTAATCATCCAAAATGAAAGTGCAGTTATCCATCATTGAAAGGTTAGAAAATGCTCATACCATAAATAAGGTAACCTCCAAGCTTTCCTCAATGCTGCTACAGCTTGGTTACAGAATCACACTGTTAGCATCGTTGTTGTTGGAGCCCTGGATCACAAGTGAGAAGCTTGGCACTTAATAAGAAACAAATTCCGCAAGCTCAATCCTCTTGCTATTGTCTTTGATTACTGCTGGCAAGACTTGCCAGGGTGCAATGATTACAGGTCTGTGTTTTCAGAATAGCTCTACAGGCCTATTCATGCGCATAAACCAGATCTGGGAAATGAATTACATGCTGCTGTTTTTTTTAGGAACTTCATCAAACCATAGGCTGCAAACTGCACATTGGTGACTGGAAAATTTGCTCCAAATTCATCTTCATTATGACTGCTGTTCTGTCCTTTCTGTTGCTGTAGGAATGCACAGGTCTGCCCAGAATGGAGAACTATTGGCTGTTTACTGCTTTCACGCACAGGATGGTCAGGAATAGTCTTAATTTAGATTTAGCACGCCCAGAATCAGCTCAGATTGTGATTATTAGGCTGTTAGAAGGCTAAAACATGCACAGATTGAAGGATATTGGGACTGCCATGACTGCTGGGTGCTTTTAGAATCCAAAATCAAAGAGAAACTTCCAGAATAACAAGCTGTTATGCCGAGAACATGCCCAGATTTATAAATGATGAGGTTTACTGCTTCTTTGAGGTCTGAATCGTGCACAGATTGCCCATAATTAACCCAGAAATGCCTCTCAATGCTATTAGGAGGTTAGGAACAGGTCTGAGAATTTATTTTAAAACCCAGAAGGTGCCCAGATTTGAGAAAATGCTGCTTACTGTCCCTTTTATGCCCTTAAATCAGCAGTCCTAAACAGTCCTCAGAATTCCCTAGAGCGTGCTCATCATCATTCCCAAGCATCCAACTAGGTGCTCTCCATGACAAAGCAAGTAACCAAGAAAAACCCCATGGGTAGATCAAGGTTCCATGATCATGTCACCCCCACTGAATTTGTGATGCAAATCATAAGTGGACACCCATGCAAAATGGGGGGGGTAACAGTTTCACAGCTTGGTGAGGGTGGCCTCTAGGAGAGTTGTAGAAAAAGACAAACTTTATAATGTGGAAATAAGAGATCCACTGAAATATGTTAGGAATCATCTGTAGATTCATCTATGGAAAATAGTGGGACAAATTCTATGGACCTGTGCATATAAACTCCATCAAAGAAGGTGAGGAAGAACTTAGCTCCATGAAAAAAAGTGGTCATAGGTGCAAAAATGTCACTATGAAATTGTTGAGAATCATGCCTCACAACACAATAAAGTATAAACCAAAGCATTGACTGTAGAACCACTAACTCCTGGACATAAAGAAGATCTCCATAAAAAAATGAGGACTTCAT
Organism: Larix kaempferi; assembly: GCA_027924585.1. Taxonomy (NCBI): domain Eukaryota; kingdom Viridiplantae; phylum Streptophyta; class Pinopsida; order Pinales; family Pinaceae; genus Larix; species Larix kaempferi. The sequence continues at coordinate 10,936,637 of BSBM01000931.1, forward strand.
AAAAAGTAATACCTTTTCTTTCAATCAGCATGATTAGAAGGATGATATAGACAATATCTTGGAAGATGGGCCCATGTGCTTGATCCAAACATGCTGAAATGTGAAATTGATGAAGTCATACCTTGTATATCAGGGAAAAGGGTTTTTATCGGATACATCTACAAACCCTTGCTCCAAAGAAGAGCAACTATTGTGCTCTGCCCAGATATCATAATCAGTCCCATTTGATCCGGTAAATATGCTTCGAGTCCCTAAGTTCAACAATTAAATAGAAGCCTTTATAAAGTTTTTTGAGATTCACCTTTATAGACTCAAGTGAAAGAGAGGTACCAACTTTTTCGAAGAAATCTGCAAAAATGCTACATGTTGCAAAAAAGAAAGGAAGAGTGCTGGATTTAGCATTTTCAACCCTAGGAAACCCTAGAAAAATGGCATTAACATTGAAGGAGTGTTTAAACCCTAGGAATACCCTAAAAAGAGGGCATTGGCCTATCAAAGATTAGCTTCAAAAAATTTGAAACCCTGGTTCCACAGTCACAAAACAACAGTGATGCCACCAGCCAAAAGATTCAAATCAGATGCTGAAAAAAGATTGAAATAAATCTGTTGGTAAACTGTCATATTGGGTGCTCCAACCCTATGCACAAGATCTCTAAAAAACAAATAAAACATGCTCAAACAGCCTGAAACAAGGCACCTTACTCCAGCTAATAATACCATGAAAGAAAACCTCCTTTAAGTTAGGCAATCTTCTGCTGCAATCATTGATCACTAGTATAAACAAGCAAGGAAAATATAACAAGCAGCAAAATGAGTGAAGGAGATTCACACCCACTTTGATACCACATGGAGATTCATAAGATAAGATAAGATAAGATAATTTTATTAATATCCAATGAATGACCACAAAAGTAGGTCAATGGGACTAGATGATACATCCCAACGAAGAGAGTTAATGATTGATTGGAACCATCCTGCAAACCTTAATTCCTGCAATAAACAAGGAGAAAGACATCATAGATCTCTAACATGTGCACCTTGAGCTGATCCATAAGTGTGCTAGAGACAGAATCCATAAGTGCTTCAGACAGAAGAAAATGCAATCCAAGAACAAGAGATGAACACTTGATATGGTGCCCATAGGCTAAATAATGAATCAATTGAATATTAGTATGATGATCTTGCAAATGACTCTTCAGTGTGTATTTATACACAACTGAAGAGGTAGAGTGCCCTCCCCAATTGGGGTTATGGGCCCACATAATGACTAGGTTGGTCTTAATCACCTAGGTATATAAAAAATGAGTGCTGCTGCTGACTAGGTAGGCTTTAAGCCAAACCCTAGAAACATACTTATAAACAATAATAATGGTGAGGTCAGGCATGGCTGTATGTGAAGATTACATCATCATTTCAACAAATAGTGCTGTTAGTTGTAGTTCATATGCAGTAGAGTTCCCATGTTGAGCTACAAATCGAGTTAGAGAATGGGATAAAGGAAACTGAAATTAAATTTAATGAAATTATATTAATATCAATGAGCGGCCATAATAGTTCAATGGGACTTGAAAGTACAAGTAACTTTGTGAGTGAGTGTCTCCTATGAGAGTGAGGCATGTTAAACTTCATTCTTATAGATGACCTGCCAGATTCTGCCTAATGGGGGTGTGATGTTTACTTTTTTTGGAAAAAGAGTTAGAAGATGCAAAATGTTAATGACTACGATTTCTCGTAACCTCTAACACATATTCTAGTTGCATATGGAAAGCTTTAAATTCAAGTGGAGTAGCCTTTGAATAGTGTTTGTTCTTGTGAATAACTTGTATGCAATTTTATGTAAATACTTAATCATAAAATTTACATTAAATGAAAACATTACTAAAGATTTGGCTGACCAACCAATCTTATCAGGCCTTGCAATAGAATTTTGCAACAGCTAATTAACTGCTATGTTGTGTGCTGGTTAGCATAGTCGTTTCACAGGACATAATTACAAACATTCAACAAATCAATTCTAATCTACATGATTGTTGAATGATACAGAGCAAGTATAAAGATTGTAGTGTTGGTTTTCTATAGCTTGACAAAATCCTTTTATTAAATTAAGACTGTCTAGAGTTGTGAACTTAAGTAAGGTAAGTACTGGAAAACAATTTGGGTGATGATGTAAATTTGTATTTCTATTGGAGGCCTAGAACATTTGGTAAGACATAATGTTGAAATCTGTCTAAAACACTAAAAGTTCAGCTACAGATTTCCTCAAACTCTTAGCAATACTCTGATTTCAATCTGCAACAGTTTTCAACATTCATGGATGTAAACCATATGCATTCACATGTCACTACTGAGCAGAAATACACATGCTAAGTAAATTGCAGTGGAATAAATAAACAATAGACATCATTCAATCACATATTTGACAAGTAGATTTTCGGGCAATGCCCCTGGAAAAACCCCGAAGAGAAAACCAGCCAAGAGAGATATTTTATAAGCTTCTCAGGAAATGAGTTTCCAGCAGAAAATTTCCAGCAATAAATACTTGTACTATCTCTCAGAAACCACGGCAAATCACACTTGGTTTCTGTGCATTAACTAGCTGTACGGCCTGTGCATTAATGACTACATTAAATGCTGCAATATAAGCCCTTGAACTGCATGCCCAACTTCTGCTAAACAGATAAACAGTACGGCCTGTATGATTTTAGTGCAGCAATAAATGCTACAGCAAACTCCTCGTAATTTGTGCCCACACTTCTGTTCAGCAGTACGGATCTGTACGCTTTTATATCCACAGTAAATGCCTTGAAATCTGTGCCAGAACCCTCCTTGATTTCTGTGCCTATACTCCTCAATTTCTGTGCCAACTAACAGCAGTACAGTCTTCATTTAATGCTGAAGACTCCTTGGAAATCGAGCCACCAAATATCTTGGTAAATGTGCCCTTCTTTTCTTCTCTCTCCTCTTCCTTCAGCTTTCTTTTCAACCTCTCTTGGAACGCGTTCCTCTTTGTCTCCCTCAAGCTGCTTTTATTGACTCATTTAGGGTAACTGTCCTAACCCTAGATCTCAATCGCTGAGATTCACTTTTAGCCCACAAGATCAACAGACGTGACTTATTCCCTCATTGATTGACTTAAATCACTTAAGTCACTTAACCATTATAAAGTCACTTTCACTTTACCCATAAAATAATAAGACCCCGACTTGACTTTATAAAACCACTTTATAAAGCCACTTTATAAATACACTTTATAAAGTCACTAGAGTGAGACATTTGCTCGGACTCCTGCATCCTAGGCACAGTAAATGCAGAAGTATGTCCGAGCTACAAAAAGCTAACACATAAATCATACAGAACTCAAACTACTTTTGCGTGCATTATAAGCTATGCATATTTCTTTTCTTTATTTCCCATATTTGTCCTGTTTGTGATTGTATGCTTTGCAACATATTTGATAGGTTGTTTGCAGTTATTATCTTCTCCTTTTATGATATTGAAAATATAACTTCCGAAGTCTGTTGGTGCTCATTGCAGAAAAAGGAATCAGGTGATGAAAGCACACAGATTGAAAAGGTTTATGCAAGAATCAGTGATCTGGAGAAAAAGGTTCAAATAGCATATTCAGTTGTATTTTGAATATATAATTTTAGGATATTTCCAAAACCGGTCTTTTAAACTACTGGATACCGATGGTGTACATGGTTTTTATATTTGATGTTCTAATCCTATATTTAAACAAAGAACAATGGGTGTCTTGGCTGGAGGCTAAAGTGATATTTGTTGTGTATGTTTCAGGTGGAAGGCCTCAAGGGATCTATTAGAAACCAGAAGCAGGAACTTAATTCTTTGGAGTTGCGAGCAGATGGAGAGGAAAAGAAAGCACAAAAGCAATTTAGAAAATATGAAAAGGTTGGATTGAACATTTTGATGGAAAATTATTGGATGGGAAACATACAATTCTGCACCTAGCACTAAATTGCCAATAAAAGAAAATACACTGGTTGATAAATTGCATCTAGAATAATCAAAATAAGAAATCTTTGAGCAGTTTAGCAATATGCCACAAAGATAGTACGACATATCCAGCACACTGGAAGCACAGGATATCAAATGAAAAAAAAATGCTCTGGAAGCACAGGATATCAAATGTAAAAAAGATTGCTCAAACTGAAAATAATGTTAACCTGCTATCGGATATAAAAGTGAATCTAGAGCTTCCAATGCAAAATTGAAGAAGCAAGTTCCATAGGAGAGAATATGGGATATGCATTGCAGACATTGTAAGGGACAATTTGTATAAAATTCTTGTTAGAAAGAGGGGAATTGTTTATAATAAGTCTCTATTTTTAGTCCATTCATGCATGAAAAGCTAAGCTGTTTGAAAAGGGGAAACAAATAGGACACTTGAGTTTTGGAATACTACTTTTAAAATTGTTGAAATGGGGAAAGGACAATATTAAATGTATGTGTGTTTGGATGGATAGATTGTTTGATCTTGCAGCTCGGACAGGTACTTCTACATTGGCTAAGGTGTCTAGCATGTAGAGGTCGTCAGGAAAAGTAACTCCCTAGACAGACTTTGTAAAAGTGATATTTTGTAATACTTTATGGTCAATGGTATTGGAGGGCTTGTTGCTGCCTAATACACACCCCGGGTAACGTGGCAGAAATCTTCAAGCCACTGGGTGCTTTCATGGGGCTAGTCACGAGTCACGTTTCTGTCACTTAACACTTGACTCCTCCATCTAGGCTAACTCCTAGTGAAGCCAAGGGGGGTGGTCCCTAAACAAAAATAAGCTAAGGCTGATTACGCTAAAGCAGAAATAAAATCTAAGAGTTTATTAAGTTAAAACAAAAGTAGTATGAAAGCAAAAATTACTCTAACAACATATCAACTTGACACTTGAAATAAAAGACTGAATCAAGTAAAGACCAGTGCCGAGATATAAAGGTAAAATGCTGAAAGGAAAGTTTTGCAAATGCTCTTAGTTTGTTTTAAATTTATTAGGGGTGAGTTGCTTAAGCTGAGTTGATTTTTTGGTTTGGCCCACTTTAGGATTATCCTCTAAGCGAGCACAAAGCAACAGTGCCAGATGTTCAACGGGGAGAGAACGCATCTCATTGATGAGTATCCCCCTGACTTCTCGTCATGTTCAGTGTAACCTCTCGTGTTAACAATAAAGCTTCAGATGGATTTTCCTATTATCCTAGCCACTCGAAATCCCTATTCTGATTGAAACCAACGATCAGGCAAAGCTTGCAATGGTCAGAAGAGCATAATGGGGGACTTGAGTCCCTTGGTTCGTTACTTTAAGCAAAAAAAGGGAAATAATTGACAAAGCAACTAACTAATCTAAACTAAGAAAATGAAACTAAGTTGATGGTTAGTAAATCAAAACAAAATAAAGCAGAAAGCAAAGAAAAATGCATGCCAAGAAAATGACATAGACCCCCCAGGGGGGATGGAGATTGGGAGCTGGGTAGCCTACTTGTTTTTATTATGATTTTACAATTTGGGAATGTTTGTGGTCCTTTATAAATTAGGACGAACAAACTTATAAGTCCGTGGAAGAAAAATGTCGTTTAAGAAAGGTAGAAGAGGAGGGGGGTCTTGGATGGCCCAAACCTTCAAAATTTCGCTCGAGTGTCCTCCTATCTGTTCATCAAAAGGCAAAAAGAAGCCACTAGAGTTGCACTAAATATGCCAAATCAAGCATTAGAAGCATAGAAGAAATTTCCTAAACTTAAGTACTTTGGAAGATATAAATCTAAATGAGTATAAGTACTTGGCTAGGAAGCTAGATCTACTAAAACTGAAGCTTTAAACATCTAGATCTAGTCTTTAAAAAAGCATACTTAGCAAACTAATATTTGATATTCTTTGTAAGTAGATCTACTTTGCTCAAGTATGTAAAAAAAGTGACCAAAAGAGATTGAATAAAAGTGAAGGAGGGTGAGACAGAAGAAAGAGCCCAAGCTTGAATGTCCGAATATATGGAGTCTACTGGTGGGAAGTGGAGGGACTATGTCCTCTTAAAATGCCGAAGAACATGGAGGAAGTAGTCGAGCTCAACCACCTCTTCAGATCGGGCAACTTGCATAGCTAATAAGACTTGCAAAAAGGGGATTAGATTTGGTACTTCCTACACAAGAGGTTAGAAAAACATGCAATACAACCAAATATAACATGCAATTTCCAGATCTCTAAGCATAGAAAAATAGTAAATGATATTGAACTCAAATCATTTAACCTATGAGTTGATAGCAACTTTCCAGAAGGCCAGATTAATAACCACCAGAAGCAAAATAAAATAGCTACATAGTTACCTCATACCAAGACAATGCATCCACACCAAGAAAGCTACAAACCATGGACCTCCAAAGTCTTTCTATTCATCAACAACAATATTACAATAAGGTCAAAGCTTTAGCAGAGGTTCCACAATCCAACCATCCCAAATGAATGAAAGAAAGCCTGCTTATATAGATACAAAGGGCACATTTCCCAAGAAGGGGCACATTGCCACATGGTGGAAGAAGATGAGTTGATTTAGGAATGAATTGGATGTGAGTTGGAGTTCACTGGAGGTGGTTGGCGTCAATGTAGTCAGACTTAGAATCGACAAATACTCTGCTGGCTTGGGACTCGGCGACTCAGATAAGACTTGGCAAAGACTCGACAAATATGAAAAAAATTAAAAATATAGTAAATTTTGTGCTAAAAAAACATACTAAATCACATTTCTAATCTTTGTTGGAACCCTCATCAATGCTAGTCTACGTTTTTTAGCCTCTGTTTCAAACAACTAACCATTATGAGTGTGGTATACTAACAATACGAGAGATCAACACACAAAGACATATTTATAAGATTAATCTTGCGGGCAGTTCAATGTTTACCTTAATATTATAAATGTTTACCTCATTTAACCCCAAGGTTAGCTCAAGTGGTCATGAGCACGTAAAGTAGGTGAGACCTAAGGGGTTCGACTCTCTTGATCAGAGTTAGGTTAGATAATCACGACATACCATCCATGAATCATGGGAAGTACTCAAAATGTAATTAGAGTTATTACTATTAATTTTCGACTTATTAATTTACAAAAATCAAATATTTTAAAAATTATGTATCACAATTTTTAATCTCATTAATCGGTATAACTAAAGCATTTTGAAAATATTTATTGTCTTGTATGCAAATTAAAGTAAAAACACATTTATAATTAATAAAATAAATTAAAATATAAACTATTTTAAAAATACATTTACAAATTCAAAACAAAATAAAATATATCAATTTAATTTGAATAAAAAACACAATTATAATTAAAAAACAAATTATAATATAAACTATTTTAAAAATACATTTACTAGTTAAAAACAAAAAAAACAAAATATATCAATTTAAATAACAACATTAAAAATTTGAAGACATCTATTGGAAACATAATATGGATTCCATATTATAGAATATATGCTTATATTTCACACTCAGTAACTCCCCTCCAAACACAAACTCCTCTACACCGTAATCCAGCGCAAGGAGCATTAAACCCCCCGATGTACTTTAATACTTACCGTGAAATTTAACATATACTGAAAGTCTCGTACAAACACTGATTATTGAAGGTATTTCCTATAGCCTCATACTCTTGTACATGTAAATTTCCTTAAAATCCAACTAGGGCTAAATGCAAGCCAAATTAATTTCTAACAAATAACTACACATGGATTTCTTCACTATGCAGCGGAAAATAAATACTGAAAGAAATATAGCAGCAATCACATCAATAGAGACAACTCAGTCTTTTTGGGTATAAACCCCCCGATAAAACCCAAGATGGGAAAATTGGTGCAACAGTATGAGATATTTATTTTATTGAGAAAATATGGAACACTACAAATCTGAATTCGATTCTGCCCACTTGGCAAAATCGTACCACATAGAAATACTGATAAAAACCTATGAGATGGGCACGGATCCCAAGGCAACAATTCTGCTGCAACTGTACGGCCTGCTGTACGGATCTGTATGGCTTGTTGTATGGATGTACGGACTGTACTGCTGTACGGTCACCTCTGCCTGCTCAACCTGTCTCTCTCTCCTCTGCGCTGCCTTCTTCTTCGAATGACTGCTCATCTGTCTTCTTCGCAAAAACTCTCTCTCTCACACTTTGTTGAAAAATGACAAAAACTCAGAAAACTCAGAATTCTAAGAATACCTAGAAAACTCAGAATTCAGCCCACTTAGCAGCCAAATGAATTTGATGTCAAACACTTTACAAACCACTGATATTGACCTCAACAGTAAACACAAGTCATGCACATTTATCAAACATTAAATTAACTTGATTGTAGGCTAATATACTGTCTGTAAAGTACATTTAGCAGCGGAAAAACTTAATAACCAGCAGACTGTCATAAAAGTTCATACACAGGAAAATATACCAGCATGCAGTAAGGAGCATTTAAACATAGTATTTTTGGTCAACCATGACCCTGGAAAAACCCCACACTTCGGGGAAAAAACCAGTCAAGAGAGAGAGTGTGTATTAGGAAATAATGAGAAGTACAGCAGCAACATTTACATCAGAATAATGTACAGGACTTGTACTCAGTCACAATACCCATACAACCTTGGAAACAGTGCCATAACAGGCCTGTACAAATCAGCCAATAACATAGCAGAAAAAGACCTTGGTATCTGTGCAGGAAGAAGGTAAAAAACATAGTAGAGTATCACCTTGGAAATTGTGCCCATTGACAGTCGCGAATTTTGTGCAGGCTGTAGCAGTACGGCCTATTTCCTCACTGCTGTACGGACCCCCTTTTCTGCTGTACAGTACTGTCACTCTTCTGAAGTAAAACTCATGGGAAAAACGTTCCCTTCTCTTCTGTTGCTAAAGTGCTGGTCTCTCCTAGGGATGCATGCCCCTCTCCTTGGGAAATGCGCCCTTGCTCCCAGCCTCCTCTTCCTTTCTTCTTCACGACTCTTCTCTCTGTCCTCTCCAACAGCTGCTCTCTCTTGGAATGCGTGCCTCTCCCAATATCTCTTGGAAAAAGTGTGTAAAAGAATGGAGACTCATTCACTTTTATTTACCCTATTAGGGTTACTCTCATGACTTTTCAACTTCAATGGACGAGATTAGATCTTGGCCAAGAGATCTATGGCTGGGATCTAATCTCTCACTCACTTAAATCTCCTAAGTGAACTTTACAACAAATTTTTCTTTTGAAAAGTCATATTACCCTAAATATTTAAAAAGTACACTTTATGACTTAAAGTCATTTTAGAAACATAATAAAGCGCGACTCACTTTTAAATCATAAAGTCACATCAAAAAGGTACTTTAATAAAAACACATTAATAAAGTAACTTTAAGAACATTAATGAGACTCCAAGTTATTGACCCTTGCACCTAGGCACCTGATGCAGGAGTGCCACCGAGCTATCAAATGCTAACACACTTCTCTTCCTTCGTCTCTGTTGGAATGTAATTGTATGTCCTCTCCACCAATTGATCTTTCTTTTATAACTCAATGCTAAGCGAATAACCTAATCTCACTATAGATCTAAGGTTGAGATCCTCTGGTGAGAATGGATGGCCAAGATTAGATCTTGCCATCTCACTTAAATATTTCACTTGCAATTTATAAAAAATGTTTCATTAAGTCAATAATTAATTAGATCACTTATAATTTATTTTCCAAAGTAAACTTAGGAAAAGTAAATTAAATACATTTAATTGTCTTCTTCCATTTAAGTCTTCTGCATGCAAGGACACATGCATGCAGGAAGACCTTCCTTGTTGTCACTTTCTAACACTCCCTCTCAACGAGGAAGGGATTCGGTAACAACCCCAACTTGTCTCTGAACTTCACAAACTTGAGTTTGCAAAGTGCCTTGGTGAATATGTCTGCTACCTGCTCATCTGTCTGTATGTACTCCAACCGAATGGTTCCTCTCTGAACACAATCTTTGAGGAAGTGATACTGGATGTCAATGTGCTTACTCCTGTCATGAAACACTGGATTCTCAGAAAGGTTGATACCACTCTGATTGTCACAGTGAACTACATTAGTCTCTAGCTCACTCTCGAATAATCCTGAGAGCAACTTCCTCAACCACATCCCCTCACATTCAACCATGCTGGATGCCATGTATTCAGCCTTTGCTGAACTCAATGCAACCGACTTCTACTTCCTGTTGAACCAAGAGACAACCCTTGATCCAATGCTGAAGCAACAACCTGAAGTGCTCTTCTGATCCTCTACACATCCTGCCTAGTCAACATCTGTGAAACATGCCAACTGTATACTCCCAGTGCGCTCATAAACCAATCCATACTCCATTGTACCTCTGATGTAGCGAAGTATGTGCTTTGTCAATGTACTCTTCGAGGGTTCACCATGAATTGGCTGAAAGAGTTGATTGCAAAACTAATGTTGTGTTGAGTATTGACCAGATACATAAGTGACCCGATAAGCTACCTATACAGTGTAGGATCAAACTCCTCTGATCCCGATACATCAATCATCCTCCAATTGGAAACTAGAGGTATGGCCATAGGTCTACAGTCCTCCATCCTGAATCTCTTCAATATCTCTACTGCATACTTCCCTTGTCCAATGAAGAAGCACCCATCTCTCTGCCAAACCTCCAGACCTAGGAAGTAATGCATTAACCTAAGGTCTTTCATCTCAAACTCCACTGCAAGATTGGACTTGCAGTCCCTGATCAGCTCCTCATCTCCTGTAAGAAAGAGCTCATCCACATATAGAACCAGTATGAGAGGTACCTCACCTGCCAAGAAGTACAGGTTATGGTCTTCCTCACTCCGCTGGAACCCCATCTCTCGTAGATAGCTGTCAATCCTCGAGTACCATGCTCGAGGTGCCTGCTTGAGCCCATAAAGAGCTCTTTGCAGTTTTCATACATGAGACTCTCTACTCTCCACCTCAAACCCCTCTGGCTGCTCAATATAAACCTCTTTCTCAATCACTCCATTGAGGAAGGCTATCTTCACGTCCATCTGATGAAACGCGCAAACCCATCTCTGCTGCCAATGATAGGATTGTTCGAATAGAAGAATACCTAGTGACAGGGGTGAAGGTTTCCTCATAGTCAATAGCTTCTTTCTACGAATACCCGTTCGCCACAAAGCGTTCCTTGTACTTCTCCACTCTTCCGTCTGCTGCATGCTTCACCTTGTAGATCCATGTAGATCCCACCACCTTCTTACCCTGTGGCCTCTAAATAACCTCCCACACCTGATTCTTCATGATTGAGTCATACTTGTCAACCATGGCCTCTTGCCACACATCATGTTGTGCAGCCTCCTTGAAACTAGAAGGTTCAGAGTCAATCAACTCTGTCATCAGTGCCATATAACTCAGTCTATCTGGTGGTCCGCTACGTCTGAAGGATCTCTATGGAAGAGTTACCTGTCTGGAATCCTGAATTGTGGACCTATACCACTTAGGCCGTGGCCTAGTGTTTGCTTGCTGCGGCTGCTGGATGTCCTGCTGCTGTTGCTGCTGCTGCTCATCCTCCCCATCAAAGATAGGAGGATCTTGTCCACCTGACTCCCTCTGACTACTAGAGCCCGTGCCCTGTGTCTGAACCTGTACCTGTGACTCCTCCAACTTGACTCCTCCCGGGTCCTCAGCTGTCTGCTCTTGTGTTGGTAAGTCCATAGATCTTCTCAAGGCTCTGTCCTCATCAAACTGGACATCCCTGCTCACAATGATCCTCTTATGAGTTGGAACATATACTCTATAAGCCTTGGAAGTCTCACTATACCCAACTAGAAGCCCCTTCTCTTCAGAAGGATCCAGCTTCATCCTAGTGTCAGCATGAATGCGACAATAGTAGATGTTCCCGAATATGCGCAAATGAGTCACATCCGATCTAGTCCTGGAAAAACCTCCTCAGGTGTCTTCCTCCCCAATGCTGTGTGGGGACACCTGTTCTGGACATATATTGCAGTCCGAAATGCCTCAAATAACATGGCCTTGGCTGCACTCACTAGTGTCCTGTTCTTCCTCTCTGCCACCCGATTCTGCTATGGGGTATGAGGAACAATGTGTTCCTTCTTGATCCGCTCTGATGCACAGTACTCCATGAACTCTTTGCCGGTGTGCTCACCACCGTTATCTGTTCTCAATATCCGGATCTTTCTCCCTGTTTGGTTTTCCACGAGAGTCTTACTCTCGGAACCGATCGAAGACCTCTGAATTGGCCTTCAGAAAATAGATCCAGGTTTTCCTGGAATAGTCATCAATGAATGTGACGCAGTAGCTTTAACCACTGAAAGAATGGACGCTCATCGGTCTGCATACATCCGAATGCACCAAGTCTAAAGCCCCCTCAGACTTGTGCTCACTATGTGGGAAAGGCTTCCTGATGTTCTTCCCCAACACACAACCCTTGCAATGGTTGTGCTTGTCCTCCTGTACTGAAGGAACTCCAATGACTGCCTGTCTCAGATGCCTTAGTGCAAGATGGTGTAAGTTTGCCATCCTCCTATGCCACATCTCACAATCACTGCTGTTGCTACTGACGAGAGCCTTTGCAGGCTCAAACTGTAGTCTGTAAACCTTCCCACTTCGAACCCCAATCATCTTGTCCAATCTCTGATTTGACCCATGTGGCTTGATATATACTTTCCTGTCTCGAAAAGTCACTATAAAACCCTTGTCTTCTAGTGTGGAAACTGATATGAGATTCTTGGTCATCCCTGGGACATATAGCACATCAGCAGAGCTGATAGGTTTTCCAGACTCCCTCTGAAACGAAATAGTGCCAACACCCTGCGCCTGATACTGCGCATCATCTCCCAACTCAATATGGAGATTTACACCACCCTCCTTCAAGCTCTTGAAGAACCCTTTGTGTCTTGTCATGTGACAAGATGCATCGCTATCCACATACCAGATACTACTGCAGATGAAACTTGCCATGCAAGCTATCAAACAAAAGTCCTCATCAAAACTCTTGCTGAAATCATCCACCTCTGCAGATCCTGCCATCTGTGTGTTGTTGTTGTTCTTCTTCCTCTCTGGGCACTGGGAATCAAAGTGTCCATGCTTGTGACAAATGAAGCACTTGACTTTTTACATGTCCAAGTTCTTCTTGCCACCCTTCTTCTTCTTTGCCTTCCCCTTACCTTTGCTTGTTAGGGCTAGAGCCTCTTCATCCACGATCTGTGTAGTACCGTTGGATGAAGATGAACCTTGACCCATCCGGGTCTCTTCCTGGGCGAAGTCATTCCACAATCTCTGCAAGTCAGGGAGCTTCTCCCTAGCCACCACGCCTTTAACAAAGACGTCCCATGGCTTAGAAAAGCCATTGAGAGCTATACAAACAAGCTCTTCATCCTCAGTTTTAGAGGCCACTGCTCCAAGCTCATCCCTAATTTGTGTGAGCCTTGTAAGATAAGGCACCACTCCTTCACCCTTGGCCATCCTGGTACTGCGCAATCTCTCCTGCAACACCATCTTCCGGTTTTCATTCTTGCTTTGGTAAAGACGTTCCAAAGCCTTCCACATCTCTAATGTGGTTTTCTTCCCAGACAGGTGAGGGACTATGTGGTCCTTTACCCCATCTAAGATGATCAACATAGCTCTGGAATCTATCTTCTTCCACTTAGCCAATTCTACCGGATTTGTGGGAGCTACTTTTTGATCATCAATGTGCTCTTCAGCGTCACTGACATCAAGGATCTTGGTGACCCTCTCTTTCCATGTAGGAAAGTTCTGTGCCCCCTGGAGTCTATTCTCAACTGTACGAGCATAGTGAATAGTACTTGTAAACCCTTGGATAGATATGCAGTGATCTATCCAACCAACTTGCTTCTTTCTCTCAGCCTGCTCAGAAGAGCTCTGATACCATGTAAATTTCCTTAAAATCCAACTAGGGCTAAATGCAAGCCAAATTAATTTCTAACAAATAACCACACATGGATTTCTTCACTATGCAGCGGAAAATAAATACTGAAAGAAATATAACAGCAATCACATCAATAAAGACAACTCACTCTTTTTGGGTATAAACCCCTGGACAAAATCCAAGATGGGAAAACCGGTGCAGCAGTATGAGATATTTATTTTGTTGAGAAAATATGGAACACTACAAATCAAAATTCGATTCTACCCACTTGGCAAAATCGCACCACATAGAAATATTGAGAAAAACCTGTGAGATGGGCACGAATTCCACTGCAACAATTCTGCTGCAACTGTATGGCTGTATGACCTGTTGTACGAATCCGTACGGTCTGCTGTACAGAATCCGTACATACTGTATGGAATTCGTACGGATGTACGGACTGTACTGCTCTACGGTCACCTCTGCGTGCTCAATCTGTCTCTCTCCTCTGCGCTGCCTTCTTCTTCGACTGACTGCTCCTCCGTCTTCTTTGCAAATACTCTCTCTCACACTTCTCTTCCCTCATCTTTGTCGGAATGTAATTGTGTGTCCTCTCCACCAATTGATCTTTCTTTTATAACTCAATGCGAAGCGAATAACCTAATCTCACTATAGATCTATAAGGTTGAGATCCTCCGGTGAGAATGGATGGCCAAGATTAGATCTTGCCATCTCACTTAAATATTTCACTTACACTTTATAAAAAGTGTTTCATTAAGTCAATAATTAATTAGATCACTTATAATTTATTTTCCAAAGTAAACTTAGGAAAAGTAAATTAAATACATTTAATTGGCTTCTTCCATTTAAGTCTTCTGCATGCAGGAAGACCTTCCTTGTTGTCACGTTCTAACAGTACAAACACCAATTGTCAAACAGAATGGCCCTGTTTCCTTCCAAATCTTCCCATGTCATTAATCTCCAAAACGATTTTGTGGGTCAAAGTCAACACTAGAAAAGCTCATGCGCTGTAGACACGGACTCGCGAGTTTCGACGAGTTTGTGGCGAGTTCCGGCGAGAGGCGATTTTGTGGCGAGTTCTAGCGAGTCCAGCGTACGGAGGATGAGTTTGTGACGGGTACTCGTTTCAGAGCTCTCTCGGCCAGACTCGGCTCACTCGACGAGTATTCAACGAGTGAGATAACACTAGTTTGCTCCACCTCTCAAGAGGTTGGCCAACCCTCTCCCTTAATTCGCCACATGCTCATCAAGAGATGCACCGCTCTCCTTGAAGAATGTGCCACCCTTCATGAAGATCTCCATCTTGGTGAGAGAGGTTGTGTTAACCTAGTTTGGCCAAGTCAACCGCAGTATCTAAGATGAGTTGTACTGATGATCTTCGAGATTGATTAATTATGGTCTTATGATGCCCACTCGATGGTTCCATGCAGCAGGCACATGTTTCATATGATGGTTTGCTGGATTTCTATTATTATTTTTATTTACTGACCATTATTTTTATTTGTTTGTGCATGGTTGAGCTTATAGATGATTATCCAGGTGGTCACATGGTGTATGAGTACTCATCTCTACTACATTTGGGCCTTCTGAATCCATTGGCACACTCAGATATCAGTTTTAGGCACTTTTAGATGAGTTTATGGTCAGATTATCACTTTATCGCATATTTGCCATATAAAATGGCTTGTCAGCACATTTGGAGATTATTTTGGTTTACCTTGGGCGCTATAGAGGGAGTATGGTGTCCAACCACTCGTTATTACCATATTACCATGCTCCCATACATTTTGGTGCAGTTTGATTTGTGCCCGGGGCACCAAGCAGAGAGATACAAGCATTTTATTATTGACAGGTGATTTTTTGAGGATAAAAAATGGATGAAATGGCTACTGAGGATATCGATTTGGGCAATTGAGGCAAAGAATTGGCATGAGGTTTGTTCAGAGGATTTTTGTGATGCATCTCAGACCTTCCGGCATAGCTTACAGCATTGAGTGGGGTCCAGACACACTCCGGGCTATTATTTGGGGATTTTATTATGTTATTGAGGGGCCACGATTTGGTCATATGGTCATAGTATGATATTATCTTGAGTTATTATATGTTATTCTGCCATGGGTTCATGCTAGAGAAGAACATGTTACACCTCCTAGCCCCACCATGTGCTTATGTCATAAGTTCTAGTCACTTGTCATGTGGTGCATCCCCCTAGAGCGTCTTAGTGAGTGTGCCCCCTCTATTTTGTGAGTTGATCCATGTATTGTATTGCTGACTCATCTTAGCCGTTGATTGTCATTGTTATATCTGTTAATTTCAACCACTCATTCAAAAGGTGGTTAGGGTTTTGGTCTCTCTCATTCCTATTTAAGGAAGAGACCCCCCTCATTGTAAAGTGGACTTCGGCTCTTGGAATTTTTAGAATAAAGAGAAATTTTGCAGAGACTCTTGGATTTTCTTTGTGGATTGCTCTTGAATGGAGATTGTAAAGTTTATCTTTCCTAGCATTTGAGATATTTCTCTGCATTGGAAATATTTTCGTGGAAACATTGTTTTACTGCAGGAGGGCGATTTCAACTTGGGCATTTTTGCAGGGGCTCCTCAACTCGCTCCACTTTGAAGTGGCTTTGTATCAAGGGGTTTTCAATTGTATTTGTGATCATTGATATGCTTCTTGATATTTCTCTTGTTGTGATAGTATTTTTCTGCTGAACATCAAATCTTACTTCTGTAGTTTGCTTGTGTAGGAGAAAGGGGCGCATTGGCTTCCTTGGGCAAATCGATTTCACTTGGATACACTGTCAAGTTGTCTCAAATTGATCGGGTAGAGGTAAATCATCACTTTCAAGGCAATTACAAGATTTTTCGGGTAATATCTACACTTGATCTCTTGTTTGAAGTTCTAAACCATTGCCCATTTGAATTTTTTGCTCAAACCCTAACTATAAAAAATTATAAAAATTCTCTATGCTTTGTTATTTGGTTTTCTGGCGAACAAATTCTGGGTTTTCTTCCTTAAACCTAGCCCCTGGTGGGTCCTCAAGGGAGTCTTGCTCTGTGGACTCCTTCTTCCCATTTCCCTAGGCACTGATCTCTCCATGCTTGCGCCCTCCTTGTTTGCTTGTGTTCCGGATGATCAAAACCTTGCTTTTTGAGCTTTCGACCTTTGATACCGTCAGATGTATTGTTGAGCTCTGCTAGGAATCCTATAACTTGTCTGATCTACTCATTGGGACCTGTTATCACACAACTCGTAGTTGCCCCAAAAGGTGATCCTATCCAGGATGGTAGAGGTGTTGGGAAACTAAGGAGGTGACCTAAGAGGGCATCGATTCCCAAGGATAAATGGTTGTCACGCTAATCGAGGGACTCTTCACTTTAGATCAAGCTAACACAAGACCAAGGGGGAGACCCTAGCTAGCTAATAAAGGCTAGCGAACCTACTCTAGACACTCTAGGATGATGTGAAGTGGAAAAGAAAGAGAGATCAAGAGTAAGTAGATCTAGATCTAGGGAAGGTGAGTGGCAAATAGAGTTGGGGCTTGATTAAGGAGGCTTATACAAGAGGTAAATGATCAACCAAGGAAAGAATATGCCACTAATGGAGTTAAACAAGTAGATCTAGTGCCGATCTAAGAGACCCAAATAAGATCCACCTATAAATTGGTCAAATTAGAGTGAGGTGGGACCCACTTAGTGAAATTAAGATAGGATAGGCACTAAAATGGTTGCTAAATGACAGATGTGGAGTTTAGAGAACAAATTAGCAATACCCACATGACAGATTTGGAAAATTGACTAAAAACCCACAAGTGCGTCCTCCCCTAGAGATGGCCAGTGCTTGGATCAGAGGGTAAATGGAGTTGGATTTCCACCAAACTTGGTCTCTAAGGTTTATTAATTATTTAAGAAGTGGGTTTCAATTATTAAGCCCAAATTATCGCCAGATCTATCAGATCTATAAAACAAGGGTTTTAACAATGAGGGTTTTAATGGTGACAATTGGAATGGATCCCAAAACAACAAAAATAATTTGAAACACACCTGGAAATGCTTGCTAGCCACCTTGCAAATTGATGATCTTCCCAAAACGAAGCAATCTAGAGTGAGATCCAGCCTCCCCAAGTGAAATCGCTATGCTCCCAAGATGGCCAATGCGCCCTTCCCTGCCAAAACGATCTGCAGTTAGAATCGATCTAGTCAAGAAATAAACTATAAGGTAAGAAAGATGAATCAAAGAGCATCAATATGATCACAAGATACAATAAAAATACTCCCTGATGTCAAAACGTCTTGAGGAGGAGAGATGAAGTCTCCCCACAATAGCGCCCCCTTAAAAAACGTCCTCCTTCTCTACCACACGTCCCCTGCAGAAAAATGGTATGGAGAAAGCTAGAGCCACAATGATATCGAAGAGAAAAGACTTTACAATCACTTGCAAGAACATTCATCAAAGCATCCAAGAATTTTTGCAAAAATATTTTTATTATGCCGGAAATCCAAGAGCCCAAGAGTCCCTTTACAATGAGGGGGGTCTCTTCCTTAAATAGCAATGAGAGACGAAAACCCTAACCACTTTTTGAATGAGCGGTGGAGATCAAAAGATATAACAATAATAATCAACGACTAAGATGAGTCGGAAATACAATACATGGATCAACTCACAAATAGAGGGGGGCGTACTCACTAAGACGCCCTAGGGGGACGTACTCACTAAGACGCCCTAGGGGGACGTACCATATGACAAGTGACTAAAACAAGTGAATAAAGCACATGGTGGAGCTAGGAGGTGATTATCTCCTTCACTAGCATGCCCCCATGGCACAATGATAAATAATGACCCTATGACATCACAAAGTGACCAAGTGACCAAGTCGTGGCCCCCTCAAAAGCATAAATAAATATCCAAATAATAGCCCGGAGTGTGTGTGGACCCCACTGAATGCTGCAAGCTGTGCCGGAAGGTGTGGGATGCATCACATAAATCCTCTGAACAAACCTCATGCCAATTCCTTGCCTCAATTGCCCAAATTGATTTTCTCAGTGACCATTTTATTCCATTTTTATCCTTAGAAAATCACCTGTAGAATAATAAAATGCCTGTAGCTATCTTCTTGGTGCCCCGAGCACAAATCTGACTTTTTCAAAATGTCTGTGGGTATGGTAATATGGTAATAACAAGTGGCTGGACCCCATACTCCCTCTGTAGCGCCCTAGGAGAACTAAATAAATCTCCAACTGTGCTGTGAGGCGATTTTACAATGGCAATTCTGCAATAAAGTGACAATCTGAGTGTATGCTCATCTGGAAGTGCCTGTAACTGATATATGAGTGTGCCGATGGACTCAGAAGGTCCAAATGTATTAGAGATGAGTAGTCATACACCCTGTGACCACCTGGATAATCATCTGAAGGCTCAACCATGTACGGACAAATAAAAATGATGGTCTGTAAATAATAATAACAAAAAAAATCCACCAAACCATCATATGAAACCTGTGTCTGCTGCATGGAACCATCAAGTGGGCATCATAGGGGCATGAATAATCAATCTCGAACATCATCGGTCCAACTCATCTCGGATCCTGCGGTGGACTTGGTCAAATTGGGTTGACCTGGTCAAACTTGATCAAAATAATGACCTAGGCTGAAACTGACTGATGCTGCAAGTGCAAATGGATAAGATATGCTCCTTTAATTATTCTAATAGCAAGTCTAAAGTATAAAGTAGCATTTTATTGGCGATTAGGCAATTAACACATCAAATATAAGTCAAGAATTAAAACAATCAATTACTCAGAACAAACCCTCAAGAATATACTCATTTCATGGACATGACCATTTTGCTAGGAATGGGTGATGGTGAAAAATGCAAGACTAGGACAAGGGGATGTCTTTACAATCTCAACACTGTGCTACTTTGGATAGAAAGGGAAAAGGGAAAATCACCTAAGCATATGTTGGATAGTAAACACACAGGGAATGGTAGTGTCTCACAAATGAAATCAGTTGATTTGAGAGGTGTCTATTCAACTTTTGGCAAATGTCTACAACTCACATCTAAGCTGGAACCAACTCCATGAGGATCTTTTCTAGAACAGTGACTGGGTGCACAGCTAACCATAACTTGAGGTTCTAGTGGACACTTAGAATTAGCTGTCCCTTACTCCATCTCACATCCCAACCCACAGGCTCCGTGAGGAATTAATCATTACATTATTATCATGGCCAACAATCTTTGGATTTAGCATATTTTTAACAACTGCATTTTAGGCCTTATGACCCTTTGGATTTTTCATGTGCTTAGAAGCACAACTAATTGTAGCTTTTATTGAGGGTACTTTTTCATTTCATTTCATAGCCCTCTTTCATTGTGCTTAAAAGCACAGTTTCAATTTATTTCCATGGGCTTGCACATAAGATATAATAATAGTTCACACATGCATGTAATGATGGTAGTACATTTTGCTTGAAGTCTATCCGACACAACTCAGGCGACTAGGGGGTCATCCACAATCACAACCAAACATCGGGGGAAACCGACCAGAGAGGTCAAGGCTTCAAATCCAACTCACCCAAGCTCAGGAACCAACACCGGTGGGTTCTCTTGGCCCATAAGGATCAAGGCTAAGGCAAGTCCTGTTGCACAACTCAGAGCCGAGACACAAAACAACAGGGAATCTATCCAACATAGAGGCAAAAGTGGGGAGGTCCTCCATACCATAGGCTGAGGTGTAAGTCAAGGTGAAACCAAACATGGAAGAGAACGGATGGGTACCTTAGGCCCCCCAACTGTCTCCTGGGGTTCTTGGTCAAGGACCAAGTAGGTTGATGCCATGGCAATGTCCCTAGCTTGTGGCTAGCTCCCCTATTTGTCTCTAGGGTATTCTGGTCAGGGACCAGATAGTTTCTTGGTCATGTGGACCAAGCAAATCCTGCAGGTTGAGACAGAGACATCCTGGTCTAGGACCAGGAAGATTCTTGGTCAAGGACCAAGTAGATCTTGCAGATAGTTGATCAACATTCAGTTTGGGACTAAAAGCTCAGCTTAAGGCTGAGGACCATTCTCTGGGAGAATGGAGGACCTGGTCATGGACTAGAGGTTGATCAACATGACTTAGTCTGGGACTGAAGCTTAGCCTTGGGCTGAGAGCCATTCCTTGAGAATGGAGGCACTTGGTCAGTTACCAAGATTATGATGTGTGATGTCCTCTTCTCATAGGTCTTCGAGATGGTTGAGTTAGATGTTTTTCTCAAGGGACTGGCCACCCCTTGATGAAGCCACTGACATTTGACCTTAGGAGCAGTGTAGAGGACCACATGATCACATCATCCGTGTGAACTCTTCCTTATACAGTGATGATGAACTTTCAGGTTATATGGAACGTTTGTACATTTGAGAGAGAGATGACTGGTTGTATGTTCCCCACCTTGGTTGAGTTATTATTGGTCTTGTGACACCTTGTCTTTGACTTGTGGTTAATGGGGTCATTTACCCACCTTGAGTTATTTTTTTATTTTATTTATTTATACCACCTTGTTGATGTTTTGGTCTTATAGAGTACTATGGTTGTTTTCCCACATTTGGAGCATACCCTTGGTTCTAAGGCCCATGGGTCTTGTACCCACACCTATGTTATTTAGTTTTGGGACATTATACCCTACTCTTGATTTAGGACCATTGTTTATTTTTATTTTTTATTTTCTATCTTTTATTTTTATTTTTTATTTTTATCTCTTATTTATTTTATTTTTATCTTTTATTTTATTTTTAAGGTGGCCTTTCCCTAATTTAATGAAATACTATTTTATTATTTTTATAACCTTCCAAATTCTATGGAATCCTAATTTAAAGGATTATTTTATTGATCTCACAACTCTATAAATAGAAGTCTATTGTTCCTCATTTGTTAAGTCATTTTTATTTCACATCTCAGCTCTATTTTTTGCACTGTTCGACGTCAAGGGTATTGAGGACATTATTTTGCTGCTTGCTCACATGTTTTGAGGCTGCCCACCTGCTGAAGTTTACCCCACACATCAGATTTGATTTAGTTGTTTGTTCAAGGGTATTGAGGACATTATTTTGCTGCTTGTTCACATGTTTTGAGGCTGCCCACCTGCTGAAGTTTACCCCACACTTCAGATCTGATTTTAGTTGTTTGTTCAAGGTTGACGTGAGGATTTTCTTGCTGCTGTTGACCTGGCCGTGAACCTTTGAGGGACCTTTCTGCCACCTGTGAGCTTGTCTGCTGCCCGTGAGGACTGTGAGGGTTTGGTTGAAGCCTGAACTGCTTTTTGAAGTTCAGCCATGACTCTGTGCTGCCCAGATTTGCTAGCCCATGAGCTTGTGAACCCTGATCTACTGAACCGTGGGTTAGTTCTGCTTGTTATGGTCTACCTGGGGTCCGATTTGCCTGCTACTATTTGGTTTGTAAGGGCTGTGAGCTAAGTAGAGCTTGATCTGTCTGTTGGTGCATATTTGTGGTGGTCGTGAGGCCTATAGGGTCTGTTCTACCCTACTGTGTGAAGGCCGTGAGTCCTAGTGGCTAGATCTCTTGTGTTATGATCTTTTCAGGACAGATCTTTTGTGATTAGACCTTGTTCATGCTGAGACCTATTTAGGGTATGTTTTAAGTGCTGAAGTTTAACTGTAGTCTGATCTCTTGTGCCACTGGCTTGAGGTCTTTTTCTGCTTGGGGTTCAAGCGTCATTTAGGGTTCAGACCTCCTGTGATTTTATCTATTGGACACCTATTGTACAGAGTCTTGTTTGGTACTGCCACTGTGTTTGACTGTCTTTGACCATCTCAATACCAGTCATATCTCTCTCTCTCTGGTTTGCACATACCTTCTTGTAGGGTCAGCTGGTTCCTAGAGTAGACTGGCCTCTTTGAGGCACAGTCTCTTCTGAGTATTTCTACAGCAAGGGTTTCACACCCAGGTAAGTATCTCCAACTATATCTCTTTTACTGTTATATGATCAATTTGTTTCTTACATATTACTGAAGATTACTTTGACACAGTGATCTAACTGGTAGTGTTAAAGGAGAAAACTACTTTAACACAGTGACCTATCTGATAGTGTTAAAGGTGTGAAGTTGAAAGAGATGAAAATTATGTTATGTTAGAAATTACTACTGCACTATTTCATATTCAATTTTGTAATTGTTTATTAAATGTATTTTTTGCATTAAAATATATTGAATTGTTATTCTTCTGCATATAACCCTAACTTGATGAAAAATTAACATGGTATCAGAGCTTAGGGTGTGGAGTTAACTCTGATTTTGCAGTCTATCAGAATCTACATAGATCTTAAGGTAAGGGGTTGCTCTCATAAATCCTTGGTAAGGTTCATCAAGTTGACAAAGAAGAGTTTAAGAGAAGAAAGATTTCCAATTAAAATTGGATGGTCACATACAAGCATGAAGTGGCTGGAAATAAAGATGTACGGATCTGCTAAAACCATGTTCTAAACATGACATCAGAATTGTGAACTTGATCCCTTAAAGATTATGTCAAGTACAATTGGAAAGTTAACTCAGGTTTGTAAGATCTGAGGTAAGTAAGGAGACAATTAATTATCTCTGTGTTTAAATCTTGATCATGGGTCTGCATGAAGAAATTTACCTTCTAGATTGATTATCTTGTAAAAGGTTATGTGTTGCATTGATCAATGAAATCTAAGTCCACAAAGTTTAAAGTTCATCCATGAATTTATCTTGGCCACATATCTAGGTCCGTGATCTAACCTAGATGGTGCAAATACATGTGTGATCTAACATAAGGATGATATGACATTGATAATATTGTAAGATGCTCTCTGCATAAGGACAAATATAAAGAGGGAAGTTTTTTTTATCTCATCTTGTTTTTCATGTGTTGTCATGATATGTTGCATACATTAGATCGATATGCTAGACAGTTGCTTAATACTTTTCCTTTATGTGAACTAGACATCGATTGTTGTTGACTATCGAATTGCATTTCACTTAGGGAAAGATACACAAGAGAAGTAGGATGTGATTTGCTCTAATGACAAGTGATTCTGTTAAAAGCAAAGTTTCAGAGGGAGATGAGTGCTCAGGTCAAGAGGGAGTAAGAAACTCCACAATGTATAGGATCAGTTATGCTAGATGTGCATCCTCCCAAGTGTTAGCACTTAGTCAGAAATTCTGCCAGGCATTTGAAATTGATGATTTGTTCCTCACTAGAATGGAACAACTGGTTAGTTCAGAGAACAAGAGGGAGCCAGAGGTGCTCCTCAAACCTCAACATAATGGAATTACAAAGTAAAGATGTGATCTTCCTTGAGGAAGCCTCCCAGTGATACAGACTTGTCCATAACTTATAAGTCATCCCTTTCAATTTGAGCAAAGGGAGGAGGTCAGAAAAGTATACAGTTGATCTCTTTGAGAAGCCTATTGAGAGGTTTCATGATTGCTCTGGTTTGATATCTTAGATGAGCCACATCACTATTTCAGAATCCTCCATGTATGGAGAGGTAGCCAAAGGTCAGGTTTGGAAGATGTAAAGATGATGTCCAGAAAGTGATTCTTAGCTATCAAGGGAAGTTAGTTATAACTTCCAAGTGGATCTATAAGATCAAAGTGTTTGCTGACATTCAAATCTCTTTGAAGCTCTAAGAAAATGCTGTATTCTGTGACAGGTTGTTTTACGATGATATGGACATGGTGCAGTTGTCAGATATGTTGACTAAGTCTTTGTCTTTGACAAGCTTAGTGTTGTTGAGAATGCCTCTCTTGCTGAGAGGGAGTGTTAATTTTTAGTGCAGCTGCGAGACCCATTCTCAGAGAGAATGGTACCCTAGTCAGTTAACTAGGGTTCCTGGTCAAGTTAACCTGGTAAAGTAATGAGTAAGACCCTAGAAGGTACCGGTTATCACACCAGAGTAGTAGGGCTACTATTCTTGCTTAGCAGATATCTGCACATTTTAGAGCTTGGATTCTTCAAAGCTTGGCTATGATGAGTTTATATTTTGAGATCACTCATGATCAGAGCAGTGTATTTTATCAGACTTATGTTAGACCTTGTGCCAAGGCTGAGCCTTGAGAGTTCAGATTTGATGACCGATGTGACCCTTTATTCCATACAGTTTCAGTTCAGTCCCTAGAGATGTTATTGCAACAGTGTTTCAGATGGTTTATGATGATTATTGTTATGATGTGATATGACCTATGGATTTTTGATCATTGATTATGGACTATTATCTTGTTGCTTTTGTCATCTTCACAGCATTAGCTTGCTATATGATTCATGATGTGGCAAACTTTGTAAAATGAAAATGAACTATCTTGATGATGTTATAAATTATAAAATGGACTTATTACTTGCACATTTAGGTTTCTTGACAAGACTCACTGGTTTACTACCTTGCATAAACATGGTCTTTCTTGACATTATGTGTCTGCTAGCTTAGGCACCACTTTCACCTGACTCCATCCATCCATGACCTTACTTATTTGGCTTCTACCTTTGACTTGTCTTTCTTGACTCTTTGATACTGAGGACTTCCTTATTACTACCTCTGTGTTGGATCGCATCCATGTTTGTTTAGTGTCTCGGCTATGAGTTGGTGACAGAACTTGCCTTTGGTGAGTTGGATTATAGGCCTAAATCATTCTGGTCGGTTGCCCCGATGTTTGGCACTGGCACGAACTCCCCCTAGTCATTTGAGATGTTGTTGGCTAAAACTGAAAGCTCATGTAGTACTTATGGAAACTTGTGTAAATTTGCCCATTGAAACTATAAACTCTAGAATGTGTTTCTTAACACACGTGAGTAAAGGGCAAGAGCAATGAAATGCTATAAATACTCCTGGAAGAGTATAAGAAAGGTCCAAAAAGCAATGGTTCTTAAATTCTATATCTAAACGATTGCTGACCTTATATGTATATAAACATGCCCTGGATGCAAGCTGCAATTAGTTGTGCTTCTTAGCGCACCTGAGATCCGAAGGGTTATGTAGGCCAAAAATGCGATGAAATGAAATTGAATGATCCTAATGAACTTGGATCAACTTGATGTAGACATGATGCCTAAGTTGAATAAGCACTCTCTAAACAACTTATCCATTTGTAAGGCACAGCCCTTCCTCGTGTTATTTGTCCAACACAGAGTGTAGCTTCTCCCTCTCCTAGTCCAAAGTGTCCTTTAGTTGAATTTAGGCAAGTCATCGCTTGACCCAACTTTGTTCCTAGCCTTCATCCTTAGCTAAGCAGTTAGACCATGTCCAATGGGTGAGTCTGTCATTTAAGCTATTGTGCAAGTAAATACAAATAACAATGGAATATGCAAACATGATTAATGCCACTAAAAGATGTTTATACTTTTAAGTTAAGCTGTGAGTATGATTAGAGGAACATGTCTTAGTCTATAGATATGATTTATCCTTGGTTGTATATTGACCTAGTCAAACCTAGTTTGACTATGGTCATTTCTTGGGATCCGTGATGATGTGGACCGTATATGTTTATGGATGATGATTGATGGTCCCACATACTCTTATTGATGGTACCATATGGTGGACATATGATTCAGATGATGATTGATGCAGTTCAACAGATTTTATTATTATTCGAGATCATTAGATTATGCACTGTCCGGATATGGTGGACCCTACAGTTGGCCCATTGGGGCAACCCATGGTGTATGAGTACACATTCTTAGTAGTTTTGTGTCTTCTGGATCCAATGCGACACTTATCATTCAGTTCCGGGGACTTCTGACAGTGATAGATGCAGTTTTCCACTTGTTGACCAGATTTGGGGCTGTTTTTCCAGCCTGACCAGCAGGGGCCATGAGAGGCCAGTTCAACCAGGGCGCTGTATGAGGAGGGGTGGTCCAACCACTTGATATTACCATTATACCCCCCTTCTGGAGAGCCTGGTGGGCTCAGTTTGACAGCGCAGATGCCCTAGGTGGCAGTTTCAGCAGCTTCACATTTACCGAGGCATATTAAAAATGGGATAAAAAGGGTCACCGAGGAATTTGATTTGGGCAATTGAGGCAAGGTTTTGGCATTTGGTCTTCACAGAGGTCTTCCAGGGTGAACCGCCTATTTTCTAGCTAGTTTCCATCAGTTAGTGGGGTCCACAGTGGCCACATGAGGCCTTTTTCTGCATGTCTCTCACATATTTTGATCATTTATATTATTTGGACATATTATTTTATATTATTGTGCCATGGGGATGAGCTAGCAAGGATTGATGCCTCCTAGCCCCACCATGAGCTTTATGAGTCATGTCCATGTCATATGAGGTGGGCCCATGCACTTTTGCCCCCTCTAGAGGATGACATCATCCTCACTTTGTCTCTTTTAGCTATGACGTCACCCCTATTTTGAGTGATCCATGTGATGTTATGTTATGGCTCATCTTAGCCATTGATTATGTTGTGAGATCTTTTAATCTCAACCACTCATTTCATAAAGTGGTTTTGAGATCTAGGGTTTTGGTCTTTATTATCCTATATAAGGAGGAGACCCCCTCATTGTAAAATTCATCTAGAGAATTTGGCTGTTGGCTCTTGGAATAAAATTCTATCTTTTAGAGTACATGCTTGGATCTTGGAGTGGATGTTGGTTGCTTTGATTGTAAATGCTTTTGTCCATTGCACTGGAGGATCTCTTGTAGCTATCTTGCATATTTTTCCATACTCTTTGATTTACAGGTGAAGAAGACGTCTTGGGAGGAATGCGTATTGGTGGGGAGGCTTGCCCTACAACTTCATTCGAATTCGTGGATCAAACAGGGAGTGGTTTTGTCTTTGTACCAACTATTCTTTGCTTATATCTACCCTCAACATGTTAAACTGATTGATGGTTTGCTCCTTGGTTTTGAGAGGTTAGGACACACATGTGGCTTGGAGAAGGACGTTTTGGCAAGAGGGCTTCAAAATTCTTCATTTGATCTTTGGCAAAGTAATCCTCATCTCAACTAGCATCCATCTCTTCATCCAGGTATGCTCCAAAGGTATGGTCTTCTTCTTCCTTGGCTTATCAATGAATTCTAGATCATAAAAACCCTAATTGATTAAAACCCTCATTTTTCACTTTTTCTTAGATCTACTTGGATCTAGCTAGCCTTTGGAAATAATAAAAAGAACCCACCTCTATAGCATCCACGGTAATTCGGATCTATAGTTTGGTGGCAATTGGGCTTCATTTGACACTTTTTTAAGGCACTTAGCCTTCCTTGGGTGAGGTCGCACTCCTTGGTTGGGTGAGTTTTGCTAGTTCCTAGATATGGGTAGGTGAGATCCCACTTGATTTGCATAGATCCACCTTGATAACCTACCCCTAGTGCTACACC
The DNA here is from genome assembly GCA_027924585.1 of Larix kaempferi. Lineage (NCBI taxonomy): Eukaryota > Viridiplantae > Streptophyta > Pinopsida > Pinales > Pinaceae > Larix > Larix kaempferi. The sequence goes on from BSBM01000931.1 coordinate 10,964,860, forward strand.
TTGTGGGCCCCATTCCTCATTTTGAGGGTTGTGCCCCACTTGGGTCACTTGGTGATGCATTTTGAATCTCAGATCTAATGAGATCTAGCCATTGGATGCTTTTGATCTCCAAAACCCACCTTGCTTTGCACCTTGACTACCCCGATCTACATTTTGGTGGACATCCGACTCCATTTGGCCCTTGATCTAAGGCACTAGTCTTCCTTGGGGTAATTCGCACTTCTTGGGGTTAGTGGCTTTTCCTAGATCCCGCACTTGGGTGCTCTCAATTGTTGGTCGATCCATAGATCCATGTCATAGAGCCCCTCTAGTGTCATTTTCCATTAATTTTGACCAAGTGGACCCATCTTGGATCATTTTCCCTATTTTAAGGAAGTGGGTCTCACTTGTGAATTTCATGGTACTAAATCTATCCTTTTGATCTCCCTAGGTGGCCTAACTCATACAGTGGTTGAAACACTTGTCACTTCTTAAGCCTCTTCAACCACATCATAATTCTTGGGCCCACCTAAGATTGCATTGGTTTCCATAACTCAACTTGCACATATCCCTAGGAACCTTTGCTTTGGCTAATCTTCTGTCGATTGGCTATAGGGTCTCCCCCTTGATCTTGTCTTGCCTAGATCTAAAGCGAAGAGTGCCTCGATTATCGTGACTCCCAGCTTGCATTGAGAACCGTGGCATCTCTTGGGCCACCTCTTTAGTTGTCCGTCTCCTCTACCATCCCGGATGGGATACCTTTAGGGACAACTGCAAGTTGTGTGATAACAGTATCCTAGGGCCCCCGGCTGTCTCTTGGGGTTCTTGGTCGAGGACCAAGCAGGTTGATGCCATGGCAAAGTCCTTAGCTTGTGGCTAGGGCCCCTATTTGTCTCTAGGGTATTGTGGTCAGGGACCAGACAGTTTCTTGGTCATGTGGACCAAGCAAATCCTGCAAGTTGAGACAGAGACATCCTGGTCTAGGACCAGGCAAATTCTTGGTCAAGGACCAAGTAGATCCTGCAGATGGTTGATTAACATTCAGTCTGGGACTGAAAGCTCAGCTTAAGGTTGAGGACCATTCTCTGGGAGAATAGAGGACCTGGTCATGGACCAAAGGTTGATCAACATGACTCAGTCTGGGTCTGAAGCTCAGCCTTGGGCTGAGAGCCATTTCTTGAGAATGGAGGCACTTGGTCAGTTACCAAGATTATGCAGTGAACGTATCCATTCACTAAGTTAACCGTGTCCATTCACTAAGTTAACCGTGTCCGACTCTCATATTGAATAATAGATGAGAATAATATATTGATTGATAGGATAAAAGATTACAATAAGATGGCCTTTATAAGGCTTGAGGAAGCATAGTGAAGGGTTACGCCTTTTCACTAGTAACCTAATAAACTATTAATTTATAATTAATAATATTAATTAAATATTCATAGCATTGCCTTCCCCTTAGGAAAGCTTTGTCCTCAAAGCTTGAGTATTTTCCTAATGTCGTCTTTTATTCTGGCTCTATGTCGCACTGATGACCTGAGAGGTGCGATTTTGATTACGACCATTGCTTCCTTTTGTTTCTTTAGCTTCAGAATCTGTATTAAATCTATATTTGGTGAAGTTTTGTTTATGTTTTTACTGCTTGATTGGTTGTTACTTTTAACTATTTTTGTTCTTGATTGAACAGACTCGATCAACTTTCCCATAATAACTATTTTCATGTTGTTATTCTGATTAACCTTATAGTTGTTCTTATTGATGTTCTTAATAGCGGTCCTTATGATGACATCTTCTCTTCGTGTGTTTATGTATGTGACATTCTTGTTGATGTATTGATCTTCATTACTGCCCTTTTCTTTAGTCTTTATCAAAAGTTCTTTTGTATTTTCTTCCTTTGTGCATACAGCTTCCTTCAGATACTTGACTGCATAATTGGCTTGCTTCTTGCTGCAATTTTGATCAAGATCCATACTCTCTTCTTGGTTGACATAATAGTTTTTTGTATCTTCCTTCTTATCAAATATTTCGTTGTTGGTTTCTTTATTAATAGGATGTGTGGTATATTTGTCTTGCATATTATCTTGATCAATGCCATTACTTTCATCATGGTTGACATAATGGTCTACTACATCTTCTTCTTTTACCTCAGTTTTAGTGGTTTCTTCTACAGAATTTTCACATACACCTTCATTTTCTGTAAGTGTTAAATTGTTAATAGAGTTTTTTATTTCAATTATATCCTTACTGATTTGTTCAAAAAGCTTGATCAATTCTTCATTGAATGACTCCATAGGTCTTATAGAGGGGGATATATATATATTTTTTTGTTTGCTTTCCCAACCTTGTACAATAACTTTTTTTTTTTTTTTTTTGATAATAATAATATATATATATTTTTATAATATTATTATTTTTAACAATATTAAAAATAATAATTAGTATTATTAATATTTGAAATTTTTTGAAATATTATAATATTATAATTTTTGAAAATTAGTATGTTTGTGTGTAGGGCTGGATACGTGAATGAGATTGGCCGTTGGCCGAGAGGACTGGCGGGAGAGGAGAATAGAGGTAGGCGCAGTGGCTGGTAGGGATGGCGTGGGGAAAGTGCAGCGAGGGTGAGAGCGTTGTGCAGTATGGTGGCGGGGGTTGGAGAGGGCGGAATGGTAATGGGGAGAGGTAGGGTGCACGTGGAGGGGGAAGGGTGCAGGAGATGCACGGAGGAGGAGGGCGCGGTAGAGGCTGAGGCTAAAGGAAGGAGCCGTGAGGGAGCCAACGGCTGGGGAGCTGGAGGTGGGAGGAAGAAGGCGCAGGGAGGGGGGAGGCTGCGTGTGGAGCAGCGTGGGGCAGTGGAGTGGTGGTGGTGTATGGGGATTGAGGGAGTGTATAAGACGAGCACGTGGGGGCTATGACGGAGGTATGTGTATGGGGATGTGGGAACGCGTAGCAAGGAGATGAGTGTACAGGAGAAGAGGAGTGAGGAGTGTGAAGAGGATTGGAGTGTGAGCGAATGAGAGATGGATGGAGTGGAAGCAAGCGAGCACAGATGGAGAGTGCGCAAGGGAAAAGCGTGAGCCTAGAGGAGAGTGGTAGGTCGTGTGGAGTGAAGGAGAGAGGAGAGCGGGAGCGTGCAGCGGACGGGAGGATGTGGGAAGGCGATGGCAGGCAGGAAGATGGATAGTGAGAATGAGGATAGGTGAGCCGAAACGGAGCTCAATAGTAGGAGGAGCCGAATTCGAGCTCAGGTCGAAGGAGCCAAATCCGAGCTCTGATACCAAATGCAGTGAATATAACCGTTCATTAAGTTAACCGTGTCCGGTTAAGGGTTAATAGTCGAATCCGACTCTCATATTGAATAATAGATAAGAATAATATATTGATTGATAGGATAAAAGATTACAATAAGATGGCCTTTATAAGGCTTGAGGAAGCATAGTGAAGGGTTACGCCTTTTCACTAGTAACCTAATAAACTATTAATTTATAATTAATAATATTAATTAAATATTCATAGCAGATTATGATGTGTGATGTCCTCTTCTCCATGGTCTTCGAGATGGTTGAGTTAGATGTTCTTCTCAAGGGATTGGTCAGTTACCAAGATTTTGTAATTGTTTGTTAAATGTATTTTTTGCATTAAAATATATTGAATTGTTATTCTTCTGCATATAACCCTAACTTGATGAAAAATTAACAGTCAAGCTACTAAGATAAGCAAAAGAGCAAGGAAAATATATCCAATGCACAACCATATACCTGCTGGGCCATATACCTGTATCTATCATTTGGATCATCAATCGTAACTGACACATTGCTGCTGTAAGGCTCCGGGCACTATCACACTGCTCTGTATGGAAGAATAATGGTCACCTCGGTCATCAAATCTAAGGTCATGAGGCTCAATCATGGCATAAGGTTCATCATATTTGATATGGGGCTTCTCTGATACATGAGTGATCATCAAAAGAAGACTGCTTATCATAGGCTAATCTCATAAAAAAATGTGTAAAGGCTCGACTCAAAAATATATAGGAAACTGCTTTGCAATCATGGTAGCCCGACTACTATGGATGTGATAACAGGACCATTTATCCTTTTCTAATTACACGTTTCCCAAGGTGGTTGATTTTGACCATTTACCCTAGCATTCAAATCCTGGATCCTTCTCCAATCTATAAATCATTGTGTTTGATATACTTTAAGTCAGATCTCATCAATCCTAAGTGTCCACAGTGATTTCATCCCTTAGATCTAGGTTCCTCACCCATTACCTTACTTACCCTATTTTTATAGCTTGCTTTGCTAATTGGGTTAGATCTCTCTTATCAGGAGTAGATCAGGGTCTCCCCCTTTGCTATCTAGGGCTTGGATAGCAAGAAGCGAAGAGTGCCTCGGTTGGCGTGACAACCAGTCCATCTTGGGGATCGAGGTCCTCTTAGGTCACCTCTTTAGTTTCCCATCACCTCTACCGTCTTGAATAGGATCATCATTAGGGGAAACTACAAGTTGTGTGATAAGAGGTACGTCGTGGGTACTCTCTCTCTCTCTCTCTCTCTCTCTCTCTCTCTATATATATATATATATATGAAATCGAAAATTCAAATCATTTTCAGTAGTATTCAATAAGTAACATGCACATCGCTCCAAAGTTCATGAATCACTGATATAAAGTGGAAATTACATATGAAACTCAAAGTCTAAACATGATATCAGATAGTCATAAACCAAGTGGAAATTCAAATTACTGTTTGCATAATGATATGAATCATGATTCATCCATCATGATATATGTCCAATGTCATACAACATAGAGTATACTCCATCCAAAATTCATAATGCAACAAACATTGAACATTGAACAATGAACAATGAACATCAACAACATAGCTAAGTTGGCTTCATTGAGCCATGTCATATAGGCCAGCTGCATCTATGGCATCACTATGATCATCGAGATCCTCAACCAACAAGCTCTCTAGGTAGTCATCACTCTCAAGTGGAGGCTCCTCTGCATCCATAATGGCTAGAGGTATCTCAACAAGGCCATCTGGTTGTATCTCCTCATCCACACATGTGGTGTCATCTGCCAATTGGTCCCATCTCTTGAAAGGACCCTCCTTTTATCTTGAGTCCTTCCGAGATGTGAGACAAAGTGTGCTATGAATGTAGACTAAAACTTAAAAACTTAGAATGAAATGTCAAATAGGTTGGGAGGGCAGGGCTTGTAGGTGTTAAGAGGGTAGAGGGACCCATGCCCACCCTTTCCCTCTACAAAAATGCAAAAACTAATTAAAAAAAAAGAATTTTGCGTAATATCAGTCGTTGGAAGTCTCCTCAGTGTCCCCAAAATCGGGGGACAGAGTCCCCAAACCAAGCCATGTTTCCTTTTTTCTTGGCAAAAGTTTCCGGTTCGTGGGTACTTCGACGGAGACTTTGGGAGATGTCTGAGAAGTCCCTGATCCGGTTTCTGAGACATGGGGACTGTACCTAGGATGGGGACGCGAACCTAGCCCCCGGGGATGGGTACCCCTGCTACAAAAGTGATTAATGATTAATGAAATGACACATCTTATCTAAAAGGAATGGCCTATTGAAAGGCCATGACTTACCCTTGTAACTAGTTAGTGCTATAAGTACATCGTCACATGGTCATTGTATCATATTATCACATTATTCATTTACTCAATAATATTTTATCCTATATGGATTATTGTTATCTATACTATCTATTTTGGATATTTCTTGTATGATTAGGAACTGTTCTTCACATTGGTATCAGAGCTTTATGCCGCTTCAGCCTTTGGCCGTATCTTTTCGTACTTTGTCTGACCAGGTTTTTGACCACAGAAAAATCAGGTTCCTATTGAAGAATGATTACTCTGTTGCAAAGAAAAATCTAAAGGATTTCATGAGGAAGTTTGACAATTAAAAACAAATTCAGAGAAATTGTGACCTCCTGAATTCAACATTGTCACTAGCGGTGATAAGAAGTCTCTTTATAATTTAAATTCTGTTGAAGCAGACAGGCATTCAACTGCAAATTCAAAAAACAAATAAAAAGTAGAAAGATATTTTGAAGAAAAAAAGAGAGGAAATAATAGACCGCAACAAATAGTAGACGGTGTAGATTCGTTGACAGGGAAAAAGAGTTTCACTGTGGAAAAATTCCTTAAACTTGTTAGCTGCCATTCAATGAAGGATACATGTGCATTTCAGTGTTAGATCTGCTGAGCGAGATATTTCACTTCTGTTCGTCATTGGTATAGCAGAGCCATGCCAATCATATAGTCATGGGCACAACTTCATCATTGAATCAATCACTGAAAAGGGACTAACATCATGCGTACAAATTTTCCCATAGACAGCTGCCTCCATACCACTCCTGTGCAACTTTCGGTCAGTTGTTATATCACACTGCCACTGTACCAATTTCCTCACACTGTACTGTTATCACATATTTAGTAGCTGGGAGTTACTAACATTCTCGAGAGTAGATGTCAGTCCTGAGCCGATCCTTTACTTTGAGACGAGCATTTATGAGACATGATGATCATCGGTTGGTACGTACAGAGGCAACTAGACTACTTGGAGTAGCAGTATCAGAGTTACCCTATCATTTCCGAATCCTCTTCATGACCTATTGAGGGATACTTGTTTATGTCTTGTTTCACTTTAGGAGAGCAGCCAGCTGTTGATTGTTTCTTCCTTGCCTTTCAGTGTCAGATTGATTGCAGATTCAGATGCAGGTGACTGAGCAGGTATATGGCATGAGGTTTGCATTTATTGTATTTCTACTTGTATTAGTAGATGAGACTGGGTATATGTGGTGTTGACATTGGTGATCTTTTACTAGGATGTTCTAGTAGACTGATGACTAAGGAAGTTAAGTGGTCTAAGTGTTAAGTCCTTGGTATATGCTCACGAGTAGGGTTAGCCTTTGAACAACTTATATGATTTTTCATTACTCCTGGCACCATTATCACTTGTCCTCCATCCATCCATAATTCCATGCTTGAAACAAATCCCTAGACTTGGATAAGACATTCCCCCTTTGTGACCTCTATGTCTGGATAGGTCCCCATGTTTATTTGTGTCTTGGCTTTGAAGTGTGTGACTTATGTTCTCAGACCTATTGATTTCTTTCCTATCCGTTACCCCAGATGTCTGAGTGCAGTTTAGGATTGTATACGTCACTGGAAGTGTCTTTAATAGTCTCGAAGCAATTATTCCTCATCTTATGAAATCAAAAGCTTCGGCTCACATATATGCTATATCTAAAAGGACGCAAAAGGCCAAAATGTCAGGCCATGAAATAAAAAGCCAAAATGCCAGGCTATGAAACGAAAATAAAATGTGTTTTTCAATACAGATATAAAATCAAAGGCTATCAAATCAAAAAGCCTGCAGAAAGTCAAGACTTGCGATGAACAACAAGTAATAGTTATGAAGTCTTGTGATGAAAGGCAAGTAGTGTTATAAAAGGTTGCTTGTTAGAGTCTAGTGGAGCCTCCTAAGCACTTTACCCATCAATGAGACACCTCCATCCCCTAGTTTTTGCGTATCTAACACGTCACATTGGTTTCCCTGGTTCCCATGATCTTTGAAAGTCCATTAAGGGTGTCCAATAAGTCAAACCTTCACTTAGCCAAGCCTTGTTTCATTCCACTTCACCCAGGGTAGAGAGAAATGATCTATTTTGTAAATCAGAGTGAATGTGAAAATGAGTATATGGTTGGGACTTCACTTTTGCTATGCAACTAACTCAATTAAAGGTCTTATTTATGTGTTCATTGAGTTGATCACCATTTCTAAACATTGCTAATGCTTTTAGTTTGCTACTAATGCATTTAAGAAAGTACTACTAATGCTTTGTGCATGCAGAGACCTTCCATTTGTGCTCAGTTACAATTTTTGATCAGTTTTGACCTGGTCAACTCTTTGACATGGTCAACGGGCGGGGCCCATAGCAGAAATTCACTATAGATGTTCGATTTGATTGTTTTAGTGCCTTTGGAGGCTAACCAGATCATTCTGTGCTTCAGTTTATAAAAAATTGCCCATTATCATCATTATTATAAAGTTATCGGGCAAAGTTTTAATTAAAAATGATGGAAAATATATATAGATGCTATTATAGGTTGATCTAGGGTGTATGAGTAATCATCTATAGTGGATTTGATGCTTCTGAGTTCATCCGTGCAGTCAGACGTGTATTTTGGGCAAGGGAAGAAACTATTTTGGGCATATTGAGTATTTAAAAAGCATTTCAACAGTTTAATTAATATTATTAAAGTGACCATGGCATGGCAAGTAGAACGAAAGACTGGTGAATGACAAAGATATGACTTGGGTATTTCCAGCTGGGCTCTAGAGACTCTCCAAACACACTTCCACATGGATTCTTCATCATCGGCTTCATGATGGAAATAATGCAACTTTGGAAGTTATTCTTGTACCTCCTACGGGACAAGATATCAATGTATTTGATCATGTAAAACCCTTGAAAGAATCAATGTAAACCTTGGGATGAAATCACAAAGAAAAGATTCATTAATGTGGATTTTTGTACTCGCCCAAGAGAAGTCGGCCCAGTGGGTAAACTGCCCCAAAATAGTGGGCAGTCTGCCCGAAACAATGGGCAGAACTGCCCCAGTCAAGTCGGCCCAGTAAGGGAAAAAGTCACCTTTTGATGTGTACAAATAGATAGTTTGACCTCTCATTTGGTCATTCACTCAAGCAAGTTCGCAATAGTCAAGAGAAGTTCGCTACTGCAGCTAGGAGATTGATATTTGGGGTTCTCCACTATTGGAGAAGTTTCTCTTGTTTTCTTGGGTTTGCGCTACTACTATTTGGATGTACATCGTTCTCTATTGGAAGGTGTGAGCTCGGGGGAGACATAGATTTGTCTATGGTTGGGAGATGATTGTTCTTATCATCGTGGTTAAACGAGCTCCACACCAATGTTATCAGAACTGGACCGGTGGTCAAACCGGTCGGCCCCAAGACCCGGACCCAGACCAGAACCGGACAAAAACCGGGAAAAAAACCGGATCAAAGAACTGATTGAGCAAAAATACATAAAATATTCATATTTTCAAAAAATAAATATATATTCATGTGAATTCAAACCATTATACACAAATCTGCAAAGTTTCTCATGTATATAGCAAGTAAGAGTGTATAAAACCAAAATTTGGTTGTGCCATGGCCAACAATTGAGATTTGATTCCAGACTCCCGAACGTCCTGCTGCCCTAACTCTGTAATTCGTATGCTCAGCCTAGAAAAATCGAAAGATGATTGTGAATCGTGATTGCAATTGAGGGTCCCTGCGTCAAAATATAGTGATTGTACGGTAAGTAGGTTAGCAGATGTGGTCAATGTGCCCAAAATTTTTGGTAATTTAATTAAAAAAAATTCAAAACATAGGTTTTTTTCCCTAGAAAGACCCGATATGGAACCAACCGGTTTGAGAAAACTGGCCGGTTCCGTACGGAACCGGGCGGTTCCTGGTGGAAACCGGCTAGTTCCGTACATAACCAGTAAAAAACGGGTTGAATCAAACGGTTGGACCGGATAGCCCTTAGAATCGGTTGGACTGGCTGGTTTTGCCAGTTTCGGGCCGGTTTTTATAACACTGCTCCACACATTTTTTGTTTCTGTGCTTTGCCATTCTTTTAGTGATCCCGGTTATGCTGCTAGAACATCAACATGGTATCCGAGCTGTTCTAAAAGAAGCCATTGCAGGAAACTAGGGTTTCACATTTCAGGGCCTTCCCTTCTCAGTTTGGCTTGAAAAGTGCATTGGAAATTTTGCCCTAGGGATGGCACATCTTTTGGTGGAAGAAAATTTCAGTTTCGAGAATTTTCAATTTTGACCTAATTCTGGAGCTGCTGTTACTGCAGAAATTAGGGTTTCAAGTTTTATGTTGTTCCCTCCACAGATTTTGCTCGACCCTACCTTCTCTCAACTTGCCTTGATAGGGCGCATCTATCTGTGGAGTCGGTTTTGCAAGAATCCAACCTTCATTTTTTACCTAGCTTCTGCTAGGGTTTGTGCTTCAGATCTGCAGTCAGGATGATTGGAATGGAGGTTGAAGATCGTCTGGAAGGGGCTTCCAACTTCATCTCCTGGAAGTCTAGGGTTCTGCTCTTACTAGAAGAAAATGATCTCTTGCAGTTTGTCAATGAGAAGGTCTCAGAACTAGAAGCCGAAGAAGACAGATCTCGTTGGAGGAAGAAAGATGCCAGAACAAAGGTCTCTCCTGGTTCCCACAAGAATGCAGTGGGATCCCACACACAAAAACAATAAGAGATAAGTATTTGGTTTTCTTGCTTACATAGATCTGTTTTGTCTTATACGTCTTCATAACCATTATATGCAGATCTATCAGGAAGTTTGTTGAGCAGTTGATATAATTTACCTTTGTTGTATTTGTTATGCATATGAGCTACACAACACTTCATGAAGACATGATGGAGCTAGTCTAGATGATATCTCCTTCCTGCATGCTTAGAGTAGTGCACACTCTTGATGGCATTTGGAGATAGCAGACTGTTATCACATCCATGTTAGCTGGAGCTACCATGCCGCACACTGTGTGGTCGGGGACCATACTATACTTGTTTTTTCAGATCAGAGATCGGATGCCTTCAGAGGAGGCACACAGTTTTGTTCAGATTGCCTCAAGCAGATATATTAGTGGGGACAAATGGTTTTATTGTATTGTCCAGACATGTTACTCAACATTTACCACAGGATCACCCTTCCTTGCCAAGCTTTGATATGAGCCCATTGAGACAGTTGCCTAGTCTTGCTTTGATTGAGACTATCACAGAGTATTGCTGGTTTACTATTTGTGCCTGGATTCAGCAGAGATCCAGTTTAGAGACAGCCTCAACAGCAGGTATATGGTGTGGCAAGTATTGCATTTTATGTTTATTGCTCATGATTGTTGCTTAGACTTGTTTATACATGATAGTACACTAACTTTGCATATGATGATTGATTTGGTGATCTAGCTATTGATATGATATATGATTGGGCCCTTGGTGATGTCAGTCCACCCCTTCCTAGTAGGCCCTTGTATATGCACACCGGGTCACACCCCTACTCTTGGTATAGACTTGGTCACTTAGTCCCCCTCGGCAGCTGACTTTGGATCCACCTTCACCTTCTCCATCCATCCGACTCATCCATGATAGTCTTTCTCGACTTGGATTCCGATTTGTGACCTTGAGGATCCCTTTCCCCACTGATCTCTGAGTATGCCATGATTCCCTGTCTATTGTGCCTCGGCTCTTTAGTGTGTGAGATGCACTCTCAAACCTGGGATTTGATCCTGTCGCTTGCCCCCGATGTTGCAATGCAGTTAGGATTGTGTAGCCTCACCGGGTGTTCCCCATTGGTCATCGAAGCATGTATTGCTCACCCCCATTACTTTGCAGTATGAGCACCATGATTATATCTATTGAGATATGTATGTAGCCCAAAAGGGCCTTGATGTAAAATGAAGAAATGAAGAAATGTAAAGCAAGCCAAAAAGGCTGTTTGTAAATGTAAAATCTAGCCAAAAAAGGGCTAAGTGTGAAATTCATTGTCAAATCCATGCAATGTGTTTGTAAACACACATGGACACAGGTCAGCCATACATGTCAACATTTGTAGTGGTTATTTCCTCACCTAGTCTTACGGGGCAAGGAGGTGAGAGGGAGCAAGGGACAAGCTCAAGATTGTCCCCTAGAGTCTCAAGTTACGGTTTGTCGGACACCCAGTTTGGCGGCTCTAGAAAAGAACCTCACGGAGTTTTCGGGCACGGATGTGAGTTGTGAGATACTTGTTAGATGACCAGTGGCGGTTTCCCTACACTATACCCATTTGTGAGGCACCGCCCTTCCCCGTGTTTTTGTCATGGTATGCTTATCTTAGTGGACCCTGCTTTCCCGAGTCATCCGAAAGGTCACATGATCTTTATACTTGTCATCCCTCATCCTTCATCGTGTATTCCACATCACCCAAAGTCAGCTAGGTGGTCAAGTCTATAGGTTGTGCATAACAGTTGAGTCTTTTGGATGTGGTGGGCCCACCTCACCTGGGGCCTTGTATTTTTCCGAGATTTAATGCAGTTTTTGATCACCATATTATTGTCATATTGTTTAGTAATGTACTAACTTGTATAAGGAAGCCTTTCACTTCATGATTGCATATAGGTATTCAACTAGCACCATTGTTGACCAGATTTGACTGGTCAAACTAGGTTGACCAAGCCAAAAATGGGCCCGAAAAAATGTTGCGACCGGAATTTCGATTTTGGTCAATTATTATCTACAGGGGACCCATATGAGCTTTCTAGTGATAGAATGCAAAAAGATCGAGGCGTTTGTGAGATTTTTAATTATTATTGGTCATTAATGACCTGTTTTAATTAAAAATCATGGATTTTGGGCAAATTATGCCTAAGTGATGGATTGGGGTCGTTCGAGTGGTCATTCCTACTTTTTTGGGGTCGACGATCACATTGCAACAGACGGTTCGGCAATCTGGGCATTGTAAGTGGGTCAAAAGCCCAATTTACTCCTTCAGCAATATAAACCAGCAATAAAATACATGGAAAATAAAAAATTGACAAAGGCAACTATAGCAAAGGGCAAAAATTAATGGCTGGCTAATTCAAGGGTGATTTCTAAGGTAATGTTGGTATGTTTGGACTTCATATTTGTGGTTGTGGGTCCCTCCCTTGGACCGACTCTTCATGTGGGACGAATTGCCCATGGGGGGCGTTTTTCTCCACTTGGGGAAGTTCGATTTCCTTGTTGTATTGATGTGGGACCTTGGTTGTTGATGTTAGGGGGATAAAGCACCCTATAGGCACCCCCTAACACTTATTTCACATGTTGTATGGGCCCTACAAGGGATCCCCTCTCCACTAGTGCGCTCTCCTTGGGCAATTCGCATCCCCACTTGGTCTCTCTCTCCACCATTCGATTTGCTTGATGGGGGATTGATCCTAGCGCTCCATTTTGGGGGGAAATAGTTTTGAGAGTGACCTTTCCCTATAAGAGAAGGCACTCACTCCATTGTTGAGCCTCTTTGCATTTTGTAAGCTTGTGACTTGTGAATAGAGAAGCATTTTTCCTTCGATCTACGTGTGCATATGGTGACTGATTGTTTAGATAATGATTCTTAGCTTATTGCTGATGCATTGTTGAGTGTTTGTGCGCTATTTCCATCCATTTCCTTGGCCAAACAAACTGCAGGTGAACTGACCACTTGAAGGGGGACACAGCCATTGAGCTGGCAGCTCCATGTTGCTGTTTCTCTTCGGGGTTTCAACAAGGGGAAGTAAACTTACTTTGTTATCTTATTTCCTTTCATTATTTGTCGTTTATTTGCTGATTTCTTCTTGCTATTTGCCATAGTTTCTGACTTAGCTCTCTCTCTGGCAGGTACAAGGGTGCACTTGGTCAACTGGCTGCTCTAAACGTTGAGGAAAAACGCCCAACTGCTCAACATTTGGTCTTCAGAATTTGTGCCAATCATCAAGCTCTTCATCTCCATTGTTTCAGGTAGGCAATCTCCGCTTGTTTCTCTAGTTTCCATTTCCATTGTGAATGCTAGGCTGCAAACTACTTAATAAACCCTAAAAAAAATTAAAATCTTTAAAATCCACCGTTAAAATTTGTTTTGCTTGTAAACCCACTTATGAAACATTATCAAAATCCTATATCTCAAGTTTTGTTAAATTCCGACTCCATCTTCCCATAGATCTAGAACTGGTCCTTTTGCCAAAAAGCGCCCATCTAGGGCGTTTTTCTCTCTCAGCTGGTTTGGGTCACTTTGGGGTTCTGGGTATTCTTGATTTGGGTTTGTATTGCCATTTTACGATAAGGAATCAAGTTATTATTTGCTGAAAGTGATTAAAAACCTTAATTTTACGCTGCCCTAGGTCCACTAGTCTTTGAATCAATCTCTCCCTTGGGCAGATTTTCATTTATTAATCACTTCTAGCATTGTTTACATCATTAGTTGATTTTCAACCATCTGATCTGTTATATTCATCATAATCTATCGCTGGTCACATTTTATTTAATTGCTTATTGCATCCGTGTGTCCAATCGGTGGCTGAAACCAGACTTAGGATCTAGTTTACACTCATCTCTTGTCTTTACCTCTTTGTCTTTTCCTGGGATTTGGGTGTATTTTTGTCTCTCAACCTTCATTGGTTGAGCGGGGTCTCCCCCCTGACTTGGCTACGTGCCTTGTCTGAAGTGACAGTAGCCTTGTCCGGTGTGACTTCCGTTCCTTGAATGGAGGACCTAGCTATTGCTGGTTACACCTTCCTAGCTGCACTCCCTCTACCGTCCCTGTTGGGACACCTTACTTCAGCAGCTAGAGTTTGTGTGATAACACAGACATTTGGAGATAGTTCCCAGATGTGTTTGGAAGACATGTTTATAATTGTTGTGCTAAAGTATTAGCCATGATGCCTGTGTAAACTATTATTATTGCATAGAAATATAAATTTGATTAAATTTGATTATGCAATGTCACTAATCAATAGACGGGATTTGACCTGTAGGGAAAAGACCATGTGATATGGCCTACAAGAGAACGATGATGAGACTTGTTCCGATGAACAAGTGGTGGACACATGAATCTCGTTGATGTTCAACATGAAGCTTCTTGGAGTATGACTCTCAACCTAGGAGGATGACCTTGGAAGAAGCTTTCATAGGAGTGAAACCATAAGTGGGCCACCTCCGGATCTTTGGCTGTCCAGTCTATATACATGTGCCCAAGGAGAAGAGAACGAAGTTAGAACCTTCAGGAAAGAAGGGAACTTTCATGGGATACAACGAGTCTTCAAAGGTGTACAAAATCTGCATCCCAGGATCCAGACAGATTGAAGTCAGTGGGGATGTGTCCTTTGAAGAAGAGATGGCTGTCAGGAAAGACAGAGGATCATACATGGAGATTGATGATGAGATAAAGTGCTACAACCAAAGGAGATGAGATCATCTCCCCCTCCAGCAGTTCAGAGGGAGTTAGCAGAAGAAGATGAACCCATCGATTCCATTGATTCAGTTGAGCCAGTTGATGTTCCCAAAGATATTGCAGTAGGCCGGAAGAGGCCTAGATGGGCACAACAGACTTTGCATGGAGCAGATGGGAGTGTTGAAAAACACAAGGCTAGATTTGTTGCCAAAGGGTTCTCTCAGAAAGAGGGAGTCGATTATGACGAGACATTTGCTCCTGTGGCTCGATATACTTCCATCGGATCGATCATTGCTATTGCTTCAGGTATGGGATGGAAGTTACATCAGATGGATGTTAAAACTGCTTTCCTCAATGAAGTAATTGAGGAAGAAGTCTACATCGAGCAGTTAGAGGGTTTCGAGATTCATGGGAAGGAATCCCATATGTGTAGACTCAAGAAGGCCCTGTATGGCCTCGAGCATGCACCACAAGCATGGTATGATAGGATTGATGGATACTTGGTGAGCTTGGGATTCACCAAGAGTGAGGAAGACTCCTACCTTTACTACAAGGTTTAGGATGGCAGACCATTGATACTAGTACTTACGTTGTTGATTGGCCTCTGAGTTCGAGAGGAAGGATCTTGGTTCGATGCATTACTTAGGTTTGGAGGTGTGTCAGAGACAGGAAAAGATTTTCCTGAGCCAAGGAAAGTATACCATTGATATCTTGAGGAGATTTGGTATGATGGACTGTAAGTCCATGAATACACCCATGGAGATAAACCTGAAGAAGTTGAACGACTCAGCTTACTAGTCAGAGTTGATAGATCCCACCATCTATAGAGAGCTGATCGGTTCATTGATTTATCGAGTTAACACTCTACCAAATATCTGCTTTGTAGTGAGTGCTCTTAGTTAGTTTATGTGTGAACCAAGACAGGTACATTGAGTTGCTGCGAAGCATGTGCTAAGATATTTACATTGCACTGTGGAATATGGATTGAGATATGCTTCTAGGAGTGATATGAGATTGTATGGATATACAGATTTCGATTGGATAGGAATAGCACCTCCGGGTGTTGCTTCAGTTTGGGTTCTGCAGTGAATTCTTGATGCAGCAGGAAGCAACCCTCAGTAGCATTGAGCACTGCAGAAGCAAAGTATATTGCAGCAAGTTTTGTAGCATGAGAAGCAGTATGGCTTCGGAAGCTCTTTGCAGGATTGTCCGGGCAGACGCTTGAGCCTACTGTGATTCACTGTGAAAATCAAAGTTGTGTGAAGCTTTCAGTGAATCCTGTATCTCATGACATATCGAAGCATGTGGAGATCAAGTACCACTATATCAGAGATATGGTACATAGAGGAGCAGTTCAACTCTAGTATATCCCAACGGATGAACAGTTGCAGACATTCTCACCAAGCCTCTTTCCAGAGTGAAGTTGCGTTCTTCCGTGAAAGACTTGGGAGTATTGGAGAATACTTCCCTCAGTGAGAGGGAGTGCTCATAGTCCAGGTAGGATAGGTGAACTCTGTTCAGGACAGGCAGTCCTTTGTAGACCGAAAATGAACTCAGTCTAGTTAGGACAGGCGGTCCTTGTAGACCGATAATGAGTTCAGTCTAGTTAGAACAGGCGGTCCTCGTTGACCGACAAGGAATTCAGTCCAGGTAGGATAAGTGAACTCTGTTCAGGACAGGCAGTCCCTTGTAGATCGAGAATGAACTTAGTCCAGTTAGGACAGGCGGTCCTTGTAGACCGATAATGAGTTCATTCCAATTAGAACAGGCGGTCCTCCTAGAGCGACAAGGAGTTCAATCCAGTTAGGATAGGTGGTCCCTATAGACCATGATGAGCTTAGTCCAGTTAGGACTGTTGTTCCTGTGAGGAACTTTCTCCTGTGTGGAGAGGACACTTGTATAGAGTATACTTGGATCCTTGTGTGGGATGTCGTCCTGTATAGGCAATGTTGACCCTTTCTTATGATGAAGCTGGTACCTCTACTCGTCCAGGTTCTCAGCCAGGTATGGGAGAATCCCATCGGGAGTAGAGGCAGACAAGTAGTAGAAGGTCGTGTGAATCTTATAAGGATATCTCTCGGACATCCAGATAGGATGGAGAGACCACTGCATTCTCCAGATCACTCTAGGATAGAGTGAGGAGATGTCTCAGACATCCTGGGATGAGATGGAGAGGTTAGTGAACATAGCCATGTTGTTCTTGTGCATGTTTCCCGATGGACTGGGTTGAGCTGAGGCACATTGTGTTGGACTCTCCGATAGACAGTGCAAAGTTGTTGAGCTGAGGCACGAGTGACTCCCCTATGGATAGGGCAGAGTCGTGGAGCTAGTGCATGTTCTCCGATGGATTGGATTGAGCTGATGCACAGAGATTGATTTGTTAACACTTCTCGACGTACTGAGATTGTGTTGGAAGACCTTCCTTATGATATAGAGAGGTTAGAGATAACCGTGATGTACAGATGATATCCATATGTGTTTCAGTATGATAATACTGATGATACCTCCCTCGTTGAGAGGGAGTGTTGGAGTAGTAGCTGCGTGAGGCGTCACCTCATAGGTCAACCCAAGAATGAATAAGATTAGAATGCAATGTCCGAAGAATACGATCCTTGTTGAGAGGGAGTGCTGGAAATAGTGTAACTTCGGAAGTTATTCTTGTACCTCCTACGGGATAAGATATCAATGTATTTGATCATGTAAAACCCTTGAAAGAATCAATGTAAAACTTGGGATGAAATCACAAAGAAAAGATTCATTAACGTGGATTTTTGTATTCCCCCAAGACAATTCCGCCCAGTGGGTAAACTGCCCCAAAACAGTGGGTAGTCTGGCCCAAACAATGGGCAGAACTGCCCCAGTCAGGTCGGCCCAGTTAGGGAAAGTTAGGTCGGTCCAGTAAAGGAAAAAGTCACCTTTTGATGTGTATAAATAGAAATTTCGACCTCTCATTTGGTCATTCACTCAAGCAAGTTTGCACTAGTCAAGAGAGGTTTGCTACTGCAGCTAGGAGACTGATTTTGGGGTTCTCCACTATTGGAGAAGTTTCTCTCTTGTTTTCTTGGGTTTGCACTACTACTATCTGGATGTACATCGTTCTGTATTGGAAGGTGTGAGCTCGGGGGAGACAAATAGATTTGTCTATGGTTGGGAGATGATTGTTCTTATCATCATGGTTAAACGAGCTCCACACAATTTTTGTTTCTGTGCTTTGCCATTCTTTTAGTGATCCCGGTTATGCTGCTAGAACATCAACACTTCACACTTCATTTTTGCCTCACCTAGGCAATTCACACTCTCTAGGAGGGGTGCACTTTTGGATGATGTACTTAGTGTTATGTATCTAGCACCATGTGTAAAGTGTTGTTATGTCCCTAGGTGGTACAACTTGGCCCCTAGGTGACTTTCATGATGTATTCTCAAGTTATATCATTATATCATATCTATTTGGGTGTTATGAGGCAACTTGCCCCCCCTCATAATGTAGTTGATCCATGTGAGTGAGAGATTAGAATCTCCATTGTTGATCATCATTGTATTATCTTTTAATCTCAACCATCGATTAAAAAGTTGCTTAGAGATTTGATCTCTCTCAAATCTATTTAAGAGAGGAGACCCCTCATTGTAAAAGGGACTTTGGTCTTGGATTAAAGGCAATATAGAAGATTTTTTGGCACACTTGTGAACTCTCTGAGAAGTTTGTGATTCTTGTGTTTCTGAGTCCCTTTGGGCATTGGACGTTTGTCTTTCCATATGTCAGCAAATTGTGGTGTTGATTTTTTCTTGCAGGAGGACAATTTAGTAGAGGGTGACTTCTGTAGAGGAGACTCTATCTCTCCCTTTGTGACTTCACTGACAGGGTTTTTTTCATTTGTCGAGTTTGCTTGGCATTTGATTCTAGTTTTTTCCTTGTTATTTTTGCAAGCATTTCTTCTCTAGTTTATTTCAATTGGATCTCAATTTTAGTTTTACTTATTGTATATCCATTGTGATTGACAGGAGGGGTGCACTTGGTATCTTTGGGCATTAACCGAGCATGGAATCAAACTTCCAAGTTGAAAACGTTGGACAAAGGGAAACATCTCACAACATCTCTCAATTCCAAGTAAGCTAAATCTCTCTCTCTCTCTATTTGTTTTCTTTGCATTCCATTACCAACATTATTAAATTAATCAAAACCCTCACTAAGTAAAAATTTATAAAAATTCATTGGTCACATCACTTAGGAATCTAGGATATTAGAAAACTGGCACTTGGGTATTTCTTGCCATCTTTTAAAACCCCAAAATTCCCTAGGGCCTCTTTGTTGGACTCCATTTTCCCATCCAGAGAAGGCACTGATCCCTCTAGCAGATTCACACCCCTAGCTTGGAGGCTATTTTTTCTGGTTTTGTGGCTGTGTTGTTTGCTTGTGGTCTCTTCCATTGTTGTACCTATCAATCTAAGCAATCAAGTTGAGTGTTAGGCATCCATAAATTGTTATTTAATTAGTTATCCCGGGCATTTCAATAGTCTTAAAGCTAAATCCCCTTAGGGTAGCGATTTGATCCTTTACACATAGCACCATCATCCTAGATCAACATACTTAAATTAGCTATTGAGGAATCATCAATCTAGGTTGCATTTCTTTTATTTATAATCTTTACCAATCCCCTAAGCCTCACTCAATAGCAGATCCTTTTTGGTCTAGGGTTTCATCACCAGTGTATCTCATGTATTAAATTCCATAGGCCTTTTGGGTATCTTGTCTTTCGGTCTTTCCCACAAGGTTCGGCCAGGGTCTCCCACTTAGCTATTATTTATTGGCTTAAAGTGAAGAGATCCTGCTTGAAGTGACAGCCAATCCATCTTTGGGGAGCAGGATCCTCTATTGTCACCTCTTTAGCTGCCTGTCCCCCTCTACCGTCCTGGATAGGATATCTGTTTGGGGCAACTACAAGTTGTGTGATAACAAGTACCATCAACTTTCGTACCTTTTTATCTATCAGACATCTTGCTTGCCTTCACTTTGTTTTTGTTAATTCTAGAAAAAGAACAAAAAATCCGGAAACATCATAACAAATTATTGAAGTCACGACGTTTCATCGAAGTCATTTTCATCAGCAGTGTTTGAATAATCTAATTACAAATAATTAACAATAATTTATATAATTGTGATATCGATTTCCAAATTTAAGGTTCTCTTTTGTAATCTATCAATTACTCTATTATATTGAGGAGTGCTAAATCGAGTGAAGTTAGTATATCATCAAGCCAAGACAAAACTAGTC
Source organism: Larix kaempferi (assembly GCA_027924585.1). Taxonomy (NCBI): domain Eukaryota; kingdom Viridiplantae; phylum Streptophyta; class Pinopsida; order Pinales; family Pinaceae; genus Larix; species Larix kaempferi. Next base: position 10,985,105 of record BSBM01000931.1, read on the forward strand.
ATAAATGAATATATTAATTGAAGAAGCGCTAACCTATTGTTTATTAGAAGGGTTGTACACCGTATTAAAAACGTGAAGCACTAACCATTATGTAGATTATGTTGAGCATGAAAAGGTAGGTGGAAATATAGTAATCCTTTTATATAAGTGGGGAAAAAGACAAATCCAATTAAAAAAGGAGGCACTGATTTAAAAAAGAAAAAAAGAAGAAGGGAAACATTAATTCCCCACCTTAATGTGCAAGTGCCATCCACCACCCCTTCCATGCCAAGAATGAGCCAATAACAGGAAAGGAAGTTATCAATGCCTTCCAATGTAAAGATCAACCTTTATAAACTTTATTATCACTACGGGCCCAATAAAAAATAGAGCTAGGGGCCATATATTTCCAATGAATAATTTGCTTCGAGAGACCGTCCTTTGGCAAAAGGTTCCAAACAGACTAGGCTGCCAACGACCTCCCAAATGCAAATAAGTCCTTTAACCCCCGACCTCCATTCTTTAGCTTTGAAATAGTGTTGGCCAAGCCGTTTAATAGAACTACATATGACACGGGAGAAATGCATCCCATTATCCAATTGACCCGATTAAGTGAGAAACCAATATGTATCAACAATAACCTGACATAAAGCCAATAGGTCCGGTCATATGCTTTAGAGAGATCAAGTTCTATTACCGAAGCCGGCAACTTCTTAACTTTTAAATAGAATACGAGTTTATGGTTAGATAAGATACATTTTCCTTTGAGTTATTTTCAGATTCACTTGCATTCCTTTATTTCTTTGAAATTTTGAATCAACACATTCAATGGTTACACTATGTTTCATATTGGTTTAACGAAATTCATATTTTATTGCTGGTTATTTCAACTTAAATCTACAGGAGCAATGTCGTGTAGATCTTCATTGTTTAATGCGATGAGCTTTTATGGTTATCTTTAACTCTTTGTTTTACATTTCTTGATCTATTCTTTTGGAAACATGGTTATTATTTATCTCTAGGCAAATTCACTTAAGGTTTTATTACGCACATCAATGGTTATCTTGTACTTGCAGTTAGTTGTTAATGGTTCATGGATATTTAGCTAATGTTTGTGTTACATTAATCTTTGAATCTTTATTCTTTTGTAATAATTTCTAACTCATTAATTTCCCCTAACTCTCGAACCATCATGCACCAACAATCTAAGTTATTTGCCTGATCTCTTGAACTTAGTTGCCTATAGGGATTCCCCCCTTGTGACTTCTCAATTCACTAAAGTGAAGGGAAGTATTTGCTAGGTTGACAGTGGCATTACTTCCATTGTTGCACAGAGATACACCCTAGTGAAGACCTTGCACCTTAGGGTGTTAGTTTTTGTGGAAACAATCTGCTCAAGGACCTCTCCTACCATCAATGCTTGAATAAAACAGGCGACCATGTGCCAAGTCCGAAAAAGTACTCATGAACTGGTGATACTGCATTGATGGATCAACCAACCAATCCATCCTGTAATATACCGACGAACAAACAAAGATAGGCACTTTGATTGGATTTTGAAGAAATCCAATCTGGGTGCTAGCAGGCAGTCAAGAAAGACTGCCATATATAGTAGCTAAGAGACATGACTTTGCTAAGGGCACAACCTTACATCATAATTATAAATAAAAATAATATAGTTTAAGTATATTACAAAAATTGTTTATTTCTTCTTGAAGGATATCTCTTTCTTCTATGAACATTCCTTTTTTCTGAGGATTTAAGGTGTTCACCACTTAAAATATACAAGATGTCTATTCACTGTTTATTAAGGGCTTCCTGACCGGTATCATAACATCAGTAACTTTTTCTAATGTTACCTACCACTTGTGAATTCGTGTATAGATGGAAAACTTTGTTACTGAACGCTGGGTACAGATTCGACAAACAGAACAGGCTCTCCAGTTAGCTGAGGTGTGTAAATTGACTCCAGCATTGTATCTGAATATACTAAGAACTCTCAGATTTTGTTTTTTCTGATTTTAGTTTCGTGACCTTTTCTTGGGCCCACAGGCAATCATGTTAAGGGCCCAAGCAGAAGCTGCAGCAAAGACAGATGATTTATTAAAGGTACATACAAAGTTGCTTGTGATAAATAATGGGTATGCAGGCAAGTGCTTATTGCTAGTTTCATAGTTCAGCTATGATTAGTCATATATTATTATTCTATCTTTGAAGGGGCATATTTTACAAAAGCAGTTATGCATGTTGTGGAAAGAGAGGTATGCTGTTCAATATAGTGAAGTACAATATATTCAAGCTATACATAAACCTTCTTTACCTGTTTTCCTTTATTTGCAGCAGATATTATAAATATATCGTGGCATGGGCTTCTGTATTTTTGGCTATTGAAACTGTTGTTGGCATTTAAATACTAGGAGACAAAATTTGGAAGTTGTAAACAAAAGATCCAGAAGTTAACTTTGCTGTAGCATAATATTCAATCTGTGTTAATATCAGTGGGAATCTACTGAGGGAAAACCTTTTTTTTTACATGTCATAGAAAGGTTTTGTTGGTCCTTTAGTAATTTTTAGGACTGGACTTTGCTTATAACGTTATAAAAATCTTTATTAGATTTCTCTCCTTATCTGAATCAGTTTATGTTGTGCATTTTATTTGGACTGGGGGCAAGCATTATTTGTTAGAATGGTTTATTTTTTCTTATCACCATGTAAATGGTGTGTGCATATTCTCAGGTCATTACAATTAGATTGAAATGTCTAGTCAGGAATTCAGCATGCTCAAAGATGTCTTCAGTTAGGGTGGTTGAACATGCCCTTTTACAGACAAGTTGACGAGATAAAACAGGACAGGAAGAATCTTGTTAGTAATGACTTGTTCTCCTGAGGAGAGTTAACAATGGAAGGAAACAAAATGGAATAAAGGAACATTTACTTTAAGCCATACACAGTGTTACCCCTGTTAAAATGTTAACCAGGAAAATGACTGGAGAGAAATGCATGCATGCATGCAAAAGTGAGTTTTGCATGCATCTAGTTTTAGGTTTTTGGTAAATCTAACTTCACAGTGAGATGTTATAAGGAAGACAAGAGTTGACTGTCTTCATCAGAGAGACTATTGATCTGAGATAGATCATGAGACAGGAGGATGACTTTACTTAAGTAGGAGGGCACATTCCTCAAGGAGGAAGAAGCTCGTACCGCATCCGGTAGAGCGTTTGAGTGTCTGTAACTTGCAGAGTATCTTCGCCTCAGAGATTGAGGAAGATCAGTGACGATCAGAGCTCAGATCTGCTGAGACCTGATTCAGTACGAGTCATTCATCATTTGAGGGAGGGTGCACCTGTGCATGCAGAGGAGGACATTTTCAGTCAGAGGGCAGTCTTCAGAGCGAGCAGAGCAGAGCAAAGGGTAGAGAGAGAGAGAGAGGAGGACGACTTCACATGTGAAGGAGGGCGCATTCTTTAAGGAGGGAGAAGCTCATACCGCATCCGGTAGAGCATTTGAGTGTTTGTAACTTACAGAGTATCTTCGTCTCAGAGATTGAGGAAGATCAGTGACGATCAGAGCTTAGATCAGTAACTAGTTTGGGATATTTTTATTTACAGATTAATTAAACCCAAACCTTAGGCTGTGCACTGCATTAATTTTTCTAAAGTTGTCATGAGGCTTTTTAGCCTCATTTCCTAAGTTCTAATTCAATCAATCACTAGGGGATGCAACTTTAATACATATGTCACACATTTGAGGGTAGCACCCCACCTTTTAGTGCACATTTTGAGGCAAGCCACTAAAATAATAATATTTAATTGTGCCTCTCTTTCCAAATTGATTTTTGACCATACCACTTCATGCATTCATTCATTTACACATTCCTATAGAACAATAGGTGGTGCGCTCATCTAGCAAGTTTACTTGCATCTTTGAATGGGGCTTTTTTCACACCGTGCACATCAAGTGAAGTAGTTGAAAGTTGGTTACTTCTCTTTCTTGGAAGGTGTATGTTGAGGTTATAAGTATAACTACGTCAATATTCTATTATTTGTTGACTCAACTGATGGAGGTGGTTATTTGGAGAAAACATTATTTTATTTTTTACCATGTCAAAACATCTTGGAGGGCACACAAGGAGGATATATTTTATTGTTTCTTGAAGCTTTGGCTTGGTAAAAGGAGCCTCTTTTGCTAATGCTCCCTCTCTTATGGAGATTCCATTTTATTATTCTTATTAATTCTTCTAGTGGAGTGAATTCTCCCTGAGGAACTAAGGACCTTTGACTTCGCAAAGGCCTAACCAATTCCATTTTTTATTATTGTTGGCTTTGTCAAGGAATTGGTTAGAAAAATAATCATATTTTATTGTAAGAAATCTAACTCCTATATTAAGGAGTTTTCTCACAATTCTTTGCACGGTTGGATTGTGAGAGTTCTCCCTCTTTTGGAGCCTAATTGACACATCTTTCTTTGGTGCGAATTGAGGTGTAAGAGTTTTCTTCTCCTATCAAGTGTAAGGCCTAATGTTCTTGTTTTTTAATGTTGCTAATGATTTATAGAATTGCTAGACTTGTTTAATCAGGGCCAATCGAAAGTTCACCTCATTAGAAGGGTTTTATGTGAGAAGTAATTCCTCTAGTTACCATTGATGGTTTATGCATGAATATGTTAGGTAGCTTCTTTCATCATTTAGAGTTGTTGCTTCTGAATATTTCATTGCATGAATCACACCCTAAGTGAAGTTTTGATGTGGCACCATTTGGGCCCTCCTATCATAGTTCTAGTTCTCATATTTCAGCATGTTAAGTTTTCTTGTCGCATGTTTATGCAGCCTGCTAATTTTCTTTGCCCAAATCTGATTTACAGTCCTGAATAATTAGCAATTATTAACTGAAAATACACTGAGATCCTAACTAATTACGCAACAGAAAAAACACAGGAAATCAAATGCATTTGACACTCAGATTTACCCCGGAAAACCCCAACTAGGGAAAAACCAGCAAACAATTGATTTTTATGAAGATAAAAATCCCGGGCTCCTATCCTAGGATAATGGCCCACTGAGGAATACAATGACAAAATGCTAGTTCTCGAACCTCAAGATCATTTCTTCAATCTTGTTGCTGGCTAACCCTCAATTGCCGCTTGCTCTCCTTTCCTCTAACCCTGCTGCACACTTGGCTGAAAGTTCATCTTCAACCAATCAATGAGATCCACTCACTCTGTGTGACTGTTGTGTGTCCTCTCACTAAGTATGCCTTTTATAACATTACAATATGCAAATACCTTGGGCCAATACCATGGTCTACCAAATACCATGGGCCCTCTAAATCACTTTCATAAGTAATTAAAAAAGTACATTCACTTTAATAGTTCACTTTACTAAAGTGAATCTTGTAAGTTTGAGAGTCATTAATGACGACTTCTAAATGTTAGACACAAAATTTGTGGAAGTACTTGTTCGATGCTACAAAAATCAACACAACCTTAGTCTCCGTAACCATCCAATGAACTCACCCTCTTGACTAGACCCCTTGACTCCATTATCCCGTCATGAATTGTCACTAGTCTCTAGGTCCTCCCATCAACCCTTTTTATTTCTATGCTACAAGACAAATCGTTTTACTAAAGCTACCTCTCCACATCACCTTGTGTCTTTTGCCTAAGCTTTAATAATCCTATCCTAAGGACGCCTCCCTTGACTTGGAGAAGAGCCAACCTAAATTCTAGGGAGGGGGTTATTGAGGTGACATTCAGGACGGTGATGGGTGCCTTTTCCACCAGATCTTCATCTCCATCGTGCTCTTCACTAATGATGTAGTCAACTTGGACTCATTTTGGAAGGGTTTTAGAGACAACTAGATGCCTTGGCAAGGCCCTCTTTTGCAATCTTCGTCAATTGATGGTCAACTTGGGTAAAACCAAGGTCATGATCTTCAAAGGGTCGAAGAGGTCATTGACTAATCTTCATTTCTATTTTTTAGAAGGGAGGAGATTGAGATCAATAGGACCTATACCTACTTGGGGGTACAGTTCACAGGACGTTGTTTTAGTTTGCGGCACGCTAGTTAGCCTCGCGTCAACAAAGGTTACAGATCCCTAGCCCCTCTCCAGAGACAATGCTTCAAACACCATTTTTAGGACATCGCATCCAAGATGTCTCTCATGGACACTCTTATCCAACCCACAGTCCTTTATGGATCAGAGGTTTGGGGGCCTTGCTTACTAGATTGTGATTGGGCCTCAACAGAGAGAGTTTAGATCCTCCTCCTTCGTCGCATCATCAGATGCAAATAATCAATATCTCAACCCATTATACTGGCATAGTTCAATGCCAGACCTTTTCCACTAGAGGTTGTTTTTAGACTTCTCTCTCTCTTACATCGCCTTCGGAGCTTCACTGACTCGGTGAAGGAGCGGGATCGATACCCATACCTAGCTTATCTCTCATCAGAGTCCATTGCCTCAGTTAGCCCTTCTCACCGCACTAGGTGTTGGTATGCAGGGGTTGTAGATCATCTAGCATTGGTTGGTTTTATGATGGATTGACTTCCTCCATTTAGGTAGGCCACCTTTTACCTACCAAGCATGAGTTAAACAAAATCACTAGAGATGGCGTTTATAGACAGTATGTGTAGGTTACTTGGATCAATTCTCATAGTGGGTTATGTTCAAAGATGACGTTTTATGTTGGGCGCTTCATGGATTTGAGGGACGGTCTCATTGGTCGGCCCCATTGCATACTCTGCCATTGGGTACATGCTCTTTGTATTCCTTTAGGCTAGTTCAAAGTGGGTTCCCATTGTCTTAGGGTAGAGAGAGATCACTATATCGACCAATTACATAGGATTGGCTAGGTATGTCACCTTTGAGAGGTTGAGTCAGACGAACACTTCATCTTTCGGTGGCCCCTCTACCATGAGACCCACGAATGGTTCCATTGTCGCTTTAGGGACCTTTTTCTCACAGAGCTTTAGACTTTGACTAGCTTCGTTAGGTATCCTGATCAGAGATGTCTAGCCTTATACCTGCAGGAGGCCTTTTGGCTTCACTCCTTCACCCTCCAACGACATTCTTAGTCAGGACCAACCTCCACTCAACGTATCACTTTCTTCTTTTTGGTGCTTTCTTCCTGTAGGGGCACCAAGAGACTGATAAATGACGATATTTCCTTTGACCACAGATCAGTTTGGACACAGAGGACCACCTCCACTTCCACTTGACACGAGCGATGTGGCTAGTCTCAGCCCAAGCCAGACGACTCTACCCAAGACATAGTAGCATGCTCCCCACTCTAGAGTCTAGACAATGGAATACTACTTACTACAAGTCCTCTTCCAATTCTTTCTCCAGACAATGTACTCTTCTGATATTTTTGCAGTCGACCTTGGATGACAGGAGAGATGCTTCTAGCACTCTATGATGTACTCACCATTTTTGTATCACAGCTTTCAGATCCACTCTCTTTTGGATTAGATATTTTTGTATATCTCTCTTTTGGATTGGCTCTCTGTTTAAGGATTCAACTCCTTTAGGTTTGGTATTTAGGTTAGATTTTTCCGTCTTGCTTTTTATAGGATCCACCTTAGCGCTTCCACTTTGTAGATTCTCTACAGTGCACCCTACTAGGTGTGCCAAGAAGGGGGGTCATTTTGCTATTGTAAAAGGCCAAGTTGGGGCTATTTCATGTAAAAGTGTTGGTCTATAGGTGTCCCAGACCCCTTAGTCGATCATGGCAGGTCTTCTTGGTCCTCGTTTCAAGGTGTATTGGTCTTGTGGTCCTGTTGACTATCCCCTTATGGGTGGTAACTCCCTATCATGTATAGCATTTATGCCCTGGGTAGTTATTGGTGCATCTTAGGGTGACTCCATTAGAACACATGATTTGTGGAGCCCCTAGCCACACTTGTGATATTATACTTTTTGAATGTGATTGCGCTTGTAAGGGTTGCCATGCCTGCTTTAGCGCACTTTTTTTATGCCCACTTGGACCTCATTGTGTTGTATTACACCTCCTCTTGGTCATCTAGGTCAAAGAAAGTGAAGAAGTCCACCTTATATCTCATTGAAGGACGTTCCATGCAAAAAGAGGGCATTGAGGGAAAAGCACATCTTGGGGTTCATTGGGGCATGACTTCCTCCTTTTTGGCTCCACATTTCATCTTGGTTGAAGCCTCTCGCTTATTTATCATTATTTTATGTCTTAGGGCTTAGTCCCCAACCATTTTATGGGTGACAAGCTATAATTTAATTTGCATGTCATTTTTGTTATGTCGGCATGAAATTAGAAAAAGGAACATGCTCCCTATAAATAGAGTGCCTCCCTTCTCATTTGTAACAATCATCAAGCAAGAACATGGGTTCATTATGACTTTTATCTTCTTTCTCTTGGTATACATGAGCTCTCAAGTGTAGCACACTTCCTCTCTTGGCATGTTTCTCTTGGTTTGAAGGACGATTTGTGATTGTTCTAGGGTTTGCTAATCTTTCAAGGTTGATCCAATGAATGGTTGTTGATAACTCTTGGTAAGGAAAGGATTCTAGGGTTTCCTCCTTCCTCTTTTCCTTGTTTGATGTGGGGTAAAATTTTCTAATCTCTTTTCTAACATTGCTGCTAGGCATCTTAGTAAGATAACTTAGGGTTTTATTTTATATCTTGTTAACCTTGTTAGTGAAGACTTTCCTTTGAAGGAGCTTATTATCATAGATTATGTAGGGGCAATTTACTCCTCATTTTTGCCAGAGCAGACCAAATTTTTGAATAGACCATGATAGTGAGGATGGATGGCATGCATTTTGAGATTATAGCGAGATCAGTTGAGTGGGCAGTGTTGAAGAGTAGGGCCCCAGGCCATTTACTGAGCAATTTTGGGATCTCTTGCCAAACATTTTGGAACTTTGCATACAATGGATTTCTCCACTATTGGATAAAGGATTGGATCTAGACTTACAGTGCCTCACATTATGTGCCTATGATGTATCCTACATGTTGCAGTTGTGTACTAAACAGTTTGTCCTTAGGATATTTTTTATGGATGATTATATGTGATATTGATGGATTGACTTGCATTAGGATTTATTTTATAACATGTTAATATTTGATAAGTATGATGGGTAGGACATTAGCATGGCATCAAATTTGTTTTAGTTTGTGTTATATACATGTGCTATGGCAGGTCTCCATAGTGTTGCTTTGATCATTACCCAACCCTTTAGATCCGTGTATTTTTCAAGGTCCACAAGCTGTTGGGAAGCTTCTCCAAGGTGCCAAGTGTACAAGACACTATTGGCAGCTCTTCGGCACCTTTAGCAATGCCTCTAGGGCTGTTATTAGCCCTCAACCAGATCTGGTAAGTCATTTCCAGAATTTCTTTATTCATCTATTGGCTGCCCTTAAGGTATGGTTTCTATCCCTCTCTATTTGGCACACATTCCTAGGTAAGTCGGCATTGTTTTAAGTAGTTTTCATCTATTTTGGAGCACATTCTGCTGGCTGTCCTCTCATAACAGCAAGAAACCTTTTGTCATTTTCCCTCGTTGTGTGCGCTTTTGATCCAAACTCCTACCCTCCTAAGCTCTTTGTATTTCGTTGCTTTGACTCCATAAGGCACTGATCTTTGTGAAGAGGTTCCTCGTTAGGTATACATGTGTTGTTGGACTCGTTTGCAGGTTTACCTCACTTATATTAGGGACTCTCCTTTGGTCTCTAGTAGTTGGCCTAAAGCGTGAGGAGTTGTGCTTTGGTGACATTGGTTGCAAGTCCTCTTATGCTTACCCTCGTAGCACCCTGATTCAAGACTTTCATTAGGGTGCTAATTTGAGCGGTAACAGACATCATGGTACCACACAGTCCCACTGACCTACTTTTGTGCTCATTTGTTGGACATTAATATAATTATATTATCTAGGTTGCCTTTGTGCTAGCAATGTTTCTTTTGGGCTTTAACTGCACATGCTAGTTTGGGAGGTAATACACAAAAACCACGCCAAATAATGAGTCAATCATGCAGGGTGATCAGAACAGCATAGAACAATTTCTTAGACAATTGACTGTCTTATTTTCTCTCTATTATTTGGTTAACAGTTGGTTTGTGTGGTAAACACATTCTTATCTAATCTTGAAATACCATGTTGAAGTAGATGCCTTATTATATATTTTAGACTATTGTTCTCTTCTAGTTATTTTGTGTGTTATTGGAGATCTTTGGTTTGTTTATGTTTTCATGGTCAGGTTATCTGTTTCATCCATTTATGAAAGGTGCTTCAGTATATACTGGAACTTATTGATTGAGGGTATAACAGTCTTTTGCATATGCACAACTATGATCATCTCAGAATTATCTTATTAATTGTTTGATTTTACTGTTTTTCTCTTATGCGATATATATCTTTGATAAAGGAATTTTGCTTTCTAGAATATGTACAAAATCTAAATGTAAAATGGTGATTTGCTTTTAATATTCATGCTGGATTAATTCGGCATTCTATGGTTATTTGTGCAGGCATATGGAGCTCTGCTACCACCTTGGATTGTAGCTCATTTACTTGAATTCAAGGTGAGAGTAAACAGATTGGTCTAAAAGTATTCTTAGAATGTTAAAGACATCCTGATTCAGATGGGTTTTCATTAAGTGTTGTTTTCTAAATGAGTACCCTCTTTGAAGTAGGCACTTGTGGCATCATATTGGGCACAACATGGAGAACCTGTCATAAACCTTTTGATAGAGAAGGTCATATGCTATGCCTTCTTTTTGTTTTGCATTTCTACATTAGTCTCTTTCAATATCATGCTATATTAAATAATGCTCTATGGATATGGATCTGAATCTAATTTATATTGATATGTTTCTTTTATTTAGAAATCCCCTTCTGCACTTTTTCTGTTCAATGATGTTTTTCTCATACTTAGTAGATTAACCCAAAGGAACTAAATGTGTCTCTGGTGAATTCAGGTTTCAGAAAAGGTTGCTGCTGCAAATGAAAGGGCAAAGCTGCATTTTGATGTAATGATTGTATGTGAATTTTCCAACTTTTGCTTTTTATTTGTTCTCTCAGAAAATGAGAAACACTCAGCTGTCAACTATCAAATGATATCCAGGAATGCAATTCAATAAAACAAAGTTTTGTGCTGTATCCATCATATTTAGTAAGATCTATTGTTGACTCCAGATATTTCTTTCCCTTCTTTGGACTAGCACTTGTATAAGGCCATGCGTGTATGTGATATGTCATAGTGGCCAATTCAGTTACCTAGTGTGCTAAGGTTTTATGTATAGCTTTCTGTAGGTTGTCAGAAGTAGAACTACATAAGGTATCATGTTTTTCCCACGTTACCTAGTGTTCTAATATTCAAGAATCTTCTTGGTCTACCGGCAATGCTTAGCGGTTGAGTTTGTTTCAGGAGCATTTGTGAAATAGTTGACTGAAATCTTTTCTCATTGGGCTTTTTTCCATGGTATTTCACATGACTATTGTAGTCAACCAAACTTATTTTGGAGAAGCTTCAGAGTTTCTAGACTGGATATCTTATTTTTATTTATCGAAGGATATTTTTCCATTAGAAAAATAGATTTTATATCAGTCGCAAATAGTATACAGAATGCTTTCCACGTGTGGCCAACTCTATTCCAAAAACTCCCTATATTTTGATTTTTTTAATGTAATTACTAATTATATATTGATGTTACCTAGTAGCCAATGGGTTTGCAAGAATTACATTGTTATAATTTACAAGTGAACAATGGGAGCTCTAAAAGCCTCTCCATGAGAACCAGAGAAGTGCAAAATAAGTGTGTACATCAGGAGTGTCCAAAGCGTCTCTGAGAAAGGAAGCTGGAAGAGAGCATGGAATGAAAATAAGGCTTTATAAGAGATACAGTGGGATCACTTAATATAATGATGACGTCATAACTAAAAGATACTCAAGGAGGGTGACGTCATCCACTAGAGGGGGTAAAAGAACATGGGCCCACCTCATATGACTAGGACATGACTCATAAAGCACATGGTGGGGCTAGCATCAATCCTTGCTAGCTCATCCCCATGGCACAATAAAATAATATAATATGTCCAAAATAATTACAAATGATCAAATCTGTCTGCAAAATCTGTGACAGACAAGCAGTAAAAGGCCTCCTGTGGCCTCTGTGGACCCACCCAAGTGATGAAAACTGGCTGGAAGATAGGGGGTTCACCTTGGAAGACCTCTGTGAAAACCAAGTGCCAAAACCTTGCCTCAATTGCCCAAATCGAATTCCTCAGTGACCCTTTTGACCCATTTCTGGACTGCCTCGGTAACTGTGAAAGTGCTGAAACTGCCTCCTAGGGCAACTGCGCTGTCAATCTGAGCCCACTAGGCTCTCCGGAAGGGGGGGTAAATGGTAATAACAAGTGGCTGGACCACCCCCTCCTCATAAAACACCCTAGGTGAACTGGCCTCTCATGGCCCCTACTGCTTAGGCTGGGAAATCAGCCCTAAATCTGGTCAACAAGTGGGAAACTGCATCTATCACTATCAGAAGTGCCCGAAACTGAATGATAAGTGTCTCATTGGATCCAGAAGACCCAAATCTACTAAGAATGTGTACTCATACACCATGGGTTGCCCTGATGGGCTAACAGTAGGGTCCACCATATATGGACAGTGCATAATCTGATGATCTTAAGTAATAATAAAACCTGCTGAACCGCGTCAATCATCATATGAATCATATGTCCATCATATAGCATCATCATCAATAGGTATATATGGCCCACATCATCACGCATCCCAAGAAATGATCATAGTCAAACTGGGTTTGACTAGGTCAATATACAACCAAGGATAAATCATATCAATAGACTAAGACATTTTTCTCTAATCATACTCGCAGCTTAACTTAAAGTATAGCATCCATTCAATGGCATTAATCATGTTAGCATATTCCGTTGTTATTTATAATTACTTGCACAATAGTTTAAATGACAAAATCACCCATTGGACATGGTCAAACTGCTAGCGAAGGATGAAGGCTAGGAACAAGGTTGGGCAAAGGGGGTGACTTGTCTAAACTCAACTAAAAGATACTTTGGACTGGGACAAAGGGGAAACTACAAACTCTGTGTTGGACAAAATAACGCGAGGGATGGCTGTGCCTCACAAATGGGTAAGTTGTTTAGAGAGTGCTTATTCAACTTAGGCATCATGTCTACATCATTTCATGGCCTTTTTGGCCTACATAACCCTTTGGATCTCAGGTGTGCTGATAAGCACAACTAATTGCAGCTTGCATCCAGGTCAACAATTGTTTAGATATAGCATTTAAGAACCATTGCTGTTTGGACCTTTCTTATAATCTTCGAGGAGTATTTTTCTAGCAGTTCATCACTCTTGCCCTTTTTAGTTTCCATGGGCGAATCTATATAAGTTTCCATAAGTAGTACATGAGCTTTCAGTTTTAGTCAACAACATCTCAAGTGACTAGGGGGAGTTCGAGCCAGTGCCAAACATTGGGACAACCGACCATAATGATTTAGGCCTACAATCCAACTCACCAAAGGCAAGTTTTGTCACCAACTCAGAGCCGAGACACTAAACATACAGGGATGCGGTCCAAACACAGAGGTAGAAAAAGGGGAAGTCCTCAATACTAGAAAGTCAAGTAAGACAAGTCAAGGGTTAAAGCCAAATAAGGAAAGTCATGGATGGATGGAGTCAGGTGAAAGTAGAGCCTAGGCTAGCAGGCAACTAGTGTCAAGAAAGACCATATCTATGTAAGGTGGTAAACCAGTGAGTTTTGTCAAACAACCTAAATGTGCAAGTAAATGTCCATTTTATAGTTCATCATCAAGATAGTGCATTTTAAGTTTTACACATTTTGCCACATCATGAATTATATACCAAGCCAATGCTATGAACATGACTAAAGCAACAAGATAATAATCCACAGTCAATGATAAAACATCCATAGGTCATACAACATCATCACAAGAATAATCATCATATATCATCTGAAACACTGCTGCAATACATCTCTAGGCACTGAACTGAAACTATATGGGATAAAGGGTCACATCGGTCATCAAATCTGAACTCTTAAGGCTCAGCCTTGACACAAGGTCTAACATAAGTCTGAATAATACACTGCTCTGATCATGAGTGATCTCAAAATATACAATCATCATACCCAAGCTCTGAATAATGGAAGCTCTGGAATGTGCATATATCTGCTAAGCAAGAATAGTAGCCCTGTTACTATGGTGATAACATCTGGCTCCAACTGGGACAAGTGTTCTAAGGGAAAGAGTGCTTGAGAACCTCAGAGTCTCTGGTCTCGAACTGCTCTGCAGCAATCTTCAATCCAACATTGCAACATCCTTGCTTTCAGCTTTTATTTTGCACCTGTACCTGCGCTCACAAACACTAGAATACCTCATGGAGCATGTATGGGAGATATATAAAATAAAACTGAAAATGAAATCTACTCTAAAACAGAAACTGAAATGCATAAAAGAAATTTTAATCTAACATGGCATATATCATATATTCATCATTCATTTATTTTTATTACTGTGCAGGAGGAAAAGAAAAAATTTCAGACAGGCATACTCAACTCAACTTGCACAGGCAGCCAAAAAGAAAAAAAATGAAACTAAACAATCTTCAATGTATGTAGGAGACAAGACAAGCTTAGGAAGGAGCAAGACTCAACTCAATCAACAACTTAGCAGGCACACCATCAAGCAATATGGCAATACCCAGCACACAGAAAAATGAAAGGCACACAAATCCTTCTGCTCAAGTGAGCTTATTCGAAAACCTACCTACCCTACTCTAACCAGTTAGCACAAATGCTAGGTAAAATCATAAATCCAGTGAAACCATTCATCAAATAGGTTAATGATTCTTATTTGATTTTTGATAATAAAACATGTCAAGGTTGGGCTAAAGATTAACAAATTTGAGGGCACAATCTTCCTGACTTGTTCAAAAATTGAAGAATGGTTTGAATGATGCAATATGAAATTATGCCAAGGAGAAGATTGACTGATGCAAACATCCTCCATCAAAGAACTGATAGGATCATAAAATTTATGCAAGTTAAACTCAGAGATGGATGGAGGAAAGACATAAGACATGTGATTCGATTCATTTCCACACAAATTAACTTCTTCATTTACTTCTCTTACATACTCAATTTGATTCTCCTTGGGACTGATGATCAAAAAACCAAGTGGGGATAAATTAAAACATAGAAGACGAAAAATCAAAATCAAACCCACTTGATGTTCAAAAATGGAGAAAAGATGAAATTGATCTTTAAACACCTTTTCTAACCACCAAGAATGATTGATAACTTGGCAACAAGCATCATTGTTCCAAGGTGACTGAAAAGGGAAATAAAGTGCTGCTTTTCCAATCATGTAATCATGCTTATACTTCCTATTGAAAATTTCCAAGGCAAAAGATCGACCAGAACACCAACCCAAAGATGATTGAAAGAGTTGGGAAGGGAGGGTGGATTGCAAATATGAAAATTCTCCTAACTGGATAAGAAAGTTTGACCTTGGATTTTGACAAAAGAAAACACTCTTTATTCTAGGAATAATTTCAAGCTTTTGATCAAGTTTAATATTTACAATCTGAGGACAAGATTGACCATAGCTATCTAACTCTAAGTTATCTTGATTAAAGATGAAAAAATGAAAATTTAAAGATTCATTATAAGAAGTGGAACAAAGATTAGAACACCTAGTGTGATTTATTAACTCTTTCTCATCTTGAGATTGATCTTTTATTAATTCATCATTAAAATTACAAGAGGATAAGTGATCATTTTCATTTAATTGATCAGGGGAAAAATTAACAATTTCATTTGAAATATCCTGATTATTTGCACAATGATCACGTGAAATCACTACTAAAGGATCTTGATCTATGTCCCTACTTTCTTCTTCTTCAATAAGGTGATAAGGAATTGAATGATCACTAAAGATAGAATTACTAATGAGTTTCTTCGAGGGAGGAACTTCAATAGACTGACTGACTAAAGACTCACCCTTAGAAATTTCCTCAGGATCAGGACTAAAGCTACCTAAAAAGAAATTTGAAAACTTATGATTTATACAATGATTATGGACTTGACTCTCGATTGAATCAGAAGTGGAAGACTCATCCTCAAAAGAATTTGGGCAGGAGGGGTCATCTCCGGATCTTGACAGTTCATTTGATATTTGATTATTGATTGATTCAACAATAGGATTGGAAAGGGGAATGTTTTGATCTTGGATTTGAATTGAAGAATAAATATCATCGAGTTCACTTCCCCATTTTCTAAGAATTTACTTTCAAACATGTCATATCCAGAAATGCTATTGGTCTTTAAATTTAGAAAGCAGAGCTCAACTCTTCCTTTGAAAGATGAGGCCAATAGTTTCATACATACATCCTCATGGGTTATAGACAATTCATTAGAAATTTCCCTACAGGTGAGATGGTGCTTTTTAGCAGAGTTATCATAACTTTCATTGAATTTAGGCAACCTTTCACAGCCTTGATGAGGAATATGATGAGTATACCCAACAATTTTAGAGAAGTCAAAGACTTTTAGTCGACCGAAAGTCCTAGGCCGCTCAGAAGCAGCCATGGATGGCAATTATATTTTTTATTTTTTTATTTTATTATTATTATTATTATTATTTTTTTTAAAATCAAGAACCTAAATACAAAATGATGCACCCCATGGGTTCTAGATAATGATAGGATCGATCACCAGTGGAGTCGCTTATGTGGAGTTGCCAGGTAGATTTTAAATCTCTTCTACCAAAAGATATGTCGTTAAAATAGCGGGGAGAGATGAGCTACAAATAGATGGCTAAGCTTAAATTAAGGATTGAAATGATAACCATCTAGATTACAAGACTGGATGCGATAAGATATACTTTATGCATGGATAATCGCAGACACCTAAGGTAAGCCTCTACCTCCCCAGCAGCGGCGCCAAAAATGTTGGCACAGAGAACGTGAGTGGAGCTTAAGGAATATATGTCGAACCAAGGTAGGCCTCTACCTTCCCCAGCAACGGCGCCAAAAATGTTATCACAGAACTTGTAGTTGTCTCTAAAGGTATCCCATCCGGGATCGTAGAGGAGATGGACAACTGAAGAGGTGACCCAAAAGATGCCACGGTTCCCAATGCAAGCTGGGAGTCACGACAACCGAGGCACTCTTCACTTTAGATCAAGATAAATCAAGGCCAAGGGGGAGACCCTATAGCCAATCAAAGGTGATTGGACCAAAGCAAAGGTTTCTAGGGAAATGTGAAGGATGAGTTACAGAAACCAATGCAAGATTAGGTGGACCTAGAAGTTTAAGTGTGGTTGAAAGAGGCTTAAGGGATGACTAGTGTTTCAACCAATGAATGATTTAGGCCACATAATGAGGTCGAATGACAAGATCTAGTACCATGAAATACACAAGTGGGGCCCACTTCCTTGGGATATGGAATGGTTCAAATGGGACCCACAAGGTGGAGTTAAGGGTGCAGCTGGTACCAAGGGGTATGCAAGAGGTAGATCTATGGATCTAAGATGAAATTAGAGATACCCACATATGGGATCTAGTACTTGACACAACTCTCAAGGAGTGCGAATTTCCCAAGGTGGACTAGTGCCTTGAATGGATGGGCAAATGGAGTCAAGGATATCAAATTGTAGATCGGGACACCTAGGATGCAAATCAAGTGGGCTACTTAAGATGTGATGGTTGGATCTTACTAGATCTAGTGTTTCATTATGTGACCCAAGTAAAAGATATATTAAATATAAATTAAATAAAAAAGAATAATAAAAAGGAGAATTTGTTAATTAAATATACATTGTTCAAGTACCTGTTATCACACCATAGTAGCTGGGCTACTATTCTTGCTTAGCAGATACCTGGACATTTCAGAGCTTTGCTTTTACAGACATTGACTATGATGAGTTTGCATTTTGAGATCACTCATGATCAAAGCAGTATATTATATCAGACTTTTGTTAGACCTTGTGCCAAGGCTGAGCCTTGGGAGGTTAGATTTAATGACCGATGTGACCCTTTGTTCCATACAGTTTCAGTTCAGTGCCTAGTGATTACATTGCAGCAGTGTTTCAGATGATTATTGATGATTATTATGATGATGTGATATGACCTGTGGACTTTTGATTCATGATGTGGCAAAACTATTTAAACTGAAATGAACTATCTTGATGATGTTATAAATTATAAAATGGACCTATTACTTGCACACTTAGGTTTTCTGGCAAAATTCATTGGTTTCATTACCCTCTTATGAGCATAAATATGGCCTTTCCTGACATTCTTGTTTGCTAGCTTAGGCACCACTTTCACTTGACTCCATTCATCCACGACCTTCCCGATTTGGCTTTAACCTTTGACTTGTCTTTTTTGACTTCTTGATACTGAGGACTTCCCTATTACTACCTCTGTGTTGGACCGCATCCATGTTTGTTTAGTGTCTCGGCTCTTAGTTGGTGACAGAACTTGCCTTGGGTGAGTTGGATTGTAGGCCTAAATCATTCTGGTTGGTTGTCCTGATGTTTGGCACTGGCGGAAGCCCCCCTAGTCACTTGAGATGTTGTTGGTTAAAACTGAAAGCTCATGTACTACCCGTATTGGAAATCTTTATAAATACACCCATGGAAACTGTAAACTCTAGAATGTGTTTCTTAACACACGTGAGTAAAGGGCAAGAGCAATGAAATGCTAAAATACTCCTTGAAGAGTATAGGAAAGGTCCAAAAAGCAAATGTTACTCAAAGTTATATCTATTATTGCTGACCTTGTATATGTATAAACATGCCCTGGATGCAAGTTGCAACTAGTTGTGTTTCTTACAGTGTTATCGGAACCGGACCGGAACCGGCAAAACCGGCCGGTCTGACCGGTTTACAGAGTTAACCGGTCCGGTCAGTGACCAAAACCGGTTGAACCGGATTTTTTTCTGAACCGGGTACTGAACCGGCCGGAACCGGCCAGAACCGGTCAAAACCGGCCGAACCGGCCGGAACCGGACAAAACCGGCCCGAACCGGCCGGTCCATACAATGGACCCACAAAACTGAAATTTAAAAAAAAAAACACAAAAAACAAGTTTTCTATGCTTCTATGATCAGTTTATTTTTATTCATTAGTACTATGGTTGCCATTTCGAGCCTCTTTGTTGATGTACTTTGGTTCAGAACCTCAGAGATGTATTGCACTAGGTGTTGTTTTGGTTATTTGCATCCATACTTGCTATATATATGAGAAACTTTGCATATTTGTGTATTAATGGTTTGGATTCATATGTATGCACATGAATATATATGTTTTTTTACAAAATATGAATATTTTATGTATGTTTTAGTCGACCGGTTTTTTTCCGGTTCCGGTCCGGTTTCCGGTCTGGTTCACATTTTGGGCTTCGCCGGTTCGATGACCGGTCCGGTTCCGATAACATTGGTTTCTTAGCACATCTGAAATCCGAAGGGTTATGTAGGCCAAAAAGGCCATGAAATGAAATGAATGATCCTAATGAACCTGGATCAACTTGATATAGACATGATGCCTAAGTTGAATAAGCACCCTCTAAACAACTTATCCATTTGTGAGGCACAACCCTTCCCTTTGTTATTTTGTCCAGCACATAGTGTAGCTGCCCCTTCTCCCTGTCCAAAGTATCTTTTTGTTGAGTTTGGTCAAGTCACCCCCTTTGCCTAGCCTGGTTCTTAGCCTTCATCCTTAGCTAGCAGATAGGCCATGTCTAATGGTGAGTCTATCATTTAAGCTATTGTGCAAGTAAATATAAATAACAATGAAATATATAAACATGATAAATGCCACTGAATGATGTTTATACTTTAAGTTAAGCTGTGAAAATGATCTAAAGGAACATGTCTTAGTCTATTGATATGATTTTGTCCTTGGTTATATTTTGACTGAGTCAAACTTGGTTTTACTATGGTCATTCTTGGGATCCGTGATGATGTGGGCCATGTATGCTTATAGATGATGACTGATGTTCCCACATACTCTTGTTGATGATACCATATGGTGGACATATGATGCATATGATGGTTGATGCAGTTTAGTAGATTTATTATTATTTCCAGATCATCAGATTATACACTGTCCGGATATGGTGGACCCTATTGTTGACCCCTCAGGGCAACCCATGGTGTATGAGTACACATTTTCAATAGATTTGGGTCTTCCGGATCCATTGAGACACTTATCATTCAGTTCTGGGCACTTCTGACAGAGATAGAGGCAGTTATCCACTTGATGACCAGATTTGGGCATGTTTTTCCAGCCTATCCAGTAGGGGCATGAGAGGCCAGTTTACCTAGGGCGCTATATGAGGAGGGGGTGGTCCAACCACTTGATTTTACCATTATGCCCCCCTCCCAGAGAGCCTGGTAGGCTCAGTTTGACAGCGCAGGAACTCCAGGTGTCAGTTTGGGCAGCTTAACAGTTATTGAGGCAGATTAAAAATGGAATAAAAGGGTCACTGAGGAATTCGATTTGGGCAATTGAGGCAAGGTTTTGGCACTTGGTCTTCACAGAGGTCTTCCAGGGTGAACCCCCCATCTTCCAGCCAGATATCATCAGTCAGTGGGGTCCACATAGGCCACAGGAGGCCTTTTACTGCATGTCTCTCACAGATTTTGAGGACAGGATTTGATCATTTGTATTGTTTTGGACATATTATTTTATATTATTGTGCCATGGGGATGAGCTAGTAAAGATTGATGCCTCCTAGCCCCACCATGAGCTTCTTGAGTCATGTCCATGTCATATGAGGTGGGCCCACATGTTTTAGCCCCCTCCTAGTGATGACGTCACACTCTCTTTGAGTGATCCATGTGATATTATGTTATGGTTCATCTTAGCCATTGATTATGTTATGAGATCTTTTAATCTCAACCACTCATTTCATAAAGTGGTTTTGAGGTCTAGGGTTTTGGTATTTATTATCCTATATAAGGAGGAGACCCCCCTCATTGTAAAGCAGCTTTGGAGCTCTTGAATATTGGAATAGAATACTTCTTTGTGGAGCTACTTCTCTTGTCTTGTGGATTCTTTTGCACTTTGAATATACAGTATCTCTTCTATGTATCATTGCAGATCTTGGGGCTACACGTTGTTTTCTTGCAGGGAGGCCGAATTGGTGGAGAGGAGGACTATTTGAAGAGGGTTATTGTTGTAGGGATCCACATAGTCTCTCTTGGGTTGATCTTTGTGACTGGGAGTATCGTTATTGTATCTTTGTGACATGGTTGATGCTTTCTATTACATCTCTTCATCATTTTCATAATTTTCTTACTTGGATTGTTTCACTTGATCTTGTCTTGTAGGAGGACGATTTGGCATCTTTGGAGGAGGACATTTTGGATTGGAGCACTAAGATCTCACTCTTGAATATACACATAGGGGAATGCTATAAATTTGCAAAGTGGCCACAAGCAATTGAGGTAAGTTCTTCAAGGTATGTACCTAGATCCATCCATTCTCCTTCATTGGTCATCAAACCCTTAAAATCAAAACCCTCATTTTTTATATTTTCCTAGATCTACTTGGATCTAGCTTGGATTTGGGGATAATAAAAAGAACCCACCTCTATGGCATCCATGGCAATTCGGATCTATAGTTTGGTGGCATTTAGCCTTCATTTAACACATTTTCCAAGGCACATTAGCCTCCTTGAGGGAAGTCGCACTCCTTGGGGGAAGCTAGTGGGGCTAGTTCCAAGACGTGGGTAGGTGAGATCCCACTTGATTTGTACTTGTCTACTTTGATAACCTACCCCTAGTGCTTCACCTCTTTGATTTTTTCCTTGTGGGCCCCATTCCTCATTTTGAGGGTTGTGCTCTACTTGGGTCATTGAGTGATGCATTTTCAACCTTAGATCTATGGAGATCTAGCTCACATTGGGGCATGCCACTTAAAACCTACTTTGATAATTGCCTTAACTACCCCGATCTACATTTTGGCATCATTTGGACTCCATTTGCCCCCTCATCTAAAGGCACTAGTTTCCTTAGGTCAATTCGCACTCCTTGGGGTTAGTGTCATTTGCTAGATCCCATATGTGGGTGTTGCTTAATGCATCTTGGATCCACAGATCCACATCATCAAACACCCCTTAGTGCCATATCACCCTTAATTCTACATTGTGGGTCCCATTTGGACCATTTCCATACTTTAAGCAAGTGGGCCCCACTTGTGTACTTTCTTGGTACTAGATCTATCCATTAGGTGGCCCTATTCATTCTTTGGTTGAAACACTTGTCACTTTGAAGCCTCTTCAACCATACTTAACTCTTTGGTCCACTTAATCTAATCAGCTCATTGGTTTCTGTAACTCCTCTTTTACACGTTTCCCTAGGAACCTTTGGGTTAGTCAATCTTCATTGATTGGCTAGGGTCTCCCCCTTGGTCTTGACTTGTCTTGATCTAAAGTGAAGAGTGCCTCGGTTATCTTGACACCCAGTTTACATTGGGAATCGTTGCACTTCTTGGGTCACCTCTTTAGTTGTCCATCTCCTCTACTGTCTCGGATGGGATACCTTTAGGGACAACTACAAGTTGTGTGATAACATTTTTGGTGCCGCTACCGGGGAGGTAGAGGCTTACCTTAGGTGTCTGCGATTATCCATGCATAACTCATATCTTATCGCATCCGGATTAATCTAGATGATTATCATTTCAAACCTTAATTAAACCATATCCATCTATTTGTCACTCACTCTCTCCCTGCATTTTAACGACATACATCTTGTTAGAAGAGTTTAAAAGTCTACCTGGCGACTCCAAATCGTGACTCTGCTGAGGGACGACCTCATAAGCATTCCTACGACCTTAGAAGTAAATCTAATCTAAAATCAATCGGAAGGAACCCCACTCACTTATCATAGAAGGGATCCCAAAGCCCAATCATCTGATTTCTTTTGTAGGATTGTTAACTCTGATTCTCCAAACCGATTCTTGGGATCTCCTTCAACCTATTCAGTTCCTCCTCCATCTCCTAGTCCTAATCTTAACGTAAGTCCAGTCAATCCAATGGCTGGAAATCAAACTAATTCTGGAAACAATACTCAGACCAACCCTCCCGTTGCCCGTGTTTTTGGAAATAAGGCTAGAGCCTCACCCTTAGACTTTTCCCAAGTCCTAGGTGCCCCCCCATGATATGCTTGACAAATACTTTGAAAAGATCCCTAAGTTTAATGGGAACTGTGCGACCTCCATTGAGGACCACATAGAAAATGTTTGGGCCCACATGGAAGCTTATGGGGTTGAAGAGGAAGATGTGTTTATGAGGGGTCTCTTTGCATCCTTGGAGGGTGATGCTCGCAAGTGGTTTGACCGTTTGCCTGCATCATCAATCAATGGATACGATGTATTCACCGATAAACTCAAGCAAGAGTGGTCAGTCAAGTTAGACGGACGTTTCCTTTTGAACCAACTTTTTGAAATAAAAAAGAAAGAAAATGAGTCCATTCATGAATTTAACCTTCGCTTTGATAAGATAGTGGCCAACATTCCTAACAACATTAGGCCCCCTGAGCAAGGTATTTTAATTCATTACCTTAATGCATATGAAGGTTACCTTGGCTACCACTTGAAGGATAAAGACCCTAATAACTTGAAAGTGGCACAAGACAATGCTAGAAAGGCTGAGGAGCCCAGCAAAGATCCTAATGAGATGATGGAGAGTATGCATGAAATGATGAAAAATTTGACTCTCCTGACAAGGGATCTAGCTAAGAGCAAAGAGTCTAAGAGGTATAGACAGCCTTATGGTCCAAAGCCTTATTGGAACCAACAAAAGAAGCCTAATGAAGGTGATAGAAGAAACCCTGTGAGCCAAGCGTTACCTGAGCCTCCTGTTATTAATTGGTCTGAAGAGCAAAAGCTGGATGATCCTGAGTATCCCACTCATGGTGATGATACTCCTGATTCTCCAAAGAACATCAACTGGGTTGATTTTGACAAGGACTTTGGAAGAATTTTGATTGATCACGAGGAAGAGTCCATAGAAGACCCTAGTCCTAGTTTTCCCATTTATGCCACTGAAGTGTCCAGTAGTAGTAGCCAAGCTCCTTTTAGAACCTTTCAATGAAGAAGGGATGGCCAAAAGCCTACCTCTTTCTTGGAAAAGAGGAGTGAATTGCCTAGTCCAGTGAGTGAGCCAACCCCTCTTCCTGAGTATGACTTGGATATCAACATTGAAAGGGAATTGGACAAAGTTATCAATAACATCCCACTCACTGAGTTAATGAAAATCCCATCAATAAAGTAGCAAGTGGTAGAGTTTTTCGAGAGTATCCCTGAGACTACCACAAGTAATGGTGAAGGTCCATCTCCTCTAAACTCAGCCCCTAGTGCTATGGTTGAAGACGAGGAGGATCCTCCCATTAACATTCAGATTGCTTTATATGAGAGGAAGAATGGTGGTCACCAACCTTTTTATCTTACACTTCGCATTGGTGACAACCTTCTTCATAACTGTATGTTGGATTCTAGTGCATCCATGAATGTTATGCCTTTGCAAGTCATGTCAGCTATGGGATTAAAAATAACTAGGCCTTATTGGAACGTGTGTGGAATCGATTCTAGACCAGTTCAAGTCTTTGGCTTGATAAAGAACTTGAGAGCTGACTTGTTTTCATGCCCCGATATATCTATGCTGATGGACATAGTAGTCATAGATCTACCCCCAGCCTATGGGATGCTTCTCTATAGGAAGTGGTCTGCTGGATTTGGGGGACATCTACAAATGGATTTATCATACGCCACTATCCCCAACTCTGATGGGTCATTGGTTAGAGTGTATCGGCAGCCATTTTACGATGGTCACCTTGAAAGTTATGAGGATGGTGTAAGGAACACTTATGGCGAGGGTGAACTTTTTCGTGAAGGTATCTTTATGGTTATGGGTGGTCATGATGATTCGAGTACAGGAAGAGAAGAGATTTGGAGATCATTTGGAGATGATAGTTCCTCTGAGGAAGAAAGGGAAAGAGCTATTGCTGCTAGAGAAATGAACCTTGATGACCTTCATGGTGAAGTGTCGGAAGAGCTTAGGGATTTGAACCAACCTAGTGATGTGGAACCACACATTGAGCAACCTGACCCCATCACTCAACTAAACACCTCTGAGATTAATTTTGATCGAATAAGTAAGGGTGAGTATATACCTAGGACGGTAAATGAATGGCTTTTTCTGGTTGACCTTAACATGGAAAGGGGAAGGCAAGGCCTACCCCACATCATTCCTTGGGAAAATAGAAATCAAATTTGCTATAAAGGTTGCTTGTCTAGAGTCTACTGGAAGCATTCTCATCAATCTACCCATTTGTGAGACACCGCCATCCCCTGTGTTTTCTCTATCCAGCAGATGTCTAGGTGGTCTTCCCTTTTCCTTTATCCGAGATGTTACAGTGTTGAGGTTGTCAAGTCAAGCCCATTAGCCTAGCCTTGTTTCTTCCATTTTCACCCATAACCAACAAAATGTCCAAGTCTGTAAATGAGTATACACTTGAGGTTCTTGTTTGTGGTGGTTGATTACTTTGATTTAGACTTATCTTTTATGTACTTAATCGCCAGTTAAACACCATTTTATGCTTTAGTCTTGCTACCAATATATTTAAGGGAGCATCTCTTATCCATTTGCACTTGCAGCATCAATTATTTTCAGTCTGGGTCATCATTTTGATCATTCTTGACCTGGTCAACCCAGTTTGACCAAGTCAACCGCAGGATCCGGGATGAATTTGGGTGGAAGTGTTCGATATTGATTATTCATGGCCCCTTGGTACCCATTAGATGGTTCCATGCTTCAGACAATGGTTTTCGGTGGTGGTTTGTGGTATTTTTATTATTATCTGTGTTACAGACCAATATTTTATTTATCCGGGCATCGATGGACTTACAGATGGTTGTCTTAATGGTCACATGGTGTATGAGTACTCATTCCTAGTGGATTTGGGCATTTTGAGTCCATTGGCACACTCAGTTATCAGATCTAGGCATTTACAGTTTGATGATATTGTCAGATTACCACTTTGCAGTAGATGACCATGTAAAAATGGCCTGTACAGGACTTATTGAGATATTTATTTTCTCCTAGGGCGCTATAGAGGGGATATGGGGTCCAACCTCTTGTTATTACAATATTACCCTATCCCTAGACATTTTGATTCAGTTAGTTTGGTGCCCAGGGCACTCGGCAGAGAGTTAGAGGCATTTTTATCTTTCAGAGGTGGTTTTCTGACAGCAAAATAATGAAGAAATCGCTAACAGAGGAAATCGATTTGGGTCAATGGGGTAAGGAAATGGCTTGAGATTGGTTCGAGACTTCATATTGATGATTTCTACATCGTCCCACATAGTCTCCATCATCAGTGGGTTCCACACATCCTCCTAGTCATCGATTGGGGGTGTTTTATTTATTGGGGCACACGTCCTAGTGTCTTTTGACACAACATGTTATGTTATTTTATTATGATTTATTGTGGTTAGGACAGTGGAGATGTTTATGCCTCCTAGCCCCCACCATGATGTTATGTCATGTCCCCAGTGGCATCTTATGTATTATGTCCCCGCTTAGGCATCATTGAGGGAGTGCGTCCCCCTATATTTTGAGTGATCCATGTATTATTTGTCTGGCTCATTTTAGCCGTTGATCTTATCATTGTATCTTTTGATCCTAGCCCTTCATACTATTGGGGTTTTAGGGTTTTTGATTGTGATAGACTATTTATATCCACTCTTACCATTTGTAAAAAGACTTTTGGCTCTAGAATATTGGAATAACAATATTATTTTGCAGATCTACTGCTCTTGCTTTAATGAATGTTCTTGTACATGGTTGGAATGTCTCTCTTTCAGACACCTGAGTAGCTTTAGCATGATTTCATATCTTTTTTAGTGGAGGCTGAATTGATCTTTGCTGCAGGGGTGTGATTTGCTTTGGGAGAGGATTGTGAGGGTTTCTCCATCCATTCGCTTGGGTAGATGTCTTCATCTTTCAGGGAGTAACTAATTGTGAATTTTTTCATTGAGTTGCTATCTTTAGATGCCTTGTATGGTTTCTTTTTACTTGTGAAACAAATCTAACTTCGGTTGTTTGATTTTTGCAGGTAGAGAGAGTGCAGTTCCTGATTGAACCCACACGCATTTGCTTGGAACATGCTCAATCTTGCTCGGAATTGTAACCCACTGTTAGGATCATTAATGTACTTGGCGACCGCAAGCATTTGAGGGAAGATCTACAAGTTATGTTTGATTTCCATCTAAAGTTAAAACCCTAGTTTTATAGATTTGATAGATTTGGCAATAATAATCTAGGCTTAATAACTGAAACCCAAGTCTAATCTTCTTAGAAAACCTTAGAGACCAAGTTTGGTGAAAATCCGACTCCATTAACCCCTAGATCCAGGCATTGACCCTCTCTAAGGCAAGTCACACTCCTTGGTTTTTCAGTCTTTTTCCATATCTGCCACGTGGGTATTGCTAGTTATGCTTCAAATCTCCAGATCCATCATCTAGCCACCAAACTAGTGCCTTTCCATCCTCAAATCTCACATAGTGGGCCCACCTCACTCTTATTTGCCTAAACCTTTGGTGAATCTCATTTGGGTCTTTTAGATCGGCACTAGATCTAACTAGATCTACTTGTCTAACTTCGTTAGTGGTACATTTTCTCTGTGGTTGAGTATTTACTTCTTGCCTAAGCCTCCTCAACCAAGCCCTAACTCCTAAAACCACTTATCTATCCTAGATCTAGATCTACTTACTCAGGATCTCACTCTCGTTTTCATCTCATATCTTCTATAGTGCCTTGATTTGGTTCGCTAGCCCTCATAGGCTGGTTAGGGTCTCCCCCTTGATCTTGCTCCGACTTGATCTAAAGCGACAAGAGCTCGTTCAGCGTGACAACCTTTGTATCTAGTGGTGAACAAGGCCCTTGCAAGTGTCACCGGTTTAGCTGCCCACCTCTACCGTCCTAGATAGGATCCCTCTTGTTGGAAGCTACTATCTGTGTGATAACATGATTATAAGTCCATGTCTACACCCATGGTATCGAATCTAAAGAAATTGCATGAGTCAGATACTGGTTCAGATCTGGTGAATCCTACTATGTATCGGCAACTCATAGGATCCTTCATGTACTTGATTCACACAAGGTTGGATTATGCTATGCAGTGAGTGCTTTAAGCCAGTTCATGTCTAAACCGAGGCACAAGCATTACGTTGCAGGCAAGCATGTGCGTGGGACTATTCCTTATGGTCTCAGATACACTTCCAGTGGTGGAGTTTTGCTTCATGGGTATGTTGACTCTGACTGGGCTGGTTTCTCTGTGGACCGAAAGAGTACTTCAGGTTATTGCTTTAGTATGGGTTCTGCTATGATTTCTTGGTCCAGCAGGAAGCAAGGATCCATAGCACAGAGTACCGTAGAAGCAGAATATATAGCAGCGAGTGATGCCAGCCGAGAAGCTATTTGGTTAAGAAAGCTTCTAGTTGAGTTGTTAGGTGAGATGCTTGATTCTACTGTCATTCATTGTGATAATGAGAGCTGTATAAAGCTATCAGAGAACCTGGTATTCCATGATGGATCAAATCACATTAAGATGAAATATCATTACATCAGTGATATGGTTTAGAGAGGTGCCATAAAACTTCGATATATTGTGACCAATGAGCAGATAGCAAATGTGTTGACCAAGCCTCTGTCCTTGACAAAGTTTGCATACTTTTCAGACAAGCTTGGTGTGACAGAGAATTCCTACCTCGCTAAGAATGAGTGTTGAAGTTTGCAGTATCGTGATTCATTCTCCAAGTAGGCTTCGTGTGTTGAAGCAAATCCTCGTGTGTCGAGGTTGTCCTGAGTTAGTCTCGGGAAACTTGGAGAAGAGTCTCATGTATCGAGACTGATCTTCGTGTGTCGAAGCATGCCTTGTGTGTCAAGGTAGATTTTGCTATACAATCTTGTGTGTAAAGACTAGGCTTCATGTGTTGAAGCAACTTCGTGTGTCGAAGCAGTGCCTTATGTGTCGAGGCATAGATGTTGTATGATGTTCTCTTAGGTGGTTTTGTTAGGACTCCTCTAGGGCCTGGCCACCCCTAGTAGGAATATCTCTAGCTTATGACCATGGGGACAAGATGATCACATCATTGCAAGATCTTCCTTATATATTTGATGAGCATTGAGTTGGCACAAGTGAACCTAATAGACCAAGAGGGGCTAACCTTAGCCTAAGAAGACTTGCCTAAGTCTTATGAGAAATTAGAAGAGGAGCTTATAGGTTAAGTTGTTTTTAAGTGGTATTGGAATAATGGTATTTTGTGACTCATGGTATTTGCCCATTGTATTTACACAATGAAGAATTGTAAAGAGGAACATTATGCCATTTCCATCAACACAATTTTGTGTGGATTTCTCTCTCCCTCTTCTCAAAATCTTGTATCAGGGTTTATACTTGCAGATTGACATTCGTGTGACTGGTCAAGAGTATTGGGCATCAATGTTGAGCTATTCTAGAGGGCCGTGAGGTCTGTACTGTCCAGTATGAAGAGGCCAAGAGGCCTGTAATAGCCCGCAGGAGGGGCCAGAGGGCCAAAAGAGGATCTACATCAACTCTTCCAGGGCAGATCAGGCCTGTACAAGCCTCACATTAACAGGTCGCAACCCCTAGTAGGCAGATTGGGCCTCAACAACCCCCTCCACAGCAGATCGTGGCCTCTACTTAGCAAATCGGGGCTTCCTTTCAATTGATATTCCCTCCAAGTGGTAGATCTGTCCTTTTCTCAACAGATTGGAGCTCGCGGGAGCTTCACGTTGTCAAATCAGGGTTGATGTTAGGTTGAAAGGGCTTATATCAACATATTAATTTTTTTTTTTGGTATGTGGTTTCCCTAGGGGCATTAATCTCTAATGTAAATGAATTTGTAATCTTCTCATTGTATCAAAGGAAGATTTTGTTTGCTGGGGTTTTCTCTTGTAAAGGTTCCCCAAGGTAAATTTCCTGTGTTCATGGTGGTTGCTTGATTTGTGATCTACTTTTGTCATTTACTGGTTATCATCAGATTTATGGTTTATATTCACAGTTGGCACCTTCAGTTTTCTAGATCTGCATTATTAATTTAAATATCAGTCATAAGAGTTTCCAGATCTGCTATATTTATAAAATTTATCACAAGAGTCGTCTAGATTACCTCTCTAGGTACTTGGTTGAGAGAGCTAGTGACTTTTGTATCTCTTTCCTAACTCTTAGGAAAAGCACATTAATTAACTTAATGTTAGCTAATGACAAAATCAACTTAAGATTGTCACAATCGTTGATCTTAAGTGAGGCTTGAGATCTAATCTCAGCCATTGATCACTTTGGAGATCAAGGATTAGGGTTTTCATCATTGAGATGTTATAAAAGGAAGATGAGACACACAACAACCACACAGAGTGAGTGAGATCTCATTGATTGGTTGGAAGACTTTCAACCAAGTGTGCATGTGCAGGGGTAGGGTCAGAGGAAAGGAGCAAGGTCCAGCAACAGAGTAACAACCATCAAGATTGAAGGACAGATCTTGAGGCAGGCCTATTTGCTGGTTTTTGTAATTCCTCAATGGGCTATTTCCTAGGAGGAAGGGAGCCCAGGATTTTATCTTAATAAAATCACAGTTTGCTATTTTTTCTCCAATTTGGGTTTTCCAAGGTAAATTCATTTGTCCAATGTGTGTGATTTCCTGTTTTTATTTCATGCGTGCGTAATGAGTTAAATTATTAGTGTATTTTCGGTTATAATTTTATCAATAAATTATTGAGATTGAAGATCAAATCTAGTAATGAGAATTTAACATGGTATTAGAGCGATAAACTCTGAGGGAAATCGATTTGATAGGGGGTTGACAAGTAATAAAAAAATAAAATGGAAGGAATTGTATGGTAGCCGTATAGTCACCGTACGTTCGTGTCGTAGGTTTGTGTGTAAAAATATGATTGAGAATTAGGTCAAAGACTGGGGCCGTGAGACGCGTGGAGCTCGGGCTGCAAAGGAGTAAAGTAAGGGCCACCAACGGATAGTAGAAGGGTGCACACAATTGGCAGGCAGAGGTTGTGGAGACAAGCCATTGATCGGGCTGCAACAGTGGATAGGGGAACTAGGTTGCCACAAGAGAGCCAATAGAGAGATGGGAATAGGAGGCAACAAGGAACAAGAGACCCGATGCACGACAAAGTGGTCGATGATGAAAGAAAAGAGGCCATGCGCACACGTGACGGGCAAAGGCTGCATCAGGTAGCAACCGACAGGAGTTGCGAGTGGAGTCGTCAAGACATGGAGGAACTGAGGAGGTAAGCACTGGAGCAGGAGTTCGATGTGAGTAGAGGGATGCCAGAAGAGGAGGTGATAGCCGGAGCTAGATGTAGACGCAGGCTAGCAAGAGTCGCCAGCCGCTAGCAGTGTGAAGACAATGCAGTCAAAAGTTGAGTGGAGGCGGCTCGATAGAGGAAAAGAGGAGCCGTTGGGTTGCATCCACAACCATAGTCGCCAAACGATCAGTAGAACAACCATCAACAAAAGAAATATGTTGTATATGCTGTCAGGTCTCTAGGATGTGAAGGCCAGGAGGATTATCTTAGACACAATGAATGATCATTTGGTCCCTCACATAGCTAAGAAGAAGTCATCCAAGGAGATGTGGGATGCTCTGCCAGGTTTATATCAAAGTAATAACCACAACAGGAAGATGATGCTAAAGGAGGAGCTTAAAAGTATCGAGATGTCCAAGATTTATACTGTAGGTTCTTATCCCACTAGGTTCACATGGGTTCGTGATAAGTTAGCAACAATTGGGGAGACCGTGACAAATCAAGGGTTGGTGAGGATTGCTCTGAATGGATTTACCAAGCCATGGGCACCCTTCGTCAAAGGGATCATTGCATGGGAGAATCTTCCTAACAGGGAGAGGTTGTAGGATGACTTTATCCAAGAGGAGAGTCGAGAGAAATCTCTATATGGAGGCTAACATAAGGGTGATAATGAAAAGAATGTTGCTCTTGCCAATTAGGTAAAGAGGAGCAAGGAATCTACTGGTGGAGAGTCAACTTCACAGGCGGTGAAGAAGAAGAAGGACATGAGCAAAGTCAAGTGCTTTGCGTGCCACAAGTGTGTCCACTATGCTTCAAAGTGTCAAAAACGAAAGAAAGGGAAGAGTAAGTCTCAACAGGTAGCAACATTTGCAGAAGCTCATGTCAAGGAGTTTGTTGAGAGGTTCGAGAAAGATTTCTCGTTAGTCTCTTGTATCTCTGTCACAGTTTCGATAGTGCTCGGTTCATGGATAGTGGGGATTCTCGTCACCGGACGAGGATGTTAATATTATCCAAAGATCACTACTCCCTCTGGATGCCCTGAGATCTCAAGCGATTTGAGACTCTATAAGTCATAAATACAATAAAGACTTAAGATACAAATACTATAGATCTCTTAACACTTCAACCAATGAAATACACAACAATCACACAATAACTCAAGATATACCCTGGAAACCCCAAACGGGGAAAACTAACTTTCTGTGAGGCTTTCTTCTTTCTCGAGCCTAGAGCAAAGTAAGAATAGATTTAGTACATATAGTTCTTTAGAAACAAATGACCAAACCTGACGAGTTAGAATAACCCGAGATCTGCAGCAGCTGCAATTGTTGCTCTTGGGTAATGCGCCCCCCTGCAGTCAGTTTGGATCTGAACCTTTTGAAGATTTGACTCTGCCCGTCTCAGGATGTATTATCTCCTCCTATACCCCACTGCTCTAATTTGCTCAGTCTGGAATGGAAGCATGCTCTGCTCAAAGTATAATGCGCCCTTGCAGCTCTGCATGCAGAAGTGCGCCCTCAGCCTGTCTCAGGATATACTTCCTCACTCTATACTCCACAGCCTTGATCAACTTTGTCTAGGATGAAAGACTGCTACTGCTCAATGTAGAATGCACCCCTGCTGCACTGCATGGAAAAGTGCACCTTCCCTCAACTGCTGAAAAAACACCCTAGCTCAGATCTCATCCGATCTGAGCTCTGATCGTCACAGATCTTCTTCAAACAATGAAGAAGACCTACTCTGCTGATCTCAACTCCTTAGGCCTCAATATGGATCCAAAACATCATTTTCTCTCTAGGAAGTGTGCCCCCCTTCTGCAGCAAGTCGCCCTCTCTCTAAACTCTGTAGAAACCACACTTTTAAGCTCTCTCAGCCCACAGTCTCTGGTAGATAAGTGCCTTAATCAAGTGAGGTCTGATCCAACTCAAATCCCCTCACTCTCCCTACTGCAAAAGCTCCTCTCTCTCTCAGAAAGTTGCCCTCTGCATGCACTATGCACCCCTCTCACTCCAACTGATCTCTCTCTGATAAGTCTGCTGAATAACCTCTGCCAGTGACCTCTTGCCTCCTTATAATAACTCATGGTCTGATTAGGGTTGCCAAAACCTAAAGTGAGTGCATGCAAAAATCTCACTTTTGCATGCTTTTTAATTAACTGTTGTGCATGCAAAACTTTGCATGCATGAGGCAAATTACCCCGAAAGTTCTGCATTAATCCACTGCTGGATTCATGCCACTGAGTAGAGTGCATCTCACCCTCTACTCCATCCTGATGCCTATACTGCAAATGTACCTCCATGCAAGGCATCTGAATCATGGAGGACATCCTGATCAAGAAAGGGTACACTACCTTAGCTTCCTCTTGGATTCTTGCTCTACTACACGAATGGAAAATTCTAGGCATTTACTGGTAGTTTGTAATTCATTGTTTCCAACTATTCCACTCTACTTACGAGCTCCCGAATCCCTAGATAAAAGGTTGTGATCAAAGGGCCTTCTTTACCCCACAACTGTCATCGATCTTTGCTAGAGGGTCTTGTGTGGGCCTTAATACAACAGCTATGGGTAAGAAGTGTAGGGGTGGGTTAACTAGCAGAGGTGTGAGGATAAGGGTGTGTGGCTTGGGATCGAGAGCCAATGAAGTCTAGGTAGGGAATGAGGGTGGGGAGTGAGTGTTAGGTGTATGGAGGAAGGATTGAGGAGGGATGGAGAGGAGGGTGGTTAAGTAAGGCATAGTAAGGGGATGAGATCAAGTCGAGTGAAGGTGGTGAAGAGAAGTGAGAGCTCACGACTGAAGGCGTAGAGGATGGTGGAATGCAAACCATGGGAGATATAGTGCACTATAGTCACAACGAGCCACGAGCAATAATGACTAGCTAAAGGGACATTGCCATGGGATGGGCAATGTACACAGGATTAATAGTTATAGGGTCACGGGTTAGGGTCATGTTATCACATATATAGTAGCCGGGCTACCATACATTATTTTTCTCATTCCAGTACACTATTCAGCTAGTTCCCTTGCATTTGAGATGCCGAGATGAGCATCTATATTGGATCACTACCAGATTGTGGACAGCGGTTATACTCCCCATGCCATGACTGAGTTTCAGGACACTCAGAGAGATGCCCGATATAGCCATTATACCATTGGTACAGAGCAGTCAGTAGTGCCCAGAGTTACAGCAGCAGTTCCAGAGGACAGATAATGGTACAGGTTGATGTGCATTCAGGTATATGACTCAGCAGGTATATTATTGTGTTATGGTTAGATTGCTTTTATACTTATTCTTATAGCATGTCTTAGCACTTAGTGTCATGATCTGGCGATCATATAGATACATGGACCTGGTTGACCTATTATTTATATAATATTGTCCCTACTTAGACTTAGAAGTTCACTATTCATACTCATTGGTACATACCCTCCTTAGGGAGAATAGAGGTGATCATTACACCATACTATGGCTTGCTAGTGTTGGCTCCATCATTTCATTGTCTTCATCCATCCGTGGCCTACCTTTTAGATTATTACCCTGATTTGCTACTTGACTAGTGACATGGAGGACCTTTCCCCACTATAGCCTCTGTATTGGATGAGCTTCCCTGTTTATTGTGTCTCGGCTCTGAGTTGGTGACAAAACTTACCTATGGTGAGTTGGAGTTCCTTGAGAATTCCCCCTAGTCACTAAAGTTGTGTTGGCTAAACCTGAAACTTTTGGTGCTGCCATGAATACAAAATCTGGAAAAATCAAATGCTATATCTTGTATATGAAAGAAATGCCAAATGAAAATGGCCATGAAAAATAAAAAGTTATATCTTTTGGAAAAAATAAATACCTAGGTAAACAAGTTGTCCATGACACACCTAGAAGTGCTCAGGTAAACAAGTGCCTTAAAAACACACCTGCAGCAGAAAGCCTAAAAATAAATGTAAATCTATGCAATGTGTTTGTAAACACACATAGATCAAGGCTATGGAAACCTCAGGCCCAAAAAGCAATGGAACTTAAATGTTATATCTAAACAATTGCTGGCCTTGTTTGTATTATGGATTGTGCGCATCTGTGAAGGTGAATAAACCCTCTTTAAACAACTCATCCATTTGTGAGACACCGCCATTCCCTGTGTTATTGCTCATTCAGTATATACTATGGTGTGTATCCCCTTTCCCTTGCCGAAGTGTCACAAAGTCAAGTCAGTCAAGTCATCCCTTAGCCTAGCCAGTTATTTCAGCCTTCACCCTTCACTAGCAAATTGATCACAACTATGAAGTGAGTATGGTCCTGAAAGTCTAGTCTGAGTAATAATAATAATTAACGACACTATATATTTGGATTTAGATCGCCAGTCATGATTACTCTGTGTTTTAGTAGCTATTTGAATAAATTGTAAAGCATGTATTAACCTTGACACCTTGCAGTAGCCATGGATGATAGTCTGAGTTGTATTTGGTCTTGGTTAGACCTAGTTTGACCATGGAGGACCATGAGACATGAGATGTTGGACCTTGTGATGATGTGGATAGATGATATATGGTCTATGTATACATACAGGATGATTCTATGCAGCAGCTACAGGGTTATGATGATGATTCTTGGGATACAGCAGTGTTTGGTCATTTACAGATCATTATTATTGGCCTTGTTCCGGTACATTGGATATTTATTTTGATCATGCAGAGATTCATATGGTGTATGAGTACACATATTGGATGGATTTGGACCTTCTGAGTCCAATGGGACAGTTTGTTTTCAGTTCCGGGCACTTACAGTGATGATTTAGCCTCAGTAGGCTGTCCTAGTGCAGTTTTGGCCTGTTGGAGGCCCTGTCGGAGCAGAGATGATTTTTATCCGGTTGACCTAGGGCGCTGATGATGGAGGGGGTGGTCCAGCCACTTGTTTTTACCATATTACCCCCCTCCCGGACACATTGGTACCCTCACCTTGACAGCGCCATCACTCCAGGAGGCAGTTTGGGCAGTTTCACGTTTCCCGAGGCAGTTCAGGATTGGTAGAAATGGCTATTGAGGAAATCGATTTGGGCTACTGAGGCAAAGTTATGGCATGGGATGATCAGTGATGATAGATCGGGACCTTCCACACCTCCTCCAGCAGTTTCAGCTTCATCGGGGTCCGCATCCATCACTTATGGCACTTTCTGTGGATTTTTGAGGTCTTTTGAGGACCACGACTTCACCTTGGAGGCACGATTTGGTACTTTCATGATTATTTATTGGTTATTGTGCCATGGGGATTGACCAAGGAGGGATAAAATTACCCCTTGGACCCACCATGAGCCTCTTATGATATTTTGTCATCATGATCCGGTGGGACTCCCCTCTCCTAGGGCGACTTTGTCCACTTATGTATATTTTATGTGTGATCCATGTATTATGTTGTTGAGCTCATCTCAACCATTGATTAGACATTTGTATCTTTTAATCTTAGCCACTCATTCAAAAAGTGGTTAGGGTTTTTGTGCCTCTCCTTCCTATTTAAAGGAGAGAACTTCTCATTGCAAAGGGACTTTTGGCTCTGGATTATTGGAATAGAAAATTATTATTGCATCTATCTCCAATGTTGTGGTGAATGTTTTTGGTGTTCGTTCGTTGGTTCTTCCTTTGCACTGAGTTATTGGAGATCTTGTTTGCCATATCTATTGTACCACGATTTTGCATCTACAGGTGGAGGCCGATTTGCTTGGAGGAGGAGGTATTGGTAGGGGAAGACTCTCCCTACTTCTTCTTTGGAGCTCTTCGTTGGTAATAGGGAGTATTACTGTCCCAGGACCTTCTATTTCATGTTACTATTTGCATTTCTCTTGTATTTCTTCCATGCTTGATCTTACTGATTGAATTTTATTCCTTGGTTTGACAGGTAGAGGAAGGCGCACTTGTGGACTAGGGCATCAAATTGGCAAGCAAATCAACAATCTCTCATTTGATCTCTGCGGGAATCTTCCTCAACATCAAGGCATCTCAACCACATCATTCAGGTATGATCTCAAGGTAAGTTCTATCTCCATAGTCTATCCAATTGTCAAAAACATCTAAAACCCTAATTAATTAAAACCCCAATTTTGCATTTTCTTAGATCTACTGAGATCTAGTGGGTTGTTGGGCATGATATTGAAAACCCACCTCTATAGCATCCACGGCATCCCGGATCTATAGTTTGGTGAGGATTGGCTTCCATTTGACCCCTCTCCCAAGCCAACCTGGCTTCTCCCAAGGAAGGCGCACTTCACCATTTGAGTAGGTTGACCTAGATCTAAGCGATGGGTGTTTGAGATTCCACTTGATTTGACATCTACACATCAACTAACATACACCCAGGTTGTCCCTTTCTTGAAATTCATCTTGTGGGCCCCATTCCACATTTTAAGGGTTTTAATCCCCATTTTGGACCACTTGGAACACTTAAACTCAGATCTACAAAGATCTAACCGGTGGATTGCCACGAAATTATAGATCCATAGCCCTACTTGACTGATCTACCCGGATCTAAAGTTTGGATGCCATCCGACATGATTTGACCCACCTAAACCCTGATTGAAGCCTCCTTAGGGAAAGTCGCACCACCTTGGAGAAGTGAGTTCACTCACTTCGAGGAACTGGGTACTTGAGATTTTTGGAGATCTAAAACCGGAATAATTCAAAACCTAGGTCTAGACTGTCACTTTGCCAAATCTTGCCTTGGGGACTGCATTCCTTGTTTTAAGGGATTATGGTCCACTTGGGTCAAACCTAGATCTAGACACATTTAAACATCAAGACCTATACTGTCCACTTATCTCATGTTGTAGGAGTCCTAAACCATAAGTCAACCCTACTTTGACTCCACTCCCCAATTCCCAAGGCACTGGTTTATCTCCAAGACAACCCAACTCTCCTAGATTGTTGGATTGACTTGTGGTTTGACTTTTGCATGGTGAACTCTACCTTTGAAGACATCATGGACCATGGTCAAGATTGTCTCATGTACTAGTTAGCCCCAATCTGACCCCTAAACAACCCTGCATTGGACACGGTTCCCAAGGCAGTGGATCTTTTGACATTGACCTAGTACACTAGCCCTAGATCTCACTTTAAACATTGTAAGTCACTTTCACTTCAACTATGAACCAAAGCTATATCTATTGAACCCCTCACTTGGCTTGTGACTTCAACCTATAAGGTCTAGGATAAACCATACACCTAACTTCACTTAGAAATACCCTGATTTGGTGTTTTGGTTTTGATCTCTCCTGTCGGGAGTAGATCGGGTCTCCCCTTTTGTTGTCTGGGCTAGATAACATAAAGCGAAGGTTGCCTCGACTGGCGTGACAACCATACATATTGGAGGTCGAGGTGATCGTGGTTGCACCTATTGAGTTGCCCTTCCCTATTGCCATCCATGACTGGATCCATCCATAGGGGTAACTACAGCCTAGGTGATAACAGGTCATAAGGTTAGGGTGGTTAAGTAAGGCTTGGTAAGGGGATGAGATCAAGTAGAGTGAAGGCGGGGAAGAGAAGTGAGAGCTCACAGATGAAGGCATAGAGGATGGTGGAATGCAAACCATGGGAGATATAGTGTACTATAGTCACAACGAGCCATGAGCAATAATGACTAGCTAAAGGGACATTTCCATGGGATGGGCAATGTACACAGGCTTAACAGTTATAGGGTCATGGGCTAGGGTCATAAGGTTAGGATTTTCATCAATTTTTGGAGCTTGAATGCCTTGTCCTTAAAGGACATTTATCGTCTACTAGGCTTGATTCAGATAATTCAACGAGTTACAGGTTCAAATATTATGCCCATACTAGATTGTTATTGACGCTATAAGTAGTGTTTGGTGTTAGAGGAAGATATATTGAAAACAACCTTTATTACACCTTTGAGAACTGACTCTTATGTTCGGATGCCCTTCAGATTGATTAATGTAGGTGCAACTTTCCAACGTTGTGGCGGAATTTGTTTTCATATATGTGTTGAAGAAGATCTACGTTTATGATCTTATAGTTTTTTGGAAGGATAAGAAAGATTACATGGCACATCTTAGAAAGGTTTTTGAACAGTGTTGTGAGTTTGGGATTTCTTTGAATTCAAAGTGATTTGATTTTTGTTTTATAGATAGGAAGTTGCTAAGCCACATTCTTTCCAAAGAGGGGGTTAAGATTGATTGTAATAGGGTTGAGGCTATTTGCTGGGTACCTTTGCCAAGGAGTAGGAAAGCCATCCAAATTTTCTTTGGCCAGATCAACCTCTTGAGGAGATTTGTTTTGAATTTCACACGAGTTACGGAGATGATTTTTGGCATGCTAAAAAGGGAACATGATAGCAAGTGGAGCTAGGAGACAAAACAGGCCTTTGAGTATATAAAGTTGACTATATCTAGTGCTCTTGTATTGGTTACTATAGATTATTTGAAGCGTTCCTAGGTGTTTTCTTTCGTCTTAGACATTACATATGTTTACATTCTTCTATAGAAGGATGGGGATGGGTTTGCAAAATGCATAGCATTCACTAGTAAGAGTTTGAGGGGTGCTAAGTTCATTTATTCTTTTATGGAGAGACATGCTTTTGCTTTGGTTAAAGTGCTCAAGCAATTAAGAGTTTATATTCTTGATTCACATATTGTTGCTTATATTCCCCATTTTGTTGTCAAGGATGTCCTTTTAGAGCAGGAATTTGCAAGCGAGCTGTCTAGATAACTGAAATAATTTGAAGATTTGTCGTACTAAGTTAATGAGAGGATATGGACTTGTAAGGTTGATGTTGGATCCTAGTGTATAGGTTTTTGAGTGGGGGGATTTTTGTTTAGACTCTGTTTTGGATTTGGTCCAAGTTGGCCAGATTTGCATGCTTTTAAATGAGATGAAGAGTCATGTGCTGTACGAGGGCACCGTTTATTATTTGAATCATCTCTTGACTGAAAACTAATGTTGGAGTTGAAAACTTAAAGTTGCGAAGTTTTGCTTATTGAAAATGGCTTGGGATGGAGAGATTGAAATGGAGTTATATTGTGTTGTGTAACTACGGAAGAGTCAGGAAATATCTTAAAGCAGTTGCATGGTGGTTTCTGTGGAGGTCATTTTTCTAGCATGGCCTTGACAAGATCCTTTCCTCAGGTTACTGTTGGCCTACTTTGTTTGCAGATGTGCATTCATACATGATACTGTTAGTTCTTCCCTGGTAGGTAGCAACTACCAACTTTTCCCTTGGAGCTAGTAGTAATGAAGGCCCTGTTTCAACAATGCGGATTGGATTTCGTTGGCAAGATTCATGAGAGCTCTAGCTATGGGTTCAAGTGGATCCTTACAACTACAGATTATTTCATGGTATGGGTTGAGGGCCGAGGCAATTCCTATTATGAATTGTAATGTTGGTTTAACTGTCAAATTCTTGGAGAAGAACATTATTACTAGATTTGGCACTCTGTTAAAACTTATTATAGATAATGCACAAGCTTTTCTTTCTGTAGCAATGCTATATTTTTGTTTTAAATATAACATTATTTTATCTCACTCATCTAAATATTATTTGCAGGGAAATGGTTTAATAGAGTCCAACGTTAAAAATCTTATTAAGATCATTAAGCAGATGCTCGGAGAGAGCACGCATAGTTGGGATGGTAAGCCCAAGTTTTCTTTATGGGCCGACAAGATTACATCAAAGTGGGCAACTAGGAAGAGCCCTTTTGAGCTGGTCTATGGATGGAGGATTTGTTGCCTACTAGTCATGAGCTACCAGTGTATAAACATCTTCA
Organism: Larix kaempferi; assembly: GCA_027924585.1. Classification (NCBI taxonomy): domain Eukaryota; kingdom Viridiplantae; phylum Streptophyta; class Pinopsida; order Pinales; family Pinaceae; genus Larix; species Larix kaempferi. The sequence continues at coordinate 11,026,227 of BSBM01000931.1, forward strand.
GAGATTCACCATAGACGAGGAGGACTTAGGTGAGAGAATCAATGAGTTGATTAGTTTGGATGAGACTAGGAGGAAGCCGTAGGATCAACTTATAGGATACTAGTGTTAGAAAATTTAAAAAACAAAAGCAAACAACAATAACAATCGAACACGAGATTTACATGGAAACCATGCTGTGCATAGGTAAAACCATGTGACTATGGCAACTTCGTCTTTTATTATTACTCGGCAAAAAACTTAAAATGCTTTCTTGTGCAAAAATGTTGGAGGTTATTCTCTTTTATACAATACATAAGAGGGTTCCAAAAGGAACCAAAATGCACTGGAAGATTCCAGAAATTTTCGCCTCGAGGGATCCATTCTCAGACAGGGGTGCCTAACCGTGCTCCCCTTATGGCCCCCCAGCATGAGGATCGGCAGGAAAATATTGACTTCACCTCCGAACAACTAGAAGCAGACCAAGGCCATGTTGGACAGAAAATTCCATTGATAGAGACCCTATTTTCGGATGTCTGGAGTTGATGACCTAGGTCAAGTTTTCACTGATGCTGATGCCAATGTTTGGAGCATTGTATCATACTATTTTCTATAAGACATATTTATGTTAACAAAGTTATTATAGTTCTGGCCAACCAAATATGCTAAGCATTTTTTTGAGAAGAAAGGTCATGTGTTTATTGGGCCAGATATTGGCCACATTCTCAGTAAAACTTATTTTTGAAATAAGTTTTGATAATAGCTTTGGCTTTCAAGAGATTAGCAAGTAAAAGAATTGTTGATATAATAGTAAATACTTGAATTGTCTCCTTTGTTCTGCCAACTATGTATGCATATTATTAATGTTTGAAGATAAATAAGTATCGATCTAATGCATTTCTAATTAAAGAGCATATTATACTCATCTCCTATCAGAAGCTGGTTTTGTAACATGTGTTTTCCATAATTTTTGTAAATGCAAGAATTATTGCATCATGCAGAAATGCGGTCCTGCTATGAGGAAACAATGGCAGCAACTTACAATTTTTGCATCTCCACACATAAAAAGTGTAAAAGCTAGTAGCATCGAGAGATTTGAAACATTAAGGAATGGCATTCATCCTCACCTTATCAAAGGTCTTGAATTTTTAGAACCTCATGCACAGGTTTGTGGAGGTTTCTTTGCTCTTGTTTTGCTCATTGCTTTTCTTGCTTTTGATTGCAAAGCATCATTCTATGGAGTATCTACAAATATGTAATTTTACTCTTGTAAACAGATGGTAAGGAAGTTTAGCAGACCTTATATTGCAAAAGCTGCCAGTGTCGTTCAGCCACATCTTGATCAGGCAAGAATTGTTTTGAGTCCTTGTGCACACCAGGCAGCTGCTGCTTATAGAAGATTTCTTGCATCTGCCAATGCTTATCATTATCAGGTATCTTGAAAATTCCTCATTCTGCATCATATTAGAATCCTGCACAAAGATCACAGCTGAATGTTGCCAATTATTTTTAATCAATCTTAGTGAGAGATTAGGTTATCTAGTGATTTCAGTTGCAGAAAATCACAAGCACCCATGAATTATGATATGGCTTACTTTAATTAACAGCAATATTGTAAAAACAAGCATATATAATATTACAGAAAATCTATGTAAGTACAGAATTAACTGCATGGTAGGTGTTACCTATCAAACTAGGACTTAAGCTCAGTCCAAAAGTGATGCTAGCCTAAGTGTACCTCAATATACTCTCTTCTCACTTAAGATCGGCTCGTCTGGTACAAGGGGGTGTCCTTAGGATTATGATTGTTCAAGTGTATGCTAATAAGGCTCAAGGTGATGTGAAGAGTTACTTTAGCAAAACGGAAAATTGTTTGATTAATTAAGTTTATTTTATGGGTGGTTGGAGGTCTATGATCAGTGCCTATGACTAACTTGGGCATATGGAGTCAAGAGTGACTAAGAGGGCTGGAAAATAGATAGAAATGAGTTGGCAAATTTGCTGTTACAAACATGCATAAATTGCCCACGGTTTCCGACTTAATTTCTGGAAATTAAAGAGATTGTAGGCCTTTCTAAAGGTGCACTACTCATGAAAATGTTGAAAAAATTAGGTGTGAATCGTGATCCTACCTCAAGACATTAGACATCATATATGCTTTCACTGAAATGTGATTACATTAACCTACCAATCTGAAAACAGGAACAACAAGAAAAGTAAACAAGCAGCATCTCGTTTTATCCTCCTTCATTAAGAAATCTGTTTTGTTGAAGCCTTAATTGCAGCAGAATTTTGTAAATATTTGATCCAGAGATCACTACTCCCTCTGGATCGCCGTGAGATCTCAAGCGGGATGAGTCTCGATATCAATACAACATTAACATGAACTCGAACAACTAGATCTGCATTTACCAACTGAACAATATAAATGCAATCATACATAAACACCAAATGTACCCTGGAACCCTTTCGGGAGAAACCAGCAAACTATGGGGCTATCTTCATTCTCGAGCCTAGAGCATATAGGAAAAGAGACGAGTACAATAAAGGGTTACCTCAGTAATCTTTTCTGGCCAACTCAAGATTTGCATGCATCCAGCTGATGCATGCACGGAAGAGATAAGCCCTAAATGGAAAACAGGATCTGGATGTCCCTGTATCCGCCTCTGCCTGATCTATCTGTCTCTATCCTCAGCTCTGCTCTGCTCGCTCTGAAGACTGCCTGGTGACTGAAAACGTCCTCTTCTTGCATGCACAAGTGCGCCCTCGCTCCAACAATGAAAGACTCGTACTGAATCAGATCTCAGCAGATCTGAGCTATGATCGTCACTGATCTTCCTCAATCTCTGAGACGAAGATACTCTGTAAGTTACAGACACTCAAATGCTCTACCGGATGCGGTATGAGCTTCTCCCTCCTTGAAGAATGCGCCCTCCTTCACATGTGAAGTGGTCCTCCTCTCTCTTGATCTATCTCAGATCAATGATCACTCTGATGAAGACAGTCACCTCCTGTCTTCCTTATAACATCTCACCATCAAGTTAGGTTTACCAAAAACCTAAAATGGCTGCATGCAAAACTCACTTTTGCATGCACTTCTCTCCAATCATTTTCCTGGTTAATATTTTAACAAATTTAGATGTGATTTCCAGCATATCAAATTAGCAAAATGGATGGTATGACCAGCCACACATGATAGACAAACCCTTGAAATTTGACATAGCCTTCATGAAAACAATAGAACAAACCAAGCACAAGGGTCTTATCTCTAACTCAGTAACAATCATTACAATAGAAGGAGCTCATCTTATATAAGCGTGGAGCTCGAATTCTCCACAAATAAAACCATAATATCCAAGAGTGATATCCTTGATCTCTACTAGGGGAAAAAAAAACAACTGATATTCATTAACTAACTCAAGCTAATTCAAAATCCCTAGAGCAATGAAATACTAAAGAAATGGACTAAACTATGGAAATGCCACTTGTTCATCTCATATGATAAACACCCTACTTGATCTTGAGCATTTGACCAACTAAAATCATCCATGGGACCAGACAGAATATCCTCCACAAATGCACCCTCTAAGGAGCCCCTAAAGATATCGTAAAATACTCCGTCAAGGGGAGCACTCCACTAGGTCCATAACCAAACATGCTGAGATAAGAAAATGGCTAGTGTTTGAGAGGAATGTAACAACCCTTGCCTCAACATGTGTGCAAAAGCAATATAATAATAGAGCATTCCTCTTGAATGATGTGTCAATAGCTCGTCGCACAAGGAAATCTCATAGAAATAATTGCCCAACATCCATATATGGGGGAGTGCTCCCTCAAATCAAGGAGTCAAGATTAACATAATACTAAAGAGTGCCCAACATAGAAATTAGTTGCAAGGGTGCTTCCTCCAAGGAGATAACGACTCGTCCCTCTGGGAGATCTCATAGGAATGTGTGCAAATAGGTCCATATAGTTCTTATAACCAACTCTAGTAGTGGAGCAACCTCAAAGAGTGTGCCAAAGTAGTTATATGCACGTGAAATGGTAGCACTTCTTCTCAAATAAATCATAAGATAAGCTATACCTTGTGGTATGAGATAACACTATCAACAGAAACCGTTAACTCCTCTCAAACCCATGGGGGCACCCATGTGGAGTGACCTAGAGAACTATGCTTAAACCGCTTGCCTCAAAATCTGTGAAAAATCCAAGGGGAGTGCTCTACTCCATTAGGCAATCAACCACTCAAAGCTTGCCACATCACTCTCAAATTGTCAATATCCACTGGGGTGTTCCATCACCAAGCAAATGCAACACAAACAATATACCAATATAGCCTTTGAAAGGCTAGATCACCATAATAACATGTGCATGAATGGAACGCTCCACTAGAGTAACCAAACATCTTGATGAACAAGCCAGTAATGAAGAAAATGCACATCATCCGACCAAGATATACCAGGAATAAGCCACAACAACAATTCCTTCATGGTGATTTGCTCTAGGGGGGTAACAACAATAGGCAAGCAAGTGTGCAAAAGAACAACTCTCCTCAAGATACCTCAGCACCGACCAAGGTGGTTGGCAATGTCACAATAGAAGGTGTCGAGACAGGGTATTCAAACTGGGACAAATTCCTCATACTATATGAACGGTAGTAGATAATTGCTTCCCTTCCATGCATCGGCGAAGAGGGCAATGACTGAGATGGGATATTTGCTATGGAGATGAGTTTGGCATAAACCTGTGTTGTTAAATCATCAGTAAAACAACAGACATCTATAATAAATAAGTGTTGCTTATCGCTATTGAAAGTCACTTCATACTAACCAATGAAATGACACTGCTGCAAGCTGGAGAACAAACTTGAAGCTCAAAGCCACTTTAGGATAGTAACACAAGTCCCCAAAAGAACTATTGTGCTATTCACAATTACATAAAAAATGTTTGCTGTTGAATTTTGTTCTGCAATTGACTTGTAAAAAATTTGCACTACTAACACATTGTTATCAATGCTTATCCATTAATTTCTAAAAATTTCGTACATCTTTAATTGATTACTATTTAAGATGACTTTTTCTTTTAATAGAAGTCTTCCATTTTATCCAAGGTCAATGCGTTAGGTTAATGATTTGTGTAGCATAAACCAGCTGGATTGGCTCTTATATTTGTTGCAGTTACAAGGCTTTGTCAGGCAGACATTGAATAAATACGAATTGACAGCAGCTTTGGCTACCAAGGAGTTGTCATGGTTTCTGGTTTGTTCCTTCTTGCACTTTTGATAGTTTAGTTTTTGATGTTTTTGTACATGAGACAAACTCATTGAATCTCTGTGATTTAGCTTTTTATCTCATTGATGACTCACCATAGTAAAGCTAAAGTAAGTAGTAGGCAATGTGATAGTTGAAGCACTACTAAATTTTTTAGTTTAATGTAATCAGTTACTGAATATTTATGATTTAATCTTTAATGAATACCAAAATATATTTTAAATACCCTAATGCCTTGAAGTAGAATGATCTATCCTAATTTATCAAAGCAATGGACATGCTTTGTGAAGAGAGCTGTTATCACCTACAAATTCTCATTTCCTCAAAACCTAAGGGAGTCCAGATAACATTAGAAATCAAGCCACTATCACTTCGGTTGATTTCTAACTTCAGAGTGGGTATTTCTAATTGATTTAAGGTATTAAGTGCAAGTCAAATAACAGATAGAAGTACCTTCAATCTAACAGAAAGAGTGCTGTTCCGTCCCAAATTTGCAATAAAATATAAAATAACAGGAATTTAGAATGTGTCTGACACTCCTACAACTGTATGGAAAATGATGCAGAATTCTAGTACTATGGTGGGCATGCAGCCCAATGCAAAGCTAAACTGAAAATACTTAATTAAAATGCAGGAAAACAGCAGGTACATTAGACTGTAAAGTTTTGTTTTGATGGCTGGAAATGCTATTTTTATGTGTTTTTTTACATATTTTATGGCTATCTAATGCACACAAATCGAGAGATAAGTATAGTTTCTTTCTCTTTCTGCTCAAAAAATGAGAAAACAACTTTGTTGTTTTATGACAAAAAATGCCCCACTAGGGTTTATGAGGAAACCCTAGTGGGGCATATAGGGAGAAGGTGGATGATTTCATACTGTAGCCTTTCTATATATGAGGACTATGGTATGTATGTACTTCATTCATTGAGCATATGTATATGATATTTTCAGCTGTCCTTGTATTGTGTATAATGCAGATTTAATTTCAACAATTTATCTTCCTGGGATGGGTTTTTCCAGCTCTTAATTGTCTTGCTGATTTGACACACTTAAGAGAAAACTGTCAAGGACTTAACACTAAGATTGAGAATAATGGTACAACCATCTCTTGCTGTTGTGTTTTTAGTTATATTTGCTTTATAAAAAGAGTTTTCAGATCTGGTTTACGCATGTGAAAGTGCCCTAGAGGGCTGGAAACTCATTGGAATGATTAATGTACGAGAACATTCATCAAAGCATGAGAAGTAGATCTGCAAAATAATATTTTATTCCAAGAGTTCCAGAGCCCAAAGGTGCCTTTACAAAGAGGGAGGTGTTTTCCTTAAATAGGAACGAGAGAGACCAAAACCCTAACCACTTTTTAAATGAGTGGTGGAGATCAAAATATATACAATAATAATCAACGGCTATGATGAGCCGGAAATACAATACAAGGATCAACTCATAAATAGAGGGGTGCACACTCACTAAGTCGCCCTATGGGGTTCGTACCGCATGACAAGTGACTAGGACAAGTGAATAAAGCACATAGTGGGGTTAGGAGGTGATTATATCCTTCACTAGCATGACCCCATGGCACAATGATAAATAATATGACCCCATGACATCACTAAGTGACCAAGTGACCAAATCGTGGCCCCCAAATAATAGCCCGAAGTGTGTGTGGACCCCACTGAATGCTGCAAGTTGTGCCGAAAGGTGTGGGATGCGTCACAAAATTCCTCTAAACAAACCTCATGCCAATTCCTTGCCTCAATTGCCCAAATTGATTTCCTCAGTGACCATTTTATTCCATTTTTTTTCCCTAGAAAATCACTAGTAGAATAATAAAATGCTTGTGGCTCTCTTCCTTGTGCCTCGGGCACAAATCTGACTGCATCAAAATGTATGGGGGTATGGTAATATGGTAATAACAAGTGGCCGGACCCCATACTCCCTCTGTAGCGCCTTAGGAGAACCAAATAAATCTCCAATTGTGCTGTCAGGCTATTTTATAATGGCAATTCTGCAATAAAGTGACAATCTGATTGTAATCTCATCTGGAAGTGCCTGTAACTGATATTTGAGTGTGCCAGTGGACTCAGAAGGTCCAAATGTATTAGAGATGAGTACTCATACACCCTATGACCACCTGGATAATCATCTGTAGGCTCAACCATGGTCGGACAAATAAAAAATAATGGTCTTGTTATCACACAACTTGTAGTTATCCCTAAAGGTATCCCATCTGGGATGGTAGAGGATATGGACAACTAAAGAGGTGACCCAAGAGATGCCACGGTTCCCAATGCAAGCTGAGAGTCACGTCAACCGAGGCACTCTTCACTTTAGATCAAGATGAATCAAGACCAAGGGGGAGACCCTATAGCCAATCTAAGGTTATTGGACCAAGACAAAGGTTTCTAGGGAAGTGTGAAAGATGAATTACGGAAACAAATGCAAGGTTAGGTGGACCTAGAAGTTTAAGTATGGTTGAAAGAGGCTTAAGGAGTGATTAGTGTTTCAACCAATGAATGATTTAGGCCACATGATGAGATTAGATAACAAGATCTAGTACCATAAAAAGACACATGTGGGACCCACTTCCTTGGGATATGGAAATGGTTCAAATGGAACCCACAAGGTGAAGTTAGGGCTGCAAATGATACCAAGGGGTATGCAAAGAGTAGATCTATGGATCTAAGATGAAACTAGAGATACCCACATATGGGATCTAGCATTTGACACTACTCCCAAGGAGTGCGAATTGCCTTAGGTGGACTAGTGCCTTGAAATGGATGGGCATATGGAGTCAAAAGGGTGTCAAAATGTAGATCGGGACACCTAAGATCCAAATCAAGGGTATTGTTCAAGATCAAGTGGATTGGATGGTTAGATCTAATGTTTCACTAGGTGACCCAAGTGGACAACAATCCCCAAAACAAGGAATGCTACCCCCAAGGCAGAACTTCACAAAGTGAGACACTAGATGTAGGTTTCAAGGTATGCTCGTTTCAAATCCAATGGGTTCTCAACCACCCACGTCCTAGAAGTGGACAAACTCAAACCCCCAAGGAGTGCGACTTTGCCCAAGGAGGGCTAAATGCATGGAAAAGTGTGTCAAATCAAGTCCAATGGCCACCAAACTTTAGATCCGGGTTGTTTAGGCAATTATCAATGTGGATCTAGAAAATCAAGGGGATTCAATGGCTAGATCTCCATAGATCTGAGATGTAAAGTGCATCACCAAATTGACCCAAGTGGGGCACAACCCTCAAAATGAAGAATGGGGCCCACAAGGTGAAAATCAATGAAGTGAGACACTAGGGGTAGGTTATCAAGTGAAAAGAGTATGAATCAAGTGGGATCTCACCTACCCATGTACTAGATCTAGCTTAACTCAATCACCCTAGGAGGGCGACTTTGCCCAAGGAAGGTTAAATGCCTTGAAAAGTATGTCAAATGTAGCCCAATCCACACCAAACTATAGATCCGAATTGCCGTGGATACTATAGAGGTGGGTTTTCAATAGCTTTTCAAAAGCCAAGCTAGATCCAAGTAGATCTAAGAAAAACAAAAATGAGGGTTTTGATTTTAATGGAGTTTTTGACCAATAGGATGGATAGCAAGCGAAATCAATACGTACCTTGTAGATCTTACCTCAAAGCTTGCGGCTTCTTAGCATATGGAGAATTCTTGCCCTAGTTACAATTCCAAGCTTGATCCAAGTGTCTTCAAACAAAACGTCCAAGCCCTAGGAGGAAATATGTCCCATGAAAACCTATAAATCAAACTACATCAAGTTAGATTTGATCCACAAATCCATAAGATCTAAGCATGTCATATCAAGAAAGTAATCAATGGACAAAGCACAATTGAAAAACTCCCTCTCTATGAAGACGTCTTGCCCATGGGGGATGTGAGCAATCCCTACAATATTCCCACAAAGCAAATTGTTGAGCTAGCTTGAAGTAATTCGGCCTCCCTTTCTTGATGTCGATTTCACCTAAAAAGCAAATAATGTCTAGAAGCAAAAGATCCAAGAACATATGCAAGAGCAACCCAATCAAAGCCAAGAAGTAGATCTTTAAAATATTTTTTTCATTCCAAGTTTTCTAGAGCCCAAAGGTGAGCTATACAATAGGGGGTCTCCTCCTTATATAGGATAATAAAGACCAAAACCCTAGATCTCAAAACCACTTTACAAAACATAAAGATGAGTGGTTGAGATTAAAATATTTCAATACATAATCAATGGCTAAGATGAGCCTAACAACATAATCACATGGATCACTCAAAACTAAGGTGACGTCATAGCTAAATGGTACAAGGTGAGGGTGACGTCATCCTCTAGAGGGGGCAAAAGTACATGGGCCCACCTCATATGACTAGGACATGACTCATAAAGCACATAGTGGGGCTAGGAGGCATCAATCCTTGCTAGCTCATCCCCATGGCACAATAAAATAATATAATATGTCCAAAATAAATACAAATCATCAAAGCTGTCCTCAAAATCTGTGAGAGACATGCAGTAAATGGCCTCCTGTGGCCTTTGTGGACCCCACTAATTGATGAAAACTGGCCGGAAGATGGGGGGTTCACTCTGGAAGACCTCTGTGAAGACCAAGTGCCAAATCCTTGCCTCAATTGCCCAAATCAAATTCCTCAGTGACCCTTTTATTCCATTTCTGACCTGCCTCGGGAACTGTGAAAGTGCTGAAACTGCCTCCTAAGGCATCTGCGCTGTCAAACTGAGCCCACCAGGCTCTCCAGAAGGGGGGGTAAATGGTAATATCAAGTGGCTGGACCACCCCCTCCTCATACAGCCCCCTAGGTGAACTGACCTCTCATAGCCCCTGCTGCTCAGGCTGGGAAATCAGCCCCAAATCTGGTCAACAAGTGAAAAACTGCATCTATCACTGTCAGAAGTGCCTGGAACTGAATAGTAAGTTTCTCATTGGATCCAGAAGCCCCAAATCTACTAAGAATGTGTACTCATACACCATGGGTTGCCCTAATGGGCTGATTGTAGGGTCCACCATATATGGATAGTGTATAATCTGATGATCTGAAATAATAATAAAACCTGCTGAACTGCATCAATCATCACCTAAACCATATGTACATCATATAACATCATCATCAAGAGTATGTGGGCCCATACATCATCATCAATAAGCCTTCATGGCCCACATCATTACAGATCCCAAGAAATGACCATAGTCAAACTAGGTTTGACTAGGTCCATATACAACCAAGGATAGATCACATCAATAGACTATGACATGTTCCTCTAATCATACTCATAGCTTAACTTAAAGTATAACATCATGTAGTGGCATTAATCATGTTAGCATATTCCGTTGTTATATATATTCACTTGCACAATAGCTTAAATGACAAACTCACCCATTGGACATGGTCTAACTGCTAGCTAAGGATGAAGGCTAGGAACAAGGCTAGGCAAAGGGGGTGACTTGTCTAGACTCGACTAAAAGACACTTTGGACTGGGAGAAGGGGGAAGCTACAAACTCTGTGCTGGACAAATAAAACACGGGGAATGGTTGTGCCGCACAAATGGGTAAGTTGTTTAGAGAGTGCTTATTCAACTTAGGCATCATGTCTACTTTTAGAAAAGATGATCTAGTTTCATTAGGATCCATTGATTTCATTTCATGGCCTTTTTGGCCTACATAACCCTTCGGATCTCAGGTGTGTTGATAAACACAACTAATTGCAGCTTGCATCCAGGGCATGTTTACATATATATATAAGGTCAACAATTGTTTAGATATAGCATTTAAGAACCATTGCTTTTTGGACCTTTCTTATACTCTTCGAGGAGTATTTTTAGCAGGTCAACTTTTGGCAAATGTTTACAGCTCACATCCAAGTTGGAACCAGCTCCGTGAGGATCTTTTCTAGAACTACTGTGATTGCGTGCACAGCTAACTGTAACTTGAGGTTCTAGGGGACCAAGGTTACTTGGGAGTGGGAGCGGGAGCGAGAAGCGAAGTTTTCAAAAGCTTCCGGTTAGGAAGCATTCCGAAAGCGTTTTTTATATAATATATATTTTTTATATATTTTGATGCATATATGTCAACAAATGCATGTAGAATGTTGAATTAGTTATGGAAAGTTTAAAAACATGAAATAAACAATAATAGTTGATACCATATATCATCATTTCATCAATCATCAATCATTAATCATTTACTAGTGAATTTATCAACCATAAGTCCAGACTCCAGTATCCATGATTCCATAAGTTATAACATCAAGATTCAACCTTAAAGCTTCAAATTTTCAATATATAAACATTTTGTCATCACTAGTACTTGTAAGTTGTAACCAGAGATACTAGGTAACCAATTACCAAACTATACTGACATAGTCTATAACAGAGAACATCAACCATAAAATGAAAGTTGAAACAATTCACGAAGCATCATATTCATTGCCAAAGAGTTATAATATGATTTTATGCAGTCAATGACTCAATCATGCAAAGCTGCAAATGGTGAACTTCAAATTCAAAGGTAGGTTCAACTTCAAACTTCAAACTTGAAATGCCATGTAATGTTTACAAAATATATGATAATAAATATAAAAGAGTCAAAAGTGCAGAAACTTGAAAGTATTGTAAACAAGAAAATACAAGAAAAGTAGATTTTATGGATGTTTCCTCTTGCCACGAGAAATTTCCATTTTCTTTTCTTGTGCTCTATGAGTATGAACAATGGGAGTGGGATTATCATCCCCAGTAGCCATCAATGCTGAGCTATGTCCAAGACTCGATCCTGCACGACCCCCCCTCACTGATGCAGATGGAGGTCGTGAAGTTGAACCTCTAGGAAAATATGGTGCATCTGGAAACAAGGTAGAAGATGGCAACGGCATGGGTACTACACGATCATCCTCATCGCCCAAAAGCTCTTCCTCCAAGCGCTCTAAAGCTAAGGCTCCATCCTTCAAGTTATGCTCCTTCGGATTGTTGTCCCAAGTGACATGATCTATCAGTTTTGGCACACTCACAATAATGAGTCAACAACCTCAAGTTGTAATGTACATAAACCAAGCTTTCTGCTCGGTTTTCATTTAATCGGTTTCTTTTCACTGAGTGGATGAAACTATAGGTGCCCCAACACCTTTCTGGAGAGGAACTGTTAACCACCTGTGAAAGCACTCTGACAGCCAATTTATTCAAGCGTTGGCATGTTGAGCCATACATGTTCCGCCATTCGATAGGAGGCGCCCTATCTCGATCTCTGATTGCATGCAAAGTACCAAATGGATCAACTTCACTGAGGTATTTGCTTAATTCACTGCTCAATATGTCACATTCCTCTGCATTAGGGACCAACTTGTCTATAGAAGCCATGTACCCAACCTGTACCTATGGATCTGTGTGGGGCTTTCTCCTAACCCCACCCTCAGGTGTTGGTTTGGCCAACCAAGATGGAGAATAATATTTTGGTGTTAACACATACGTTAAGGCATGCAGTGGAACGTTGAGATGTTCCCACCTTTTGACCACATGTGTGTGAATATGGTCATACAAGTTGGGATCTTTCTGTTCAACAATATCTTTAATTTGGCCCAACATGCTATCCATCTGCTCATACACCTCCCCAATCACCGGCTTATCTGTATCTGCAAACCAAATCATGTAATAAATGGGCTTTGTGAACTGCAAAACATACTTGACACTTACCCAAAATTGACCATCAAGAATTGTGTCCTCCACCTCCTGAAAATCAAGCCTGTCGGATGCGGATGTAGCCCCATCTTTCAAGACCTGCCATGACTCACTTGATACCATGCTAGCCAATGCCTCTCTTACCTTCAAAAGGCGCCTGAAAGTGAGGTAGAAGCTAGCAAATCTAGTCTTTGCTTTCTTCAATAGCTCTAACTTTGAGTGACTGCGGAAAATGCCATGGGCATTGCTATGGTTGGTTATAAATCTTATCATCTTCTTGCCCTTTTTGTACAATTAACCAATCCATTTGTATTGATTTTCCTTCAAGTTAATGATGTCGTGCATCAAAAGGTTCATTGTGTGAACCAAACACCCAGACCAAAATATGTTGGGGTATTTATCTTCAATGATTGTTCCCGTTGCCTTACAATTAGTAGCATTATCAGTTATGACTTGGATGACATTGTATGGATCAATAGCTTCAATGGTTTTGAGTAGGAGTTCTGCAATGTTCATGCCGGTCTTGAATTTATTTGAGTAGTCATGGGCTGAAAGGAAGACTGCACCAGTAGCAGACGCACCAAGAACATTTATCAATGGCTTGCCTTTTACATTTGTCCATCCATTTGATACAATTGATACCCCGTAATCATTCCAAGAATTTGTGAATTGCCCCAAATCATTTTGGATCTTGCCTCTTTCCTTGTCAAGCCCCACGGTTCTAGGTTTGTCATACCCTGGGCTCTTGTATCCTGCTGGAGTAGTACGAATGGCCTCTACCATTTCATGCCAATAGGGTGAGCGAAGGACATTGAATGGTATGCCACACGCATAGAGAAACCAGAACACTTTTGCATCCACGTCATCCCTACCACCTTGGTCAAGGAAATCTGATATTGTCCTGCGTGACCCAGGGGGTGAGAATCCACTACCTTGGGTGGATGGGCCTCCAGTTCTCGGTGAGTTTGAGGGGTCCTGGTCAACCCTTGATGCTTTTGATTTGTTTTGTGCTTCAAATTCTTCTTTCTTATACATGGCTCTTTGTGTTGATGGCACATTTGGGCAAACACAAACTCCTACTGTTTTGTTTTCATCACATGGCATGTTCCCACATAGATGTCTTCTTAGACGGGTATATGGGGGCAACCAAATTTGGCGGTTCCACGCCCCTTGCTTCCTCCCTGCTTAGTGACATTTCCACAAGGGTGTTGAGTCCTCCTTGGTTTTCATTCGGTTTCCCTCCTCCTCCTCTTCCCCTCCCTCCTCCTCTCCACGGTATGTGCCACTACCCACTTCTTCATCATCTCCCTCTCCCTCATTCCTCCTCCAGTTTTCAATGAACATCATCAAAATAACAAATGGAACCAACTTGCCAAGCAGCCAACCTTCTTTAATCTCCAAGAAAAAACCAAGCTTGATGGCACCTTCTCCTCTTCTCTTCTCCTCTCCTCCTCTCCTCTTCTCTTCTCTCCTCTCCTCTCCTCTCCTCTCTTCTCTTCTCAAGCAAAGCAAAGTGATAAATGGAGTGTGGAGGAGGGCTTTATCCCTCAAAGCCGTATTCCTCCCCTCCAAAACCCTAAGCGTGGACCCCACTCACTCGAAATCATCTTCAAATCCGCGGGTTGACTTGAAGTGTCCAAGGAAGCGTTGGGAAGCGATTTTTTAATCGTCCGGAAGCGATGGGAAGTGATGTAGGAAGTGATTAGGAAGCGATCAGGAAGCGACGCTTCCGATCGCTTCCTAAACGCTTTATGACAGTGGCAGGGAGCGTTGTAAACTGAGCGGAAGCGAAACCTAAGCATGATTCCGCTTAGCTTCCAGAGCGAGGGCGGGGGGGGGGGGCAACGCTTCCCCGCAACCTAGTAGGGGACATTTAGAATTAGCTGTCCCTTACTCTATCTCACATCCCAACCCATAGGCTCCGTGAGGAATTAATCATTACATTTTTTTATCATGGCCAACAGTCTTTGGATTTAGCATATATTTAACCACTGCTTTTTAGGCCTTATGACCCTTTGGATTTTTCATGTGCTTAGAAGCACAACTAATTGCATCTTTTATCCAATGTGTTCTTTATTTCATTTCATAGGCCTCTTTCATTGTGCTAAGAAGCACAATTTTAATTCATAACCATGGGCTTGCATATAAGATATGATAGTGAGTCACATATTTATGTAATGATGGCAGTACATTTTGCTTCAAGTCTAGCTAACACAACTAGGGCGATATATCCACAATCAGGACCAAACATCTGGGGCAACCGACTAGAGAGGTCAAGGCTTCAAATCCAACTCACCTAAGCTCAGGAACCAACATCAGCGGGTTCTCCTGGCCCAGAAGGATCAAGGCTTAGGTAAGTTATGTCGCACAACTCATAGCCGAGACACAAAACAACATGGAATCTATCCAACATAGAGGTAAAAGTGGGGAGGTCCTCCATATCACAGGCTGAGGTGTAAGTCAAGGTAAAACCAAATAGGCAAAGAACGGATGGATGGGGAAAGTGATAGGTGATGCCATAACTAGCAAGCCATGAATGGTGGGAATGACCACGTCCATACTACTTAAGAGGGTAAAACCAACGAGTATAAACAAGAATTTCTTATTCTGAGTAATTAGATCACTTTGATTCCAGACAGTCAACAAATAACCATATCCATATATATATATATCGCCAGATCATGAACACTAGATACCTAGTCAAGCTACTAAGATAAGCAAAAGAGCAAGGTAAACATATCCAATGCACAACCATATAGGTGCTGGGTCATATACCTGTATCTATCATCTAGATCATCAATCGTCACTGGAACACTGCTGCTGTAAAGCTATGGGCACTATCACACTGCTCTGTATGGAGGAAAATGGTCACCTCAGTCATCAAATCTTAGGTCATGAGGCTTTGTCATGGCATAAGGCTCATCATATCTGATCTGGGGCTGCTTTGATACATGAGTGATCATCAAAAGTACTGCTCATCAAAGGCTGATCTCATCAAAAATGTGTAAAGGACTGTCTCAAAAATATACAGGAAACTACTCTGCAATCATGGTAGTCTGGCTACTATGGATGTGATAACATCTGGCTCCAGTTGGGAAAAGTGCTCTAAGGGAGAGAGTGTTTGAGAACCTCAGAAAACTCTGGTCCCCAACACTCACTGCATCACTCATCAATCTTGCACTTGATTCATCTGCTTCATCATAGACCTGTTCCTGCGCACATGAAGGTAGACACTACCCGAGCAACATGTATGGCATACAAATAAAATACTGAAGCTGAAATATAAAATTCAACTCTAAGACAGAAAATCAGATTCTGTTATATTATTAAATGCCTAAAGAAGAGTCATGAAAGTAAGATGCCGATCTAACAACTAACAAGTTTTATTTTGATGCAAGGAAGCTTAGAAAATAGCATGATAACAACAACCAAACTCAAGCAAAAACAAGAAAACTCAAAAAAAGGCTCAAACGACATTCAACACTCAGAAAAAGAAAAACACTCAGATCCTACTGCTCAAGTAAGCTTATTCAAAGATCTACCTACCCTAAACTCAATAGGAAAGAGAAGACTCTACCCCGAAGGGACAAGTGGGTAGTAATGTTTCAATAACAACCCGTTTACTGGCAATTCCAATTCATCACCCTCCAATGTTTCTAACCAAACCGAACCTTTTCCCGCTATCCTGCTCACTCGATAAGGGCCCATCCATAACTTCTCAAATTTTCCATTATTTCCCGGCTTTTCTTTGTTTTTATCCCAGAGCAAGACTATATCACTTACCCCAAATTTCACATTTCTAATCCTTTGATCAAAATTTCCTCTATTCCTTTCTTGCTCTATGACCATTCTATTGCAAGCCTCTCTTCTAGTTTCATCCAATTCTACTAATCTGTCAATTCTTGCTTGCATGGCTTCTTGTTCTAAGGAACATTGTTGTAATAGTTCATACACAGGGGTCTGGAGATTTATGGGCAGTCTGCAGTTCTGGCCATATACTAATTCAAATGGAGCTTTGCCAGTTATCCTTTTAATGGTTGTCCTATCTGCCCAGAGAGCATACTTAAGCTTATTATCCCAACTTCTTTCATTTTCGCCAACCATTCGTTTAAAAAGACGGATTAGATTCTTATTGCTTGATTCTGCTAACCCATTTCCTTGGGGGTAGTAGTTAGAAGAATGAGACAAAGTAATTCCATGACTCCAACAAAATATGGACATTTCTTTCTTGCTGAAGGCTTTCGCATTATCTGTGGTGATTTTCAAAGGACAACCATACCTGGAAACTATTTTCTCTTCTAATAACTTGACTACCACCTCCACGGTTTCCCTCTTAGTAGGGATTGGTTCGACCCAACGGGTGAAATAATCAGTACAGGTCAGGATATATTTGTACCCATTAGATAAACTCAGATCAACAGGGCCAATAAAATCTGTTCCCCATTGTTGAAAGGGTGGTGCTTCTATGATAACTGGAGATAAAGGGAGGGTAGGTAATCTTGGTTTTCCTGAGAATAATTGACATTCTTGACAAATCCTAACAAAGGCATGCACATCCTTAAATAGTGTTGGCCAATAATACCTAGCTCGCATGATTTTTGCAGCTGTGGTTCTGGGTGCATAATGGCCTTCGCACAATCCTGCGTGCATTTCAGTGATGATCTTTTGGGATTCATCAGGGTTCACATATTTTAACACAACCTCCTCTGGATTCTTCCATCCTAATCTGTTTTCTGTCAACATGTACTTGCCAACTTGGATGTCTTTAACCTCAAAGCTCTTCTTTGATGATCTAATAGGTGGTCAGGGCATGACAAATTCTTGAGATAATAAATAGTATCCTTGTACCATTCATATTCCTCATTAATATAAAATATCATAGCGTTTCCCACGTCCATTTCTTTACGATCAACATTAGATTGAGCTTTTGTTTCAGTCAGAAGTTGAGCTAATCCTTGTCCCTTTACTATTTTCATTGGTTTGATCTCGATATCATACTCTTGAATTCTAGATATCCAATTTCCTCTAACCCCAATGCCATCATGTTGAGATAGAACATCTTTAACTACCTGATATGGGACATAAGCTAATATCCTCGAATATCCTATGTATGTTCTAAAATACTTTAAGGATTTCACCAATGCATAAGCTTGCTTCTCAATGGTTGTATAATTCAATTCGACATCTCTAAGATTTTTACTCATAAAGGCAACAGGTTGTTCATGATTGTTTTCATTCTTTTGCAACAACACACCTGCTATAGTGTCCTCAGATGCATACGAGTAAATAAAAAATTCCTTATTGTAGTTAGGACACACTAGGATGGAAGCAGTGGAAATGGATTTCTTTAGTGATTCAAATGATGTGGCACACTTCTTATCCTAGATAAACTTCATCTCTTTCTTTAGTAAAGCATTTAAGGGTTTCGCTAACTCAACCAAATTGGGAATGAATCTTCTTACAAAGTTTATTTTTCCAAAAAAGGATCGCAGGGAACTGACATCACGTGGCGGAGCAATGGCTTGAATGGCTTGTACTCGCTCAGGATCTATTCTAATACCTTCCCTAGAGACTATGTGACCTAACAACTTGCCCTCATCAACACCAAAAGTGGACTTCTTAGGATTTAAGGAAATTCCAAACTTCCGACATCTATCAAATATTTTCCTCAAATGTTTTACATGGTCATCCCTTTCTTTGGAGAACACAGTTAAATCATCTTGATAAATCACAATAATTTTGCCAATCAGATCATTAAATGCATGGTCCATTGTCCGCTGAATTTTAAAAGGTTAACCAGGGAAGTTGTTCTCTGGAGGGCATGAAAAGTTTTGCATGCTCAGTTGCATGCAAAATTGAGTTTTGCATGCACTCAGTTTAGTTTTTTGGTAAACCTAATTTACCAATGAGTTGATATAAGAAGACAGGAGGTCTCTGACAGTAGTCATCGAGCCAACTGATCAGAGATAGATCCAGTTGAGAGGTGGGCTACTTTCTTAAGGAAGGAGGGCGCATTCCTTGAGGAGAGAGATGCTCGTTCTGCTTCCGGTTGACCGATTGAGCAGCTGAGACTTTCAGAGTATCCTTGTCTCAGCGATTGAGAAAGGATCGTGATGATCAAAGCTCAGATCTGTTGAGATCTGATTCCGTACGAGCATTTGATATCTTGAGGGAGGGTGCACTTATCCATGCAGAGGAGGGCGCATTCAGCTATTGACCTTCTTCCATAGCAGAGCATATCAGAGGACTGTAGTGAGAGAGTCAACAAAAATAGAGTTACCTCCAGACCGATCCAGATCCAATTGACAACTAGGGCACATTACCTCTGAGCATGCATCAGTTATTGCATGCAGATTTAGGGTTTTGACCCTATCAGGTTCGGTTGTTCCTTCTGAGGTAACATTGTATGTACTCGTATTTCTTCTTACTTTGCTCTGGGCTCGAGATAGAAGAAAGCCCCACAGATAGCTGGTTTTCCCCGTTTGGGGTTTCCAGGGTACATCCGATGTTGTGTGATTGTTATGCTTTCATTGTCAGAGTGTTAAGAGATCTATAGTGTTTGTATCTTAAGTCTTTATTTGCATTATTGATTTACAGAGACTCAAACTGCTTGAGATCTCAGGGCTATCTAGAGGGACTATTGATCTTTGGATAAAATTGACATGGTATCAGAGCCCTGGTCAGGGTCATGGAGAGCAGTCACACTCATATCTGCGAGCTGTATACCAGATCTGTGTGGTGATCTTTGTTGGGTATCAGATCTGCAGTTGCAGAAGTTAGATTTGTGCCTTCAGGTCAGAAGACCATGACTACATGTATGAGGGATGATCAAGTTGTTTGCACCTCATGCTCTTCAACTGATATAGATGAGCATTCTACTGACGAGATTGACAGAGAGATGGCTCTTAACACTTGCCAATCATTGAGTGCTTCTACTTATAGTGTATGGTACATAGACATCAGAGCCTCGAGCCATATGACAGGTGTTCGTGGATACTTTACAGATCTACCCAAGGATGGGCTAGATCTTGAGATTGTACTTGGAGACAATTCTACTGTCAAAGCAGTAGGACGAGGAACAATATCCTTCCAGAGAGAATCAAGAGAGTCTGAGAGTTCGTGATGTTCTATATGTCCCGGGTCTAAAGAAGAACTTGATCTTTGTGTCTACTATTGAAGATCAGGGATTATGGGTGATGTTCAAAGATGGAAATTTTCTAGTTCAACCCAAGGGATCCGGCGATACCTCTGCTGTGAGGATTGGAGTCCGCAGCGGAAAACTGTACGGGCTCAACTTTCAGCTTCATCATGCCTTGATTCATAATAGCCGAGATGATGATTGTGATCCCTGTGAGCTTTGGCATAGGAGGATGGTTCATCTACACCATCCTTCTCTGAATATCCTGAGGGAGATTGTGACAGGAGTGCCTGAGTTTAGCACAGAGCACAATGATGTGTGCAAAGGGTGTGCTCTGGGGAAGTACCTCAAGACAGTTTTTCCCAAGAGTGAGAATAGATCTACAAGAGCACTTGATTTGATTCATTTTGACCTCTGTGGTCCGATGTCCAGTACATCTTTGAAAGGCTACAAGTACTATGTATCCTTCATTGATGACTACTCCAGGACGACCTGGATTTATGTTTTAAAGAGTAAAGAATCAAAAGAAGTATTGCAAAAGTTTCAAGAATTCAAGGCACTTGTGGAAAATCAGACAGAAATGAAGATCAAGATCTTCAGACCAGATAATGGAGGTGAATATACTTCCAAAGAGTTCAATGAGTTTTGCATCCATGGGGGCATCAAGAGGCAGTTAACTGTACCCTATACACCTCAACAGAATGGGTTTGTTGAGAGGAAAAACATGGCTATTATTGGTGCTGCTAGATCTATGTTGCATGAGCAGGGTTTGCCATTTTTTCTTTGGGCTGAGGCATGTAACACTGCAGCTTATATACAAAACAGGAGTCCTCATAAAGTTTTGGGGAACAAAACTCCAGAAGAAGCTTTCTCTGGAAAGAAACCTGAGGTTGGACATTTCAGGATTTTTGGATGCCTTACCTACTCGCATGTTCCTTTAGAGAAAAGGACAAAACTGGAACCTATAGCCAAGAGGGGAATTTTTGTTGGATATGATTAGACTTCGAAAGCCTATCGCATTTACATTCTTGCTCTCAAGAAAATTGTTGTGAGGTGGGATGTGAAATTTGAGGAGGATCGGGCTTTCTGGAAGTCATGTGAGTCAGAGAAGGGAAAACAACAGGTTGCTACATCTGTGGATGACAGAGGTCAAAGTGCAATTCCACAACCAGCAGGGTCCCAAGTATCTGGGGTGATAGATTCTCAGATAACAGGTTCCACAGGCACAGAAGCAGGAATTGGCACTTGATCTGAGGTTGGTGGTCAACCAGGATCAGGGTCCCTGATTACAGACTCTCGGGCTACAAGGTCGACGACTGCAGGTACCTCTACTAGAGGCATTCATTCTCATACGGTTGATTGGAACAAGGATGAGGAGTTCTCCTTACAGGATGTCACTTCATGGAACAGGAAGCCCAAGTGGTTTCAAGATACCTTGAAGGAAGCCCAGGCAGTGGGAACTCCCAAGAAGAGTGTAAGAGAGAGGAAGGCGCCACAGAGATTTTGCAGTTACTTGGCTATGGTAAGCAGTATCAGTGATTTATAGCCATCCTCATATGAGCAAGCAGTAGGTGAGCAGGCTTTGAGAGATGCCATGTTGGAAGAGTATGCTTCCATCATGAAGAATGATGTCTGGGAACTTGTGCCCAGACCAGAGAGAAAGTTAGTTGTCACCTCTAGATGGCTCTATAAGATTAAATATGTTGCAGATTGCAGCATTAAGAAATACAAAGCTAGATTTGTGGGTAGAGGGTTCTCACAGATAGAGGGAGTTGACTATGATGAGACGTTCGCTTCGGTGGCCAGATATACTTCCATTAGGACTGTGATATTTGTAGAAGCAGAGCTGGGATGGAAGCTTCACCAGATAGATTTCAAGACAACTTTTCTCAATGGACTCATACAGGAGGAGATGTACATTGAGCAACCAGAGGGCTTCGAGATACTTGAGAGAGAGTCTCATGTATGTAGACTAAAGAAAGCTATATACAGCTTGAAGCAAGCACCTAGAGCTTGGTATTTTAGAATAGATACCTACTTGCAGCAGTTAGGTTTTCAGAAGAGCGAAGCTGATCCTAATCTCTACTTCATCGTAGTGAATGGGGATCCTCTTATTCTTGTGTTGTATGTAGATGACTTATTCATTACGGGGGGGGAAAACTTATCAGTGGCTGCAAGAAGGATCTTGCTTCAGAGTTTGAAATGAAAGACATAGGATTGATGCACTACTTCTTAGGCATGGAGGTCGGGCAGAAGGATGGGCATATCTTCCTTAGTCAGGGAAAGTATGCAATGGACATACTGAAGAGATTTCAGATGCAAGATTGCAAACCCATGACTACTCCTATGACAACCAACTGGAAGAAGCAAGTGGCTTCTGAGAGAAAGTTGATTGATCCCACCAAGTATCGACAACTCATTGGATCCTTGATGTACTAGATCAACACTAGTCTAGATTTGAGTTTTGCTGTCAATACCTTGAGTCAGTACATGGTAGAGCCTAAAGATGTTCACTGGGTGGCAGGAAAGCATGTTCTTAGGTATGTCAATGGAACAACAGAGTATGGGTTGAATTATGTGAGGAAGGGTAGAGTACAACTAGTTGGCTTTACTGATTCAGATTGGGCAGGCAGTGCAGGTGACAAGAAAAACATTTCTGGGTGTTGTTTCAGTTTGGGTTCGGCAGTCGTTTCGTGGTTCAGCAGGAAACAAAATTCTGTAGCACTGAGTTATGTTGAGGCAGAATATATGGCGGCTAGTTTAGCTAGTTGCGAGGCCATTTGGCTTCGCAAAATGTTGGTGAGTCTATTTGATCAGCTGTTGGAGCCTACTGTGATTCACTATGATAATCAGAGTTGCATCAAAATCTCGGAGAATCCAATATTTCATGATAGGTCCAAACACATAGAGATCAAATATCATTTCATTCGAGATCATGTTCAGAGAGGAGTAGCTGAGCTCCAGTACATATCCACAGATGAGTAGGTTGCAGACATTCTCACAAAGTCCTTGATGAGAAACAAGTTAGAGTACTTCAGGGAGAAGTTGGGAGTGGTTCAGAATCCTTTCCTGGTTGAGAGGGAGCGTTAAAAGGTTAACCAGGGAAGTTGTTCTCTGGAGAGCATGAAACGTTTTGCATGCTCAGTTGCATGCAAAAGTGAGTTTTGCATGCACTCACTTTAGGTGTTTGGTAAACCTAATTTACCAGTGAGTTGATATAAGAAGACAGGAGGTCTCTGACAGTAGTCGACTAGCCTACCGATCTCAAATAGATCCAGTTGAGAGGTGGGCGACTTTCCTAAGGAAGGACGACGCATTCCTTGAGGAGAGAGAAGCTCGTTCTACTTTCGGTTGACCGATTGAGCAACTGAGACTTTCAGAGTATCCTTGTCTCAGCAATTGAGAAAGGACTGTGGTGATCAGAGGGTGCACTTATCCATGAAGAGGAGGGCGCATTCAGCTAGTGGACTTCATCCGTAGCAAAGCAGATCAGAGCAGTGCAGTGAGAGAGTCAGTACAGATAGAGTTACCTGCAGACCGATCCATATCTAGTTGACAGCTAGGGC
Source organism: Larix kaempferi (assembly GCA_027924585.1). NCBI lineage: Eukaryota > Viridiplantae > Streptophyta > Pinopsida > Pinales > Pinaceae > Larix > Larix kaempferi. The sequence goes on from BSBM01000931.1 coordinate 11,049,862, forward strand.
ACATTACCTCTGTGCATGCATTAGTTGTTCCATGCAGATCTAGGGTTTTGACCTGGTCAGGTTCGGTTGTTCCTTCTGAGGTAACATTGTATGTACTCGTATTTCTTCTTACTTTGCTCTGGAAAAGAGATAGAAGAAAGCCCCACAGGTAGTTGGTTTTCCCCGTTTGGGGTTTCCAGGGTACATCCGGTGTTGTGTGATTGTTATGCTTTCATTGTCAGAGTGTGAAGAGATCTGTAGTGTTTGTATCTTAAGTCTTTATTTGTATTATTGATTTACAGAGACTCAAACCGCTTGAGATCTTAGGGCTATCCAGAGGGAGTAGTGATCTCTGGATAAAATTAACACTGAAAAGTCGAACCCACATTTAATAGACCAAATGGCATTTGTATATATTCATGTGTTCCCCAAGGCGTGGTAAAAGTTTTCTTTCCACGATCTTCCTTTTTAATTTGGACTTGGTTGTATCCCGAAAAACCGTCGAGCATAGATAACACCCCAGCACCAGTTACACTTTGTAATAAATTTTCCATGTTAGGCATGGGTAATTGTCCTTGAGGGAAGCTTGATTTAGATTTCTGAAGTCTATACAAATCCTTATTTCCCCACTTTTCTTTCTTACAATTACATGATTCGAAACCCATGTAGTATGTCTGATAGGCCTTATGATCCCTGCTGCTAACATCTTTTCCAATTCCTTTTTTGCCAATGGAGCTAGTTTCGGATTGAAGTTACAGAGCTTTTGTTGATAAGGTTTGGCTCCTTCTTTAAGGGGAATGGTATGTTCAATAAGAGATTGGTCATAAGTCTTCAAATCATCGTACGTCCATGCAAAGACATCCTTGTACTCTCTGATTAACTTTTCAATTTTCCTTCTTTCTTCTTTAGAGGCGTTCTTCCCTATCTTGATCATTTTTGGGGAACACGAAAATGTGGATGATTCGGAGTGTTCTCAGGTCCATTTCAATAATGATGATCATATGTATGATCCAAACTTACCTAAAGAGGAAGCTATTGCAAAGATTAACGAAGACATTCATGAGGGATCTTTAATTGAGGAGGTCTTTGAGGAGTTTCCTCACATTGCCATGGTCACAAACATTGAAGATTTGGAATTTCAAGATTACTTTAGTGAAGATGACGACATTTGTACTCCTAAGCCACCTCCAGAAGAAACTATTACAGAGTCCCTTATTGAAAATGAGGAAGTTTGCAATGTGTATAATAATGATGGTTTGGAAGGCTTACTTCCTTATGACCTTTTTTTTTTTCTGAAGAGGAGGGTTATGAGCATGAAGAAGACAGACATAGCTTGAAATATGATATAAGTGATGTTAATGATGATAACTGGACATTTATGGAGAACCCTATATATGCCTCGTTTGAAGAAGAACCTGATAATCTGGAATCTGTTGAAGGCATGATTGAAAACCCCATATATGACATGTCCGAGGAAAGAAATTTCGAGTCAGACTCTCTTGATGGTTTTATTGATACACCTACTTATGAGGTTTTTATGGACTTTGAGACCTTGGGAAATATTCGCATGGAAAAGGAGCATAAGTGTTTTGCGTATGATCAGTCAGAACCAAACATGAGTAGAAGTAATGAAGACCTGGAAGAGTTGTGCATTGAAGATTTAGATGGGACTCACTCAATTAAAAGTCAATCACAACCTTCATCTTCATATTCAGAATTCTCTTATGATTTGGAGAAGCCCGGGGCTTGTGTTACTATAGAGGTTGTTCATTCGATAAGCCCTCTAAGGCAGTATGGTGGTGTGGTTGATCTACGGTCTACCCCATCCTACATATTTACATTAGTCCTATCCAATCTTGGATAGAAGCAGCCTGCGAGAGAACCTGCCAGTTGAGGAAACAATTTAATGATATTTTGCATGATTATGATCTCCCATCCAGCCCTCCCATCCTCAATATTTTTGCAGGTTTGCATTTCGTGAATAAGGTATCCTTGTGTTGGATGGTAACAAAACACAAGTTGAAAACTTTTTATATTAATGAGATGTTAAAATGGTTGCATTGGATTTATCATTTTAGTTAGCATTTTTTATCATGTTATGCTTAGAATAGGAAAATAAGCTCCTCAAAGTGATTATTTACTTTCTGCATTTCCTTTATTAGTTAGTTTTTTCCTTTTGAATAAAGTAACTTATGCTTCATTGGTTTCTTGCAAACACTTGTGCTACTGAAAGGTTTTATTGTCAAGTTGAGATGTTTTTACAGGTCATGGAAACCGAAGATTCTGGTGTTGTCGTATGCTCTCCTTGCCTTAAGACTAGATCAAGCAAACGTCCCATAGTTGGATCTAGATGTTACCACCTAAAGTTGCACTTTAGTTGGACTTCAGTGAGCCGTCAGTGTTGCACAATTACTTGTTCTCTTTCAGAGTTTAGAAGTTCCAAGTTTGGCCTGTTCGGGGCCCCTTTTTTAATTCTTGTAGTGCCTGACCACGCCCTGTCGAACCCCCAGGGTTCTTCCCCATCCCCACCACAGGCTGGCAGCAACACCACCAAGTCACCCACTCCTGCCTGCACCGAAGAGGTGAATTCTGTTCAATCAGCTTCGTCTCAAAAATCCAGTGGTAAGAAGAAAAACAAAGGCAAACCTAAGAAATCTTCCAATCAGCAAGAGCCCATGCCCACCCCTGAAGACACTAAATAGAAGAGGAAGTTGAAGTATCCTTGTTTACTGTTCGGTGATGACCATTTCTCCAAGGAATGTCCTCACCAAGACGAAGTGTAGAAGTTTCTCAAAGGAAACTCTACTACCGCAGTTCTCAACGATCCCTTCCCCACTTAGAAACAACAACTGATCGCTCAAACCTCTCCTTCCCATGGAGCGGCGTCCTCCACCGCGCATGTTCTCATGATGCGTAGTGACATAGTTAACTTGAACACACATTCATGCTCGTTCGACTCAGTCCCTCTGAAGGAACCCGTTGGAAGTAATACTGCAAAAGCTTCCACTTCTATTCTCGACGTCACTGTACCAAACGCTTCTCTCACCATTGAGAAGCCTTCTTTAGAGTCAGTGTTGCGTCCGCCCAAGAGCACGATTCGAAAAGCAGTTTTCAAACACAATGCTCGGGCAACTCAAAACTACAATATTGTAGAGGAGTTGGCACAAGCTCCTTGTGCTATGTCGACGCTAGAAGTCTTGCAGAACTGTCCCAATCAGCACAAGACTCTTCTCGCTGCCATTGGCGCGGTTGATTCGGATTCTTCTAATACATTTATGTTTCGACTTGAGTACTTTAAACCGAGGCTTTCCCACCAGTTGGCATTTCAAGTTTCCATGAAGATTGCTGGGAAGACAATCCATTGTACTGTGTTAGACGAAGGTGCCTCTACCTCGGCCATATCGATATTGTGTTGGAGAGCCATTGGTTCTCACGAGTTAAATCGTTTCCCCACCACCTTGAAAGCATTCGACGGTCATGGCTTCCAACCTCATGGGCTATTACAAGCCTTGGCAGTAGAGTTGGGGGGTAAGACCGCAACCATTAACGTGGAAGTGGTCGCAGCCCCTCTAGATTATAATCTTTTACTTGATCGAAATTGGTTTTATGCCATGATTGCAGTTGCATCATCTGTCTTCCGCATTGTGCAATTCCCCCACCAAGGCCGAATTGTCACAGTCGACCAACTAGATTTTTGTACACCGGACACCGCTACTCATCCCAACGATAATGTCCCATTACTCTAGCAGTCTTCGCAACCATATGAGAGCGTGGGGATTGGCCTCATAAAAGACTCATCTCTTATGGGCGTTTTCCAACCTCGGATCCCCCTAACCATGTTGCCACGGTGAACATGATATCCTCTTTTCCCAACTCTGCCGATCAATGGCTCGTACCCGACGAAGCCACTATGGACCTGATTGGAGATACCATGCCTCTTTCACCCGCTGAACTCACTTATGAGGCTATCTAGTCAGCATCCGAGGACCACTTGGTTGTGGCCTCTACATCTTGTTCTCTACAGCGGACGTCATCCTTACCCGATCCTCTGCTCCAGACTTTTCATTCCAATGAGTCCATTATGGAAATTATGAGTGCGGATGACCCTCCGTGGGAAGGCCTCCACCATCGCTAGTCTTTCCTTCCCCCTTTGGATTCTGTAGAGAATAGCATCACCACCATTTTTTCACCGGATGTCTATGTTATCACACATATAGTAGCCGGGCTACCATACATTATTTTTCCGATTCCAATACACTATTTTTCCAGTTCCCTTACATTGAGATGACTAAGATGAGCATCTATTATGGATCACTATCAGATTTTGGACAACAGTTTTATTCCCCATGCCATGACTGAGTCTCAGGACACTCAGAGAGATGACCGATGTAGCTATTTAGCCATTTGTACAAAGCAGTCAGTAGTGCCCAGAGTTACAGCAGCAGTTTCAGAGGTCAGATGATGGTTCAGATGATGAGCATTTAGGTATATGACTCAGCAGGTATATTGTGGTGTTGTGGTTATGTTGCTTTTATTTCCATTTTCTTAGCATGTCTTAGCATTTAGTATCATGATCTGGCGATCATATAGATATGTGGACTTGGTTGTATTATATATATATATATATATATATCATATTTGTCCCTACTCAGACTTAGAAGTTCTTGGCCTATACTCATTGCTTTTACCCTCCCTAGGGAGAATAGAGGTGATCATTCCCACCATATTTTGGCTTGCTAGTGTTGGTTTCATTATACACTATCTTCATCCATCCATGACTTACCCAGTTTGTTCATTACCCTGACTTACTACTTGACTAGTGACATGGAGGACCTTCCCCCACGGTAGCCTCTATATTGGATAAGCTTCCCTGTTTATTGTGTCTCGGGTCTGAGTTGGTGACAAAACTTGCCTATGGTGAGTTGGTGTTCCTTGTGAATTCCCCCTAGTCACTAAAGATGTGGGCTAAACCTGAAACTTTTAGTGCTGCCATGAATACAAAATATGGAAATAGAATGTTATATCTTGTATGAAAAGAAAGCCAAATGAAAATGGCTATGAAAATATCAAATGCTATATCTATTGTGGAATGTAAATACCTAGGTAAATAAGCTGTCTGTGACACACCTAGAAGTGCTCAGGTAAACAAGTGTCTTAAAAACACACCTACAGCAAAAAAGCCTAAATTAAATGTAAATCTATGCAATGTGTTTATAAACACACATAGATCAAAGGCTATGGAAAATCTAGGCCCAAAAAGCAATGGAACTTAAATTCTATATCAAAAAGATTGCTGGCCTCATTTGTATTATGGATTGTGCACATCAGTGTAAGGTGAATAAACACTCTTTGAACAACTTATCCATTTGTGAGACACCGCCATTCCCTGTGTTGTTGCTTGTCCACTATATGCTATGGTGTGTATTCCCTGCTCCATTTCCAAAGTGTCACAGTGTTAAGTCAGTAAGTCATCCTTTAACCTAGCCATGTTATTCTTAACCTTCACCCTTCACTAGCAAATTGATCACAACTATGAAGTGAGTATGACCTTGAAAGTCTTGTCTGAGTAATAAATCATAATTAATGACATATTATATTTGGATTTAGATCGCCAGTAATGATTGCTACTTGTTATAATTGCTATGTGAATGGATTGTAAAGCATGTTTTAACCTTTGACACCTTGCAGCAGCTTGATGACAGTTTGAGCCATATTTTGGTCATATTGACTTGGTCAAACCTCAGTTTGACCAAAAGTCAACCATAGGACATGAGGTGGCAGACCTCGGATGTTACAGATAGATGATATATGGTCTGGTACAGGTCACCATGGTGGGCTTATGTAGTGGTTTTAGGCTTATGATGATGATTTGTGCTTTTCAACACTTTTACAGATTATTATTATTTGGTCTGCCGGATATGATGAGTATTTATTTTGGACCATGCAGAGGTTTATATGGTGTATGTGTACACATCTTAGATGGATTTGGACCTTCTGAGTCCAATGAGACAGTCTGTTTTCAGTTCCGGGCAGTTACAACAATGATCGAGCCTCAGTTGGCTATCCTAGTGCAGTTTTGGCTTGCCGGAGGCGCTGTTAGAGCAGATCAAGGATATTATTGGTTCACCTAGAGCACTATTTTTGGAGGTGGTGATCCAACCACTTGTTATTACCATATTACCCCCCTCCCAGAATGTCTGGTGATTTTTATTTTTGGAGCCAGGCCCTCCAGGTGGCAGTTTGGGCAGTTTCACACTTCCCAAGGCAGTCCAGAAATGGTAAAAATGGCTATAGAGGAATTCAATTTGGGATACTGAGGCAAGGTTATGGCATGGGATGATCAGTGATGATGAGTGGGATGTCTTCCACACCTTCTCCAGCAGTTTCAACTTCATTGGGACCCACATCCATCACTTATGGCACTTTTTGATGATTTCTGGAGCCTCCTAAGCCTCACGATTTTCCTGGAGAGGCACGATTTGGTGTCTAGATCTTTTATTCTTGGATATTGTGCCATGGGGATTGACCAAGGGTGTTAGAAATTACCCCTTGGACCCACCATGAGCTATTTTTTATGTTTTATCATCATGATTTGGTGGCATCCCCTCTTCTAGGGTGAGTTTGTCCACATATTTTTATATTTTATTATTGATCCATGTATTGTATTGTTGAGCTCATCTCAACCATTGATTAGATCTTTTGATCTTTTAATCTTAGCCACTCATTCAAAAAGTGGTTAGGATTGTGGCCTCTTTCGAAGCTATTTAAAGGAGAGCTTCTCATTGTAAAGGGGACTTTTGGCTCTGGATTATTGGAATAGAGAATTATTATCGCATCTATTTGTTGTGTTGTGGTGAATGCTTTTGGAGTTCGTTTGTTGATTCTTCCTTTGCACTGGGTTCTTGGAGATTTTGTCTTGCTATATTTTTGTACCACATTTTTGCATCTATAGGTGGAGGCCGAATTCATTTGAGGACATATTGGGAGGGGAGGACCCTCCCTACTTCTTCTTTGGGTTTGTTTGTTGGTAACAGGGAGTATTACTGTCCCAGGACCTTCTATTTCATGTTATCATTGCATTTTGCTTGTATTTCCTCCATGCTTGATCTGACTGATTGAATCGACTTTCCTTGGTTTGACAGGTAGAGGAGGTCGCACTTGTGGGCTAGGGCATCATTTTGGCAAGCAAATTCAACAAGTTATCATTTGATCTCTGCGGGAGTCTTCCTCAACAACAAGGCATCTCATTCCAACACTTAGGTATGATCTCAAGGTAATTTCTCTCTCCATGATCTATCCATTTGTCTAAATGCTTCAAACCCTCATAATTTCAAAACCCTCATTTTACATTTTCTCAGATCTAGCAAGATCTACTTGGCTTTTGGGTATAATATTCGAAACCCACCTCTATAGCATCCACGACAATTCAAATCTATAGTTTGGTGTGGATTGGCCCTCATTTGACCCACTTCCCAAGGCAAAGAAGCTTCTCTAAGGGAGGTCGCACTTCCTAGGAGGGGTGATTTTGCTTGATCTAGCACTTGGGTAGGTGAGATCCCACTTGATCCATCATCTCCTTAATCAATAACCTACCCCCAGTGTGTCATTTTAGTGATTTTCACCTTGTGGGCCCCATTCCTCATTTTGAGGGTTGAGCCCCACTTGGGTCACTTTGTGGCACATTTCAATCTCAGATCTACTGAGATCTAGCCATTGGATGACCTTAATTTTCAAGATCCACCTACCTCAATACCTCAACTATCCAGATCTACAATTTGGTGGACATTCGACTCCATTTGGCCCAATTCCCAAGGCACTAATCTTCCCTAAGACAATTCGACTTTCTTGGATTGTTGAGTTATCTTGTGGCTTGATCTTTGTCTTGTTGCTTGAAACACCTTGAAACTGTCATATCCTTTCATCAAGCATAGCTAGAAAGCCCTAACTGTCAGATCTCTTATTTGGGACACTTTCCCTATTTTAAGGGTCACGTTTCTTTTCCCAAGGTAGTTGATTTTGACCTTTTGAAACTAGCTTTGAAACCTGGAATCATACTTGATCATTGAGTCACTGTGCATTATCTATCATTGTTATACTATACCTTTCCCAAGCCTCCACAGTGGTCTTAATTCCGTAATTCTAGGATTCCATACCTGTCACCTTACGTACCTCATTAGATTGATTTGATCTGGTTATTGGGTTGATCTCTCCTGTCGGGAGTAGATCTGGGTCTCCCCCTTGCTATCTTGGCTTTGATAGCTAAGTGAAGAGTGCCTTGGTTGGCGTGACAACCATCCATTTGGGAACCAAGGCCCTCTTGGTTCACCACTTTAGTTGCCTATCCCCTCTATCGTCCACATTGGATCCACCTGTAGGGGCAACTACAAGATTGGTGATAACATTTTGGCACCGTTGCCGGGGAGGTAGAGGCTTACCTTAGGTGTCTGCGATTATCCATGCATAATTTATATCTTATCGCATCCAGATTAATCTAGATGGGTATTATTTCAATTCTTAATTAAACCATATCCATCTATGTTTCACTTACTCTCTCCCTGCACTTCAAACGACATACATCTTTGTAGAAGAGTTTTAAAGTCGACCTGGCGACTCCGAATCGTGACTCTTCTGAGGAGCAAGCTCATTTGCATCCTTACAATACATATGATTTCGGTGAATTACCTGTGTGGTTCACCTGGCGACTCCACATAAGAGACTCCACTGGTGATCGATCCTATCATTATCTAGAACCCATGGGGTGCATCATTTTGTTTTCAGGTTCTTGAATTTTTTTATATATATATATATATATATATTAAAAATATTAAAAAGAAAAGAAAAGAAAAAAAAGTGTCATCCATGGCTGCTTCTGAGCGGCCTAGAACTTTCGGTCGTTTAAAATTTTTTGTCTTCTCAAAAATTGTTGGGTATCCTCATCATATTCCTCATCAAGCATGTGAAAGGTTGCCTATTTTTGATGGAAGTTATGAAATCTCTGCTAAAAGGCACCTTGAAAGCTTTCGGGAAGTTCTTAACGAGTTATCCATAACCCATGAGGATGTGTGTATGAAACTATTGGCTTCGTCTTTCAAAGAAAGAGCTGGGCTCTGGCTTTCAAATTTGAACCCCAATAGCATTTCCAGATATGACATGTTTGAAAATAAATTCTTAGAAGAACGGGGAAGTGAATTCGATGATATGTATCTTTCAAATCAAATCCAAGATCAAAACTTTCCCCTTTCCGAACCTATTGTTGAATCATTTAACAATCAAATATCAAGTGATTTGTCAACATCCGGAGATGACCCATCCTGCCCAATTTCTTTTGAGGATAAGTTTTCTACTTTTGAGTCAATCGAAAGTCAAATCTTTAATCATTGTACAAACCATAAGTTTTCAAATTTCTTTTTAGGTAGCCGTAGTCCTGATCCTAAGGAAATTTCTGAGGATGAGCCTTTAGTCAACAGGTCTACTGAAGTTCTTCATTCAAAGGAACTCATTAGTCATTCTAGCTTTAATGATCATTCAACTCCTTATCTCCTTATTGAAGAAGAAGAAAAGGGGGACATTGACCAAGATCCTTTAGTGGTAATTTCACATGATCACTGTGCAAATAGTCCGAATGTTTTAAATGAACTCATTAATTTTCTCCCTGACAAATTAAATAAAAATGATCATTTATCCTCGTGTGAATTTAATGATGAGTCAATAAAAGGTCAATCTCAAGATGAGGATGAATTAGTGAATCACACTGGATGCTCTAATCTTTGTTCCACTTCTTATAATGAATCTTCAAATTTTTCCATCCTTAGTCAAGATTGCTTCATCCATTTCTTAAAATTTGAATCTTGTCCTCGGTTTGTAAATATTAGACTTAGTCAAAAGTTTATCATTCCTAGAATAAATAGCATTGCTTTAAAAGGCCTTTCCTTTTGTCAAAATCCAAGGCCAAATTTTTTTATCCATCTAGAAGAAAATGCATCCACCCTCTCTGCCCATTGTTTTCAATCTTTTTGGGGTTGGTGGTCTGGTCAATCTGTTACTTTTGAAATTTTCAATCAAGAGTCTATATATTGTCGCATGAATGGAGATAATGTGCTTCATTTTCCCTTTCAGTCATCTTTGATGAATAGCATCCCTCAATTTATTAATCTTTCTTCTTGGCGGCTGGAAGGGGTATATAAAAATCAATTTCATCGTTTCTCCATCCTTAAAAAAACAAGTGGAGTTAATCTCATTCTCATTTCATCACAATTCATCCCCACTTGGTTTATGCATCATTCCTGGAGTAGTCAGAATTGAGTGTCCTAATCAGGTAGATGAGGAAAGTAGTTTGAAGCAAGGGGAGTTGAATTTGCTATCACATTTTTTTCCCTCCACACATGTTGAACAATAACTTGCATAATTTTTATGATCTGATTAATATTCTGATGGAGGATGTTTACATTAATCAAGCTCCCCCTTTGCATGTTTTCATTTTGCACCATTCCAATAACTTTTTAAATTTTGAACAAGTCAGGAATGTATTGTTTGTAAGCTCGCTAAGCTTTAATCTAATGCTGACTTGTTTTGTTAACGAACATCAAAGAAAAATTATTAATCAATTTGATGAATGGTTGCACTGGATTTATGCTTTTACTTAGTATAATGACTTGCCTGGTAGTTTAGGGTAGGTAGGAACTGAATAAGCGTACTTGGGCAGTGTCTTTTCAGCCATTGAGTCTGGCGCTTTTTGTTTGTCTTTTCCTAAGTTCCTTTTGAAGCTCTTAGTTTACACTGAGTACCTGTCATTTTTCTTTTCCTGCACAATAAAATTTCAAACTTTGCAAGTTATGTTAGTAATTTTCTTTTACGCATTTTAAATTTCTGATATAGAATAGATTTTACTTCAGTTTGATTTTATATTTTTCCCATACATGCTGCATGAGGTATTTTGATGTTTGTCAATGCAGATACAGGTGCAAAATAAAATGCAAAATAAAATAAAAGCAAAATGGTAGAGTGCTGGATCGAGGATTCGAGTAGCAGAGTTTGAGGACCAGAGATTCTGAGGTTCTCAAGCACTCTTTTCAACATAGCACTTGTCCCAGCCGAAGCCAGATGTTATCACACATATAGTAGCCGGGCTACCATACATTATTTTTCCGATTCCAGTACACTATTCAGCCAGTTCCCTTACATTGAGATGACTGAGATGAGCATCTATTATGGATCACTATCAGATTTTGGGCAACAGTTTTATTCCCCATGCCATAACTGAGTCTCAGGACACTCAGAGAGATGATCGATGTAGCTATTTAGCCATTTGTACAGAGCAGTCAGTAGTGCCCAGAGTTACAGCAGCAGTTTCAGAGGTCAGATGGTGGTTTAGATGATGAGCATTTAGGTATATGACTCAGCAGGTATATTGTGGTGTTGTGGTTATGTTGCTTTTATTTCCATTTTCTTAGCATGTCTTAGCATTTAGTATCATGATCTGGCAAACATTGAGGCCACCATCTCGGTTGACATCTCAATCGCTCCTGGTGTAGTGGAACACATTCGTTTAGGCCAGAAGTGTTCCCCTGAAGAAATTACTTCTTTCACGGCCTTATTCAAGCAATTTCGAGACGTGTTTGCTTGGACCAACGAGTAAATGCCCAGGATAGACCATACTATTGTTTCACATGAGATTCAAACCTATCCCGATGCTAAACCAGTCCGACAAAAGCTACGACCAGTACACCCTCGAAAAACTGTGGCGATTAAGGTAGAAATTGAAAAGCTCTTGAAGGCCGGTTTCATCTACCCTGTTCCATTAACAGAATGGGTCTCAAATGTCGTCCCTGTAGCTAAGAAGCAGGGCACCGTACGTGTCTGTGTCGATTATCGGGATTTGAACAAAGCTTGTCCCAAGCACAACTACCCCACTCCCTTCATAGACCAGATCATAGACAATTGTGTCGGAAGTGTCATCTTCTCATTCATGGATGGCTTTTTCGGTTACAACCAGATTGAGATCCACCCGACTGATCAACATAAGACAACTTTCATTTGCCCCTGGGGCACGTTTGCTTATCGCAAGCTCCCTTTTGGTCTCAAAAATGTTGGTGCCACATTCCAGCGGCCCATGTCGTACGCTTTTCATGATGTGAAGGACTTTGTGGAACCCTATCTTGACGATCTTCCGGCCCATTCGCGGCAGCGTGACTTCCACATCGATCATCTGATGGCAGTGTTCCTCAGATGCAGGCGGTATAACATTCGTCTGAACCCTCACAAGTGTATTTTTTGCATCAAGTCTGGACGCCTCCTCAGTTTTATTGTCTCGAAAGATGGGATCCGTAGTGATCCCTTGAAGGTGAAAGCCATTGTCGCTCTCCCACCTCCTACTGACATCACGAAACTTCAAAGTTTGCAAGGGAGGACAACTTATTTATGGCGTTTTGTCTGTAATTTCGCACAAACGACACAAGGTTATATGAGACTACTCAAGAAGGACGTCTCGTTCATATGGGACGATCAAGCGCTACAATCCTTCGATAGTCTGAAACATGCCATCACGCATGCCCCTGTGCTCCAACTGCCCAATTACTACAAGGATTACATCCTTTATCTTGATGCTTCTGCCACCACGATCGCCATGGTCTTGGTATAGGAGGACAACAACGCCCAGGAGCATGTGATCTACTACCTAAGTAAGGGTCCTATTGACTCCGAAACTTGTTATTCACATGTCGAGAAGCTCGCTCTCGCGGCAGTCATTGCCATCCAAAAGTTCTGTCACTACATACTGCTCCACACCGCCGCCATTATCGTTGACTTGAACCCCATGTACCACGTTCTAACACGTCAAGTACTCGGGGGCAAGTACTCACACTGGATTGTGATACTTCAGGAGTTCGATCTCCTCTTTGAGAAAGCCAAGTCTAAAAAGTCTTTGGTGTTTGTCGAGCTTATCTGCGATTTTCCTCGTGCTGATGTAGGATCTGAGCCCAGTGACTCTTCCGAACGAATCATTGTTCCTTATCAGCACGTCTGACCCGTGGTATGGAGATATCACTTTATATCTTCAAACCGAACGTTTCAACCCCCAACTGTCTCGTGACGATCGTCATCGTATCCGTCACTACTCCAAGTATTACTTGATCATTAGCGATACCTTGTACCGTCGTGGTATTGATTCCATTCTTCGACGATGTCTGACGCATCAGGAGGCTGAACACGTCTTGAATGACTATCACTCTGGGGCTTGTGGTGGTCATCTCTTTGGGATGGCTACGACCCAGAAGATACTACGTGCGGGATATTAGTGGCCATCCATCTTTAGAGATTGTATTGAGGTCGTTAAGAAATGTCCCCCATGCCAACATTTTCAAATGAAAAAACGCACCCATCCAGCCCCGTTACACCAGGTTATTGCCGTTGGCCCCTTTGCAAAACGGGGCATAGATTTCATGCACTGTAAGCCTACCTCGGCCGGGAGGCATGGTTACGTCACAGTAGCCGTGGATTACCTTACTAAATGGGCCGAGGCTATGCCTACATACACCGATGACGGCAAAACCACCGCACTCTTCATGTTTAATCATGTTATTTCACGGTTCGGAGTTCCACAAGCCATAGTCACCGACCATCGATCTCACTTCCAGAATTGTATGGTTGACGAATTGAGCGCCAGACTGGGTTTTCGTCATGAAAACTCAACCCCTTACTACAGTCCAATGGACAGGTAGAGGCCATCAACAAGGTCTTGAAAATCATGATTCAACGCATGGTGGGTACGCACAAGTCTAACTGGCACAACATGCTCTTCTCCGCACTATGGGCATACCAGACCTCCATTAAGACTGCCACCAGATTTATACCGTTCCAGTTAGTTTACGGATTGGAGGCAGTCCTACCTATAGAGTGCGAGATTCCATCTCTCAAAATCGCAGTTGAACTTCTTATGAACACCACTGTCGACGAAGAACGCTTCCTCTACCTAGCAAAACTTGATGAGACCCACCGCGATGCCGCTCTTGCTAACGAGGCACATAAGAAGTGCATCAAAGTACAATATGATAGGTCCGTTAGACCTCGTACCTTCAACGAGGGAGATTTGGTCCTCACATACGACCAAAGACACGATAAGCTGGGGGCAGGTAAGTTCGAGTCCATGTGGCACGGACTGTACATAGTGAAATGCGTTCTGGAGAAGAGACCCTACGAACTAGAGGACTATGATGGGATATCTTTTGGTGAGCCCCGCAATGGGCTCTACTTGAAGAAGTACTATGCCTGAGTCTTTCACGCATAGCTATCTTGTATATACTATGCATGGCGTGTGTGTTTTGTGTGGTGTGACTCTTTTGTTTTAGTGTCTCTAGGTCTTCTTTCGTTTCTTTTACCATGTTCTGTCTGCATGTGCAGATGGCAACTTGCTACAGATTCGCGGACAGCACCAGTCGGCATACCCGTAACCTTGCTTCGGTTGCCTGGGTATTTTATTCTCCCAGCGACGAGCTTATCAGCTCAGGAGGAAGTTGTCTAGGATACGTGACCTATAACACTGCAGAGTATCAGGCGGTGATTGGAACCCTAACTAACGCTCTTTCCTTGGGTATGAATCACGTTGTCATCTATTTGGATTCGCAACTAGTGGTTTCCCATCTTAACCGAATCTACGCTATCTGCGACCCTACTCTACTCCGTCTCTTCAGATGAGTCTGTCTTCTGGAAAGGTCCTTTGAATCTATTCAATACCTGCACATTCCACGAGACATGAATACAGTTGCTGACTCGATGGCCAACTTCATTCTAGATTGGTACTGTTATCACACCATAGTAGCAGGGCTACTATTCTTGTTTAGCAGATATCTGCACATTCCAGAGCTTCCATTATTCAGAGCATGGCTATGATGATTGTATATTTTGTGATCACTCATGATCAGAGCAGTGTATTATTCAGACTTATGTTAGACCTTGTGTCAAGGATGAGCCTTGAGAGTTCAGATTTGATGACCGATGTGACCCTTTATCCCATGCAGTTTCAGTTCAGTGTTTAGAGATGTATTGCAGTAGTGTTTCAGATGATATATGATGATTATTCTTGTGATGATGTTGTATGACCTAAGGATGTTGTATCATTGACTGTGGATTATTATCTTGTTAATTTAGTCATATTCACATCATCTGCTTGGTATATTATTCCTGATGTGGCAAACTGTTTAAAATGAACTATAAATCATAAAATGGACAATTACTTGCACATTTAGGTCATTTAACAAAACCCACTGGTTTTCCACCTTACATAGATATGGTCTTTCCTGACACCAGTTGTCTGCTAGTTGAGGCTCCATATTCACATGACTCCATCCATACATGAATTTCCTTGTTTGACTTTAAATCTTGACCTGTCTCATTTGACCTTCTCATACTGAGGACTTCCCCATTTTTCTACCTCTGTGCTTGGACCACATCCCTGTATGTTCAATGTCTCGGATCTAAGTTGGTGACCAAACTTGCCTTTGGTGAGTTGGATTGTAGGCCTAAATCATTCTGGTCGGTTGTCCCGATGTTTGGCATTGGCTCGAACTCCCCCTAGTCACTTGAGATGTTGGCTAAAACTGAAAGCTCATGTTCTACTTATGGAAACTTATAAATTCACCCATGGAAACCAAAAAGGGCAAGAGCGATCAACAACTAAAAATACTCCTCGAAGAGTATAAGAAATGTCCAAAAAGCAACGGTTCTTAAAAGCTATATCTAAACAATTGCTGACCTTATATGTATATGAAAACATGCCCTGGATGCAAGCTGCAACTAGTTGTGCTTATCGACACACCTGAGATCCGAAGGGTTATGTAGGCCAAAAAGGCCATGAAATGAAATTGAATGATCCTAATGAACCTGGATCAACTTGATGCAGACATGATGCCTAAGTTGAATAAGCACTCTCTAAACAACTTATCCATTTGTGAGGCACAACCATCCCCCGTGTTTTTTTTTGTCCAAGCACAGAGTTTGTAGTTTTCCCCTTTTTCCCAGTCCAAAGTATCTTTGAGTTGAGTAAGACAAGTCAACCCCTTGGCCCAACCTTGTTCCTAGCCTTCATCCTTTACTAGCAGTTTGACCATGTCCAATGGGTGAGTTTGTCATTTGAACTATTGTGCAAGTAATTTTATAACAAAGGAATATGCTAACTTGATTAATGCCACTGAAGGGATGTTATACTTTGAGCTTGGCTGTGAGAATGATTAGAGAAACATGTCTTAGTCTACTGATGTGATTTATCCTTAGTTGTATATTATTGGGATCTGTGATGATGTGGGCCATATCTGTACCTATTGATGATGATTGATGGTCCCACATACTTGATGATGATGTCATATGATGGACATATGGTTCAGATGATGATTGATGCAATTCAACAGTTTTATTTATT
Organism: Larix kaempferi; assembly: GCA_027924585.1. Taxonomy (NCBI): domain Eukaryota; kingdom Viridiplantae; phylum Streptophyta; class Pinopsida; order Pinales; family Pinaceae; genus Larix; species Larix kaempferi. The sequence continues at coordinate 11,066,249 of BSBM01000931.1, forward strand.
ACTTCAGATCATCAGATTATACACTGTCCATATATGGTGGACCCTACAGCTGACCCATTAGGGCAACCCATAGTGTATGAGTACACATTCCTACTGGATTTGGGTCTTCTGGATCCAATGAGACACTTATCTTTCAGTTTCGGGCATTTGTGACAGTGATTGGTGCAGTTTTACACTTGTTGACCAGATTTGGGGTTGATTTCCCAGCCTGAGCAGCAGGGGCCATGAGAGGCCAGTTCACCTAGGGCACTGTATGAGGAGGGGGTGGTCCAGCCCCTTGTTTTTACCATTTACCCCCCCTTCTGGAGAGCCTGGTGGGCTCAGTTGGATAGCGCAGATGCCCTGGGAGGCAGTTTTGGCACTTTCACAGTTACCGAGGCAGTTAAAAAATGGGATAAAGTGGTCACTGAGGAATTCGATTTGGGCAATTGAGCCAAGGTTTTGGCATTTGGTTTTCACAGAGGTCTTCCAGGGTGATCCCACTATCTTCCAGCCAGTTTTCGCCATGTGGGTAGGCCCACAGAGATCACAGGAGGTCTTTTACTGCTTGTCTGTCACAGATTTCATTTATATTATATTGGACATATTTTATTATTTTATTTTGCCTTGGGGATGAGCTAGTAAGGATTTATGCCTCCTAGCCCGACCATGTGCTTCTTATGTCATGTCCTAGTCATTATGAGGTGGGCTTTGGTACTTTTACCCCCTCTAGTGGATGACGTCACCCTCCATGATTATTTTAGACTATGACGTCATTACTTTATGAGTGATCCATGTGTTATGTTATTATGGGTCATCTTAGCCATTGATTGTATATTGAGATATTTTAATCTCAACCACTCATTTGATGTAGTATTGTAGAGTGGTATAGGGTTTTGGTCTTTATTATCCTATATACGGAGGAGACCCCCTATTGTATAGCTCACCTTTGGAGCTCTGGAATATTGGAATAGAACACTTCTTTGTGGAGCATATCTCTCTTGTCTTGTGGATTCTCTTGCATCTTGAGTATACAGTATCTCTTCTATGTATGATTGTGGGTTTTGGTTCTACAACTATTTGTCTTGCAGGGAAGTCGAATTGGTGGAGAGGAGGGCGATTTCTTGAGGGTTATTGTTGGAGGGATCCACATATTCTCTTTTGGGTTGATCTTGTGATAGGGAGTATCATTATTGTATCTTCGTGACATAGTTGATGCTTTCTATTACATCTTTCTATCATTTTCATAATCATCTTACTTGACTTGTTTCTTTGATCTTGTCTTGTAGGAGGAGGACGATTTGGCTTCTTGAGGAGGACGATTTGGCTTGGAGAATCAAAATTGCACTCTTGAATATACACATAGGAGAATGCTATCAATTTGCAAGGTGGCCATAAGCATTTGAGGTAAGATCTACAATGTATGTGCCTCTTCCATCCATTCTCTCTTCATTGGTCACAAACCCTAATTAATTGAAACCCTCATTTTGGTTTTTCTTAGATCTACTTAGATCTAGCCTTGCTTTTGAAAAGATCTTAAGAACCCACCCCTATAGCATCCACCCCTAGTTGGATCTATAGTTTGGTGGTGATTGAGTTAAAATTGACACACTTTTCAAGGCAATATAGCCCTCTTGAATCAAATTGCACTTCTTTGGAGAGGCTTGTTCGGTTAGATCTAGCATGTGGGTAGGTGAGATCCCACTTGATTTGCAATGTACACATTTGATAACCTACCCCTAGACTTTTACTTGGGTGATTTCTACCTTGTGGTCATCATTCCACATTTTAAGGGATTAAAACCCCCCTTTTGAACTACTTGGCACCTTAAAAATCAGATCTAGTAAGATCTAACCCTTGGATTGACTTGATTTTCAAGATCCATATAGATCATTGCATAAACCACGTGGATGTACAATTTGGTGGCCATTGGACCTGATTTGACACACCTTATCCACCTTTTAGCCTTCCTTGAGCAAGGTCGCACTTCCTTGGGTGACTGAGTTTGCCCACTTCTAGGACCTGGGTAGTTGAGATTTCAGTGGATTTGGAACGGGCATACCTTAAAACCTATATCTAGAGTATCATTTTGTGACGATCTGCCTTGGGGGTAGCATTCCTTGTTTTAAGGGATTGTGGTCCACTTCGTTCATTTCATGAAATCCTAGATCTAGCAAGATCCAACCACTCTATGTCAATTAGCCCACTTGACTTGAGCTCTAGGTGTCCCGATCTACATTTTGACATATCTTTTTACTCCATTAACCCATCCAACAAGGCACTAGTCCTCCTTGGGAATTGTGTCAAACCTTAGATCCAGTAAATGGGTACTCCTAATTTCAACCTAGATCCATAGATCTACTCATTATATATCCTCTAGTGCCAATTGCATCCCTTAATTTCACCTTGTGGGTCCACATTAAGCCATTTCACCTATCCCAAGAAAGTAGGACCCACTTGTGTAGCACATGGTACTAGATCTTGTCTTTTTAGCTAATCATGTGGCCTAAATTATACATTGGTTGAAACACTAATCATCTCTCAAACCACCTTCAACCATACTTTAATTTCTAGGCCCACTTTACCTTGCATTGGTTTCCGTAACTTACCATTAACTAATCCCTAGGAACCTTTGTTTGGGACCAATCTTCTTTGATTGGTTATAGGGTCTCCCCCTAGGTCTTGATTTATCTAGATCTAAAGCGAAGAGTGCCTCGGTTGACGTGACTACCACCTTGCATTGGGAACCGTGGCATCTCTTGGGTCACCTCTTTAGTTGTCCATCTCCTCTATCGTCCCGGATGGGATACCACTAGGGACAACTACAAGTTGTGTGATAACAGGGACATTGCACACACAACATATTCATAAATTATAAAGCATACATAACATGTAAATCATCCACTGTATAAGCAAACATGTAAACAAGATCTCATTAATCATCCATAGAACACAAAATGTATAAGACCGCTGAAAGTGTCTATATATATATAAATCGATACAAAATGATGGTGCTGATACAAAAATCTGAAGCATGCTAGCTTTCAGTAAGAGTCATCTCTAACAAAATCTGAAGCTCATAAGCTTTCAGTACATACATAAGCATAAACCTAATACCTAGGCCGCTCATGATAGCAGACTACAGCCGTCGCCACTTTACAAAGCAGCGTGCCAACCTGGTAGATCACGGACACTCGGCTCTGGGATATCCAGTGTCAACCTGTTGAGGTTATCATAAACCTTCTCCACCTCCTCGCAATGAGCGAGACTCCAACTGGTCGCGATGGACCCACATCTGCACAAAACATCGAGTCATCAGCACTACAAAAAAAAATCATAAATATATAAAATCCAAAAACACAAAAGCTGTTGTTCTTACCGATGTCACCCCATTGTGCTCCCTCGAGAAGCACCAGGTCAGGATCACCTCTTAAATCTGCCCCGCTGTACGGATAATCCTCTATCATGAGGAGTTGTCCCTCCAGCCAAGTGAAGAACCCTGTACCGTAGCCTATGATAGGACCCCCGCCACCATGGCGGGCCATCACCTCTGCCCATTGGGTCATGTGTGGATCCCGGGCATCTCGGTCATCCAAGTCCACCTTTGGATGCAGATGAAGTACCCGCTCCAACAGGAAAGATATCACCACGAACCCATAGCCAAACTGTTTCAGTGCGCCGCGCCGACATTTGGTCAATTGGCTTCGGAGGTTGGTGAGGAGCCCCTCACACCAGTTGAATACCCGAGGACCCATACACTCCTCCGCGTACATCAACTGTGATTTGCTTGCAAGGTGAGCAAACTACTCCCCGCTACCCTCACTATGGTGAAGAGCACAGTACGTAAAGCACGGTCTCGAATGTCCTTGATGGGGATCTTCCCACCAATAGACACAGTGCCTTCAATGCACCACCGATCAATCATATCGTCCACTGTTTGATCACCTTGTCGTGATCCGGTAAGAGATACAGGCTCTCCCCGCCGGGATAACCTTGTCAGGAAGTAGATGTCCTCGACATCTATGCTCAGTGTATGCACTCCGATCACAAAATGATGTTGCATCGGATCCCAACACTGGATCATGAGCGTCAGCAGCGGAACTTGGGCTCTCATGCCCGCCACTCGAAAGTATTTGAGTAACCCACAGTGCCGCAAGGCAGCAATGCATTGAGGGTCATTCTTGGCTTGAGCATCATCCACCTCGTGCTCTCGTTCTTGCCACTCAAGAACCATGTTTGTCACCGTGAACCCGTAAAAAAGGGCAAGTAATCATCTTTAGAACTCTTTCCAATCATCAATTTTTTTCCATTTGGGTTGGGCGTTGAGTTGCATTTGAGCATTTGCGCCGACGCAGGACGTCATTGCTAACTGGGTGGCGTCGACGCAAAAGGCTCTTACGGGTTTTGTGACGGTGCATGGTCGTCGCAGTTCCCGTAAGGAGGGCTTGCGCCGACCGATGGGCGCAATTCCCCCCACCAAAACAACTCAAAACCCTAAAAAATAAGCAAAACACATAAATCTAATCCACCGAAAAGTTGAATAGCTGAGTTTAGGCTTACCTGTCTCTGACGACACGTGAACCGGTGGATCGTGGCTCCCGAAATCAGCAAACGAAATTTGTCTCCAAATGGCACTTCACTCTCCAAACTTGGTAAAAAACAATTGTAATTCTTTTTCACTATTTCACCCATTTTATAACTAAAAATGGAATATTTCTTTTTTATTTTGATGCTTTAGTGGGTTATTTACTATAGTTTGAGTTATTTACTACATTTGAATACCCGGTTAACTTTTTTTGACCTAGTCTTTGAGCTGCAGATGAAGTTAGGTGCCTAATTAATGCCATTTCTCGTCGTGATGATTATCTCGTAAGTATTATCAAGTATGAACAACTCTTTGAGCGTCTTTTTGTCATTATTTCGCTCATTAAATTCAATTATTAATGACACCGAGCTAACTCTTTGTTCTTTCTCGTGCTCGTAAAACGATGAGAATAAGTCACCGAGTTATAGTTTATCACTTTTTCGGGCTCGTTAAACTCCTACGAAAAAGGAATCCCCCGGAATCTTTCTTTAAGCTGTTTTCAGGCTCTGTAAATACGAAAAGATCGCCAAGCGAACTTGATGCGTTCATGCTTGTAAAAGTATTTGAATGATCGTCTTCCTGGTGATAGTTTACCCCTTTTTAAGACCAGGGGGCACTAATTACGAAAAATGAATACTCCAGCCAATCATGATTGCAAGAGTCCTCTCTCGCGTTGTTTTACCCTTTTCCGGGCGAACAGGCTAACTCTACGAAAAATGACCTTTGGAGTCTTCTTTAGTTCTTTTCAGACTCTCTAAACATGAAATGACGCTGAGTTTACCTTCTTTGGGCTCGTTAAAACTCAACATTGAAGGGCTCGTCATGGGACGAACCCCTCCTTTCCCAGGTTCGAAAAATATTTGGGATTGGACTCATCTATGAGATGAGCTATACCGAGCATCTGGTTACCCTCATCAAGCTCGTTAAAAACACATGAGGCACTCATCAGTCATGATGGGGGAAAAGGAAAGTTTTTTGTGTTGCACCTTTACCTGTGGCAGTACTTAGTGGTTCTTGAACATGGCACTCATTTGCATTTGCATACAGTACTTGGATCATCCGTTTGTCCTCGAGTCCTGCTAACTTCATGAGTCTTGTTATTCCTTTGGATCATCCAAAGAATACTTCCATCATCAGTTGCATTAGGGGTTAGCGTCTTTCTCGTCATGTCAATACTGTCAAGTCATGCCATGCCCATGTTCAAGATACATTCACTGCCCATCATTTGCAGTCAGTACACTCTCTATCATGTCGGTCTACTCTGAGTCAGTCTTGCATGTTACTGTACCATCCGATCTACTCCAAACATCTGTTATCGAGTTTCGTGTCGATGATGAGGGATTCGTCATGGCCCTCCTTCGATGGGTTCATCCTTGTTGACTTCAACACATCATCCGAGGATTGAATCTAGAAACCAATCGAGTACCTTGGGCTTGCATGCCTCAATGGCAGGTTACCTCGCTTTCAACATGAGTTTACATCATTGGCTCTTGATCGAAAGATTTCATCAAGCGTTCGACTTCAGCTCATTCGTTCACGCTTGGTGATATGTACTATGATACCTTGGGGATGATTGACATCAATGGTGATTTCCCTCGCACTTGTTAACGGTATACATTAATGACCGGTAATCAAGTGGTTTCTACCATGTTCGACTCCAAAACATTGTAATCAAATGGATAGATTCGTATCGTTGCGGGTTCGACTTGAAGACCCTGGGAGTTATGTTTTACCTAGGTTGCGATGGAGATTGTTTGAGTTATATTACACGGATCCACTTTGTATTCGTCGTGGCTGTGTTATCAGCTCATCATGGATCTACGATTGTGTCTAGTAGCCATGATTGTGTTCAGTCGGTCTTTACTACCATGGATCTGCATTGTATTGGTCGGTAGCCATGTTGTGAGTCATACAGGACTGTGTCCTCAGAGTCAGTTGTACTGCAGCGGCATCTTCCACCCGACAAGTCCTTGCCATCCTTCTATCAAAGCATTTCACCTGTCTCGTTTCAATAGCTTTATGCTTTGGGGGGCATTCTGTTAGACCTAAATCTTGCCACCATAAGACTCAGTGTAAACATTCCTGAAGTTCCTTGACTAGGAAGTCAGACATGAGAAGTTATTGACCCCCTTGCCATAACGTCTAGTTGGGTCGTCGAAGGTTGCTCCCTAGCAACTTGCACCCAACTAGGTCAAGCGCAGGTGGTTGCTTGACCACTTGTGCCGATGGCTCTTGCCAACCTTGTTCAGCATGCGCTGTCCCTATCTGTCGCAGGTTTTCCCATTGCAACTTGCGTCGATGTCAGTTAATGTGGATAAAGGGCATCTTCGAGCGATTTCTCAAAGGTGTATGACTTGGATCTCTATCCTTAACCTATAGGAGAGCTGGCATTCGGTTCCCTAACCCTTTGGGAGGATCCTTTAGTCCTCTCCCACTATTTCTCAACCTATCCTATCCTCCTAGTCCTATATATATGAAGCTCTTCTCCATTCCAAGGGGAGGAAGGCTATAACATCCATATGCTGGTGGAATTAGCTTAGGAGATCATCATTCATCCATTGGAGGCACCCATTTCTCCTTAGAGGGATTGGCTTGGCTTGTCGGAGGAAGATTGCGACGTTAGGGCTTGGTTGTAATCTTATCTCTTCTTTGTATTCCCACTTTTATACAATAATACAAAACTCTTTCCATACATGTCTTGTTGTTCATTTGATATTTATAGTTTACTTTCTTAACTGTTTACTTAGATCAATTATTGTGTAGATGTGCTATTACTGCTTGTTTGTCTCTTGCATGTTCTGACAGGTCTTGCAGCTTTGGATCTAACGACCGTGGAGCTTGGAGTGACGAGGGAGAAAGAGATCTACAGATCTGAAAGGTAAGATGTTCATATCACTTAATCTCTAATTTGATCTAGGAAGGTAGATTTGTATTCTGTCTGATTTGTTCTAGATTCGCATTGAACTAGGGAGATCATGCCTTAAGTCCGCTTTTGGTAGATTGTCCAATAACAGTCCCTCACTTATCTGGGAAGAAAATTGCATCAGAGATGTGGAAGGCTTTGGAGAGTCTCTACCAGAGTAAGAATGAAAACCGGAAGATGGTGTTGCAGGAGAGATTGTGTAGTACTAAGATGGCCAAGGGTGAAGGAGTGGTGCCTTATCTTACAAGGATCACACATATTAGGGATGAGCATGGAGCAGTGGGTTCTAAGACTGAGCATGGGGAGCTTGTTCGTATAGCTCTCAATGGCTTCTCTAAGCCATGGGACGTCTTTGTTAAAGGCGTTGTGGCTCGAGAGAATCTCCCTAATTGGCAGAGATTGTGGGATGACTTTGCACAAGAAGAGAAGACCCAGATGGGTCAAGGTTCAACTTCATCCACTGGTGCTACACAGATCATGGATGAAGAGGCTCTAGCCCTAACAAGCAAAGGTAAGGGGAAGGTAAAGAAAAAGAAGGGTAGCAAGAAGAACTTGGACATGGCAAAAGTCAAGTGCTTCATTTATCACAAGCAGGGTCACTTTGCTTCCCAGTTCCCAGAGAAAAAGAAGAAGAACAACAACACTCAGATGGCAGGATCTGCAAAGGTGGATGATTTCAGCAAGAGTTTTGAGGAGGTCTTTTGTTTGGTAGCTTGCATGGCAAGCTCCGTCAGCAGCAGTATCTGGTAGATAGCGGTGCATCTTGTCACATGACAGGACACAGAGGGTTCTTCAAGAGCTTGCAGGAGGGTGGAGTGAATCTCCACATTGAGTTAGGAGATCATGTGTGGTATCAGGCGCAGGATGTTGGCACTGTATCATTTCAGAGGGAGTCTGGAAAGCCTATCAGTTTTGTTGATGTGCTATATGTCCCAGGGATGACCAAAAATCTCATATCAGTATCCACACTAGAAGACAAGGGTTTTCTAGTGACTTTCCGTGACAGGAAAGAATATATCAGACCTAATGGGTCAGATCAGAGATTGAACAGAGTGATTGGGGTTCAGAGCGAGAAGGTTTACAGAATTTAGTTTGAGCCTGCAAAGGCTCTGGTTAGTAGTAGCAGTAGTGATTGTGAGTTGTGGCATAGGAGGATGGCACACTTACACCATGGTGCACTAAGGCATCTGAGACAGGCAGTCATTGGAGTTCCTTCAGTTCAGGAGGACAAGCACAACCACTGCAAGGGTTGTGCGTTGGGGAAGAAAATCAGGAGACCTTTCCCACATAGTGAGCACAAGTCTAAGGGAGCCTTATACTTGGTGCATTCGGATGTATGCAGACCGATGAGTGTACATTCATTCAGTGGTTACAGTTAGTGCGTCACATTCATTGATGACTATTCCAGGAAAACCTGGATCTATTTTCTGAAGGTCAAGTCAGAGGTCTTCGATCGGTTCCGAGAGTTCAAGACTCTCGTAAAGAACCAAACAGGGAAGAAGATCCGGATATTGAGGATAGACAACAGTGGTGGGATATTGAGGATAGACAACAGTGGTGAGTACACCGGCAAAGAGTTTGTGGAGTACTGTGCATCAGAGGGGATCAGGAAGGAACACACTGTTCCTCATACCCCATAGTAGAATGGAGTGGCGGAGAGGAAGAACCGGACACTGGTGAGTGTAGCCAAGGCCATGTTATTTGATCAGGGATTACCACTATTCCTATGGGACGAGGCATTTCGGACTGCAATATATGTCCTGAACAGGTGTCCCCGCACTGCGTTGGGGAGGAAGACACCTGAGGAGGTATTTACAGGTACTAGACCAGACGTGAGTCATTTGCGTATATTTGGGAGTATCCGCTATTGTCACATTCATGTTGACATTAGGAAGAAGCTGGATCCTTCTGGAGAGAAGGGGCTTCTAGTTGGGTATAGTGAGACTTCCAAGGCTTATAGAGTATATATCCCAGCTCGCAAGAGGATCATTGTGAGCAGGGATGTCCAGTTTGACGAGGACAGAGCCTTGAGAAGATCTATGGACTTACCAGCACAAGAGCAGCTAGCACAGGACTCAAGAGGAGTCAAGTTGGAGGAGTCACAGGTACAGGATCAGACACAGAGCACAGGCTCTGTAGTCAGAGGGAGTTGAGTGGACAGGATCCTCCTATCTTTGATGGGGAGGATGAGCAGCAGAAGGAGGAGGACATCCAGCAGCCGCAGTAGGAAGACATCAGGCCACGACCTAAGTGTTATAGGTCCACAGTTCAGGATTCCAGACAGGTGAGTATTCCTCAGAGATCTTTCAGACGTAACGTACCACCAGATAGATTGAGTTATATGGCACTGATGACAAAGTTGATTGACTCTGAACCTTCTAGTTTCGAGGAGGCTGCACAACATGATGTGTGGTAAGAGGCCATGGTTGAGGAGTATGACTCAATCATGAAGAATCAGTTATGGGAGGTTGTTCAATGACCACAAGATAAGAAGGTGGTGGGTTCTAGATGGATCTACAAGGTAAAGCATGCAACAGACAGAAGTGTGGAGAAGTACAAGGCACGCTTCGTGGTGAAGGGGTATTCGTAGATGGAAGGTATTGACTTTGAGGAAACCTTCGCCCTTGTCGCTAGATTTTCTTCTATTTGGACTATCCTATCATTGGCAGCAATGGGTTGGCGCGTTCATCAGATGGACATGAAGACAACCTTCCTCATTGGAGTGATTGAGGAAGAGGTTTATATTGAGCAGCCAGAGGGGTTTGAGGTGGAGAGTAAAGAGTCTCATGTATGCAGACTACAGAGTGCTCTTTATGGGCTCAAGCAAGCACCTCGAGCATGGTACTCGAGGATTGACAGCTATATACGAGATATGGGGTTCCAACAGAGTGAGGCAGACCATAACCTGTACTTCTTGGCAAGTGAGGTACCTCTCATACTGGTTCTATATGTGGATGATCTCTTTCTTACAGGAGATGAGGAGCTAATCAGGGACTGCAAGTCCAATCTTGTAGTAGAGTTTGAGATGAAAGACCTTGGGTTGATGCATTACTTTTTGGGTCTGGAGGTTTGGCAGAGAGATGGGTGCTTCTTCTTGTGACAGGGGAAGTATGCAGTTGAGATCTTGAAGAGATTTAGGATGGAGGACCGCAAGTCTATGGCTATATCTCTAGTTTCCAACTGGAGGAAGATTGATGCATCAGGATCAGAGGAATTTGATCCTATTCTGTATAGGCAACTTATCGAGTCGCTTATGTATCTAGTCAACACTCGACCAAACATCAGCTTTGCAGTCAACTCTTTGAGTCAGTTAATGGTGAATCCTTGAAGAGTGCATTGGACAGCTGCAAAGGACATACTTCGCTACATCAGAGGTACAATGGAGTATGGATTGGTTTATGAGCGCAGTGGGAGTTTTCAGTTGGCAAGGTTTACAGATGCTGAGTGGGCAGGATGTGTAGAGGATCGGAAGAGCACTTCAAGTTGCTGCTTCAGCATGGAGTCGGGAGTTGTCTCTTGGTTCAGCAGGAAGCAGAAGTCAGTTGCATTGAGCTCAGCTGAGGCTGAGTACATGGCAGAGAGAATGGCTGCATGTGAGGGGATGTGGTTGAGGAAGTTGCTCTCAGGATTATTCGAGAGTGAGCTAGAGACTAATGTAGTTCACTGTGAAAATCAGAGTGGTATCAACCTTTATGAGAATCCAATGTTCCATGACAGGAGCAAGCACATTGACATCTGGTATCACTTCCTCAGAGATTGTGTTCAGAGAGGAACCATTCGGTTGGAGTACATATACACAGATGAGAAGGTGGCAGACATATTCACCAAGGCACTTTGCAAACTCAAGTTTGTGAAGTTCAGAGACAAGTTGGGGTTGTTATCGAATCCCTTCCTTGGTGAGAGGGAGTGTTAGATTATAACAATTGAGGAAGGTCTTTTGTGCATGCATGTGTCCTTGCATGCAGAAGACATTAATTGGAAACCAATTGTATTTAATTAACATTTCCTAAGTTTTGGAAAATTAATTGAAGTGATTGTTAATTAATTATTGGAATACTTTTTTATAAAAGTAAAAGTGAAAAATAAAAAGTAAATGGCTGATTTAATCTTAGCTATTGATCTCACCGGAGGATCTCATCCATAGATCTCTAGTGAGATTAGGTTTTTCGCTTAGCCAATGATTATAAAAGAAAGGTCAATTGGTGGATAGGACACACATTCATTCCGACAGAGATTTGGAGAGAAGTTTGAGGAGAGAATTTGCAGAGAAGACGAAGAGGCTGAAAGTCAGCAAGATTGACCAAGCATCCAGGCAGAAGTGATTTAGCAGAAATGCACAGGACAGAAAGAGTTGACAGAGGCAGACCAAGTTTGTGGAGGCCGTACAGACTGCACAACAAACAGTACGTACCGTTCGTATGTATCCGTACAGCAGGCTGTACGGATTCCATGTAAGTTTTCTGTGTTTAAATCAGATTGTTGGTTTATGTCAAGTTTTCATAGTTTTAATACCCAACAAAATTTCTCATACTGTTGGAAATAAATTATAAAATTTTCAGACAATTAAACACGCTGAAAAACACTTTAACAGGCAGAAAAATAAATGCACATGCACGCCATGGGATATTTCAGACTCAGAAATTTAGCCAATGGGCCTATAAAAACCCCCACGGGGAAAACCAGTCAGAGAGAGATTTTTATTTCTTCAACAATATTTCAGTACAATAATATTCAGTCAAAAACTACTTATCTCAAGCAGAAAATCCCAGCCTCGAAATCTGTGCAATCAATGCCTCGATTTCTGTGCCAACACTGTCTCGAAAACTAAGCTATAGGACCCTCGAAAATAGTGCCTAGAAGTGCCTCGGGAAATGTGCCCAATCTGTTGTTCGGATACACAGCAATTAATGTTGTCGTATTGTCCTCGATTTTTGTGCCCACCACCTCAAGAAATGTGCCCAGCAAGTCACCTCGTAAACTGTGTTGTATGGTACATCATTAATGTTGCTATATGGCCCTCGAAAACTGTGCCAACCTCATGCTGTACGGTGCCTTGAAAACTGAGCCCTGTACGGTCCTCAAAAACAGTGCCAACCTCCTACTCTACGGTTCTCGAAAACAGTGCCAACCTCCTACTCTATAGTCCTCAAAAACCAAGCCCAGTCACTGCTGTACGGTCCTTGGGAAATGTGTTGAAATAAATGCTGCTGCCTCTATTTCTGTGCTATTCATAAATGTCCTGAACCTACTCCTCGAAATTTGTGCCTCCTCTCAGCTCTCTCTTCTCTTCACTTTTCTCTCAAAAGTGAATTCGATTTGCCTCCCTTTTCCTTTTTGATGAAAACCCTAAGTGAGTGAGGGCCCATCCAAATCAATCGCTGAGATTAGCCAAGATGAATGGGTGAGATTAAATGCTCACATTTAATATTTAAAAAGAATTAAATTCACTCACTTAAATTTTTACCAAAAGTGACTTTAAGTCATAAAGTCACATTAAATGCTTTTCACAAGTCATTTAATGCTTTTCATCTCAACACATGTTTTGCGGCGGTCCAGTGTACACTCCTAGGGTCCACCATGAACTGGTTAAGAGTTTTCACCGCAAAACACAACTCTGGCCTAGTGTTGACCAGATACATCAATGACCCAATGAGCTGACGATATAGTGTAGGATCCACCAACTTACCCTCAGAAGCATGAAGGTGCTTCCAGTTGGTGATCATAGGTGTGGACATCGGCCTGCAATCCTCCATCCGAAATCTCCCAGAATATCAACTGCATACTTCCCCTGTCCCAGGAAAATATGACCAGGCTCCTGCCAAACCTCCATCCCTAGATAATAATGCATCAACCCAATGTCTGTTATCTCGTACTCTGCAGCAAGGTCTCTCTTGCATTGTGCAATGAGATGTTCCTCCCCAGTGATAAACAAGTCATCAACATATAACAAAAGAATGAGAGGATCTCCACCAACCACAATGTAGTAAAGGTTGGGATCAACCTCACTTTTCTGAAAACCCATCGATGTCAAATACTCATCAATCCTAGAGTACTAAGCTCTAGGAGCTTGCTTTAGTCCATACATGGCTTTCCTCAGCCTGCACACATGAGAATCTCTCCCATGAATCTCAAATCCCTGTGGTTGCTGTAAGTATACCTCCTCCTGCAGAAGACCATTGAGAAATGCGGTCTTCACATCCATCTGGTGGATCTTCCAACCCATCTCTGTTGCTATAGAAATCACTACTCTGATGGAAGAATAATGAGCAACCGACGCAAAGGTCTCATCATAATCAACTCCCTCAACTTGTGAAAACCCCCGTGCCACAAACCGAGCCTTGTACTTCTCCACACTGCCATCTGCAGCATGCTTCACCTTGTAGATCCATTTGGAAGTCACAATAGACTTCCCCTCTAGTCTCGGTACTATCTCCCATGCATCATTCTTCATGATGGAATGCTACTCTTCCATCATGGCATCTCTCCAAACCTGATGCTGAGAGGCCTCCTCAAATGTGGAAGGCTCTGAATCATGAAGGCTCGCAACAAGAGCCATACCCAATCTATCCGGCATCACTACAGTCCTGACCTCCTCCTGGGGCCTACCAAATGCCTCTGCCTCCTCCAAGGTATCACAAAGCCATTTAGGCTTCCTCTTCCTTGAAGGCTCCTCCCATGCTGGTCTATCCTCATCTGAAGAAGTACCGGAAGTAGATGGCCCAACAACCTGTAGACCAGTAGTCCGTGAACTAGTCACTGAAGAACCTGTAACTTGAGAACCAGAACCTGTCCCTGGAGTACCTGTTGACGGAACCACTGAACCTGAAGAACCTGTGCCTATCACCTGTGACCTAGTCACTCCGGAAACCTGTGGACTTGTGATCTGTACTGAAGAAGCATGAGTCACCTGAGGTGTGGAAGCCAGTGGCTCCCCATGCTCCAACTCTCTGGACTTCCTGAAGACACTCTCCTTATCAAACTTCACTTTTTGCCTCACAACAACCTTCTTCTGGCCAGGAAGATAAATGAGGTAAGCCTTCGAAGTCTCATCATATCCCACAAAGATGCCTCTCTCTGCAGTGGGATCAAGCTTTGTCCTTTTCTCAGAAGGGACATGAGAGTAAGTCAAGCTACCAAATATGCGAAAATGGACAACCCCAGGCTTCTTGCCTGTGAACATCTCCTCAAGTGTCTTCATCCCCAAGGCACAATAGGGATTCATGTTCTGCAGATAAACTGCAATACTACATGCCTCTACCCAAAGAAAGAACGGTAAACTCTGATCATGAAGCATTGCTTTCGCTGCTCCCACAATCAACCTGTTCTTCCTCTCTGCAACTCCATTCTGCTCAGGAGTGTATGGAATTGTCAGCTGTCTCTGAATGCCCTCCTGAATGCAAAACCCATCGAACTCCTTGGAGGTATACTCACCCCCATTGTCCGATCTCAACACCCAAATCCTCCTCCTTGTCTGATTCTCCACAAGGGCTTTGAACCCTTGGAAGACTCTCAATACTAAGGGTGACTTCTTACTCCTCAAGAAGTAGATCCAGGTCTTCCTGGAGTAGTCGTCGATGACAGAGATATAATACTCAAATCCAGTCAAAGAAATTGATGACATGGGACCACATATATCAATATGGATGAAATCAAGTACTCCTGCTACTCCGTGGTAACTGCTTGGAAAAGCAGTCTTGGTGTACTTTCCCAAAGCACACCCCCTGCAAACATCACTCTGCTCTGTGCTGAACTCTGGTAAACCTGTAATCATGCTCCTCAACAATCTCAAAGTTGGATGATGTAAGTGGGCCATCCTCCGCTGCCATAGCTCACAAAGCTCACTGTTGTAGCTGTGTGCCAAAGCGTGCTGCGGTTGAAACACGAGCTTGTATAGCTTTCCACATCTAACCCGCAATGTCCATGGATGTAGATAATCCTGTAGTCTTGGGGAATACTTGCACTCGCCCATCCAAGAAACAAACCCCAAGACCCCATTCCTCAATGGTGGAAACTGATACAAGTTTCTTCTTCAGCCCAGGGACAAATAACACATCACTCAGAGTCATAGGATTCATAGACTCCCTCTGAAAGGTAATGGTCCCACGACCAACTGCTTTGACAATAGTGTCATTGCCTAGTACAACCTCCACATCTGTACCTGTCTGTGAAAGCTCGGAGAACATCTCTCGAGCACCTGTCATGTGGCTCGAAGCTCCGCTATCAATATACCAAGTGTCGGTGGTGAAAGCACTTATCAGATGGCCTGTCAAGAAGGAATACACCATCTCCATATCCATATCAATGCTGGTAACTATAGAGGCTCTCTCTCTCTCAATCTGTCCAGCACACAGAGAAAACTCTCTCTGAAATCTATCTCCGAAGTCATCAACCTCCGCTGAAGTTGCAGTCTACTGTCTCTTCTTCTTCTTGCTTGGACACTATGAGGCATAGTGCCCAAATGCTTGACATGCATAAGACTTGATTTTACTCAAGTCTTTCTTCTGTGCACCCTGCTGCTGCTGCTTGGCCCCACCTTGCTTGGGGCCCTTCTTCTTCTTCTTGCCCTTTGCTATCAATGCCACATTCTCCTCATCTTCCCGACCCTGTGAAGAGCTGCCCCGTACAAGACCTCTCCTGGTCTCCTCCTGCACAAAATCATCCCACAGTCTCTCCCATGAAGGTAAGTTCTCTCTGCCCACTATAGCCTGCACAAATGCACCCCAAGGCTTGGAAGCCCCATTCACTGCTGTCCGCACAAGCCCAGTAGTAGTAACCACCTCCCCAACTACTGCTAGCTCATCTCTAACTGCAGATCTCCTGGTAAGGTAAGATGTCACTCCCTCTCCACCATTTATCTTTATACTTTTCAGTTTCTCCTTGAGAACCATCTTCCTATTCTCATTAGAACTCTCGTATAAACTGGGTAAGGCACTCTACATCACATGTGCCCTAACTTTACCTGAAATGTGAGAAATGATGTGGTCTTTAACTGCATCAAGAATTATTCTTCTAGCCTTACAGTCCTTCTTGTTGAAGGTTGATAATGCTGCTGCATCTGCAGCAGCGGGAATCTGAACAGGGATTGCTGTAGTGTTTATTACCACCTCCTCCCATAGTTCATTTTCCTCTAAAATCGGCAAAATCCTAGCCTTCCAAGGCACAAAGTTTCATGTCCCATCTAGCCTATCCTCCAACCTAAGTGCTGTAGCCATCTCACTGTAAACCCAACAAGGTGTTGTTGACTAACAGAAGAAAATACCGAATTCTGGAAATTTCTGATTGTCTGCAAATTTTATGTTTTTTGCCCCCAAGCTCTGATACCAATGTAAGTTTTCTATGTTTAAATCAGCTTGCTGGTTTATGTCAAGTTTTCATAGTTTTAATGCCCAACAAAATTTCTCATACTGCTGGAAATAAATTATAAAATTTTCAGACAATTAAACACGCTGAAAACACTTTAATAGGTAGAAAAATAAATGCACATGCACGCCATGAAAATATTTCAGACTCAGAAATTTAGCCAATGGCCCTGGAAAAACCCCCACAGGGAAAACCAGTCAGAGAGAGATTTTTATTTCTTTTGCAATATTTCAGTACAATAATATTCAGTCAAAAACTACTTATCTCAACCAGAAAATCCCAGCCTCGAAATCTGTGCAATCACTACCTCGATTTTTGTGCCAACACTGTCTCGAAAACTGAGTTGTACGGCTCTTGAAAATAGTGCCAAGAAGTGCCTCGGGAAATGTGCCCAATCTACTATACGGATACACAGCAATTAATGCTGTCGTACTACTGCTGCTGTTGCTTGGCCCCACCTTGCTTGGGGCTCTTCTTCTTCTTCTTGCCCTTTGTTGTCAATGCCACATTCTCCTCATCTTCCCTACCCTGTGAAGAGCTGCCTTGTACAAGACCTCTCTTGGTCTCCTCCTGCACAAAATCATCCCACAGTCTCTCCCATGAAGGTAAGTTCTCTCTGCCCACTATAGCTTGCACAAATGCACCCCAAGGCTTGGAAGCCCCATTCACTGCTGTCCGCACAAGCCCAGTAGTAGTAACCACCTCCCCAACTACTGCTAGCTCATCTCTAACTGCAGATATCCTGGTAAGGTAAGATGTCACTCCCTCTCCACCATTTATCTTTATACTTTTCAGTTTCTCCTTGAGAACCATCTTCCTATTCTCATTAGAACTCTCGTATAAACTGGGTAAGGCACTCTACATCACATGTGCCCTAACTTTACCTGAAATGTGAGAAATGATGTGGTCTTTAACTGCATCAAGAATTATTCTTCTAGCCTTACAGTCCTTCTTGTTAAAGGCTGATAATGCTGTTGCATTTGCAGCAGCGGGAATCTGAACAGGGTTTGCTGTAGTGTTTATTACCACCTCCTCCCATAGTTCATTTTCCTCTAAAATCAGCAAAATCCTAGCCTTCCAAGGCACAAAGTTTCATGTCCCATCTAGCCTATCCTCCAACCTAAGTCCTGTAGCCATCTCACTGTAAACCCAACAAGGTGTTGTTGACTAACAGAAGAAAATACTGATTTCTGGAAGTTTCTGACTATCTGCAAATTTTAATGTTTTTTGCCCCGAAGCTCTGATACCAATGTAAGTTTTCTATGCTTAAATCAGCTTGCTGGTTTATGTCAAGTTTTCATAGTTTTAATGCCCAACAAAATTTCTCATACTGCTGGAAATAAATTATAAAATTTTCAGACAATTAAACATGCTGAAAACACTTTAATAGGCAGAAAAATAAATGCACATGCACGCCATGAAAATATTTCAGACTCAGAAATTTAGCCAATGGCCCTGGAAAAACCCCCACAGGGAAAACTAGTCAGAGAGAGATTTTTATTTCTTCAGCAATATTTCAGTACAATAATATTCAGTCAGAAACTACTTATCTCAACCAGAAAATCCCAGCCTCGAAATTTGTGCAATCACTGCCTCGATTTTTGTGCCAACATTGTCTAGAAAACGGAGTTGTACGGTCCTTGAAAATAGTGCCCAGAAGTGCCTCGAGAAATGTGCCCAATCTACTATACGGATACACAGCAATTAATGCTATTGTACTACTGCTGCTGCTGCTTGGCCCCACCTTGCTTGGGGCCCTTCTTCTTCTTCTTGCCCTTTGTTGTCAATGCCACATTCTCTTCATCTTTCCTACCCTGTGAAGAGCTGCCTTGTACAAGACCTCTCCTGGTCTCCTCCTGCACAAAATCATCCCACAGTCTCTCCCATGAAGGTAAGTTCTCTCTGCCCACTATAGCCTGCACAAATGCACCCCAAGGCTTGGAAGCCCCATTCACTTCTGTCCGCACAAGTTCAGTAGTAGTAACCACCTCCCCAACTACTGCTAGCTCATCTCTAACTGCAGATCTCCTGGTAAGGTAAGATGTCACTCCCTCTCCACCATTCATCTTTATACTTTTCAGTTTCTCCTTGAGAACCATCTTCCTATTCTCATTAGAACTCTTGTATAAACTGGTTAAGGCACTCTACATCAAATGTGCCCTAGCTTTACCTGAAATGTGAGGAATGATGTGGTCTTTAACTGCATCAAGAATTATTCTTTTAGCCTTATAGTCCTTCTTGTTGAAGGCTGATAATGCTGCTGCATTTGCAGCAGCGGGAATCTGAACAGGGTTTGCTGTAGTGTTTATTACCACCTCCTCCCATAGTTCATTTTCCTCTAAAATCAGCAAAATCCTAGCCTTCCATGGCACAAAGTTTCATGTCCCATCTAGCTTATCCTCCAACTTAAGTCCTGTAGCCATCTCACTGTAAACCCAACAAGGTGTTGTTGACTAACAGAAGAAAATACTGAATTCTGGAAATTTCTGACTGTCTGCAAATTTTAATGTTTTTTGCCCCCAAGCTTTGATACCATGTAAGTTTTCTGTGTTTAAGTCAGCTTGCTGGTTTATGTCAAGTTTTCCTAGTTTTAATGCCCAACAAAATTTCTCATACTGCTGGAAATAAATTATAAAATTTTCAGACAATTAAACACGCTGAAAACACTTTAACAGGCAGAAAAATAAATGCACATGCAACCATGAAAATATTTCAGACTCGGAAATTTAGCCAATGGCCTTGGAAAAACCCCCACAGGGAAAACCATTCAGAGAGAGATTTTTATTTTTTCAGCAATATTTCAGTACAATAATATTCAGTCAAAAACTATTTATCTTAACCAGAAAATCCCAGCCTCGAAAACTGTGCAATCACTGCCTCGATTTTTGTGCCAACACTGTCTCAAAAACTGAGTTATACGGCCCTTGAAAACAATGCCCAGAAGTGCCTCGGGAAATGTGCCCAATCTACTATACGGATACACAGCAATTAATGTTGTCGTACTGTCCTCGATTTTTGTGCCCACCACCTCGGGAAATGTGCCTAGCAAGTCACCTCGTAAACTGTGTTGTATGGTACATCATTAATGCTGCTGTACGGCCCTCGAAAACTGTGCCAACCTCCCACTGTACGGTGCCTCGAAAACTAAGCCCTGTACGGTCCTTGAAAACAGTGCCAACTTCCTGCTGTATGGTCCTCGAAAACCGAGTCCGCTCACTGTTGTACGGTCCTTGGGAAATGTGCTGAAATAAATGCTGCTGCCTCGATTTCTATGCTGTTCATAAATGTCCTGAACCTGCTCCTCGAAATTCGTGCCTCCTCTCAGTTCTCTCTCTTCTCTTCACTCTTCTCTCAAAAGTGAATTCGATTTGCCTCCCTTTTCCTTTTTGATGAAAACCCTAGGTTAGTGGGGGCCAATCCAAATAAATGGCTGAGATTAGCCAGGATGAATGGGTGAGATTAAATGCTCACATTAAATATTTAAAAAGAATTAAATTCACTCACTTAAATTTTTACCAAAAGTGACTTTAAGTTATAAAGTCACATTAAATGCTTTTCACAAGTCATTTAATGCAAGGGTCACTTTATTTCCCCCTTTAAGTGACTTAGGCAAAAGTCACTAGGGAAAACACCTCCTAGGTACAAAAATCAACATTCTGTACAGCAGCAAGCCGTACTGTGCCTTGGGGACTGTGCCATCATTCAGGTTTTTCTGTGAGTTTTTGCTGTGGTCTGATTTTGCCAGGCTGGGCATAAAAAATCAATTTTCTGATATTGTATTAGCTTCATATTTTCTCAATAAAATTTATTCTCACACTGCTGCACCGGTTTTTCCCAAGTTGGGTTTTTCCGGGGGTTTATACCCGAAAATATTGTGTTGTTTCTATTGGTGTGATTCACTGGTATATCTCTCAATATTTATTTTCATTGCAAATTTATGAGTGAAGAAACCCTTGTGTGATTAAAAATAATTAAATTTGCATGCTTTTAGTCCTCGCTGGGTTTTAAGGAAAATTTACATTGGAAAACATGGCAAGCATGACAAAATGACAAAGGTTGAAGACAAGCAAGCTTGATGACATGGCTAAGGACAAAGATGGTGACATGGCAAGCAAGCATGATGGAAGACAGACTTGATGATGACATGGCATCTTCACATGGAGGACAAAGCAACATTCCGGGCATCCCTTAGTACTCATGCAGGTATTTGAAGAGCAGCTTTGCAGGCATTCTTGTATGCCCTTGCAGGCATATTCATAGGAGTCATATGAGGGCATTTTATTGTAGCCCTGCGGGCATCCTTGAAGCCTCTTGCAAGTGCCCATGCAGGCATCTTTAAAAGGAGCTTGCGGGCATATCCAAATGAGGCATGTGGGCATTTGTATGGAGCCCCTTGTGGGCATTTTAGAGGCCCCATGTGGGCATGTTTGAAGGGCACTCCAAAGGGGCCCTTGCGGGCATTGTTGAAGTGGCTGTGGGCATTTTTCATGAGCCCTTGCAGGCATATGGAAGGCATGAAAAATGAGCCTTGCGGGCATTTGTTTATGGAGAGCTGCGGGCATTATTAGAAGGCTGTGCGGGCATCCTCTACACCCCTTGCGGGCATTTCTAGGAGGCACTGCGGGCATTTTTTGATGACCCTTGCGGGCATG
This sequence comes from Larix kaempferi, assembly GCA_027924585.1. NCBI lineage: Eukaryota > Viridiplantae > Streptophyta > Pinopsida > Pinales > Pinaceae > Larix > Larix kaempferi. The sequence continues at coordinate 11,087,748 of BSBM01000931.1, forward strand.
TGATGGAACATGTTTAAAGGGCATAAATTAAGGCCCTTGCAGGCATATTTGAAGGGAAGTCTGTGAAGTGGCAAGGAGGTGAAAAAATAAATATAAATATATATATATTTAATGAGGATAATGTGGAAATAATAATAATTATTTGATAAAATAGAAAATAAATTGATAACCAATGACAAGTCGGCCTCCAGAAGTCATGAAAAAGAAAGGTATAAATATAAGAGATAAATCTCTCTTTTGATGGTGTGGATTAAGTGGAGGATTCGGAGGTGTGAAGAGGAGCTCTGTTTTTTGGGGGTCTCTGGGCAGCAGCAGAACAGAAGATGTAGAGAACAACATGGTAAAGGAGATCAGCAGGAGCAACAGGTGTAAATGTTCTTTTCTTTTATAGTATTCTCTGATTTTCGGGCATGAGGACATCACAGTAGCAGCAAGAGCTGAAAAATGAAGTTTGAATTTATTCTGCAACATACAGTGACAGAAGGACATGCTAATGATTGATATGATGAGAATGATGATGTGCCAGTAATGAAGATGATGTGCTTGTGGACTAAATGAGGGAATGAGATAGTTTGAGCTTCAGTAATTTGGGAAACAAACAAGAGATTCTTGTTTGATGATGTATGTGATTTGCAGACTTAAGAAAAGTCTGATATATCATTTGTAAATTTGTATTGTTGGGGTGTAGGTGCATCCCAGTAAGTTGCAGCTGACAGAATTATCTGGTGGCTGGTGCCACCTTTCGGTTGTAGCCCATTCTGGAGATTGAAGTCTCCAATCAAAATATAAAAAGATTATAAAGCTTATCTTATGTCTCTTGTGATGTGTCTATGACTATTAATGAGATGATTTGTTTAATTTAATATATAGCTTTTTGTGAATGATCAACTCTACTTAAAGTTGAAGTGAAATTGTTCAATGATATATGTTTAAGTTTAGAAGAAGTTAAAATTGGAATTAAGTGCTGACCCCCCCCCTCTCAGTGAGCCATTGTGTCCATCACACTAGAGTCCAAAGAAATCATAGTTCATATCATCAAAATCATCCCCTAGACTGGGATCCTCATTAACACCATTTGTCTCATCCACTTGCCTTAATCCACCAACCATTTGAAATTAGTGCTTGGAACCTCTGGTGCTGCAAGTGGCTCAAAGCCCATATAGCCCAAGTCATCACCTGCAAATGCTACTAGCTGATTCTCCATGATCCATTTTGATGAGGTATCAATATTTCCCAAGACTATACGATCTACATCAGTTACTTTGTTCAGAATTTTGTTGTGCCTCAATCAAAGATTATACTGCACAAAGAATAAATCATTCTATTGTTGTTGTTCCAGATGGTTTATGATCTTCTTGTGTTTGCAATCAAATATGGATCAGTTTTACTCACACCCAGAAGTGCTACAACTTAGATTTAATATCCGAACGCAAACTTTTGTAATTGAGGGCATTTGCTGCGAAATGGCTTCCACTAGTTAGTTGTGATAAGAGTCAAGACAATGTCAGAAATTTCAAGAAATGTGTTTGAAACATTGAATAATAGAACTTTGAAATTGCTTCCCTTGGTGCTCCTTGGCCCTTTGTTGGATAAGCATGCCTTTACCAAAGGTATCTCTTCTTTCACTGAAGTCATAAGCTGCATGTATATAGCATCCTGGTCGGTTGGATTTGGACCATGTGGATCAATGAGAAGAGTGCGAGGCAAATAGATGAGGGGGCCATCATTATATATTGTTGGATTAGGGCTTAGGAGCGGGTGCACCCTTCTTTTATGCATTTTTCTCTTTTTTCTTTTTGGATTTTTATGTGTTTTCATGGGAAGCAGGTCAAACCATTTCTAAACAGGCTTTTCTTCTCCAAACCGGCTGGTTCGGAAAAGAACTGGTCTAAATCCTTCCTGGCTTGGTTTTTTGTTTGAAACTGGACTGTTTTCAGGCTAACCCGTCTGAATTGGCTGGTCTGAACTGGAACTGGGCAGTTGTAATAACACTGATCTAGGCCGGGACTCTAGGAGTAATATTAGGATAACATTAGGACTGACACTTTTAAGATAATGACCATATGAATGGCACATAGGACTTTAGGATCTTATGACAGATGAATAAGTAATTTACACTGCAAATTTTTCCCCATTATCTTTTGGGATGGATTTATCCATTGAAATTCTTTTGGTTCTTTGTCACAGGCTTCTGCTTTGCTAGCTTTGCCACTATTCGGAATCTTGATGTTATATCCATCGATTTGTAGGTAAGCTACATCTTCAAAACTTTTTTCTTGCTATTGGCATCTACATTGAATGGTTTTCCAAGAAAATTGTCTCCATTGGACTTTGTTTGAAGATGTTTGTTCTTGATATTGATGATGCAGTGTGAATAGAAAACCAAAGCAGAGGTATCCTGACAGCTAAAATCAACAAGTGGTATAATTTTGTATGATGGTTAATACTTTGAACCTTAACAGTCTGAGAAAGTAGGAAGGTTTGGATGCGTTATAAATTTTTCTTTTGTTGTGAAAGCAGTAGACAAACATTGTAGAGTAGTTAATACAGTTTTTGGAATATTCTTGTGATCAGTTCATTTGATTTTCTCTTTGATGCGTTTAAATGTTCGGCTTATCTGAGTGTATTATGGAATAGACATTGGTCCATTTTATTACAGAATTGGAATTTTGTAAGGTTCTTTTAATGGCCTTTGGGCCTTGGCTGTTAGGGATTTAAACATGTCCATTTCCAGGAGAGTTCTATTGGAAACTCTGTGCCAAAGCTATAAGAAAGATACCTGTTTAGTTTCTTGGCCTCATGACACTGAGAAAGATCATTATATAAATACCTTGATTATTATGAAGATATATGATCGAATGAATTATATTTATCAATTTACTTGATATATGAAGATCTGATTGTGTACGCTATATTTCTAAAATTTTGGCTTAGTAGACAGTTTGGGGACTTAAATGTTCTGATCTTAATGTATTTATCTGTCTGCCTCTTATTCACCACGAAAACAAAGGTAAACATAAAATTAGATGTGATTAATATTCACAAGGATGGCTATTCTTTTGAAAGTAGTTGCCCATCTTCTTAACAAAATTATTTTTTGTGATGATCTTGTTGGAAACCACAATCTGTAGTCAAATTAGGTGTTAGAAGATGTGCAATTGCAAGGTGGCTGTGGTGAACCAACCCAGTTCATACACATGAACTATCCAAAAGAATAGGATAAGTAAATGTAATCCATAATGGATAAGGATATATATTGAGTAATATGAATGAGATGAGAAATTACAATTGAGGGCTCGATATAGTTATCTGCCTCTTCATCAATATGCTTTGAGGACAAAGCATTTCTAAAGAGGAAGACAATGTTATGAACAAAAATAACATTAATATACATAAGATAATAATACTATTACTATTACTACTAATAATTAATAAGAGACTTATTAAAAAGATGTCTTATAGAAAAGGCATAACTATTAATGAAAGGGCAATAATTGTGTTAGACACTCTGATTTTTTAAGATATCTGCTTTTATGATTTGGATGTTGATAAGAAGTTCACTATTACTAATAATAATTAATAAGAGACTTATTAAAAAGATGTCTTATAGAAAAGGCATAACTATTAATGAAAGGGCAATAATTGTGTTAGACACTCTGATTTTTTAAGATATCTGCTTTTATGATTTGGATGTTGATAAGAAGTTCTTTTAACGTTATTTTCCCTAATCATGCTTGTAGTTTTTTCTTGGTTTAACTTTAGTATATGATTTTCTTCACACCTTGATGTTGTTTAGTTAATTGATGAACTTCTATTAGTGTGTACACTTAGAGTTCTCATCATTTGTACTCCAACATCTCTATATGTTTGTTCTTCAACTGGATTGGCATTCTTTTGAGCTGTGATATGGATTGGATTTATATTTGTTCCTTCTTCCACAACTTGGATTTTTTCTCCTGAGGACTTTGATGCCTCCTTCTGGATTTGCTCTAACTTGTTTTCCAACAAACTATTATCATTCTAAGCCTCTTGAACGTTTCTTCTTGTGACTTTTTGTCATCATTTAACTTCTTAATCCGTTCCATCAAATCTTGATTATGATTCTAAGGTGGCAAATCTCTTCCTCCTTTTTTGATAATTTCTTCTCGATATCTTCATTAGCTTGTTCCGACTTTCGATCTTCTGGCTTCATATTCTTTAATTTCTTGATTTTTGTGACTACAATGTTATTATGATATCTCAACCGAAATATGTCATCATTATTGATCGATATCAGTTTATTGATATTTGCAATCTCTAATTTCGGAGCATTTTTAATGTCGTCATTCTGTTGTTGTGGCTCTTTAATTTCTTGTTAAAGCTGGTAGAATTTGAATCTTGGCAATCGAATATCTTTTGGATTTGCATAATTTTCATATCTTTGTCCATGAAGAGTTTGTTCAAACACTTTACTTCATTTTTTAAATCTTCATAGTTTTCATATGGTGATCTGCGTCTGTATTTTGTGATGAGGAGACTCTTATGCATGATTCCACTAATGACTCATGTATTGTTATTTTCTTCTTCTCATGGAAGGTCATGAATATCTTTTTTGCATTGCAGTTGAATGTACCCAATGTTTCCAATGGTGAATTGAGATGCATAATTATAATTATCGATTGTTAAGTGTAAATCATTTATTTGATCTCCGTTCCACTAGTTCTTCTTTATACTTGATTTTGAAACTTATAATTGATTAGCAAAATCAACATGAATAAAAATTTCCTTATTAGTTGGACAAATGGCGACGACAATATAACTTCCATAAAATATGCCATCAACTTTTAACATCGCAATAGGCAATTTTGATGAAACATTGGAAAATATTTTTCCCACATTACTAAAATCTCTCTACCGTTTTAACCTTTTTTATAGAAAAGTGATTAATTTTTTTAAATAAAGTTTAAATAAAATATTAATAAAAATAATTACTATATAATAATATTAATATTGTTTTTTATTTTGATTTAGGGTAGGTCTGGAGTGGTGTGTAGATGGTGAAGTGTGGTAGTGTTGTGCAACGTGTGGAGAATGTGGACAAGGAGTGAGTGAAGGGAGAGAGCAGAGTGGAGAAACATGGAAGAGGGCCAAAGAACTGATTTTGGTCAAAGACCAAATAACTCAGAAAAACTCTAAATTTTATGATTGGCACAAAGTTGAGGTTCAGAGAAGCACTTGAGAAGGTAATGGCCAAAGACTGGAATCAACAAAAGTGCTCGAGAAAAGGGATCTGATACCTATGTGGTGAATCAACCTAGTTCATACACTTGAATTATCCAAAAGAACAAGACAAGTAATTGTAATCCATAATGGATAAGAAAAATATATATTTAGTAATATTAATGAGATGAGAAATTACAACTAAGGGCTATATATATATATATATATTTGTATATTTGTCTTTTTGATAAGACACATCTTTTTAATAAGTTTCTTGTAGTAGTATTGGTATTATAATCTTATGTATATTAATGTTCATAATAGTGGCATTAGTTCGATTAAGGTTTTATATTATTCTTCACACTTCATATTTTGAACTTATACATACTACACGGGATTTTGCTCCATTAAAAAATAGTAAAACTAGCATCAAGACTATATTATTATGCTTCCTAAGAGACTCTTAGAATATCTAGAGGGTTAAGTGCTCCGAAATTAACAGAAACATGTTGAAGCTTTTTACTTTTAGTGGACAATGTTATCCACTTTTGGAGTTCGTTATAAGCATTAACTTATTATTTCAAGGTTTACTTTAGGCGCAGTCACTTCACTGTTGAGCAAGGTTGTCATTGATGACAAACCATTAATGACAAATGCATAATGAAGGTTGATGATATGGACAAATGAAGGTTGATGGCATGGCAAGAATATATGCACTAGATGACAAGGCATGATATGGGCATTGGATGACATGAAGAATATGGCAAGGAGGACATGACTTGGATATTTGAACATGGGGCATGGCCAAATGACCCATTCTGTGGTCATTTGTGACTTGATGGGGTCATGGACTCTTGGAGATGGCCCTAGGGCTTGGTAAAGACTTGGTACCCTCAAACATGGGGCACTTGGACACATTTGTTGTTGTTGATAATTGTCCATGACATAAATGATGTGTGAGGGCTTGAAACAATATTAAAACAATCTATATGCTTGAAGAAGATAACGAGGAATATATGATAAATCCTTTTTCTTTGATGATTCCCTTGAAGACACTTTGAAGCCTATATGTTGGTGGATGAAGGTACCCACACCATATGTAGGAGAACAAGCCCTAAATAACACCAAGTTTGACCATTGAAATGGTAATTCAAAGTCAAAATAATACAAAAAGAAAATCACAAATAAAAGGAAGGCCGGCTCAATCAATAAATAAAAATATATAAAAAAAGAAATAAAAATTATTGCAAGTCGGCTCAGTAAAATTACAAAGAAAAACCAGTATAAATATACTTGATTCCTCCTTCAAAAAGTGAAGAAAAATTCGTGGTGTCTCTGAGGAATTCCAGGCTGTTCACTAAGGAGAATTTCGGGTACTGTAGCAGCTACAGTAGACAAGAAATTTTTTAAAAAAAGTTTTTTTTGCTCTGATTTGTTTTTTGGGTATACTAAGGCAGCCATAGCAAGAAGAATTTCGGTGGTGACTGAGGAAACTCTGAGCTACAACAGTCCATCTCCTAAGTTTGTTTTGGGTTTTTCACATAAATTCTTCCTTTATGATTGTCCCTAGTTTGTTTGCAGGAATGGAAAAACTGCGAATTCTTCCTTGAGTAGTCAACAAGTCTACTGACCTTGTTCACACCTTCAACAATCTAAATGATGAAAGCCCAGATGATATGATGATACAAACTCTATGATATACATTCTACATGATGATATTGTATGATGATGCATGCATTGATGTTGATAGTGTATGAACAGTATTGTGATTGAGATCTACCTGATGAAATGATGATGTTATTGATGCATATACTATGACGATGATGAACTAACTTTTACATGATGATGCATACAACTACACAATAGATACAATTATGTATACAATGGTAATGGTGTATTAATATGATGATATCTCAGTGATATACATGCACACTGACCTTGGTATGATAAGCAGTGACTGTGACATACATGAACAGCTTAACAAGCAGTATTGATGGCAGCAGCAGTATATGGAGCAGTGGTTGACTAGCAACAGGATACACCTACAGCATAAGACATGATGACAAGTGACATAGTAGCAGCAGTGATTGACTGACTTAGACAGTGGCAGCAGTAATTGATGACTGTGGACAAATTGATGACCAGATAGTGTTAGTTGATGACAATGATATAGTGAACACATGTGCTGCATATCAGTGATAGACACAACAAAAGCAACTTGACAGTGTGAGCCATACAGAAATAGTCTGATGACAAGTGACACAGTTTGAAGTTTCCCGTGTTTGAACAAGTACAACAGTTGTGATAATGACATGACAAAGCAGTCATATGATATGACATGGCAATGTGACTTGGATGTACAGTGGATTGATTTATGGTAGCAGTGATTCAATGATCTTGTGTTGACAATGACAACTACAGAAATTAGACTTGTTGATGACTGGACAAAATGTGAAATGATGACAAGTGTTTGCATGTAATACAAGCTGGGCCTTGTACCATTTTTCTTAGTTGGATCTGAGAAAAAGACCAAGCCGAGTCTTGGAATAGAAGTTGGTGCTTCGGATTCAGTTGAAGCTGATAGACCCCACGGTTGTATCTGTTTGAATTAAATATAAAAAGATTACAAAACTCATCTTGCAATGTGTCTCTTATGATTTGTGATGATGATCCGATTGGTTAATGGTGGTGTATTGTGAATTTTAGTTCACACCAAGATCTGATCAAGAAATTACACTCACTCACAGAAGATCTCACACAACTAGTCAAAGACACAAAAATTACTCACAAAGATACAATTCTATATTAACTTTTCATGAATAAAATACATCAGCCAACCTTTGGAAAATAATAGGTTGTTGTTATATAACACTACAACATCGATTCGAATAGCTAAAGATGCCATTTGGATCATCTCATCATCAGACTTACTAAAATTATGCTCATCCCCCCCAGGTGGCAAGTGTGTCTCCCAAGTCACTTCAAAGGCTCACAAATTGCTAAATTAGTGACCTGAAGGTGATGTATGATGGAAAAACAATGCCAAATACCAAATTTGGAAAGAAGAAACATCATAGAGGATGTGGGGTGTAAAAAACAAGTTTCCTAGTTTGACTAGTTTTCCCCCCCAGGGCAAAAAGCAGTAAAAAGCAACAAAAACTCAGAAATGCCCCTTCCCTTCCATATCTTATCCAAAATCTTTTGGAAATGCGCCCAAGTGGCCTAGGTAGCTTGTGGTCCACATTTTGGAAGTTTTGTGGTTCCCCCAATGTTGCCTTGTGGTCCACATAAGGCAATTTTCTAGTCTATTACATAGGAAATTAACCATAGAAGATTAATTAATGCTCCAATATAATTAAATGACATAGATAAGAAGATTTAATATTCCAACATGTATTTTGTAATATGCAATTGATGATATTTGTTTAAATTTTAAGAAGTTGAAATTAGCTAAAAGTAGTGACACACTGATTCACCCCCCCCCCCTCTCAGTGTGTCCTTGTGTCCAACAATTGGTATCAGAGTAGACCTTCATCACAAGCCTAGCAAGCTTGAAGGGATCCGTGGACACAAGATGGAAGGACCAGCAGAAGTCAACCATGAAGTTCCAGTCTTGGAAATATTAGATTACTTTGGTTGGAGAAGTAAAATGAAAGATTACCTAAAGCAATTCGGTGTTTGGGAAATAGTGGTTAACCCACCTGTCCAGTCGAGGAAGAAGACAAAGACAACATTTGAGAAAAACAATAAGATTGCATTCAAGTTTCTAATGGATGGACTCTCAAGCCTTATCAAAGAAAATGTAAAAGAATACACCTCTGCCAAGGATCTCTGGTTCAAATTGGAAGAAGAATACCAAATGAGATGTCAAGACAAAGAAAATGAAACATAAGTCAAGGATGAGAAGCAAGAAGAAAATGAGGAACAAGATTCAGATGTCAATGAAGGTAAGGACTCTTATGTTAATGACAACTTTGATTGTGATGCATTTGAAAATGATCTTGTAGATGTTAAGAAAGATTGCCTATCAAATCTTTTGATGGATATTGATCTCAAATACAATCCAAAGCTTAAAAAGAAGCTTTTGAAGTCTTTTGAAAAGTACCAAAAGGAGACAAGGGCATTGCTCATGAGATTGAAACTCAAGAACAAATATTTGCAAGACAAGCTAGTAGATGAAGATGAAGTTAAAAATCCCAAAGAACTTGAAGAAACAAGAAGTTCAAATATTGATTTGAAGACTAAATTGGAGGAAGCCAAAAGAGTAGAAGAAGTCTTGAAACACCAGCTAGATGAGAAAGATAAGACCTGTCAAAAGCTTGAAATGGAAGTGGTTGGACTCAAGAAGAAAAATGAAAAGTGTGATGCATATCGCAAGTTCAAACACAGCTCAGTCATCCTAGATGAGATATTAGATTGTTAAAGGTCCCCATTTGACAAATCTGGACTTGGCTACAACAAGGAAGCTGAGAATCATGAAGATAGCTCTAAGACACATGAGAAGACATAAGCAAGCTCATCATCCTCCAAAAGTGAAAATCAAGCTACCTTTCATATGCTTGCACATGACAACAAAAATCTTGGAATTCCAAGAATACATCAAGAACTTGTTTTTACTCCTCAAAGCAGATTCAAAAGGGAAACAACTCCAAGGTGGATCCAAAGTCCCAGGTATGAAGATGGCTGTAATGGTTATTGTTATTCATGTAATGAGTTTGGCCACAAGGCTATGGACTGCTCTTTCCATGGAAGAAGTGGTGGAAGTCCCAATCACACAATTAGATGTTGGACATACAATCGTGTTGGACATATTGCTGCTAACTGCCACACCTTGAGATGTTATAATTGCAGTGGATTTGGTCATAAAGCCCAAACTTGTGCTAGTCCAAGAAGACAACCAATGAAGATCCCATCATATACATCAACAAGAAGAACCAATGAATCTTGGAAGATGAATAATGCAGGAAGACTTGAAGACCAAAGGACAAGTGATCACAGGCAAGGTCACTCTAAGGTATGGGTGAAAAAGAATGTTTTGTTAGATATGAATGAAGTCAATTTGTGCAAGGAAAATGGCTGCCATATGGCAAGCCAAGACTGAGGTCTCTCAAAGACCTTAGCACAGCTTGAGTCCATGAAGTTTGGAGTGTGGACTCAAGAGGAAATAATGGCTACTCCAAGCATAAAGATAGGTCCAAGGATCGTAGTTATAGTTGACATTATGTCCAAAATGGATGAAGTAAATGACAACAATCTTGAAGCAGCAGAAGGCGGTCACACACTATGCCTATTCTAGATATTGTCTAGATGAACTTTGAGTTTCATTAGATATCCAAATCCAAAACTAGAATAAGTCAGCTTGGAAGTGCAACTTGAAGTGATTAGCTTGTTGAAAAATGTAAAACAACATGTGACCAAAAATGATAAAATGTGGAAATTGGTTCTGTGGCAGATTTGTGACAATTTTCTTTGGCTCTCTCTCAAGGATGTTTGAAGGGTATTTACATAGCAGTTTATGATAGTCTTGTAGTTGCACCTAACCATAGCATCATACTATAATTGATACCATTGTCAAAAAGGTTTAACTCCACTCAACAGGGGTTACACATTGTTCTAAAACAGCTTGGACAAAGAACCAATTTGAAATAGAGTTATGATGGATTAGAAGCAGTATTGGTATATTGATGGCAGAATCTTTTTATGATAGCAATGTGTGGGCTACTCTGTAAAAGATTGAGCAAATTTGACTGAGAAGATCTGGAAGAGAACACTTGAGAACGAGTTCAATTTGAACATGTAGCATATAGAAGTCTAAGGTTATTGTCATGGAGTTGGTAGTGTTGAAGTGGAAGCCAAAAGTCATGTAAAAATTGAAAAATAAAATAGAGTATGGTGGTGGCTGAAGTGAAGACTTGTTAATTATTCAGATCTATTTTGAGAAGCTTAAAATGTAAGATGGGTAGCCCAGTATGCATGCCATGCAAAATTAAGATAAAGTAACTTTGAAGGCATAACAGGATTTACTTGAGAAACAAGTATATGACTTGATTTGTGAAAAACAAACTTGAAGAAGTCTGAAGTGTTTTGTTACAGGTCCTAGGAAGTTGGCAACCATTCTCAGTCAGGATGTTTGTTGAGTTGGCATATTGATAGGGGGAGCAAGGGTAATTTGCATTGATTTCATAGTCGAAGCAAATGTAGTGAAGCAACATGGTGATGGTTGGAGGATTATCCTTGATGTATGCTTACCTTTTATAAATTTACTGGATAGCACATGTTCTGATTCTTACTACATTGAAGAACTAGCAATGCTCTCATTGTTTGAAGTAGTGCCAAAGGACTTAACCTATGAATGGAAGTTGACTGAGTAGACATGGAAAGCCCGCAAGACTTTGGGACAGCTTGAACAAAATGCACGCTATAAAGAATGGAAGACTCTGGTAATATGAGCAAAATTTGAATAATGCACGTAGATGGAGTTAAAATGCACGCAAATCCAGTTCAAATGCCTGCAGCTTGAAGGGGAGGAACAACCAGCATCATATTGAAGATAGTGAGGAACAATGACAGGAAGAGTAGGTATGAAGCAGCCTTACATTACTCATGAACAGTAATGTTTGAGTCCAAGCAGAGTGCATTTCAAACAGTCCAAACTCGTTCTTAGGGGGAGCAGATAGCTCAATAAATTAATAAGTCTACATGAAAGGAGGAGCAGACACTTCAGCATGATGTCAAGAAGCAGTCTTCAAGAATTAATTTTTTTGGGGGGGCATTGTGAAGCCTTTGATGGACAATTCTTTGACCCTTTGTCATTAATGTCAAAGGGGGAGAATAATTGATGAGGTGTTTCCATCAATGTCAAAGGGGGAGTTTGTTCAGCAAGGTTGTCATTCATGACAAACCATTAATGACAAAGACATAATGAAGGTTGATGATATGGAGAAAAGAAGGTTAATGGCATGGCAAGAATATATGCACTAGATGACAAGGAATGATATGGGCATTGGATGACATGAAGAATATGGCAAGAAGGACATGACTTGGATTTTGGAACATGGGGCATGGCCAAATGACCCATTCTGTGGTCATTTGTGACTTGATGGGGTCATGGACTCTTGGAGATGGCCCTAGGGCTTGGTAAAGACTTGGTACCCTCAAACATGGGGCACTTAGACACATTTGTTGTTGTTGATAATTGTCCATGACATCAATGATGTGTGAGGGCTTGAAACAATATCAAAACAATCTATATGCTTGAAGAAGATAATGGGGAATATATGATAAAGCCTTTTTGTTTGATGATGCCCTTGAAGATACTTTGAAGCCTATATGTTGGTGGATGAAGGCACCCACACCATATGTAGGAGAACAAGCCCTAAAGGCATATAAAACAAGCCCTAAATAACACCAAGTTTGACCATTGAAATGGTAATTCAAAGTCAAAATAATACAAAAAGAAAATCACAAATAAAAGGAAGGTCGGCTTAGTCAATAACTAAAAATATATAAAAAGAAATAAAAATTATTGCAAATTAGCTCAGTAAAATTACAAAGAAAAACCGGTATAAATATACTTGATTTCTCCTTCAAAAAGTGAAAAAAAATTCCTGGTGTCTGAGGAATTTTGGGCTGCTCACTAAGGAGAATTTCGGGTACTGTAGCAGCTACAGTAGACAGGAAATTTTTAAAAAAAAGTTTTTTTTGCTCTGATTTTTTTGGGGGGGTATACTAAGGCAGCCACAGCAAGAAGAATTTCGGTGGTGATTGAGGAAACTCTGTGAAAGCTACAGCGGTCCATCTCCTAAGTTTGTTTTGGGTTTTTCACATAAATTCTTCCTTTATGACTGTCCCGAGTTTGTTTGCAGCAGTGGAAACAGTCCGAATTCTTCCTTGAGCAGTCAACAAGTCTGCTGACCTTGTTCACACCTTCAACAATCTAAATGATGAAAGCCCAGATGATATGATGATACAAACTCTATGATATACATTCTACATGATGATATTCTATGATGATGCATGCATTGATGTTGATAGTGTATGAACAATATTGTGATTGAGATCTACATGATGAAATGATGATGATGTTAATGATGCATATACTATGACGATGATGAACTAACTTTTACATGATGATGCATACAACTACACAATAGATACAGTGATGTATACAGTGGTAATGGTGTATTAATATGATGATATCTCAGTGATATACGTGCACAGTGACCTTGGTATGAGATGCAGTGACTGTGACATACATGACCAGCTTAACCAACAATATTGATGGCAGCAGCGGTGTATTGAGCAGTGGTTGACCAATAACTACAGCAGAAGACATGATGACAAGTGACATAGTAGCAGCAGTGATTGACTGACTTAGACAGTGGCAGTAGTGATTGATGACTGTGGACAAATTGATGACCAGAAACAACTTGACAGTGTTAGCCATACAAAAATAGTCTGATGACAAGTGACACAGTTTGAAGTTACCAGTGTTTGAACAAGTACAACAGTTGTGATAATGACATGACAAAGCAGCCATATGATATGACATTGCAGTGTGACTTGGATGTACAGTGGATTGACTTATGGTAGCAGTGATTCAATGATCTTGTGTTGACAGTGACAACTACAGTAGTTAGACTTGTTGATGACTGACAAAATGTGAAATGATGACAAGTGTTTGCATGTAATACAAGCTGGGCCTTGTACCATTTTTCTTAGTTGGATATGAGAAAAAGACCAAGCCGAGTCTTGGAATAGAAGTTGGTGCTTCTGATTCAGTTGAAGCTGATAGACCCCACGGTTGTATCCGTTTGAATTAAATATAAAAAGATTACAAAACTTATCTTGCAATGTGTCTCTTATGATTTGTGATGATGATCTGATTGGTTAATGGTGGTGTATTTTGCAATATGCAATTGATGATATTTGTTTAAGTTTTAAGAAGTTGAAATTAGCTAAAAGTAGTGACACAGTGATTCACCTCCCCCCCACTCAGTGTGTCCTTGTGTCCAACATTCACAACGGATTCATGAAGATGACTTTGTCATAAATTAGTAAGTTGACTCTAAAGGTTTTTTGAGAGTGAAGTTCTTCATGTAATTTGTAATTAAGTTGGATCTTTATTTTTCATGCAGGTTCTTAGGACATTAATAGGTTGGTTGTTACATATCTTTAAAAGGCAACATAGAATAGATTAACAGGTTGATCATTTGTTGGAGTGTTCTATGGTACATGATTAAGAATAAGTGGTTTAAGTGCCATTTAGTATAGGGAGGGCTCTAGAGCCAAATTATAAATTCCTTCCAACTAGGCTTATGAGAATACTATCGTGTGCAAAGAGTTGATGAAATAATATGTATATATTAATAATAGGTTTCTTATTGGTCTTGTTATCATGAGACTTAATTGTGTTGATCTCAATATTTTTCGGACAATAATTTAGCTATTCCCGACCTAAGGGATATTGATACTTTAATTTTTTAAGATATCTACTTTTATGATTTGGATGTTGGTAAGAAGTTCTTATAACGTTATTTTCCTTGATCATGCTTGTAGTTTTTTCTTGCTTTAACTTTGGTATATGATTTTCTTTACACCTTGATTTGTTTAGTTAATTGATGAACTTCTATTAGTGTGTACACTTAGAGTTCCCATCATTTGCACTACAACATCTCTATATGTTTGTTCTTCAACTGGATTAGCATTCTTTTGAGCTGTGATATGGATTGGATTTGTATTTGTTCCTTCTTCCACAACTTGGATTTTTTCTCCTTAGGACTTTGATGCCTCCTTTTGGATTTGCTCTAACTTGTTTTCCAATAAACTATTGTCATTCTAAGCTTCTTGAACGTTTATTCTTGCAACTTTTCGTTATCATTTAACTTCTTAATTTGTTCCATCAAATCTTGATTATGATTTCTAAGGTGGCAAATCTCTTCCTCCTTTTTTAATAATTTATTCTCGATATCTTCATTAGCTTGTTCCGACTTCCAATCTTCTTGCTTCATATTCTTTAACTTGATTTTTGTGACTAGAATGTTATTATGATTTCTCAACCCAAAGATCTCATCATTGTTGATCGATATCGTTTTATTGATATTTGCAATCTCTAATTTCTGAGCATTTTTAATGTCGCCATTCTGTTAATATGGCTCCTTAATTTGTTGTCGAAATTGGTAGAATTTGAATCTTGGCATTCGAATTTCTTTTGGATTTGCATAGTTTCTGTATCTTTGTCCATGAAGAGTTTGTTCAAACACTTTACTTATTTTTTTAAATCTTCATAGCTTTCATATGGTGATCCTCGTCTGTATTTTGTGATGAGGAAACTTGTGATGAGGAAACTCTTATGCATGATTCCAAAATTTCGATCTTGGAGAGGTGCACTTCCCTATGCCAATTGCACTAAAAAATTCCACTTCTGTGAGAAGCCCTAATTTTTATGCTTGGAGAGAGAGAGAGTTTTACCTTGTGAAAGTTGTTCGGCTAGCTCTGATACCATGTTAATATTATATGCTACTATAGACTAGATTCCAATTTCATTAGCAATCAATACATTATTCACAATAGAAGCAATCTCTGAAAGATACACAATCACAAAGCACAAAACAATATATCCTGGGAAACCCTCAAGGGGAAGAAAATCCAACAAGAACTTCCTCAATGTAGATGATCAAAGTACAATGCCCAAAATAGGTCTCACAAATAAGAGAGACAAACCCAAACTCTAGACCCAAACCAATCCTCCTCCTCCTTCGCAGATCTCTCTCTCTCTCTCTCTCTCTCCTCTATTGCGAATTTCACAAGTGAGTGATAGTACAAATTAGAGGAACTCACTCTCTATTTATACTTTACCTTTTACTTGACTTTTATCCTAGCAAGGTCGACCTCACTTTAACTGACTGGGCCAACCTCTCCTAGAAAGACTCAAATAATATTATATTACATTATTTAGGGTACTAACGACCCAACTTACAATGGAGGCTTTACCTCATGACTTTTACATGACCAAATATAATAATGACATCTTCTAACAGAGGTAAAACATCCCCGATAGAGTCACAATAATAAAGTACAAGTAGAATATTCTTTGAAATTACATTAATTTAACACTCCCCCTTAATAAGAAGGGTATTCTACTGACAACAACATCTGCATGTGTAACTCTACACAACATCATCGGAGGGAGGAGGGGCATCATCAACAACATCATATGGAACATTGGTTGATACATCTATAAATCATTGGAAGTTATTCAACAGCATCATCATCTTCAGTATAGAGCTGAAGTATTATCATCTTCAGTACTGGAGCATCCTCATCCTCAGCACTGGAGCATCATCTTCTACAGCACTGGAGCATCCTCATCTTCAGCACTGGATCATCATCTTCTTCAGCACTGGAGCATCCTCATCTTCAGCACTGGAATATTTGCAGCACTGGAGCATCCTCATCTTTAGCACTAGAACATCTGCAGTACTGGAGCATCCTCATCTTCAACACTGGAGCATCTTCAGTACTAGAATATCATCAGGAGCATCATCACCTGCAACACACATGATCCTTCCTTTCAGAACTAGGGATCCTGGAAATCCTTCCTTTCGGAACTCGGGATTCAGTCCAACAACTCTGGTGATCCTTCCTTTCAAAACTGGGATCATGGACAATCCTTCCTTTCAGAACTCAGGATTCAGTCCAACAACTCTGGTGATCCTTCCTTTCGGAACTCGGATCATGGACAATCCTTCCTTTCAGAACTCGGGATTCGGTCCAACAACTCTGGTGATCCTTCCTTTTGGAACTGGTATCATGGATAATCCTTCCTTTCAGAACTCGAGATTTAGTCCAACAACTCTGGTGATCCTTCCTTTCGAAACCGGGATTATAAACAGTCCTTCCTTTCGGAACTCAGGATTCAGTCCAACAACTCTGGTGATCCTTCCTTTCGGAATTGGGATCATGGACAATCCTTCCTTTCAGAACTTAGGATTCAGTCCAACAACTTTGGTGATCCTTCCTTTTGGAACTAGGATCATGGACAATCCTTCCTTTTGGAACTTGGGATTCAATCCAACAACTCTAGTGATCCTTCCTTTCGGAACTGGGATCATGGACAATCCTTCCTTTCGGAACTCGGGATTCAGTCCAGCAACTATGGTGATCCTTCCTTTCGGAACTAGGATCATGGACAATCCTTCCTTTTGGAACTCGAGATTCAGTCCAACAACTCTGGTGATCCTTCTTTTCGAAACTGGGATCATGGACAATCCTTCCTTTCGGAAGTCGGGATTCAGTCCAACAACTCTGGTGATCCTTCCTTTCGGAACTAGGATCATGGACAATCTTTCCTTTCGGAACTCGGGATTCAGTCCAACAACTCTAGTGATCCTTCCTTTCAGAACTAAGGATCATGGACAATCCTTTTTTTCGGAACCAAGGATTCAGTCCAACACTCACATCTTAGACAATCCTTCCTTTCGGAACTAGGGATAATGGACAATCCTTCCTTTCAGAACTAGGAATTCAGTCCAACACTCACATCTTAGACAATCCTTCCTTTCGGAACTAGGGATTCAGTCTAAGGATCAACTTTTAAGACTATCCTTCCTTTTAGAATTACGGGATCACTGTCTAGAGATGATCAATCCCACCACAACTCAAGATCAACATTTAAGACTACCCTTCCTTTCGGAATTACGGGATCACTGTCCAGGGATGATCATTCCCATTACAACTCGGGATCAAAATTTAAAACTATGCTTCCTTTCGGAATTACAGTATCACTGTCTAAGGATGATCAATCCCATTGCAACTCAGGATCAACATTTAAGACTATCCTTCCTTTCGGAATTACGGGATCACTATCCAGGGATGATCATTCCCACTG
The DNA here is from genome assembly GCA_027924585.1 of Larix kaempferi. Taxonomy (NCBI): domain Eukaryota; kingdom Viridiplantae; phylum Streptophyta; class Pinopsida; order Pinales; family Pinaceae; genus Larix; species Larix kaempferi. The sequence goes on from BSBM01000931.1 coordinate 11,105,836, forward strand.
CACCACAATATCATCAGCACTACTCCCCCTTTCGAGGGAAGTCCTTACGGATGTTGGCTGCTTCACTGCTCTGGAGGTTTTCTAGAAAGATCCAGGTTCTACGCAGTTCAGGGAACCAACAAAACCCCCTTTTCATCGGCCCTTTCGTCAACAGTCTGCGAGCAGACTGAGGTCTCACCCGAGGCGAAGTTATGGGGAGTTTACGGATTCAGGTTTGCACAACCGGGTGATGCGCGCTTGACTGGAATGGTGGACTGTGTGAAGCTTCTCTTGCTTCGTGGTTACTACTTTAGGCTATCACGCATCCAAGGACTGCGTCATGTGGGTGGAACGCTTGATCAATAGGACAGTGCCACAGAGACTGTGCTTCCTCTTCGGTACTTAACCACTTTAATGGATTCTACTTTGTGTAAGTTATGCATTCAACACCACCTTAGACTAAACCTTGCAAACTTATACACTATAACAAACAACAATGTAACTGTGCACTTCCGGTGCTGCGCTCAAGGAATCGCATTGTCCAAACTTCGCTGGCTAAGTGTTTACCCGATTAACTTATGCGTTCATCTGGCTTAACATACTGGTGCATCCGACATTCATTCACATCCATTCACAAATGTTGTTACTTAACATATTATTCCCATCTTTTATCCTTATGGCGAATACATATAAAAGCAAGAACACATGCATTCATAAACAAGATCTTGACCATTCACATAAGCAAATACACAGATATCAACGCATAATCAATCACATAACACTGAATTTAACGTGGTTCACCCCCAGGATGGGAGCTACGTCCACAGGAACTGTTGTTATATTATTTATGGGAAGGGTACAACAGTTCCAGTCTGCGCACACAGCTGCAGACTCTCTTCTCTCTCAGTAGGTCTTTGCGTACACAGCTACAGAGCCTCTTCTCTCTCAGTAGTTCACTGCGCACACAGCTGCAGAACCTTTCACAATCGTCTCTCCACAGAGATCAATGTTCAATAATAACCAAAAGAAGATTAACCCTTTCCCTTACAAAATCGCCCTTTATATAGAGATCGTGCCTATAGGTCATGTTTGTTACAATGCATACGCAAAAACCCTAAGGTTACAAAATGGTGCGGTTACCCTCTGACTCGGCCTGTTGCAGTCGACAGCTCCTTCACACGCTTCTGGCCATTATGCTGGACCACTCACAGCTCGCACGCCCTTCTGACATCTGCAGTCTTCACAAAACAGTTATATTGCATCGTGGCGTGTCGCTTTCGCCCCTCTGGTCTGCTTGTCACTGTTGGCTTCGTGGCTTAGCTTCTAACCGTTTTTCGCCACTCTCTTTATAGGTCGCTTTCATCTGCCTTCTCACTTCTCCATACCCATTCCCGGGAATCAAGGAGTCTCTTACCCAAACAGGTCGCTTTCGTAGCTTGACCTTCCCTTACATTCTTTACCCAAAATAGGTGCCCTGCTGGCACTGTGCGGTGCTACCACTTCACGGAACTGGCGCTCAGTTGCGTGGTTCCTACCCTGCCGATACTGCGCTGCGCTCAGCTTTGCAGCTCCAAAACTGTCTTGCACAAAAATGCCTTACTTGGGCCAGGCCCAACAACGGACTACACTAAGCTTGTCACAGAAGTGCTCAAACTTCACACAAGACAGAGGCTTAGTCAACACATCTGCAACCTGCTCATATGTGCTCACATATTGGAGCTTTATAGCTCCCTTCTGTACCATATCACGGATGTAGAAATACTGTATTTCTATGTGCTTCGACTTATCATGGAACACAGGGCTCTCTGTCATCTTCATACAACTCTGGTTATCACATAGAATCACTATGGTATCCAACTCCAGATCAAATAGACCTAATGACAACTTCCGAAGCCATATAGCTTCACAACTAGCAGAACAAGCTGCAATATATCCTGCTTCTGCAGTGCTGAGAGCAACACTGGACTGCTTCTTGCTTAGCCATGAATCATGGCTGACCTTAGATTGTAACATCCACCTGAAGTGCTCTTCCTGTCTGAGACACTTCCTGCCCAATCGGAATCTATATAACCATACAGTCTAAACTCATGATATCTAGAATATTTGAGGCCATAGTCTATTGTACCTCTTAGGTACCTCATCACATGCTTTGCAGCTACAATGTGAACACGTATGGGCTCAACCAGATACTGACTCAAGGTGTTCACAGCAAAGCATATATCTGGCCTAGTATTCGTCAGATACATCAACGATCCAATAATTTTCCTGTATAGAGTCACATCCACTAATCCTGACGAAGTATCAGATAATAACTTCAAGTTGGTATCCATGGGTGTGGCCATGGCTTTACACTTCAACATATCAAATCTTTTCAATATTTCTACTACATACTTCCCTTCGTTAAGGAAGATTCCCTCTGGGCTCTGCCATACTTCAAGACCTAGAAAATAGTGCATCAAGCCAAGGTCTTTCATCTCGAATTTTGCAATGAGCTTCTTCTTGCACTCTGAGATTTGCTTCTCATTTCCTGTCAGGAATAAGTCATCCACAGATAGCAATAATATGACAGGTTCATCATCCATAACCTTGAAGTAAAGGTTAGGATCAACTTTACTCTTGGTAAAGCCCAAGCTTGTCAGAAAACTATCAATTCTTCCATACCAAGCTCTTGGAGCTTGTTTCAACCTCAAATCCTTGTGGCTATTCTATGTACACTTCCTCTTCAATGACACCATTCAAAAAGTTGTTTTCACATCCATCTGGTGTAACTTCCACTTCATCATGGCTGCAAATTCCATGATGGTTCTAATTGAAGTGTACCTTGCTATGGGAGCAAATGTCTCTTCATAATCGATTCCTTTCTTTTGAGAGAATCCACGAGCCACAATACTTCCATCTTCTATATCCATTTATTTCATCTTTCTAAGTCACTGGATACCAAGATCTTGAACTCTGTTGCAAGTTCTCTTTTGCACCCATCTATGAGCTTCTCATCTTCAACCTTGTAGCAAAGGTTGATGTCTCATCATTGTAGGTGATCCTTGATCTCATCATTCTATCCATGGGTGACTTATGATCTTGTACAAAGTCTTCTTCATACTTGTGGTTCTATGTGTCCTGGAGGTTGCTCGATATCTTCTTCTACTTTGATTACACCATGAGTTTGGCTACTAGAGCAACATCTCCTCATAGTCGACTTCCTCTGCCTAATTTCATTAGTCTTGTTTATAGTTGAGCCATCGTCAATTGTTCTACGGAACAAGTCTCATCATTATTCTCTTGTAAGAGAGTACACATGATCTTTCTTACAAGTCAAATTTAGTAGCATGGTTAGAAACATTTCATAGTTTCCAAAACATATGCATAAAACATAAGTCACACTGTCATAATGCTAACAAAACATTCATCCACGTCCTACATTCATATGGTAACTTTCTAGATGCCTTCCATCTCTACCATAACATTATTAAGAGCTTGCACTACTCCCAATATGTCAGCAAAGAGGTTTCACTCTAGATAAGTAGCAATAGAATGTTGTATATCACCGTAGGCTACTTACCCATCACATGTATATCACTGCAAACATTCTAACATGCATAACACACATCCTAAATAAACGTGTACACAATTGGACACTATCATTTAAACAATTTGATGAAATGAAAATTCAAATACTTATTTTTTTTTGTTTGGTAGGATCTCTTTTGATCCTAGTCTCCTTGCAGGGATTATTGGAATGTCTGATGGTGAACTCTACTCCATCATCAGAGTTCCTGAATCAAGCTTGAGAGAGTGCTTTGAAGCACCACTATTACAAAACATAATCTTCGATTTCTTCCTTTGGTAGCTTCCTGGGAGGTCCTTCTTCTTCTCCATCTTCGGCAAAATGAGCATGATGTCTTTTGTTGCTCTTCTTACATTCTTCTTTTCTTTCTGGACAATCTTTGGCAATATGTCCCATCTTATCACAATGGAAACATTGATAAGAAGAGAAGTCTCTTCCGTTTTGGTTTCCCTTGTTATACTTTTGAAACTTCTTAGGAGGATGAAACTCCTTCTTGAAGTGAGGTCTTCCCTTTACTCTTTTAGTATGGGTAGCTAGAGCTTGATCATCATCTTTGAGTAATGCTTCTCGATTTGCCACTCTAGCCTCTTCTTGGATACATTCTTCCCATACAGCTTCAATTAGTACACTTTCCTTTCTTACACACATTGTCTGGATAAAAGAGTCCCAAGGTCTAGAGAGACCATTGAGAGAAGTCATCACAAGTTCATCTTCGTCAAGCTTGTCTCCAATTGCTTCTAGTTGTTCTTTGAATTAAGAAACCCTAGTAAAGTAATCTTGGATAGATTCACCTGGATTCATCTTCATGCTTTTGAGTTGGGTTCTCAAATTCATCTTTCAATTTATGTTTCTCCCTTCATACATTCTTGATAGGGCATCAAACATCTCCTTTGGGGTTTTCTTGGAGGACACTTGTGGAATCAAATGATCCTTGATGGAATCTGCTATGATCTTCTTGGCTCTAATCATATCCTTCTTATGCTTTTCCTTGGCTTTAGCTTCTGCGGGTTCTGGTACAACTTCTTTAATAAACTTTGAAAGATCATTCTCTTCTAGAATGAGTCCAATCCTATACTTCCAAGCACGGAACTTCTCTATGCCTTCCAACTTGTCATCAAGCTTAGTGCTTGGGGCCATCTTATCCCGGAGAGCAGAGAATAACCAAAAATTAAAGTTTCTCAAAATTGAAAACTTAACTCACCAAAAGATGCGCTTGACTGAGGCGAGTATGCCGATACACTTGGTTTCTAAAGATTCCAAAATTTCACCCTTGAAAATTGACTTGCGAAATTATGGTCTGCAGTTTCTGGTTTTCTGGTCCAGAGTCAAACTAGGGTTTTACTTTCCGGGAGTTTCACCCACTGAAAAACTTCGATCTTGGTGCCAAAATTTTGATCTTGGAGAGGCGCACTTCCCTATGCCAATTGCACTGAAAATTCCACTTCTGTGAGAAGCCCTAATTTTTATGCTCGGAGAGAGAGAGAGTTTTACATTGTGAAAGTTGTTCTTTTCAGGCGAGCTCTGATACCATGTTAAGATTATATGCTACTATAGACTAGATTCCAATTTCATTAGCATTCAATACATTATTCACAATAGCAGCATAATAAGGATCTCTGAAAGATACACAATCACAAAGCACAAAACAATATATCCTGGGAAACCCTCAAGGGGAAGAAAATCCAGCAAGAACTTCCTCAATATAGATGATCAAAGTACAATGCCCAAAATAGGTCTCACAAATAAGAGAGACAAACCCAAACTCTAGACGCAAGCCAATCCTCCTCCTCCTTCCCAGATCTCTCTCTCTCTCCTCTAATGCAAATTTCACAAGTGAGTGATAGTACAAATGAGAGGCACTCACTCTCTATTTATATTTTACCATTTACTTGACTTTTATCCCAGCTAGGTCGGCCTCAATTTAATTGACTGGGCCGACCTCTCCTAGAAAGACTCAAATAATATTATATTACATTCTTTAGGATACTAATGACCCGACTTACAATAGAGGCTTTACCTCATGACTTTTACATGACCAAATATAATAATGACATCTCCGAACGGAGGTAAAACATCTCCGACGGAGTTACAATAATAAAGTACAAGTAGAATTTCTTTGAAGTTACATTAATTTAACATTACTTCGATTAAGGTTTTATACTATTCTTCACACTTTAGATTTTGAACTTATATGCTACATGGGATATTGTTCCATTAAAAAATAGTTAAACTATCATCAAGACTATATTGTTATGCTTCCTAAGAGACTCTTAGGATATCTAGAGGGTTAAATGCTCCGAAATTAACAGAATCATGTTGAAGCTTTTTACTTTTAGTGGACAATGTTATCCACCTTTGGAGTTCGTTATAAGCATTAACTTATTATTTCAAGGCTTGCTTTAGGCACAGTCACTTTAGAACATATTCATGAAGATGACTTTGTCATAAATTAGTAAGCTGACTCTAAAGGTTTTTTGAGAGTGAAGTTCTTCATGTAATTTGTAATTAAACTGGATATTTATTTTTCATTCAGGTTTTTAGGAGCATTAATAGGTTGGTTGTTACATATCTTTAAAAGGAAACATAGAATAAATTAACAGGTTGATCATTTGTTGGAGTGTTCTATGGTACATGATGAAGAATAAGTGGTTTAAGTGCCATCTAGTATATAGTAAATAACGGGAGGGCTCTAGAGGCAAATTATAAATTCCTCCCAACTAGGCCTATGAGAGTAATATCGTGTACAAACATTTGATGAAATAATATGTATGTATTGATAATAGGTTTCTTATTGGTCTTTCTTAGTAATATATTAAGATTTCATTTAACATAATTCAATAGTGAATTGCAACAAACTAGTAGGACATAAATTTCTTATTGGAGGAAATTACAACCAACTCATATTAATATTAAATTGAACTTGGCCTATGAGAGTAATATCGTGTACAAAAATTTGATGAAATAATATGTATGTATTAATAATAGGTTTCTTATTGGTCTTTTTGAGTAATATATTAAGATTTCGTTTTATTGTTCTTTCTGAGTAATATATTAAGATTTCAGTTAACTTAATTCAATAGTGAATTACAACAAACTAGTAGGACATAAATTACTTATTGGAGGAAATTACAACTAACTCATATTAATAATAAATTGAACTTGGTAAATAAGTTGACTAAATTGCTAGGGTATATAAGTATTGCTAATGCTTTCAAGTAACAAGGTAACTATGAATTGGATCATTCTCACCAGAATATGGTTCCTCTACGTCTTTGGCTAGTGCGTGTTAGTCACATGAGGGACTCCCTAGATTATCTGAGGTAAAATATGAATATAAACCTGCCAAAAACAAACTCAGATATGCAAACAACAGTTTGCTGTAAATTAGAATTATGTGTATTGAATAACAAGCAAGGAGGTAAAAATTACAGATTTAGACATAAACTAGCCTCTCAAACCAATGTTACTAGAATCAGAATCGACAATAAATCAACAAGGAAAAAGAGTCAATGTTTTGAATCGGATTCGGAAAAAATCGTGAAAAAATCGACAAATACAAAAAACTAAATATATACACATTTTGAATTTAAAAAAATATTTTTCATTGATATTCAAAGTATCCATGTCCATATATTGCAAGATATCAATAGATATCCAAAATATATCAATTCTCATCCATAAGATGAGTCTAGATAGATAATCATTTTCATTATTCTTCTAACCTAAATGTTTTACTTTTCAATCCATCCTCATTCTTTGACTTATATCTATTTCTTCTCAACATTCCTTAACTTAAATTTTTAATAAATTTTTAATAAATATTTAATAATAATAAATAATGCAACTCAATTCTTCCTCCTAATGGTTAATCCCTTCCTAACTCTATATATCCTCATCCTAGTTATTACGTTTCCTTACTTTTTCATAGCTTTTCATGTTCCCTTGAATATGGGTGAAGTGTTCACCTGAAACATTGGGCTTCTAAAACTCCAACACGGTTAAACTCCATAATCAAAATAAACTACGAATTTACATTGATAAGATTATACTTGCTACCAAGGTTTATAGAGGTAATAACATTTCTTGTTGAATACATCCATAAACTTGTAATGGAAATTGTGTACATGAAAACAAACCTTAAGTGCTTTCTTTATCATTCTTCACAATATGAAACCACTTGTTAAAAATACCTTTTCAAATCATTCATATGAAAGTTTCTTCATCTTGTCATGACTAAGAGAATGCCACCATCTAGCACCATCTTCTCTTAAATTACAAGGTAACCAATATCTCAAATTCTCAAATTCTCTTGCCATAATAAATTTTCAGAAATCATATGTGCAATTAGATTCTTTGTATTATGTACAAAAAGTTTCAATAATCAACCTAAATTTTTCTATTATGTTTTTTCTTTGAAAAATATGTAAAAAAGAAGAAGAAAATTTCTTCCAATTTTTAGGCCCAAGAAAGTGCTTTGATACCACTTGTAGTGATCCTTAACCCAAAATTTGAATCACAACAAAGCTATAAAACTCTTATACTTAGAAATTACTAAAAGACATTCATCATAAGAATGACACCAAAATATAGAGAAACCCATTAATGTAGGGTAACACCATCAAATACTCTTCAAGGAAGGAATCACTCCACAAGCCATGCTTGTCAATACAGTTCATCAAGCATACCCCAAGGCAATGATACTCATGTGTATTTATATTTTCTCATGAGTATTCATAAGGGATTATGCCAAATAACCCCGTTATTATATTATTTTCTTAAAACTACCTAGTGGGCCTATTCCATTATTTATAGCCACATTATATTAATCATTCCACCTTAGGTACACATTACATGTTATATTCCCCTTGGGTACCTCCCTAGGTACCTGATGTTATCCTCCCCTGGGTATATTACACTAGAATACATATATCCGTTACAAATCTTGCATATAACACTTAAAAATGAATGGGTCTCTAAAATCCATACATACAACAAGATATGCTTGTAGGCATCCATCTCATATAATTTTCCCAAAGCAATCTATGAGATAAACTCATGCAAACTATGGACTTTGAGAAGTTTGTGGAATTAAGCATAACTTAAACCCCTACTTAACATGGTGACCCCAAACATGTATACAAAATAAATTATGGATTTCACTTGGTTTTTAAAAGAAATAATAAGAATAATAATAGAAAATTATTCAAATATGTGTATCATGTTTCCACTATATTTTGTATACAAAAATGCATCATGGCAAAGGCAAATTTAAGTTGATCCTAGATCAAATCTTCAAACTATATTGCCTTCCTTGAATCATCTAAGCACTAAAGAACGATGTCCGAAATTTTAAAATTGATTTTGGGTGCTAAATCAATATAGGGGTTTGAATAAACTAGACATTGTTCATTGGAAACTCAAAAGAAGCCAACAAAATGGTTTACAAGCAAATGCCAAAATTTGGATCAAAGACAAATACCATTCTAGATTTACCCAAAGTCACGAGCTCTTTGGTGTGAAAGTCTCATACAAGGTTGCATTTTATAGTTGAGGCTTCATATTCTCCTAAGGCCAAATCTAGTAGTAGAGAGAGTTTGAGCATGCAAAGACCTCTCCTAAAGGTGAACTAGCCACTAAGTCAACTGTCCAAGAGGAAAGGCATCCATTAAGGGGGAAATAAGCTAGCGGAATAAGAGGAATTTTCACAATAGGAAATCCAAAAATACAAAAGAATAACTCCACTCTATAAACAAATTATTGTAGTTAGGAATAGTTGTTTTAAAATGACCTTATGCGAAAGAGTCATTTTAAAAGCCTACATAAGTTAGGCCAACTCCTCATTGTAAAGGCATCATTCATTTGATTATTATATATATATATTCGTATATTTTAAGTATTAAACATTCAAGCTTCTGCATTTAAGCCTAACATTGGTATTAGAGCTTCACAATCCAATGGGAGTAATACAAGAGATCTGAGGTCTATTAAAAGATTTAATAGAGAAGAATGAGCTTGCAGATAAAAGGGGATGTGAAGCAAGATCAAATGAAGGAAAGGTGATTGGCAAAATTCATCGATTAATAAAGGAAACGAGAAGGGGTTTCAAAAACACTATAGATATCTGTCAGGATAAAGGTGAAGAAACAACATCAGAAAAGAAAGAGTATGGAGCATAGTACCACGGGCTATTGGTCATTGAGAATATATTATTTACTAACATAGATCCATTTTAAAAGGGGATCTACCAAGCGCCGAGAGGGATCAAATCTCTCAAGCTGAAAACCCTTCCTCAACATTTGCACTCTCAACGTTATTTAAGTGTGTAATGCATTGTATGGTTTTAATTTATCTAATATGTCTAGTTTTTACATATATGCTGTTTTAAAATTTTAAAATCTAATTTGAGCCAACATTTTATTTTTTATATTATTTTATTAATTTTTAAAAACGATACGTGTCAACTCCACAGTAAACACGGAAAGAGTTATACATCCCGTATCAGCTGTAGAATGCGCCTCTTTGACACAATCAAATCAAGTTGATGGTCGGAACAAATAAATGAAAGAAAGTATTGGTTGACCAGCATTCGTGTCTTTAATTAACAATTAGTTCAATGTTTAGTTATAAAAAAGAGGTGCGTGCATCTACATCATCATCAGGCATGTTCAACCATCGATCGAACAACGGCGAGTGGGCCAATGATTACGAGAAGTCATTCCGTTCCAAAAACAAACAAACCATGGTTTGATAATTCGTGCTGGTCTAATAAAGGACAAGGATATAAGTCCGTTTATTTTTGTCATAGTCATATAAAAAAAATGACTATACATATCTCCCTAATTCTATTAAGGGAAAAGACAAAATTCTAATTCTATTAAGGGAAAAGACAAAATTCCAAAAGTGGAAAATATTAAAAGATGTTGTGAAGTCTTTAAAAAAAAGTGGATAATTTATTTTAAATAAAAAAAGAATTATAAAGAAAAAGAGAGGCCAAGTTATATATATATATATATATATATATATCTTTTTCACAAAGAATATGTTTGTGTTTGACATTAAATTTTAATTGGATTGAATCGAAGTCATCATTCAAGCAATCAATAATGTCGAGTAAAATATAAAGATTGTTCATGATGAGAGTGATGATTAAGCATTCCGCAACGATTTCGCAATACTTTGAGGATGAAGCGTCTTAAAATATAGAGGCAATGTTGTGAACATGATCAATATTACATTTAATAATATTTAATATTAATATTATTGTAGTTAGGAATAGTTGTTTTCAATAAACGTGACTTATGCGAAAGGTCATTTTAAAAGCTTATATATGTTAGGCCAACTCCTCATTGTAAATACATCATTCATTTTTATTATTCAATACAATACTCTTTCTCTCTATATATATTTGTATATTTTAATTATTAAACATTCAAGCCTAACAAAAAAGCAACTAAACAAGGTTGGCTACATGAAAATAGTATTGCCACAACATTGCAAGCATAAGCAAACCTAAAATATCTTTAGAGTGAATGGGCGTTGGAATTCACCAACCTGAGCCACATTTAACAAACCAAAAAATCAAGTCCCTTTCATATTCAATATCTAAACTATGCATTTATTTCATGTTTTTGGAAACTAGATTAAAGCTTACCTAGGTTTGAGCTAAGAAATCACAATCGACCCAATGCATGCAACTAATAGTAACCATGACACTAAGAGCTCATATAAGGCTACTTAAGCATGTTCAAAGCAATTTTACAAGCATTCAACATACTATATAGTCATCTTAGTTACCTTAATCATACAACAATAATAATTCTTCAATAATGAGATATCACTTCTCTTTAATTTTTCCTTCAAAGAATATCACAAGTACACATTCTTATTAATCCAAAAGAACATGAAATCTGTTTTATATTGATCTCATATCTATTAGCTAAGCTCAAATGGAACTAAATTCCATACACAATATTTTATCTCAAATGTACTATTCTTTTAATTCTCATAAGCCAACCAAGTTTCAAGAAAGTCATGGAATGCATTAACCTTGTCACCCACTCGAGAATCGTTTAAAGAAATACATGGATTCAATCCTCATAATTGCTCTAAATATTTTAGCTAAATGTTAAATGGTGCCCTATATAAGCAATAAAATTGCCAAGAACTAGAGAAAATTTTAAGGATCCATACTTATATAAAAGTGTACAGGCATCATCTCTAATGTTTATGGCCCTTACTAATCTGCCCTAAAAGAAGGTTTTTTAAAGTTGTTAAAAAACATGTGTGGGTGGGTGGGGCAGAGACATTGGATAGCTAGTGGTGATTTCAACTTATATAAACCTTGGCGAATCTTACCAATTCTTAAAATGTCAACTATAAAATAATTTGTTGTATTTATTTAAAAATATTTCAATTTCTAAGGATTTTATATAGTATATATATTAATTTGGTGATTTTTAGAGTGAAAAAAATTTACCCCGTCAAAATTGGGTGAAATAGGGCTCCAAAAAATGCAAATTGGCGAATCTTTTTGGGGAAAAAAATCATGAAAAAATAGCCCATTGGCGAAATTTTGCCCCTAAAATTTTCCTTGCCAAGAAGACTATTCTAGCTTTGACACAACTATATAAAATCTATTTTAAATGTGTTTGACTTAATTCTCATTAAGCCAATAGGAAAGATAGATCCATTACTCTTCACAATAAAATTTTAATAATTTCAAGCATTTCAAAGTCAACTTAATTTTACATCATGAAGTGCACAAAAAATATGCAAGAGTATAAATAACTAGTTCTTATCGACTATTTTGTCCCAATGATGAAACTATTCCAACCAGTTCATCTCACCTAATGGTATTCACTATACAAATCCTAATTTTGTTCATTTGTAAATGAAGTAAATAGTGCATTTAGATCTCAAACAAATTCATGTTATGAATCTTTATTCCACTATAGAATTCAATGCATGCAATATAATTCAACAACAACAACAAGGCCCTGGTTCATTAGATAAATTTGTGTGGAAGAATGATTCACTATGGTACCAAGATTGCCTATATTTATGTAAGAATTCTCAACTCAAAATATAAGGTCCATTTGGAATTGCACACATCCCCTATAGGAGGACGTTTGGTATTCTTGAAAACTTACCACGAGATCAAGAAGGATTTTTTCTAGGAAAGTCTTAAAACCGATGTCCAAAAGTTTATGGTAGAATGTTTGATTTTCCAATGGAGTAAGGTAGAAACATTCAAGACGCCATGTATTCTACAACCATTAGCCATACCAAGTCAACATTGGCAAGTGGTCTCAATGTATTTTATCATAGGTCTACCAAAGCCAAAGGGAAAGACTAGCATCATGGTAGTAGTGGATCGACTCACAAAATATGCCCATTTATGCTCTCTTTCACATCCTTTTAAAGCAATTACAGTAGCACAACGTCCATGGAAACAATTTAGAAGCTACATGGAATCCCAAAGTTTATTATAACTGATAGAAATCTAATTTTCATTGCTAATTTTGGAATGAAATACTTTCTTGTATGGCCACTCAATTGGGTTGTAGCTTCTCTTAAGATCCTAAATCTGATGGGGAAATTAAGATTGTGAATAAATTCCTAGAAGGGTATTTTCATTGATTTTCATATGATAGACAAACAAACTGGGTCAAATGGTTTCCCTTAGCATAATGGTGGTACAACACATCTTCCCATACTTAATCAAAATTGTCACCATTTATGGCACTCTATGGCTATCATCCTCCTTTCATCACATCATCCTTGAAAGATAAAGCTAAGGTTCAAGCAATGGAGGATCACATAGAGCACCATTAAGAGGTTATCAAACTATCGAAAAATAGTTTGGCTATAACATGAAATACTATGAAACAACAAGTAGATCAACATCATAATGAAAGGAAATTTGAAGTAGGGGATTGGGTATTTTTGGGGTTACAACCATACAAATGGATGTCCCTTAAGCAAAAAAAGGACAATAAATTAGCACCCAAGTACTATGGTCCCTATAAGATGTTGCAGAGGTTGTAAGTATGGCTCACAAATTGGAGTTCCCTCCATCTTCACGTGTACATCTAGTCTTCCATGCTTCTTGCCTAAATAAAGTGATTGGTGAAAAGATCCCAGTCTATATTATTTTACCTAAAAATGGTGAATGGAAATTGATACTGGAACCTATTACAATAATTGAAACAATGATCAAGTAAATGAGAAATCAAGCAATTACTAAGCACCTCATCAAGTGGAAAAATTTGCCAATAGAAGAGGGCGCAACATGGGAAGATTATTTCTTAATGCAAAAACATCCAGAGTTAACCAAGTGTTGAGGATAACACTTGTTTGAAGGGGAGAGGTGTGTTAAGCCCTACATATTGTGTCATTATATTTTTATTATTATATTAGTATTGTCTTTATTGGTCGGCTAGGACCTTAATTGTAATTGTACCCCTTGTCTCATATATATATATATATATATATATCAAGGAGACCTAGTTTTAAGGTTATCTCATTTTGTCGTGTGCATTTGGTGCATTGTATAAGGAGGTTGCCTCATTGAAAAGGATTATTATTCATCTCTTTAATTCAAGGAGACCTAGTTTTAAGATTATCTCATTTTGTCTTGTGCATTTGGTACATTGTATAAGGAGGTTACCTCATTGAAAAGGTTTATTATTCATCTCTTTAATTCATTCTCAAGGCATTGGATTACTCTTTTCTTCTATTTTTATGTTATTTTAGGAATTTGGTGCACAACAAATGACCAAGCATTAGACTATTTATAAGTAGTTAGCTTTTAATATTAAATAAAAGGCTTGACGGGACCAAAGTGAATAGTCCCCATTTTGTATTTGTCTATATAAAGAAGGCTCTTAGTATATAAAGAGAGAATATTGATACCTAATCCTACATGATTATGGTTTCATGTACATAATAATTAGATATTTTTCAGCTACTAAAAAATAAATTGAAAATTCACCCAGCTTAACCTCTTAGACATTATTTAAGTATAATATTATTTAATGTTTCATGTTGTGACAGTATTAGTTGATTTTATGTTGTAACACAAGTTTTATTATTTATTGTATATATATGTTTCATTAATTGATATTGAATAAACATCAATCTTGTGCAATAACATTATATAATTTCATGATATTTAATAAATTATTCATATCATATAAATTTATATTGAATGATAATAATAAATAGAATACAATAAACATGAAACTACATGAATAAGATGAATATGAAACCATGCATCAATAGAATAGCTATGCAACTACTAAACTAGTAATCAAATATACAACAATTCCCCGGATGGGGTGGCAACTGGAAAATCAAGGGACATTAGCGTTGATGAGATAGAGGGAGGCCGAGTGGCGGCACAGACAGACATGGAGCATTTACTGTGTCCCCCTCCCGAGGCTTAAGGACCATCACATCACGGCTGCATTCATTATGCACTCATGGCAGAGGGCGACAGGACACCCGGGAAAGGAGGTGATGTTTTAAACAGACTCGCGTCCTCATTGCAGGCTCTACACTCGCCAGCGGACAACTTTCCCTGGTGGGACGATCTCAATCCCTGCGAGGTTTGTGCCACCTTCAGCATGACGAGAGAAAGGCAACGGGCTCCCAGAAGAGGTCGCCCGGGCCAGCGCCATGGCAGAGGCTCTGAAGAGGCTGGAATTACGCGTCATCTTGGATACATGACCGACACCCTATTTAATATCCGCCATGAAATTCGAGGTCTGGACGAGGACATGCAAACTCGCCTGAAGGAATTGGAGTACAGGGTTCAAATTGTGATTGATTGGTTTGCAGATATAGTACATCTTTTTTATCTGCTTTCTCCACTCCTAGTTGTGGTGGTGGAGTCGGAGGCGATGAATGAAAACATGGTAGAAGCGGCCATGGAGATTAAGCCAAAGGTGGAGCAAAGGGCGAGCAAGCAGGAACCAGCGCTAGTGCAGTAAAGAGAGAATCTCGGATGACAGTCGACAGAGGAGATAAAAGGAGCTGTAGCAGTAAAAGCGGAGAATGGAGTTGGACAGTTCAGAACGGCCTCAACCGTGATGGACAACATGCTTTTTCCTAGTCTAGTCTGAATAACTAGGTTTCTTTTGGTCTTTTTTCATCTTACAGGCTCAATTTTCAATGTCCTTTCTAGTCTTAGAAACTCTGAGTAGTTTTCTGGCTTTGAATCGCCCATATGCATGGTGCAATATAATCGATTTTGATACAGTAGAATCATTAGAGGCTAATGGTGATTTTATTAGCTACAAGAAAATATACTAAGACGAATTAAACAAGCAAATATACTACTAACTAACCACAATTGTGACTAATTAAATGGCTAAATATTACAAGTTAATTACTCAAATCAACCCATAAATAATTAAGCTAAATATAATTAATTTTTAGTCATGTTACAAAAGATTATAAATATAACTCTCGTAGTCTCCTCCAAATTAGTCAATTTTTACTATTGAGAGAATCAATGGGCATTATTGCCCCTAGCACTTGATTACATGAATGTTTACTCTTTGTCTCCTTGTTTCAAAGAATACAATGAGTGAGAGAATATTGGACATGTGTTGTACCCTTTGTAGGTTCCCATAGAAAAGGAAGTATTTTTTTGGGGGGATTGATCATCCCCATGATTTGCGCGGGGGGGAGGCGGCGGGGGGGACAAGGGTTCAGGGTTGGATCCCCTAAAAGAAAATCTTGGGTCTATTTTTTTGTTTGTTTTGAGCTTTTTTAACCCACTGTAAACTTATTATGGTTAAGGAATTAAGGGTGTAATCTAATCTAAATTAATGGATTAGGGTTTTAGATGCTATAATATTGTAATGTAAACAACAAAGATAATAAAATGAGATATAGAGTAAGGGTATAATCTAATCTCAATTAATTGATTAGGGTTTTAGATGCTATAATATTGTAATGTAAATAACAAAGACAATACAATGAGATATAGAGTGGAGAAATTCTCATGCGGGATAGTTTTCCTAGCTTTGGGTTTCTTGTGTACTTTGTGTGTGAGCCATTGTTAATTATTGTGTTCGCCTTTTGTTAGAGGGTTAGTCCACCTGGGGAAATGGTCACCACCTGCTATTCTAGAGAATCAAGGTGGCATGAATTACAATCATTACAATATGGGCTCAACAAGAGCAATATGTCACTTACAAGAATTGAACTTGGGTGGGGAGGGTAACAAACATTCCTCCCAACCACCCAGGCTACAACCAATGGACGACAAATTTATCAAACTTGTATCTACTTTCATCATTTATTAGTTGTTTTTTTATTTAGGAACTAGGTATTTTTGGTATTTTTGTTTTTAGTTATTTAGGTTTCGTTTTTGCTATTCCATTTTTGCGAGGATTTAAATAGGTTGTAGGCTACTAGTGAGTCATTGAGAGCCTTCACTACATTCTACAAGTAAAGTTTAAAACTTTAAACCCTAAATAATAGCCTGCAAGTAAACCCAAAGGCCTAAATAGTCCATAACAAACATTAAACCAAGGTCCAAAACAATGAAAATGCCAATTGAGAAGCACTTTTCTTGGGATTAATGTGAAAATATTATGGGGTCAATATAAATTCTATCAATTTTGCAAAACTAAATGTAGTGGCAACATTTTTCGATTCAAACATTCCCAACCATGACAAAGTTCCTTGCAGTGGTGTTCCCCAATATGTTAAACACCAATTCAGCTTGGCCATTGATACTACAAATGAGTTTAAAGCCAAGAATGCAAGAATAAATACAAAAATCACAAATCTTTCAGGTGGTTAAATTTCTTCAATACCCTCTTGTCACCTCTCTTTGTTGAATCTTATATGTCCAGCCCAAATTTTCATATTCCATCCATGCCTCAAAGTTAAATCCAAATATCACCTCCTTCTCCCATTTCTACAAATTTGAGCATTGAAGGTGGAATTATACACTTTTTTTCTTCCTTGCACAAAACTTAGTGCCCATCCTAACTTAGAGGGCATGGGTTGAAAAAATAGTGTCCATAGTCAACTAAGGAACACTACAAGGAAAAGAGCCTAGAATAGGTTATATAATAGGTTTTTACTGTTACAAGTTTGGCCAAAATTGTCAAAAAAACCTCTGCTACAACCTCCGCTAATGGTATTGGATGTTTTGGTGGGGTTTTTTACGGAAATTTGTTATAACTAAAAGACTCAACGGTTGGAGGCTTTAGCAGAGTTTTTTTTATCATCTGCTTTATTGATATAAGTGCATCGGCGCTATCAAATACAAAATGCATGTGTGTATTTAAATACAAAGAAGCATCTGTGCATACCTAAATTTTAACGGCATTGGTGCTTTATAACACTATATGCATAGATGCTTTATAATAAATATAGCATCGGTGCTTATGAACACTTATAATGCACTGGTGATATAAGGGAAATAAAACACACCAATGAAGTTGATTAGGAAGTTGACATTCATTGCATTTTTTACATTTAGCGGTGCAGTTACAATATATTGGCGCATCGGTGCGCTTATGTAAAAAGCACTGAGGCATAATAATAAAAATGCAGCGAGGCATGTAACGAGTAGTCTGTTGCACCGATGCACATTTATTTTAAACGCACCGGTGCTATATTTACTCAAACGCACCAATGCGATTAAAACGATCAAAGGCATCAGCAATCAGTTTCTCTTTTGTGAACAGTGATCAGTGACATCACACTGGAATATCTATATTTTTTTAAATTTCATTATCCATCATGAATTGAAATATTTTTTATAATAGTAAATTTCATGTAATGTATGGTCAACATTGAAAATGGTCAATTTTATGAATTTTAAATGTCATTGTACATTTCTAGTGCCCACTAACTGCAAGTTATTCAAAGATAAGGTACTTTCGAGTGATAATGTCTTATCTGGCAACTGCGAAGAGGAAAAGCAAATGTTGAAAATGTTGGGTGTTGAGTACATATCATATCATGGTGTTTGAATGATTTTATTCTATATAGAGGCGAATATGTAGATAAAGAGATATGTCCAAAATGTGAGTATGACAAGTACCATAAATCAAGAAACAAGGGTAAAGCACATGGTCCTCCTCATAATATATTGAGGCACATGCCTATAATCCTAAGGATTCAAATGTTATTTTGTTGCAAATAATTAGTTATATTGTAGGGATGGCATGTCTCACACCAAAGAGAGTCGGGAGTTATGTTGTGAATCCCAACAAATTCAATAACCATGAAGCATATAGAGGATACATGGATCGATAAATTCAAAGATGAAGTACAAAGCCTTTGATTGAGCATATCCATGGATGGCGTAAACCCATATTCCCTCCAAGACACCAACTATTATGTTTTTCTTTTAGTAGTGATCAATAACAATATTCCCCCCATGGTTGGTTGTGACGAATGAACATCTTATGCTGGCTCGTATATTCCCTGATAGAAGACAAGTGAAGAATATGAATGTTTACCTACAACCATTGATTGATGAATTGAAGGAATTATGGGAAGGGATACATGTATGCGATGTATCAAGACCCATCCCAATAGAGAGGAGTTTTATGTTATATGGCATATGTGAGTACACTACACATGATTATCCAGGACTAGCAGTTTGCTCTAGTTAACATGTCAATTGATTTGTTTATATTCGTAATAATATTTTTTGGCATAGTTAATTTGGTGCGATTGTATTGATATTCAACACTAACGTGCTATGTATATAACACTGTGGGTATTGTAACAAAAGGGTATCATGCATGTAAATTTTGTGGAACTTCTACGAAGGCTAGGTGGTTCAGTTGCCTACAAAAGTGGGTGTACGACTGCTCCAGGGTATTCCTCTCAGAAGACCACCCTTATAAAAGAGAAACATCTGCTTTCAATAGTAAACCAAAAAGAACCCAAAGGCCTGAAATAATGACATCGACTCATTGGCTTAGGGCATATGACAGAGAGAATGAAAAGGAAATTGCATAAATGTTCAATTCAAATGCGGAACCTATGTTCGACGATCCAAAATTATTTGACACCTTTGTTGAGAAAATGTCCATTGGGATGAAAACGAAATCTCTATTTTATGGGCTCCCATATTGGGAGCATCTTAAGATTTTCCAATTAATATATCCCATGCATATATTTAAAATGGTATATCTTCTTTGTGGGGACACCTATCATCGAAATAAAGTGGCACATTGGTTGTTAGGAGAGACCTTATTTCTTCAAATACTAAAAAGAAGCATTGTCCAAGACAAGAAAATAGAGGAGAGGCTAGCCCCTCTTGTTCTTTTAAAGAAGGTGATGTCCCATGGGTTTTGAAGAAAGATGATCTTTATTTGGCAAAGGAAATTATATTGGGTGTGAAGGTGCCTTCTTTATATGGATCTATTCTACAGTGTTGCTTCATTGTAGGAAAACATTTGTCGAGGTTGAAATCACATGACCATCTGAACCTTATAAGGGCACGTATGTCAAAAAATTGTTTTTCTTTTTTTCTTTTTATCTTTTACCACACAAGTTAAAACATAATTAAATTTTTATGTGTTTATTTGTAGTGTCATTATCCTTTGCTCATGTGTGGGTGTGTGAACCATGACTTCCCCGAGGACCTGGGATGTGCCATATCTAAATTATCTACATTTGTATGGTGGATCACATCAAAGGAGATTCATATGGCTAGCATTCCACAATGGCGTCAAGAGATAGATGAGATTGTTGTATGTTTGAGAAGGAACTGCCGACGAGTTTCATGGACTTGTAGGTTCATCTTCTAATCCACCTAGTTGATGAGGTTGAATTAATTGGGGCGGTTTCATGTCATTGGATGTTTTTCTTAGAGAGGTACAAGAAAAAATTGAAGGGATTTGTTCATCAAAGGGAAAAATCCGAGGGCTCTATCGCAGAGGGGTACATAGTATATGAGTCATTCTATTTTTCCAGTGCATACATCAAGAAAATCAACCACATACTAGGTGCAGTGATTTGGAATGACCAACGGGACATTGACAAAAGGGAAGAAGAGCTACTCTAAATGAACGTAAAAATGCACATGATAAAGAGTAAGTCATTGATCTTTTGTCGCATTTCTACAGAGTAATTATTGACACTGAACTTTCTAATATATATTTGATCTCATACATACTATATGTCGATTTGATTTCATGAATACAACAGTGAATTCAGAAGACGATGCACTGAATAAATTCATTCTTTACAACATGGAGGAAACATAGCCATGGATCGCATTTTATAAAGAGAAGATGAGGAAATGGGACATTAATAGGAAATCATTCATATGGTTGAACAGTAGAAGCATGCCTTATCCTAATCATTTAAAAAAAATATGCCAATGATTTGTCCCAATAGTTGGGTCCCTGACCAAGTCATATAGAAATACGGTGCATTTGGTCATTGCCTGCTTGTTGAAGAGGATGCACTAAACATAGGGATCGGGTGCACGCAGCAACTCGATAATAATCTCTGTGTACATTTTTAACTTTATAATGCTCCTTTGAATTATAATAGCTATATTTTATGTATTAATGGTTAGCTTATTAGACATATGACATCGTGTTGGCCGTATTTTTCTGACCAAGGCCAACTATGGAGAACTAACCCACACAAGGCGCTTAAAGAAGCCCCCCTATATGTTTGGTATGGTTAATTCTCGCAAGTTATGATCGTGCTACCATCTAAGTTTTGCTCTCTTAAAGAGAGTCTCAAAGTTGAATTGACTAATTTAAAAAAAAAAAACATGCACCCCTGTATGTTTGGTATGGCTAATTCTCGCAGGTTATGGTCGTGCTACCATCTAAGTTTTGCTCTTTTAAGGAGAGTCTCAAAGTTGAATTGACTAATTTAAAAAAAAAAAACCATGCCTAACTAATCTATAATGCAAATTTCAATGGCTGAAAATACATAGATTTAACAGCTGTTAAATCACACAGATTTAGCAGCTACTAACCTGTAACTTTCAAACATGAAATTATAATTTTAACTTTTAAAACAAATTCTAATTAACCTATTTTTAAAAACTATCCCGATCAGAAGCAAGTTTAAAGAAGAATTTCTGATACATAAAATGATAGTTTTATAGCTAATTTACTTAAACAGAGTTAAAGTAAAAAGCAATTTAAATAAGAACACCAATTTTTATTAAAGATAAACAATGAAAGCAATCATCATAGATCTACAATAAAAATGTTTTTGCAAACAGAAACTGTAATCATTCCAAACAATCAACATAAAAATCCAAACACAGAAATGAATCAAGATTTTTAATTCATAATTAGATGTACAGAATAAAATCATACAGAACATCATTGATCAAAACTGACTCTGAGAAAATGATTGCAAGTATTCTCTGGCTTTTGATTATAGCTCCATAAAAAATTACAAAGTATCATCAACAACCAGGAGAGAATGAGTTGAGCAGAGACGCCTTCTTCTTCCCCTGTTCAATAAAATTTCAAAATGAAAAGAATGAAACTCTTTTCATTCTGCAGAGCGTTCTCCCTCATGGAAGTGTCTCCTATTCCTTTTTGCAAACAGGAACATTACACATAGAAAACATAATGAAGAAAATAAAATCTCTCGATCTTTTGCTGAGACTTTTCCCCATCCCATCACCAACGAATCGTTGTTGTTTAAATATGCAACCAAATACAAGAAAATCTAGTAAGTCGCCAGCAGCTCTCACAAGATTTTAGGCAAGGAGATAGCTAACAATTCCTGTCACGTGACCAGATGGTTAAATGATCGTATCCAAAATCTCCTACTTATCATTCTGGAGAGTTGATCTTGTGACAGGTTTGGCTTGGACTTCGTGTTGAAGTGAGCCAAAGACTTACCAATTTAAACATTCCAAAATTCTTGCATTTCAAATGAAGTTTGAAGTGATCTTTAACCGGATCCAAATATTTTAATAAAACATTGTTTTAAGAATTCACTTGACTTAATTTTAACATCGAACATCGAGCAAATGATGCATCTATTACAAGAAGCAAGGTTTATGAGAAATTTCATTAAAAGCTTAATCTAGTGGCCATTGATTCAAATCAAATCTTGTCCCTCATTCCGTAAGTATATGATTTTGGAATTCATAACCACTTTATAAAACTTTTGTTTATGTTTCCATCTCTTTAACACCTGAACCATTTGTAGAAAGTGCATCACGTTATTTCCATAAATTTCTATACAAATCCATGATTTGAAAATATTTAATTAGAAGCCGATGGACAAGGAAGAATATTTAATTATTTACCAAAATGTATGGCATATCTTAGTTATAATGAAAACTCCTTTTGATTAAAATTGAAATAAAAAGATTAAAGTTAAAAAAAATCTTTTTGTAAAAATATTAATTAAATGTTTAAATGACTTTTATTAATTGGAATACAAATTATAAGGTAACTTTATAGTGTTATCAAAATAAATAAAATCAAAATGTTTAAAATGTAAATGACCTTTTGAATTATAATTATTTAGCTTAAGAATGCAATATCAAAATTTTAAATATTAATTTTGCAGCGTATAAAAATTATAATTTGCATTACAGTAATGAACTTAATAAATATCAAAATTTAGGGAAAATAATTAAATTCATTTATAAGTTAGAAAATGCAAATTTGATGAAAGCAAAAGTCATGTGAAAAATATGACATTCAAAAGTCAAAATTGAAAGTATATGGTCTCAACTTCAATTTTAAAGATATGAGTTCCATCCTTTAATAGGTAATCTTTCAAGGTGTGAAAAGAATATGAGTTCCATCTTTTAATAAGTAATCTTTCAAGGTGTGAAAATAAATCTTGAGATAGAATGTTCAACTAAAATATATTGATATGCCAAAGTTCCCTTTTAACTTATTGAAGCATGAAGGTAAAAAATTTGACGAAAATGTTGAAGCATAATACCAAACGAACCTAAGCAAATTGAAACATGTAAATGATTTCAACAATTTCCTATAAGAGCGATAAAAAATTGTTGAGCAGACGGAAAGACCAAAGAGTCAAACGAAAAGATCATTGAAATCACCCAAATCTCATAAAATGGAGACCAAGCCAAAGATCTAGCAGTGTAGAAAGCCAAGGATCTCAAGGAGATAATCAATCAAGCAAGAATGAAAGAAAACCAAAGACTAAATATTTACAAAATTTACATGGGGGGCCTTTGATTTTGGCAAAATCAAGGGGAGTTGTTGGGGTGCCAACACATCGTCATTTGTTTACTTTTTTATAGGAGCATTTGTTCCCATCTATGTGGGCATATGGGCATCATTTTTTCACTGAGGATGTCGATGATGGACATGCCACACAAGACTGTGTAGTGGAAGTCGAGTTCCACCAATCTAGTCAGGCTAGCCACCACGATCAAAACCTAATAAGAGGGGAGTTAGGTTACGTAAAAAATATACAAGAGATCATTTAAGTGGACTTCTTATCTTTCCAATGTGTTACTTTTAGGTGCAAGTGGTGGGACACCTTCGACTATAATAATGGTAAAAGAAGATCGTGATAGTTGGTTGATATGTATCAACTTTAGAAAGATGTGTGATGAAACTGAGCCTTATGTTTTTCCAAAACACTGCAACCAAGTGTTTTTTTACCCAGATGCGTTGCATAGGGATTGGTGGTTCATATTAAGACATGACCCTAGATCAAAACATATTTTTTAGAACAATGGTTCTATCATGCCAAGCAAGGAATATAATCAGGGTGATGGTAACATAGAGTGATATGTACATATTTTATTTGATCATTTTACAGTGTTGATGTGTCATTTTATTATTGTTATCTTTAATTTCTCTAATTATATTTTTTTTTCATCTTAAGATGGTGGAAATGGAAAGTTAATTACTGTTTTTAAACATTTTTAGTTGGTTAACAATTAATTTGATGTGTAATGTGCTTGTCTATCAAGTAATTTGTGATTGTGTGGAAAGATTGATTGAAAAGAAAATTATTATAGTTGAATGTATTTATATCTCATTGCATATTTGGTATAAAAAATGTATGGCATCATATGTGTGTCGATATTAAAAAAATATAGGTCAATGTGTATCATATGTGTGCCGATATTTAATTTGAATTTCTAACAATATGGAAATAGTCATTTTATACTAATTATGTAGATTGACTAGTTGTAAAAGTTGAATGATCTATGCATATCTAATGAGCATAACAAATTCTATGTGCATAAATATGTAAATAATCTTAAAATATACACTAACAAAGTATATAAGTAAAAATTAATTTTAATATTAATTAGAAATATCTAGTTCAATTAGAAGTTAATTACACTTGAGAAATAAATATTTATCATTGATGAATTATGATTAATATAAGTTTCCAAATCAAATTACTTTAATATTAAATAGAAAAAAAATAATTCATTTTAAGTTTAAATGTAAATGCTTTTATTATTAATGAATTTTATTTAATATAAATTTTCAAATCAATTGACATTAACCAGTATAAAAGTATATCAATAAAATTTATATTATATACAAAAAATATACAAATAATAAATGGTTCTTAATATAGGTAAAAAACACATAATCTTTTTTGGAGATTATATACACTCAAAATTACAACTTTATCATTATTGAATTACAATTATATATAAGTTTTCAATATCATTAGCACAAAAGTGATAAATGATTCTTAATAGTTAAAGAATTATTTAATTTGAGATTATGTGCACTCAAAATGATAGCTTTGAATTAGGAATTGTGTTTCATAGGGATTGGGGAGTATTAACATTAATGATTGTATGGGTTAAGGGTTTTAAGGGGTTGTGATTGTAATTAATAATAGTTAGGGGTTAGGTTTATAAGGATAAGATTTTATAGGTATTATAAGGATCATGAGTTGTATTGTGGGATATAATGGTGAGGGGCTAAAAGTTATTAATTGTTATGGGTTATAGATTCTATAGGTAAGGGCTATATGGTTTATAGGGATTATATTGTAAAAATACAAGTCAATGTGTATCATGTTTATCATTGTTTTACTGGACCTTAAATCATTTATTTTCATTTTGCATTGTAATAGCATTTTGTTGTGTTGTTTTATTTTTATTAACAATGATTTAATTAAAACATGTTTCAAGGTAGTAATAATACTACAATTCATTTTCATGATTAACTATGATTTTCGTTTAATTACATGTAAAATTTAGATGCAAATGTAAATTAGAAGTTCATGATAAATTAGAATAAACAAATATTTGTTATAAGGGAATGAAATGCATTGTATTATTAAAATAAGTTTTGAAATTAATTAATTTAAATACAATTAAGATATTAGATGTCAAATATTTCTCTATTTTATTTTATAATATAAGTTCACAAAATTGTTTACATTAATTGTAACAATATGAAAGTAACTGCATTGTAAGGAATAAATTATCATTGGTGTTTTTTAATAAACACCTCACAATTTTTCAAAATAAATATGCATGATGTTTTTCACAATTTAATGTGCATGATGTTTATACAGTTGGAGGAATTTGTTTTGATACACATCTAACATACACATCTTGCAAACACGAACATTCACATTTAATATCACCTAATATAATCTAAGATAAACATCTAGTAATTGCATATAAAATCACCTGCGTCATCTAACATACCATCATCACCATCATCGCCACCTAATAAACATAAACATCATCTAACAGAACCATCACACACATCTGAAAAACATCACATAACATACACATCTATCATCACCTATCAAACATAAGCACCATCTTATATACACATAAAAAAATAGCTAGCATAATATAGCATGAAAGATGTTGTGTGTGTGTGTGTGTGTGTGTGAACAATAATATCAAACTCATGATATACATCTCAAGTCCAATAAATGTTATTATATACTTGATCCACCTTTGGAACCAGAAGCATCACTACCTCTTCCAGTAGAGCCAAAGGCATTGGCACCTCCACCAGCAAAGCTAGAGGCATCAGTACCTCTACAAGGAAAAAAACTAGATTGGAGAGCATCATAGATATCGCCCTAAATATGTATCTCACCCGTTGTGACCATCCTATCTAGAAGTGAGACGAGTGGAATATGAGATGGTGGACGATCGGCTCGTTGAGGAGGAGAGGGTGGTCGGTCAACCTGTGGATGAGTCAGAGATGGTGGTGGGCTAGCTGGGGGTGGAGGAGGAAATAGTGGCCGGTCATCATGGTGAGGTGCAGGAGGGGGAGGTGGAGAAGGAGGAGGAGGAGGATCTGTTCCCTCATCATATGTAGAGGAAGACTAACTACCATGGCCATCCATCCTAGTAGCTAGAAGGTTGGTTGCACCGATGATATGATGCATCAAACCCCTCATATCATGAGAAATAATCCTCCATAACTCTACTAGGTCGGGGTCTTGCATGATATCTGGAACCCCTACAGGGTGGACTCCTTGTCGAGCCAACAATGTGGATAATATGTCTACCACGTCCCCCTGAAATATAGCATCTAGCCTACATCGCAAGCCGGGTCTGGGAAACTGGGGAAACTCGGGCTCATCCATATGCTCATCTTCTTGCACCGGTGGAGGCCCCTCCCCATCATAGGTGTCAATATCTACAAAATATATAGTGCACAACTATAAATAGACAATTTCAATAAATAATTTAAAGAGAAATGTTAGAATAAATTTCATTTCTGTTAAGTAAGACAATAAAACATAACTAGATTAATTTAAACATAACGCTAATATTACCTTTGTAATCTGGTGGCTCATTTCGGGTGAAAAAGATGTTAGGACATCCTTACTAGTCCAACCCCACGTAAGGATACAACACAAGGTCCAATGTATGATCATCCTCGTTGGCTAGTACTTCCAGTACGTCTGAGGCGATCCTCGTTGGGATCATCGATTGGCCCCTCTTGGGCATCATCTGTCCCCACATATGCATATGCACCCTGGTAATCTCCCTAGGAAGGCGACAGTCAAATGATGTCCTCGTGACCGAAAACCTCTCAAAAAATAAACAAAAAATATCTAAATCAAAAGAGAAGTTCACCTTCCCCTCAAATTGTGCACGACATCGATCCAAAGAAAAACAAAACTACCACAAGAAAATGGTAGACCACCTAATGCATCTAGGTCTTTGCACTAAAGAATCTACATAATACAATTGAGGGAAACTAATGCACTTCCCATCAGTGTTGAAGTGCGCCACCACCATAACAAAAAAAGAGAGGCACCTAACCTCCTCTGCACCAAAAGAATCAATACGCAGTTGTCCTCCATAAACCTGAAAAATAGCAGGGTCGGTGACTTGGTCACCAATACATCTCTAAGAGTACGCAAGATGACTCTCTACGGCAACACCAAGTGGGACATCAGGGAAATAGGGAAAATGATCCCCTCTTTTGGATAGCCCAATGGTGAAGTAGATTTCCTCCTTTGTGGGTTGAAGCCATAGATCGAGACCAAACCGTAAGACATGTCTATGTTGATCCCAACAACAAATCAACTATATCAAAAAAGTTGAGTTCCCCTTTAGGGATGTAGCCTCCTAATAAAATGTTGGGAGGCCAACCCTTAAGAGGTCTCATGTATCTTGTAATGGGTTGAGGGTACAATTCTCTCTCCCTCTCCCTAGCCTCCCACTCCCATACGACGTTGTGAAGTTTGATCCATGCCTGCTGCTCTTGTTCCAGCTCTTGTGGTCGACGTCTCCGATTCACATATAACTTCCATCAATCTCATAGAGAGACACAAACATGTATATAAAAAAGCATTAAAGATTTCATTAAATGATCATTTTATTTATTAATATCAAACAATTTTTTTTCTTGAAATAAATGAATTTAACAAGCAGTGCACCTATATAACAATCAAGCACCAGTCAGAGTGCTCTTTGTAATATAAGCACACCATGGCCAGTGCACTACAATAAAATCAATGCACCGAATACGAAATCAAATAAATTAAAATTAAAACAACATTGACACACAATGCATTACAAATGACATAAGCACCATTAATGGTGTGCTACATTGACCCTAACACACTTGGTGTCAAAATTTCATTTGAAAAATGTAAAAGTTGTGTTCTTTTAAACTTTACAATGCCAATATTATTTGAGACAAAAATCATTGTAGATGTTTGTGTGTGATACTAAAATGCACTACCATTATTTATAAAATGTTAAAAATCAGTGCATCAATCATTAGGCAGCACCAATGCGGTACTAACACGTCACTACACTGTAAACGGTGTGCATAAGTATTTAGAGGGCACTATAATAAGCACATTTTTTTGTGAAAATTACAGGGAAAGGGGTGAAAATTTATTTTTTCAACAACCATGCCATTGCGTATGTTAAACATAAGCACATTGACACAACGGTGCGTACGAATTATAATGGCACACCGGTTAATGTGTTGAATATTTAACTATATTTTTTTGTTAGTGTGGTGATGCATACTAAAATCTATAAAGCACAAGTTAGATGATGCTTTAAGTGATTACCAGCATCAATGCATTACCATATTTAATCGCATCGCTCACGGTGCTCTGTGGTTTGTGAAACGCACCGGAAACCAATGATGTGAAAAATGTTTTTTTAATTTTTAACGATTCATCATTAAAAGTATAGTGCATCGCCAATGCGGTGTGCTATACATTGCTAACACACCGCTACCGGTGCAAATTGTAAATTTACAAGGTGTACCATCTATAGCGGTGTAAGTCGAACGGGTCGAACGCACCACACATTTTTTTTTTAAACAACTTAAGGTGAATTTTCAATTTCTATCCGCTAAAAATTTGAATTAGAAGGTAACATGGCCATTACTGGAGCACTTGCACGTCGGGGACA
This sequence comes from Larix kaempferi, assembly GCA_027924585.1. NCBI lineage: Eukaryota > Viridiplantae > Streptophyta > Pinopsida > Pinales > Pinaceae > Larix > Larix kaempferi. Next base: position 11,135,241 of record BSBM01000931.1, read on the forward strand.
CATGATTGCAATATAAACGAAAATTCAAGTTTCACCCACCATTTGAAGAAATTAAAAAGCCACCAAGTAAGCAATGGAAGGGAGCAATTCAACCACATGGAACACCAATACTAGGGCATTTCAAACAGGCAACTAAAGCATCGGTTATTAGGTGGTCAACAACACTGTAAGATGGTAAAAATGTTTTTTTGCATCCAGTCATTTTTTTATTATACCTTGTTTCGATGCACCCAACACCTGGATGCCCAAAAATTCGTCCACATTTTTTAATTTTACCCTAGTCCGGTGCACTCTATTATGGATGCACCACGTGCATTTTCGATATATAAACGCATTGTCCACAAATATAATCATAAAAACATTTTTTCATCTGGGTTTTTTCATTTACCCTGCTTCAGTGCTATAAATAATATTACGCGCCATTGCGTTTTCAAGATAACAACACACCATTAATGAATATAACGATATAAAAATACATTTTTGTTCCACAATTTTTTTTTATTTTACCCTACACCGGTGCTTATCTTATACAACGCACCGGTGTGTTTGAGTGAGGTAAACATGTCGCTAGTGAATATTAAAATATTAAAATATTTCCATTTGGGTTTTTTCATTTACCCTACTTCGGTGCTCTTTCATCCTTGATTTTGTTTTCCCTACACTGGTGCGTATCTTATACAATGCACCGGTGCGTTGGATTGAGGTAAATGCATATCTAGTGAATATAAAAATATTAAAAAAAATTATGTCTTGTTTTTTCTTTTAGTTACATCTTGCGTCAGTGCTTCCAATTATATGTTGCGCCAATGTTGTTCAAATATATAAACACACCATAATTTATTTTTCTTATTTTCTTAAAAACATATTTTTCCAAGCAAGAGGGTAGCATTTTTTGGTTGAAATCGGTGTGTCATTTATGTGGTTGCACTGGTGCGTCATCATAGTTCAAGCACATCGATCTTTGTTGGCTATAAAAATAGATAAGAAATTTTTTTCTTTCTCTTCACTTAACGGGGGTTTCGATATTGATGTGATTTGTTTTAGTACACACTAGTGTGTATTTACATAAGGCACACCAATGCGTTTGGTATGCATCAAAGCACCCCAAAAAAACATCTGCTAAAACCTCCACCCGCTCGCCTCTACTAGCGACCTCTACTATAAATGTATATTTGGGCTCTTTTTAGAGGAGCATCCGCAAAAACTTCCGCTAGAGTGTCTTTTCCTTGTACTAGTCCATCGGGAGAATGCCAACAGTTGCTATTCTAGGTAGAGAATCAAGGTATGGCCAGAAATACAATCATTACAACATAGACACTATATATCCCACAACGTAACATGGACAATAATTTTGATATAAGCCTTATTTATATGTATTAAATCAACATTGAAATGCAATTCTTTGAATGATTCAATATCATTCTCTTTTACCTCAAAACTAACAGTTAAATTATTTTGAAATGATTACATTTTCTATGAATCTTGATTACTATTGTCTCTCATCTTCTTGATTACAAGCTAATCAAATAAAGAATAAGGCTCTCCTTCTTCCATGCCAGTATTATAAAGATCGATACATTCCTCCTCTCGACTCCATTACCTTGACTCGAAGCATTTTTGGTACGTATAATAATCTTCACACACAGTGCACTTGTACCTTAATGAATAGCATAATAGCATCAGAACAAACACTACAGGATTCTGGACAATTAAAATAACTTCTGAAAAGTGGCAGGAAAGAATGGTTAGGATAATGATTCGGATGAATTGTTCCATTTCTCCATCTTCTGCATAACACTTCTCTCAGTGCTCCATTTCTAATCTCACTCCTCAATTCCATTGCCCTCTCCCCACCCTCACATAGCTCCTCCACCATCTCCTTTCCCCTCCCACTTACGATCTCCCCCTCTTCATCCACCACCATAACCCTTATCTCTCCCTCTCCGCTTGTGCAATTCTCTACACTTAGAAGACCCAACACCAACCGTCTCAGCTTCACAACCTTTTCATCATCTTTCTTTGTTGTCAACTCCCTGCACAAACACTCCACACGTCGCCAAAGTCTGTAAATGTGGGAGAAGGATAGAGTCATTTCTAAGAGTCTCATATGCTTTTTCATATATCATTTCTAAGAGTCTCATATGCTTTTTCATATGTAGACAAATCATTTTCATCAAAGGAACTTGTTCCAACATCAAGGATCCTAACATTAAATTCCATCCTTGACACAGCACAGTTCAATTTGGGAGCGAATTGTAGAATGCTGAGAGGGTCACCCACACATAACCACATCATTTCTCGACTAAGCAGTGCCTCCTTTACCTGTCATTATGATGCCAAGATTGCATTCATCAATATACAAAGAAAAATATGACAGGTTATGAGTGTTCAATGCTAATTTGAGCTCTGAACTTGGTGTTTACATATTATTGAGGACAATATTGAAACTTTCAAATCAATTGTACTCACCGTCATTAGAGTCGGTCCCAGATTTTGAAACAAAAATTCCACACTGGACTGATCCTTGAATCCCTCCCACTCTGCCTCGTTGAGTTCCTCTTCAAGACTTTGACAAAATGGATATGCCTTAAGACCGCACCTCTCTATCATTGGCATTGCATTTCTGCTTGAGATTCCTCCCTTCAGATCCACCACCACTACTACAGGTTCCAAATCCATTTCATAGGTGAAACATTGTCCTATCATAGATGAAAGTAATTTAGAGTTTATCAGCCTCGGATTTGGGACCACTAGCCATGGAACGTCTCTAACACCTTTCCCATACTCAATCCACATCTCTGGACTATATATACACCTCATATCAGGAATCCAAACAGCTTCAACCATGTCATCATCTCTGTTTTGCATCTCGAAATACATTTCTTTTAATGCTGAAGTCATCTTTTCAGATATATGCAACTCCGATATCAAGAGCAATACAACTTTTTCCTTCAAATTGTTGACTTTCACCTGCAATGCAATTTATCATATGGATCTTATTTTTGGTTTACCTATTGCAATTTGAATTCAAATAAAAAATTGAAAATAAAATGAGTAAGTTAATAAGTGAATAAACTCCATCTCTTCACTACAAAAATTGTTCTCTAAATTTCTTAGAGATGATGAAAGTTATAGTTCCCTTGAACTTGACCATAGAACTGTCTATGAAGATTTTGGTTTAAAATAATGTACCAGATAGTCAAAATTTCAAACCAATGAGCCACTCAGGCAGAACTTTGTGCCGAAAAAAAAACTTACCAAGGAAAATGGAGTTTCTCCACTTATTAACTCACTCCTAAATAAAAAAGCTAAAATGAGAGATCAGATGATTAAATACCTCTTGTGTACTGTTGAGTAAAAGAAAATCTGTTTCATCAGTTACCAGTAAAGCTCTTAGCAATTCAATGTTGCTTTCTCTTGGAGATCTTGTGAGGGAGGACACTTCATCATACTGTAATACAGAGCTGATATCTTCAAATGGGGAGAAATGCTTCCTGCCATTTTCTTCTACCCCAACAGTGGTACGAAAACAATAAAGACCATAATATCCATGCAATAGTCGAAGAAAGAGAAAGAGGGCTTGTGAGTCATCAGGTGTATAAGCCACAATTCTGTTTCTCAACACAGTTGGTAATGCACTAAAGTTTTCCCCAACATATATCATTACCATGTCTTTGCAGTTTGCTTCTAGCGAGCTGACATTTTTCTCCATTGATTCTTTGTTACTATTGGTCCATGTAGACTCTCCGCAATAATCAATTATCAAAACCAGAGACATGTTTGGCAACAGAGAGGAGAAGTGCAAGGGCTGCCCTTGGGTGTAATTCAGAAGCCCTTCCTGACGAAATAACTTTGATATTCCTGCTTTCCACAACAGATCCTGTGATGCATGCAAGGAATCAAATTAAATGTTAGCTCCACACAATCGTAGGAATCTTGAAAAGAAATTGAATCAATTTTATATCTCTATTTGCACTTTCTACTGTACAATTAATATCTATATGCCAGTCTAAATCTTAAATTTGGGACCAAGAAAAACTGCAACTTATGAGACTCTTACAGGAAAAGGCCACTTTCCGGCTTCTGTATCCCCTTGCGTTTGCATTTCCATCCCCAAGAGTGGGAACGGCCATTCTTCTTCTGCTTTATTGGATTGCATTTCCATCCATCGTTGGATCATCATTTGACTTCCTTGAATATCGACCCACACCAAGTTCTCATTGTTCCCAACACGGTCCATCCATATCCCATCCGACCTCTTGCAGTGTGACAAATCCAACCTTTTTAGGGATTGAAGACAATGGAAATCACCACAGAGTTCCTCTAGTCGGGAGCATCTTGAGAGATCCAGCTCTTCCAAGCACCCAAGCTTACCAAAACCTTGGGGAAGTTTTACCAAACCCTCGCATTCTAACAGGTTCAACACTTTTAAACAGCTAAGTTTGCCAAAATTTTGAGGTAAGCTTGACAACCTCTTGCAATTGGACATATTCAATTGTTTTAGTGCTACCAGGGAATGAAAGTCACTAGGCAATTGATCCAGCTGATCACAATATGATAAGTCTAACATCTCCAAACAAGAAAGGTTGACGAAATCTTCAGGTAACCTTACTAAGTTCCTGCAGCTGGACAGTTGCAATTCTTTAAGCGCTGCCAGACAATGGAAGTCACTAGGTAATTGATCCAGATGATCACAATATGATAAGCCTAACACCTCCAAACAAGTAAGTTTGCTAAGATTTTCAGGCAATCTTGACAAGCTCTTGCATCCAGACATTTGCAATCTTTCAAGTGCTGCCAGACAATGAAAGTCACTGGGTAGTTGCTCTAACATTTTACATCCTTGTAAACATAAGTCTTGGAGGCAACTAAGCTGACCCAAACCTTCAGGTAGTCCCCACAAACTCCTACAATTAGACAAATCCAGCTGCCGTAAACATGTGAGTTCTTGGAACTGACTGGGAAGCATCTTTAAGCTAAGACAGCTACTTATTGAAAGTCTTTCTATCATTTTCAGACCGCCAATTCCTTCTGGTAGTCCTGTCAAGACTGAACAATAATCGAATTCGATAACTGACAGGGACTTCATTTGACCAAAGTTGTCCGGAAGACTAACAACCGCCAACATTGTTGCAGATCTAGATGAATTAATGATGTTAAATTTCCTAATCCTTCAGGAAGCAGAATCAAGTTGCAGCAATGGTACAAGGACAAGAACTGTAATGATGTAAGCTTCCCAAAACTGTCTGGGAGTCCTTTTAAACTACAACATCTACTCAAATCAAGCTCCATAAGAGCGCTCAATTCCCCTAACTCTTCTGGCAACTGCTTCAGGTTGTTATAATCACTCAAATTTAATTTCTGTAAAGATTGTAACTCCAAAGCATATAACTGACCAGAACTCCTAGGGACTTCAATAAAATCAAAGCCACACAAATCCAACCGCTTTAAAGTCTTAAGACAGCAAAAAAAATTTAGCAGGATTTTAAATTTCTCCATTGCGCATCTATTCCCTTTCGAAAATTTGAGCACTTCCAATTTTGAAGGAATCTGCAACAAGTTTTTGCCCACATTAATTAAGCATGAAATATAAAATGATAGCTTGGCAGTTTAAACATCAGTTAGAAAATTCTAAAGAGGGAGGTTTCATAAAGTCAGATAGAGGAACCCCAAACGGTTTGTTAATAGCAAAACACATCTGAGAGAGATCTGGAACGAGAGCATGGAGTACTCACCTTGGATGTACTGAAAACCACAATCCCCTTTGAGCTGTCATCCATAAAAGTCAAATGCTTGAGCTTGCTTATATCGAATGGTAGTCCGCTTGAAGAAATCTCAATTCTTTAAATGGTTTGGTGCATTTTCCCTTCACAATAGTCAAATTTCCCATTGCAAAAACTCGAAGAGAAGCACTCATCACTTCTAGCTTTTCTGCGGACACGTGGAATGGATGCAAATTATTTTGCAACCAAACTCCTTTAATCTGGGGAAGAATCTGTTGAAATGCAACAAGACCATGTTAAAGAATTCAACAATACAGCACCTTTCATTTCCATATTCTGAATTTTCAACCTTAACAGTTTTCATACCTCTTCATCATTCAAGGCCTTAGAGACTTCATCCACATTTGTGAGCCGGAGGCCTTTTGATTTAGCACGGCCAGCTGCCAAAACAAGATCATGAATGCTTATCCGCCTTAATTTTCTTTGGATTAGACGTGTATCTTCCAGGATTTTCCAATCTAAGGTCTCTTTTCTTTTGACTAGTGCTGCCTCCTCCTGGCTTTTCAGTTCGTCCTCTCCCACAATGCATGCAACGTCCTCCCATTCCCAATCATAGAAAAACGAGCATATGTCAAGGAATGCCTCTTGAGCACTTGGTTCAATCTCCTCATACCCAAAAAAATCCCTGACTCATTGAAACCACATTCCTGGTGGGCACTAAAAATCTCCTCACATCCATGCCAATTAAGTACCATTTCATAGGCTTCATGCTTATGCTTACATTTGCCTAGATATGCTCCCACCACTTCCAAAATGAGAGGACAACTACTGAATTTATCTGCAATGTTGATAACAAGGGGTCGTTCCTCCATTATTGATTTCGTTTCCTTTTCTCTGTCTATTCTTCTGCATAACACTTGCAGGGCTGATTCAAGAGCAAGGGGTTTCACTGGATACATTTGACATGTGCAATCTTCAGCTACTTTGAAGACATCTCTGCTTCTAGCTGTTAGAAGCATCCGAATCCTTCTTCGACTTGTTATCTCGGTAAAAGCTTTTCTAGATGCTCTTTCCTCGCCACATTGTCAATATAGATGAAGATATGTTATTTTTGTATGATCTCTTTCAGCAGCTGACGCCGTTCCGTACAATTTAATGTATTATACCTCTTTCCAATCAAGTGATGCATAATCTCTATTTGCAACTCCTCTATATGGGGTTCTTCTAGATTCTGGACTAGAGTAACTTTGCAATGTTTCCAGCCTTGGAGTGGCAAAGATGAGTAGACTGCATCGGCCAGTGTGGTTTTGCCGGCTCCGCCGATTCCATGTATGACCACCGCTACTGCTGACTTATCATGATCCCACTCAAGCAGTTTAATCACTTCAGCAATCTGCTCATTATTCCAACTGCTTGTTCGTTCCAAATCAGAAATAACAATAAACGAAAAGTCACCAATCAGAAATAACAATAAATAGAAGGAAAAATGGGATGTTGCCAATGCAAACCAGTAAATGTAATTTACCTGCATCGTTGTGCCCGGCCACAGAGGAATTGAGGGATTTGGTATGCGCCATTGGTAGGAAGTGGTTAGAAGATCTGATCGTTGAGGATGCAAGCAACAGAAATGGAAACGGATTTGTTAGTTCAATTTTTTAAACAGAAACCACCTAATTTTGGCTAAAGCTGGGTGAAAACACTACTCCAGGAGGGCTGACATTGAGGATTCTCAGGTTGAACCATATACAATGCCCTGTGAATCGAACCTTAACTAATTGTGATAAACTCAGACCACACCACAATCCAACTGATGAAATAGGAACAAATTTGTCAAAGATTGCAGGCAAGTAACTCATGAATTAGCTCAACAGGTTTTGGACACCAATATTGCTGAGCGTTTGGCTCGTTTTTTACGGTGCGTGTCCAATTCGAATCTGGGACCGCTAATCTGCACAGATGGATTTACTAAGTATCTCATTCAAAATGAGGAAGCATCACTTCAATTTCCTCGCAAGATTTTCACTTGAAAATTAAAAGATTGCGGCCCAGAAATAATGTAAATATGAGAAGTGTAAGATATGAAGCGGATCAAGGTTGCCCGTTCCTGAGTAGTAATGTAAAATATGTAAGATATGATATGCGGATCAAGGTTGCTAACCTGGCAGCTTTTAAAGAGGTGTTTTTAGTGTTTACTAGTACACAGAATTCATGGCAGTTTTATGGTTTTTTTTAAAGTCAACGACTCCCAGTGCTGAGAGGTCAGACCGCTTTGCTTGAATGCCATACTTTAATGGCGTTGAGAGCATGCCCACTTTGGTGCTTTGTTTAATGATTATTGTCTTTGCAGTCCTGAAGCTTCCATGAAGATAAATTACATGGGAGGCGTTATTATACAGTTTGGTTACCAATTTTGTTTACTGAAGTCGAGAAAGTAATCTAGGATCAAGCTTCCACGTTCCAAGGTACCTTGCTGCCCAAGTTTTTGGGGAAGAATGCCATCGCCAAAATTTAGTCAAAACTACATATAATCACTACAATATATATATATATATATATAATAATGGAGATTGATTAAAACAACGCACTCTTAGATGTGTAATATTATTTATGAATATTGATTAAAAAGAGGGACCATTTATTTTATCAGCATGCTTGAGCAACTATCAATATCTCAAGTTCAAGCAAATCCATAAGAGAATCCTCAAGTCAATGAGAAGGACCATGATATGAGCCGTGCACACAATTCCATTTAGTTTTTCAATTGTTTTATGTTTTTTTGCATATTAGTGTTAGGGTAATTGTCAGAGGATGTAGTGAATTTTCAGTAGAAATTTGGATTGGATGATTGTATATGAGATATGTTTTATGTTTTTTTTGCATACTAGTGTTAGGCTAGTTTATAAGAATCTATAATAATGTAATTGTTAGAGAATGTAGTGAATTTTCAGTAGAAATTTGGATGAGTGTATATGGGATATGTTTTGTGTTTTGTCTTTTTTGCATACTAGTGTTAGGCCAGTTTATAAGAATCTATAGTAGTGTAATTGTCAGAAAATGTAGTGAATTTTCAGTAGAAATTTGGATGGTTGTATATGAGATAATTAGCTGTTGCGGAATCTTTAGAGCTTCTACTCTTTAGACTAATATAATGTAATTCTTTTTTATGCTGATTCGTTTCAACCTTTTTATAAAAAATAGTTACCCATTTTTGTTATATAAAAAAAAGATATTTGTTTGTCAAAATCAAATTGTTAATATTATTTTAAGTTATTTTCAATACATGATCATTATTTTACTTAAATCAAACACATTTATATTAATTAATAATATTTTTATAAAATTAATAATGAGAATTAAAAAAATATTGAAATAAATGGTATTCAAAAAATTATATATCAAAGTTGACATATTGACAAAGTTGTTGCCATGTAATTAAACAAGAACTGCATGCAGCTTAGTCCTTGTCTTTAACAAATTGAAATTAAAAACACAATATTTTAAAAACTAAATAAGTATTAATAATTTGTAAAAAAGTATTAATAATTTGTAAAAAAGTATTAATTAAAATAAAAAATAAAAATTATTGATAAAATAAAATTATACATTTGTTTAGTAATTAGTGACTAAAACATAAATTGAAAATCTCAAATTATTATGAAATATAAAGAAGATAATAAGTTTCAATCATTTTATTTTTACGTTTGTATGATCTACCTTCCTTTATAAAATGGATTTAATTTTTCCTCAAAGCAAATTCATCAAGGGAGTTAAACCTCTCACTCTAGGCTTATTGCAGCCATTGTAACAAAAATGAAGAATTAATAATTTACATGTTTTTATTTAAATTATTTATTACTTCAATGATTGATCTTGATCTCTTGAGAGATATATTTGAATGGAAAACTTTCATTAACAATTGCAAGTAAGGCATGTCTTTGAAAAGCAGATGACCATTCCTCACAAGAAAACCAGTAAAAGAGACTATAAGGGCCAGTGCAGTAAATAAAGAATTGGATTACAGTACACGCTCTAGGGATCCAAGAACTGAAGGCAAGGGACTAAAAATATATATGATACAATGTTCATATATAAATAGGATGGTGGTGGAAAGAATCATATATAAAAATGAGAGGAGTATGGAAAAAAAATTAATTGAAAACCTCTATGTGATACTTTTCCAATAGTTTAACAATATGTGGCATTGAAAATATAATATTTTTGCTAAATACATAATTGGTTATAGTGATAATGAATTTAATATTTTCTGTGTTATATTTTTTTTAAATGTGATTTATTTAGCCATTTCAATAAAGGGGAAATCCTTAACATCTTAAGTTCATAGAATGTAAATTGCAATATGAATTTTTTCTTAAAAGGTTGTAGGTGAGGAGAGGATATATACACCTTCATAAACTTTGAAGTATAAATTGTTATTCCTTACACACTACTAATTTAAATGTCTAATCAAATAAGAAAGTATTAACATGTTATTGAGTCATATAAAGAATATGATATGTGATCTTAGAAATAAGATTAATCAATTCTTATAAATATATAAATATACGTGTGTGTGTGTGCTCACTTTTTTAATGAAAAATATTATGTCGCTCCCTAGATAAGTGGCAAGGGGGAGAAAATTCTAGTACATGGCCCAAAATAGGGTTGATTGAAGTGGATTTCAATCGCCTAATGATGGATTCCCCCCCCCAACATGTTTAGGGACCATAATAGGCTTTAGGTTTCCCTCTAGAACACCTCTAGGAAGCACAATAACCACATTTTCATGGTGATGAAATAAAAAACTCAAGGAGGACACGCAAATGTGACATTTTGAGGTGTAACAGGTGCCCCCTAAAGTGTGAGGTCAGAAGGGATCCAATGGCCAAAACACTTTACCAAGATATAGGTGCAAAGGAGTGTCTGGAAGAGAGTAAAAAAGAAGCTGCAAGAAAATACCAAACAGTATATCTATATCATCCCTGAGGTACACATACCCATGATCAGAACAAGTTGACTCAAAGCATGGTTGTCAACCAATACATTACAGATCCATGACGGTATTGACTCGGGATACATCCACCAACATATCATGGCTACAAGAATACAAAATAGATCCATGATACAATAATGACACAGCCACGAACCAATACAAATTGGATCTGTGTGACAGTATACATATCAGTTCCAACATGATGTCCATGTAGGAACCTACTCAAACAATCTCCATCGCAATCTGGGTAAAGTACATAACAAGAGTCCCTAGGGTCTTCAACCCGATCTCAAAGAGATACAATTCTCACCATGTGAATAAATTTCTTGAAGTTGGACATGGTAGAAACAACTTGATTAGCAATTATTTATGTAAACCATTAACAAGTGCAAGGGAAATCACCAATTATGTCAATGACTCCCAAAGTATCCTAGTACATTCCAACGAATGTGAATATATGAGCTAAAGTTGAAAATTCATGGAATCACCCGATCGGAGGTAAATGATGCAAGCCTACTGTCGGAAGCAAAGAAACCCTCCATTGAGGCATGCAAGACCCAAGGTACTAAATGGTTTATGAGTTTAATTCTCGGATAATGTGTTGGAGTTGACAAGAATAGACTTGTTAAAGGAGGGCCATGATGTATCCCACATCATCGACATGAAACCGAAACGGGAAAGTTATGTAAAGTGGTGGATCAAATGAGCATAAACTGACACAAGGATGAAGGTCGATAGTACTCCAAAAATTCTAACATAGGTTAACTTTCCCTTGAACATTAGATGGCACGATAAGTGACTTGGAAACATTGACTCAATGAGGTAGAGACCAAAATATAATGTGACAATGATTGAGGCATTCTTCGGGTGGACAAAAGGAGTGAGATGACTCATGGAATTGGTATGACTCAGAGGAAAGCAGATTACCCAACTGTAAAGCAAGACACAAACAAGTGTCATGTTCAAGGGTGACAACAAGCTGCCATAAAGCTTCCAACAAAACTAACCCATGTTTTCCCAATTTCCCCCCCCATCATGATCAATGAGTACCTCTTTGTTTTTTAACAAGCTTGAGGAGGATAACAAATGCTCGATATATCTCATCTTAGATGAGTCCCTCAACATATATTTAATGAACCTGAAGAAGGAGGGGTTCGGTCCCATATAGGCCCTTCAATGTGTTGCTTTACAAGTCCAAAGAAGGTAAACTCAATGATATTTTCACATTTAGAGAGTCTGAAAAAAATCTAAAGAAAACTCCAAAATGGTTATTTTTCATAAATTTGGTCTCCTCGCCCGAAAAAAGGATAAAACATGTGCGAGAGAGAAATCTTCTAGTCAATGACAGACCAGAGTATTCCTTTTTCATAATTAGTCCAAATGGTTCAAAAAATGGGTAAACTATTATCAACTGGACGTCCTTTCAAATAATTTCACAACTATGAAAGAAACAAGCTCACTCAGCAATATTTTCATGTTTAGGGAGTCTGAAAAGGGCTTAAAGAGGATTATGAGGGGTTCCTTTTTCATAACTAGTCTAACGAGGCCGAAAAAGGGATAAATTATCACTTGAAAGACAACTCTTTCATGCTTTTAATGTATTTGAAAAATTCAAATCATACACACGTACAAGGTCACTAAACTTGAGAGATCTTTCTCCTATAGTCCTACAGGAATTAGTCATGTCTTGCCACAAACCATATCAGGATCTCACCATAGAATTTTTAACCAAGCAAAAATAAATTGAAAAAGAGGATCCTAGTGTGAACAAAACAAAATAGCTAGTTTGAATGAGAGTAAAAATGGAAATCGGTAAAAACATTCTCATTTTTACGTCAAGTTTTTACCTCAAATGAGATTTTTGCCCTCATTGGAAGCCGAATTTCAACTACTAATTGTGGGAGATCCAGGACACCATTCGACATGTCGTCTAATCCAAGTTAGAGATCTCACTTAGATATTTCCATTCATGGCCTTGTTTTTCACTTTCATGCATTTTTTGTGGAAGTTTGAGCCAAGATAGGGCTTCAAAAATGCCCTCCCAGAATTATCGCTCCCCTGGAAGGTCAATAGGAGTGAGAATTTGGGAATTTTTGCTCTGTGGGTAACCATGGGGGAGCGACAATTTGGGATTTTCTCCCTTTAATACACTGTGGGGTAGAGATATAGCATGAGAAGGGAAAATTTTAGGCTTATTACTCATTCATCTTACAAGATCTCAAGCTTAAATTCTAACCATGCTTTTTTTTGGTGATATACAGGATATTGTTGACTCAAAAGGCCATCATGATTGAGTGGAAAGAGAGGGAGCGTGAGATTGATGACGTGGCTTCCCTCCATGATCAAAACAACCTATATGCGCTCAGATATTGCGGGTTGAATTTTTTTAAGTCCCTGATCATGAGGAAACAAACACTCCTCTTGAACCATTTCATGGGCATGTGAGATGTTGATAACCAAGTTTTTAATGTGGGGCCTCATGTTCTCGAAATTGAATTAGAGTATATTTATTTCTTAACCGATCTCTCTAAATGAGGAGCACCAATCAACTTGAATGGTCACCGGAACACTAATGAGAGTACAAAGGGATACATAGCACAATACTACAGGCCGGGAACCTAGAATAGTAGTGGCAAGATACCGATTAAGGATGTATCTGATCATCCCTTACCTACATTGTTCTATTGACCAGAGGTTGTTCACCTTGGAGACCTGATGCGGTTATGAGTCCAATCAGGCATGAATGGTACTCGGTCCTCCATAATTTCAAGGGATACCAATGGTGCACCAAACACCACAAGACATGCAGTTCTCTTCCATCTGTTGGACCCTATCTCTGATTGAATGATTTCAAGGTGGGAAAGTTGTTAAAAAGAAAATATAACTCTTCCCAAGGATAGGTAGAATCCCTCTTGGACATGAAAAGGTTCCCTAGATCCCTAATACAAGACAAAAGAAAAACAAATGGACTCTAACTTTCTCCTAGACCTAGGCTCTATGCAAACATCAATACAAGGAGGAATATGAGTGGGGGGGAGTATATGACTTATCTCCTTACTGACAGTTTTCCTTGTTGCTCTGGCCTTTAGGTTTGATGTCCAAAGCTCCAAGTGGATACAACACAAAATACTACCTTCATTCAACAATTTAAGCATAATAATCCTACTTACTTTGAATATGTAATATCCCTCCAGTGAAAAGTGCTTAGGTTCACCTTATTTCGACTCTAGGGATGTAGTTTACAATTGTTTCCAAACACCTCCAAATTCTTTCGAATTTGGGGAGGAATGTCTTGATGGGGAATAGGACACATTAACACATCTATCATACACCCAAACACTTGATATACCCATCCATGGTCTGCAATTTTCAAGGAGAGAAGTTTCGGGACAAGACTAGTCAATTTGAGTAGTGGAAATCCCCCCTAGGTATGCCCCTAATTTCCCTTCCAAACTTTGTACGGACTTCACTAATTCTTGATATGAGACTTGTCTTTGTTATATGACATCAATGAAAATATATATGCAGCATTAGATATGGTTTTAGGGTCGAATAGGTATCCCAATGAAGAGCAGCTTCTAGAGTCTAGAATTTGGGGTGAAAATGGTGGACAAGGAGTCTCGAATTTGGTCATAAACTATAGTGAAACTTTATGGGTCTGCAAACATCATTTGGGACATAAATTAACTTCATATTCAGCTCATAATATGAACAAATAACTCAGAAAAATATGATATAAAACATATACAACATCATCCCAAAATCACTATGAAAATGCTATGAGGAAAATGGCTCGAATCTCAGTTTTGATTGGAAATATCACTTGAAGTACATGGTATTTCGAGTTGTGGATCTCATGATATGTCTATTACATATTATTCAGCAACTAACATGTCCATAAAGTCGAAATAGCAATCCTCCAATATCTATATGTAACAAAAAGTGTGCCCTTGCACATTTACATGACATTGAGAGAAAGATAGTAGAATAAGAATATAGGAGAATGAGAGAGAATGAACTCGAACTCAGTTGGGGTATGAAACTGCATCAAAAAATATCCATGAATCTCTGTTGATATGTATGGATGGCCTCTCCATCAACCAACTTGGATGGGAATCTTGCACCCTCGAAATTGGTTCTAAGGCAGGGAGGATGAACATCCACTATGCAAGGACAAGCTAAGCTCTCCAAATGTGCCAAATGAGAAATGATCAAAAAGTTAGTATCCTTCTTTATTCTTGTCTTTTATTAACCTCCCAAGGCCTCCATATCTTGAATTCCCTCCAAGATCCTCATCCCAACTCGAATTATAGAGATATTCCCATGAATGCCACTTGTCCAACACTTTCTAGCCTTCATCTTCCATCAATTCGAATGTGGGGATATTGGCTGCCATAACTCCCCTTGTGTTCCCTATTGGAGGCTATTTTTATCCCTGATTTATCACATATGTCGTATGTCATCAATTAGGTATGAACGTTTTCATAAGTGCCATATAATCTTCATCATTGTTGTCATAGAAGTTACGGAATCTAGCTCCAAGTGTCACAATTCTTCTATGATCCATCTTCCTCGTCCATGGGAGTTACTCTTCCACTCTAATTCGACCCTCCTAGATTCATGCCATGAATAATTCCTCTCCAACTCCCTCAAGAATGTTAGACCCCACCTTGGATTTGAATGGGTGAGAATAGGATGCCATGTGGCATGGAGAATCTTTCCTTGTGTGGGTCCCACACCACCTATGCACCCTCATGACCAAATGCCACCTTATTTTCTTATTATAATTATTTATTTATGCCCTTTAATATATATTTTTCAATCTAATGTCCATTTGGGTTCTTATATCTCCCTTATTGCAAGTCTAAATGTTTCCACCCCAACCTAGGGAACTAGTAGGTTGGTGGAAATTTCCCTTCATGAGATTTATTTGGATGGGGACATTATAGAATACAACAAGAGTAAGCATACATGTGAATGAATACACATATGGGATAAATTGGCCAAGTTGTATTAATGGAAATCCATAAAGAAGCATGTACAATGGTATACCTGACTTGCAGTAGAACTTCATCCAAGCTTCCCTTCCAAACCCTTTAAGAATCAAGCTAACATAAGGATGGCATCTGCAAGCATAATTTCCATCTATGGGATTCAAGGTAGGAGCCTCATTTATAGTATTTGAGAGCCCAAAGTACCATAGATAAATGTTTGGATCATAAGAGGATATCAAGTATCATGAGAGGATTGACATACTTAGGATGGTATGGAGGAGAGGATTTGAATGGTAGAACTAATCTCCAAAAATCTCTCTCAAATATTAACCCTAAACTCAAGGAAGAGTGGTTGGAGGATATTTTTTATCCCCTAAAGAGGGCCATAGAGTGACAAAGAGGAGATTGTCACTCCCTATACAACTGGAAGGGGGAGAAAATTCTAGTACATGGCCCAAAATAGGGTTGGTTTAAGTGAATTTCAACCTCCTAATGATGGATTTCCCCCCCCAACATGTTTAGGGACCATAATAGGATTTAGGTTTCCATATAGAAAACCTCTAGGAAGTACAATAACCACATTTTCATGGTAATTAAATAAACAACTCAAGGAGACACACAAATGTGACATTTTGAGGTGTAACAATTGAGTAGATGATACATTATGACTATGACATTGTTAAGGCCTTGCATATTTCTTTGATTAAAACACATATCATCAAAATCCTTTGTCTATGTATCCTATCAAATAGATGTGGTCAATCTAGATTGTACCATGTAGAACCCTTCTAATACTAAATCAATAACTTAAACATCTCAGTGCACAATAGAACATACCATAGTTGGAATACAATAACTTGTTAAAATCCAATAAACTTTCAACTAGGGTAGCAATATCTCCTACAAAATGACCAATTCTTAGCTGCCTATAAATGATGTTGATCTTTAAAGTAGCTAGAATGCTTTTAAAACACAGGGCTGAGTGTTGTAAAATGCATCACTAGCATTCAATTCCGATTAGAAATCATCTTGGAATTGATTGATTTAAGCTAGTCAAAATTTGGTGAGCTTGATTATCAACATTTCTTTGGCATATACACCCTACTACAATTTAATTTATGATTGAATATATATTACTTCTTTGGATTTGTGAAAATCAAGATTGTGTTCATTTGAGGAGTGATAAGCCCGAAAATCTATTCAAGGTCATGCTTATGAGAATTTTGTGTTGAGGACTAGTGAATTTGTTTTAAGAGCATACAGATAAAAAAAATGAAAACAAAGAAATTAATACATGAATGATTTCCTTCCTAGATCTAATACTTGTGAAGATATCTAACACTTAATATACATAAGCTTCATTTTGATGTTGAAAGAATATGCTATTTTGCAATAACATTTTTACTAATAGAATAGACAAGATTTAAACCCATACACAAATAGTAAAGTATGAGATTAATGTACTCTTATTTTTGTTCATTGAAATACTTAACATATTCATATTGGTTAAGTTTCATATTTTTACATCAGGGGTGGAAGGTGTGGGGGTGGGTTTTGTTGGACCCTGGAGGGACAATTGTGAATACTTTCACTTAGGGTCTAGGAATGGCCACAAATAATAAAGCATAATGGCTTGTGTTGATGACGGGAGTAGAGTATCTTGCATCTCTTTGGGTGCGGAAAGTGATTTTCTTTGGTAATTACATGATTGCCATTCGTTCTGCCAGGATGAGATTAGGTAAAGATGATACCACTCAAGGAATTATTCAAAAGAGATCCCTTTGATTACTCAAGGATATTAAGGCATGGAGCGTAATGCACATTAGAAGGAAAAACAATACTCTTGTTGATGCCCTGGAAAATCAAGGGGGATAACTTGCATAAAGGAGTTTGGATTCAAATAGATGGCTCTCCCCACCAAAGGTGGATCCCATAATGAATTTCCCATAGCATTATTGAACTCGTGGCATTAAATTATGACATCATAAGCATAATGTGGAAGGGGAACTTGGCCCTTGGAAGTTTCTCATGGAATTCTATGTGTATTAACTTCCCCCTGTGCAAAGACTCCTCCTCGTACTCCCTTATCTGCACTCAAACACTATGCATTATGGATGTTATCATTTTCCCTCGAGAGGACAGTGGAATTTATGAGTTCTGGGACATTCTCTTTATGCTATGTCTTCTTCCCAGTTTCAACCATGTGGTTTTTATAAGTGTGTTCTTCGACTCTTATGGACGGTTGTTGGAAAGAAGGTTTATTTCAACGGTGGTGCTAGCTCCTAGACTCATACACCAGTCTCAAATTACGACGATTCTGGTAGCAAAGTTGTAGGTAATATTTTACAGTGGTGTTTTATGTTTGAATCTATCCTTAGTTTCGAAGGGACCTCACTCTCCTCTTAGAGCAGGGTTTCCTTCTGGTGTGGTGTGTCTTTTATGTTTTTTTTATGTTCTTGTTGCTAGAGACTTCAACCTTGGTTTGGTTGGATTGCAAAAGGGGGGATTTTCATAGTTTAATATGCCTTCCTAGAAGGAAACATTGTGTGTGGTTTAGTCCGAGCTCAACGATGTCAATACCATGCTGATAATTCGGCAATATTGTCTGGATGGCATGGTGGAATCCATGCACCAAATTGTGTACCACTTTTCTCTTCTAGATACTCGAATGGATGAGGTCGAGGGAAATGTCAAAGTTCAAGGTGGTCAAATAGGTAAATTGCTGGAATATATGGACAAATTACTCTGTTTGACTCATGAAATGCACTGCCAAGACCATTTCCCAGCAGCACACATGGCCCCAGAAGAAGGTTCAGTCCATCATCATTCCAAATAATACATTGACTCGAATTCCTCCAAGCAAGCTGGTTGAGGATATCCATTGATGTTGTTAGTCTAGGTTTTCTCTTTTTGGTTCATGTTATGTAATACAGTTGTGTTGTTTTATTAGGCCAATGCATTTGCATATACAGTGTAAGAATTTTTGTTACAACTAAGAAAATTTTGACTATAACATTCAAGGAAGGGGAATTATGGATAGTAAGCAAGTTTATTTGGATCCCCTCTTCAGTAGGGTGACTAGTTTTTTTGAAATTTTGAATGTCTTTCTTAGATTTTTATTATGAATTTTCTACATGTTTTTGTTATAAAAAAAATGTTTATCTTTTTAAATGAAGCCATTCCCATTTTAGTAGTGTTGATTCTTCCACCCTCTCTTAAGCATTAGGAACAAAAATGTGACAACTATGCTCACTTTGTACGGTGAGGATCTGGATCAAACATACTTCAATATAAGCCAAAGTAAAAATAAAAATGAGCTTCAAATAAAGATCCACCTAGATAGAATTCACAAATTCCAATACCTCTCAATTAGGGTAAATTCGTCCTCTTTCACCAATCTTAGAGAATATGGTGAAATCACAGAGAATATGATGCAATCTTAGAGACTATTAGAGAATATTACACTTTGAACTACATATATTTATAAGTTGAATTGGAGATTTATATGCTTTTGAAATGAATTTCACACAATAGGATGATGCTTGCCTAATTGATAGAGTTTGGATTGATTGTAATATTTCATGAAACTTCCAAATATTGTGGACATAATTTTGCCTCTTCATAATTTTATAAATTATATTTTAAAATCAATTAAGCCATGAAAATTCATACTACGACCATTGATGCCCCAAACATTGTAAATTATTTTAAAATGTTGTAGTATGACTAGGTGTATTAAGAGGGAAACTATCACATACCCACAATATGCTTGAACTTTTTTCTTCGAACCTAGGGGTTCCCAACTTTTCTTTGGCACCTAACATCATTGGTAACTACCTTGTGCCTTATCTAGCCTACACTTACGGCAACTAGACTAAGCCTCTTTGTCTAAATTTTTCCCATAAATTCACCTTAGACTACAAACCATCAAATACAACTAAGTCCCACTCAATCAAGTTCATTCAACAATTCGACATACATCCAACTACAACCTTTAAAACATCCCAGAAATACTTATTCTTAACAATAGTCAACCCTTATCCAATGTCAATAGTTAACCAATATAAAAACATCATAAGAAATAGAACAACATTCATCCCATAAACAAGACACAATACACATGCACATGTATAGGAAACACCCAAGGCGTATCCCTTAAACTTTATTTATGAGAAGAATGTTTACATTATAGAGTGGTCACCTATATACCACTATTTTACATAAGTAAAAAGAATCTAAGGTAAAATAATATCCTACCAATTCCCAATAGTATTCTAGAAACCAACTCGTGAAGCTATCGCAAGCTTGCCTCCTATAGGTCTTAGTCACCCCTTCCTTTCACACAACTAGCACAAATTTGGCCTATTGCTCCAAACCGATAACCTAACACAATCACAGATCTCACTTTACATTTGCTTCTTTCTTGAATAAATGAATTCCTTAGCATAATGAGGTGTTCTCTATATACAATTCTTGTCAAACTATTGTAAGCCTCTTGCTCCTAACATGGATCCAAGTGCCCACATCCATCTCAATTGTTCCCTCGTAACTTTCCCATCAACATCCATATCTGATGGTGTCATGCCCACCGTGCCACATGATTGAAAGTACATTTGGCACTTGAGTGCCCGAAAGTGCACCCATTTCATCCACATATGTCATAGTCGTTCCCAATAGGTGTACCTGTTACAAGTGTACCGATAGGTGTGCTTGTCACAAATGTGTCTAGCAAGTGCCCCAAATGTGTTCATCACAAGTGTTCCCAACAAGTGTGATGTAAGGTACACATCACAAGTGTGCATGAAATGCATCTTTCAAGATGCACCCAACTACACCCAAGAAGTGCTTCCGATAAGGTGCCTCCAAGTGTGCCCAAATGCACCCAACAAGCCCAACAAGCCAACGTCTGTGCATGTGACATGTGTCCAAGTGCTCCTTTCCAACATGCATCTAACCAAGTCCATCCACTTTGTTTTCCCAATCGCGTTTGTCCAAGCCATATGTAATCTAATCATTTATCCTTGCCACTTTGTTCATCATGCATAGTGCATGCCCATTGATGAGGTTTCCCACAAAAACCTTCTCTTCCTCGCCAAGATCCCTCCAAGATTCTCTTGGTTTATCGCCCTAATGTAAGTTACCATTGTATGCAGTGCACCTTGCCTTCAGGTAAGGGCGTAATGGCACCTAACATGTCCATGGTGTGCCTTGTCATCCATCCAAGGCACTTCAAAATTGACTCATCTTAGCATCAACCTCATGCCATGTATGTTTGTGTTGGCCAATGAACACAAAGGTGATGGTGCAATGGAGGTTCCCAAATCCTCTCAGGGCTAGGGATTTACATCCTCCTGGATTAAAATTTGTTACCATCTCTGAAAAATTCCCCCAAAACCTAACGTCCTCTAATTCTACTACATGAACTTGTGCATCCACCCATGGTTGTCTTCTCCAACCACTCCATATTGTCACTGCTAGAATTCATATGCAATCATTCATTGTCCAATTCCACCTTTGAACAAACAAACATTGCCCAACTTTGTCCATGGTGTATCTTGGATGCCACATCCAAGGTTGTTGCCTCCTACTACAATTGCGACCTACTATTGCTACAACAACCTTCTACTAATGTAGTGTGCCAACCTTTTCCACTAAGGTTGTCAAAATTTCCAAGTGTTATACTTCCCAAACCCACTACTGCTCCAGTACTTAGTCAATTCATCCATGCATATGCACATTGTCGACCCCCATGTTTTGAACTAGTTGGATGGTAAATCCAATTAACATATCCATCTCGTAAGGATGCACATCATCATACCAAAACCAACCATTTCCTTCTACATTTTAGTCATCATCTACAACTCCAATAAACGAAGTCAAGGTCACCACCTTTGCCTCAATTATGCCAAAACACTAGTTGTAACTCAAAAAAAAAACGAATGCACATTTCTAAAGGTGCACTAGGATCCACTACCTATTCCTAGGTAGTGAACCTTCCTCATGGTGTTATTCACGAAAATGATATGGAAAATGGTCACCAATGCCACTATCAACCAAAGTGTTGATCTTGTGTGTCGTCACGCTCAAGTATTTCAGAACTACCTCCTTTTCTAATCGTCTCCAACTCATTCTTTTAATTGAGAAAGTGTCAATTGAAAGTCATAAATCCCCATTGCCAGTATAGAAAAATCCATAATTCCAATTAGATCTTTGTCTAGGAAGTCTTCCTCTTTTTTCTACTACATCTAATTGAGAGTCTTGAACTACCTATACATTCTGCAAAGGTTCCTCAATCACCTTCGCAACTTGTTGTTTCTTCTTCTTGGTTTTCTCCTGCATTAATTTAATCAACCCTTTATCTTATGGTTGAGTCTCCTCAATATCCTCTACTAGGCACTACAATCCCTCTGAAAATATAGAAGTGTCACCCTAAACTTTCTTGTCTTCATGAAGATGAACAACACTTAACATGTGCAAGGCTTTGAAAACCTAGTCCTCAACCATGCAATCATATTGCAACTAAGAGCCTTGTTGGGTGAGTACCTTTTTGCAATGTTCCAACCCAATAGCTATAATATTTTCTGTCAGAAGTGAGACATATGTCTATCCTTCCACTTATTATTCACAATTATGTGTGCAACAAGGTACACCCTAGTGAGTGTCTTCACTGTCAACCTATACAACTATTGTTGGTGCAAGTGCCATCTTGCCTCCAACATCTTGCCTCTAGTCATCCAAAGTGAACAACAAGTTATCCTTCTTCAAGACTAACTCCACCAGGGTCTCCAATGTTGCCAACCTCTTCTTTATACAATCTTCATCATATTGATCACCTAAGGCTACTCTACCCAAAATCAACTTCTCTCATTGTTACGCAACAACACAAGGATAGTATGTGGACTCACTGGTTACCTCAAATTTATGGTTGGCATTCTTGGAATCCTTCCTAACTTCCTTTCTAGTCATCATCAACATACCACAAGTCTTAGCTTTGTCTAAAACCGTCAGAAATTCTTTGTCTAAAACCGTCAGAAATTCTCATTGGGCACTAGAACAACTTTAGCAAGATTGAGAAATTCTTGCCCCAATAAGACTATATGGTCATCCAATGGAGCCACTGTCCATTCCAAACTGTCAAACCATTCTCTAACCTTCAATGATGCAAAATGAAGTACTCAAGATTCACCATCTCCATTGATGAGTTCACCACCTTGAATGCAGCTATGTTTCTCTTAAGCTTACGATGAAGTGTTGTAATGGTTCATTCACTCACAAAGATATAGGTTGCACTAGTTCCAATCAAGGCTAGTACCTTCAACCCACTCACAATAGCATTCACAACAAAAAAAACTATCAATCCTTCACCTTGTGAATGATGTCTATGAAATTCTACCAAACATTTCCCTGGCCTACCATCAAGGCACCTAGAATCTTCATCGTTTCCTCTGAAGTCTCTTGCACTTGGGTTTCTCCCAAGGATATTGACTTTGCCATCTTTGTTGGTTGCACTTGGACTTCTTCCAAGTCTTCCCTTCACCTTCAAAGGAAAATCGAAGGAAAATTGATTCTAATTACAAATGAAATAAGCAACCTCCTTATCTATGGACTTAGGAAATTATGTATGCTTGCATGTTGTGATGTTGCTCTCCTTCCTTTCAAACAATTTCATCCTCTATACCCAAGTTTCCACTTGCTTTTCCAAAATATGAAACCTATGAGTCCGGGCTTTAGCCCTCACACTGGTGTGTTCTAGTTTCATCACATGTGCTAGGTACATCTCATGGAACTCTCAGTCCCATGGTTCCCACATGATTCCCAATCCATGGCCAAAATGTCCATCGTGTTCTTCCAAGTCTCTTTCTCTATGCCATCCATGTCTCAACCTAGAAGTAGTTTGACCCTCTTAGGCACATTTGAAAATTCTATTCAAGTCTACAAGATTTGGTTCACCTTGCTGCCTCAAGCTTGCTTCTATAAACATGTATATCCTATGAATAAATCCTTCTACTTCCTTTCAATTCATGGTGAAGAGTGTTTGATGGCCCAATTTCTATGCTCACAAACTACCTTGGGTGTCTGTTGCACCTAGGCACAAGTTCATGGTCACAAATTTCAGGTTGTCCTTCACAATAGCATGCCAACTTGCCTCAATTTCTACATCCTACCTCAAGTTTACCCAAATATGAGAAGAAGTGCACTTGAATTGATCTGCAAACCACTGTCGCAAAAGGGACGATGGATAAAATCACACAACTTTTCTCTAATTTCAACTGTCACAGACCTACAATATGCTCAAACTATTTCCTTGAAACCTAGGGGTTTCCCAACTTTTCTTCGACACAGGAGTTCATGTGGCACTACCTTGCCTCGACCATAAAGTATTGGCTAGCCTATGCTTACCACAACTAGACTACACTTCTTCACCTAAAGTCTATCTGTAGCTTTTCCTTAGACGACAAACCATCAAATGCAACTAATTTCTACTCAACCAAGTTCATTCAATAGTCTAACATACGCCCAACCGCAACCTTTAAAATATCCTAGCAATACTTATACTTAACAAGATTCAACGCTTAACCAATACTTCACTTAGTCAATTTCAATAGTTATCCAACATAAAGCATCACAAGAAACGGGACAATTTTCATCCCAATAAACAAGCCATAATACACATGCACATGTATAAGTGACACCCAAGGCACATGCCTTAAAATTTATTTAAGAAAAGAATATTTACAGTATACAATAAGGGAGGGAAGCCACTTGCCTACCACTCTTTTATAAGAGTACAAAGGATCTAAGGAAAAATAGCCTCCTACGAATACCGAACAGTCATGTGTAAACCAACCCTTGAAGCTGTTGTAGGATTTCCTCTTTCCAATACCCAACAATCATGTACAAACCAACCCTTGAAACTACCACAATACTGCCTCCTACAAGTCATGTTCGCCTCTTCACTTTTCATACAGCCAATGCAAATTTTCCATATTGTGACAAACCCATAACTCAGCACAATCATAGAGATCACTTTACACTTGAATGAAGGAATGTATGCCTTAGCATAATGAGGCATCCCCCTATATATATGATTATTACCAAACTATTGCAAGCCCCTTACTCCTAAGGTGGACCCAAGTTCCTTCATCCAAACCAATTGTGCCCTCATGACTTCTCTTATGACATCCATCGCCAACAATATCATGCCCATTGTGCCACATGATTGCAAGTACATATGATTTCCAATTTCCCATTGTGCCACATGATCGCAAGTACGTCTGATGTCCAATTGCCCACAAGTGCACCCATCACATCCACCTCTATCGCAAGTGTGCCTAGTAGTTTCATCTATCGCAAGTGTTCCTAGCATCTACGGTCATTGCAAGTGTTCTTGGTAGGTGTTCTTGAAGGTTCCCATTGAAAGTGCCCTTAAAGATGCCCCTTGCAAGTGAACTAGCAAGTGTGCTTGAAGTGCATCTGACATGTTGTGCACAAGAACTACTTCTAGAAAGATGCCACCAAGTGCACTTAGTTTTCATGTGCCCAAGTGCGCCCAAAAATATGTTCCCAACAAGTTCACGAATCCAATGTCTATCCATGTGATGTGCATCTAAGTACTCCTACCCAACGTGCATCCAACCAAGTGCACCCACTCAGTTGGCCCAACGAATGTGCACCTAATCAATTTTTTCCAAATCATGTATAAGTCAGTCAGTGAACCTTGCCACTTTGTATGTCCTACATAGTACATTCCTATGGATTTGGTTTCCTATGGAAACCTTCTCTGCCTCAATATGTTCCCTCCAAGCTTTTCTTGATCTTTCCAACTAATGTGAGTTGTCATTATGTGCACTACACCTTGCCTTTAGGAAAGTATACCCACCATGTTTGTGATGTTCCTTATCAACGATACAAGGCACTTCAAAAGAGACTCATATAACCATCAAACTCATGGCATGTCTATCTCTACATGCCAGAAACCACTGATATTATCTTGTAACAAAGGTGCCAATCCAACGACTTTTTCAGTCAAAATCCAGTTGAAAATGCTATAATCCCTCATTCTTGTAATTGGATTGACCAAAATTAATTTTGTTAACTTCCCCACAATCTATGTTATATATGATTTTAGTTCGTTAGCAGGGATTAACACCATCCATCACTAATTAAAAGAGTTCAACCCTCGAACTAGGCCAATAGATCACCTCATGCAACTCATGCTTGACAGTTGTCGAAAGATTGAAATTCTCTCAAAATCATCTCCAAATCACCGAGTGAATAATAAATATCATAAATGGATGGTCCGAGAAGAGAGGAAGTCTTAATTTGAGGAAAATCACTTATGACATGAGATACAAGGCGAAATATTATGGTTCATGAAGCCTGCCATTCACGACTCAGATGAAGCTATGGCACGCCGATTTATTCATGCAAGGCTTCGATGATCAGTGAATCAATTTTTCCAAGTATTGATTGATTCCAAAGGGTATTCGTTAAATCACAACAAAACTGGAGTAGAGTTGCTTATCTTAGCTTGGTTGTTTCCATGCATTTGGAAGGCATAGTCGTAAGCAAATATTGGGAGGAAATGATTGGGAACTACACATAGGAGACTCAGGAGCACCATACAGGATCATGAAACTGACACTTCAATTATTCACATCAAATCAAACTTCTAGTAGAGGATAAAACAACTGGACCCAATAGTTAGAATTACTCATTCAATATTGACAAATGCATCATCGTAAGTGTGTCAATAGACATTATAGCAGTTAGACTTCATTTAGATTAGTCATTATTCACAAATCAATTTAGGACGTACTCAGGAAACCCAAATTTAGCTTGGGGGGTCCCTGCTTTCTATTCCAAAGTAAATAATTGTAAGGGGGATGTTATGACCACAACAAATCTCTTTAAGCTTCACTACATCTCTTCTTGTCCCGTAAAAAAATATTAGAATTTCATAAGCAAATAAGAGGTGTAAAATAGAAATATCCTCCAATATTAATACCTTTAAAATCCCCAAATCTCTTTGCATCCATTAGATCCTTACTTATACCTTCTACAACAATCGAAAAGAGGAGAGGATAAAGAGGGAATCTTTTCCTTGACCCTCTTTTAGGCCTAAAGAAATTTGTTATCAAACCGTTAATCAAAACTAAGAAACTAATTGTGGTGACACAATTCATAATGCAATTGACAAAAGGAACACGCAATCCTAGATGAATTAACATCAACTCAAATACAACCAACTAATCTTGTCAACACCTTAGATAAATCAACCTTAACTACCATTGTCCCAGCGTCCTAGATTTTATGAAATGAAGACCCACTCCAATAGCCTCATGAATTTTCCTACATTCAAGAAAACCAAATTGTTCAATGGAAATGGTTTTAGAAAGAAACATTTTAAATCTTCTAGTAGCAATGACCTTTGCAATAATATTATATATGCAATTAGATAGGGAAATAAGTATTTATTACTCAAAATTAGAAGGATTATTTGATTTTGGTATGAGGGATATTAAGGTTCCATTAAAGGTTGATATAATTCTCCAAGAATATACTGAATCCTCAATTACCCTCATCAAAACCTCTTCAATAATATCAAAAAACCGTAATAATAATTCAATTGTCCACTTGTCAAGTCCCATGCACATCTTCCTGAGAACTATGTATAACAAACTACAATTCTTTCTTGGACACCTCTTCCATTAGACTTGTGTTTTTTTTCCCCACTTAAAAATATAGGATAGAATGAAGTCATTACAAACACCTCATTTATAGTAGTTCAACCTTCTTCTTCATAAATACCTTCAAAGTGTTATACTCTAGTCTTTGCAATGTCCTCGAAATTGGTAGCCACCAACCCATTGCTCCTCGACACTTCAAATAGAATTGATGTTTTTCCTATGATTATGAATTGATGAAAACAATTTGTGTTTCCATCCCCTTTTAAGATCAAAAGAGATCTACTTTTAAGTCCCTAGGATTCTTCCTTATCTTCCGACAACTTCCTTATTTTCTCTTCCAAGAGGTTAACTTCTACTTTTCTTTCCTCAAAAAGAGAACCAACCCCTTCATTGTTATACAACACCTCTAATTTAGACTACACCTAAATTAGATGGTTTTCATCCTCTTCCTTCTTCATATGAGCCTATGCAATAATAACATGCTTGAAATTTTATATGTTTGATTCAAACTAGATTGCAATTGATTCACTCAAAGAGTCATCAAAAAGAATTTAGTGGTATTTTACCATCCTAACAAAATCATTTACATCCAACCACCCAGGATTGATTTTTATAGGACCAGTAGGTTTTCTCCTTTCATAAGTTAATTCAAGTAGCATTAAGAAGTGGTTAGATTCCCCTCTTGAGCTCACTAATTGTCTAATTTGGACAAAATCATCAAGAAATGACCCAGACAACAAAAAACATCCAATCATTTTACCATCATATCTTCACCAATCCCTGTGTTCATCTGAAGTAGGTTTTTAATAGGCCTTATGTCAAACAATCGTGTGTCAGCTATCCTCCTCATAAAATAATTAGTGAGACTATCAACCTAAGTTGTAGGGCCCCAAATATCTGAACTCCCTATAGAAAAGTTAAGCCCCCCCTAATAATAGTCTATTATTAGCTTAACCAAACTGAATTGAAAACATTATCCTACTAAGAAAATATATCTGCATAGGGACCATATATGTTTAGGATAGTAATTTCCATTCCAAAATATTGGGATTATAGAGTTGTTCCTAAACCTGAAATAAAGAACCAATCATTAGTACAAGATAGAGACCTTGTCCTCCATCTACAAATTATCCCCATTACCTACCCCTTGAGTCAATGAACATAAACTCCCAACCCCCAAAAATATTTTCAATTTCACATATAATTTTCCCATCCTCAGATATAATCTCTTGCAAAGTATAACATCAAGAATGTGGACTTCCACAACCCTCCTGAGGGCCTACTTTTTTGGGGACTACCCAACTCTTTATAATTGAAGGATACAAATATAATTGAGTATCCTCCATTGGGGTATTGACTACTATAAGAAACCCATTCAAGAAAAGTGGGTTAATTTCCATGACCTCATTGAAATATTTTTCTTGATCCAAATTTATAAAGGATTTCCTCCCTCCACCGACACACTTTGACCCTTTTATTTCATTCAAGCTTGAACCACCCTCATCCCCCCCTTGAAACAAAAGAAAAAATTTCCTAGGTCTAAGATTGTATTTAATAGAACCATACATTACCTCCTCTACAATTATAGAAGGACCCTCTCATTCATCATTCAAACAGTTTGCATTGTGAGACATTCATACCTCCCTATTAATTGTACCTATATGATAAATTAGACTACCCAAATGAATATTCAACTTATCCCAAATTCTAGATAATACACTCAAAATGTATCCCTTTTCCAAATCACAAGGAGTCCCGACATTCACATTGCACAACAACCCAAAACCAAAGTTTCTTTCAGCAAAGAATGAAAATTGAGAGGATCCAAGTTCCTTATGAGCTTACCATTTTCAACTGAGCAAGTTTCTATAACAGTCAGGCCTTCCACATTTGAGGACTACAAGAGTTGTTTAGGAATTTCTAAAGTATATATATTGAGCTATTGGAGAGTATCTAAATGCCCCCCATTCGCTTCAACCTTCTACACACTTTATTCAACTACAATCTACTGTAAATTTTTGACCCTAAAATTCATTAGGATTTTGTTCAAACCAACTACTTCCTCCCTTCTTTGTGGCCACAATCATAAACAAATTTCTAACACATTCTTTCTTTCTAAAAGGGAGAATACACTCAGCATCCAAATGATCATAGTTTTTACAGCGTAAACATATCAAAGGAATCCCTACATAATCAAGAGATTGTTCAACTAGACAAGGAACCTTCTTCAATGTCATAGTTTCTACTAAAACCTCCCTCATATCCAAGCTGACCAAAGTACAACCAATGGCCATCGAGCTTGTATGTTAGGATCCTACACTTTTCTCCTTTTTTTATGCTACCTAGGAGTTAGCCAATTAATGTATTTGGTTGTCTTCGTTGAAAAAGGAACACTAGATAGTAGTGGATAGTTATTTAATGTAAAAGGGTCTACTTTATTAAATAAGATCCACTAGGTTGTTGGTACTCATTAATTATGGGACCACAAATAGATAGGGTTTTGTTACTCATAATGTATTTAGAGAGCTAGGAGGCTATGGAATGTTTTAATGAAATATTGGTGTATTTGGAACTTTGCTTAGTGAAAGGTTGTGCCGCCTTAAGAGGAAAGTGAACAGCTCTTTATGTTTTCTTATTAGCATAATACAAGGGTATATTTCGCATATTTCATCTTATTTGTCTCTCGTATTTGGATTTTTGCATTTATAACCTCTGTATACCTAGTTTGTGTTTCAAGTTTAAGGGTTAAGGAACACTAGAAGTGACATAAGAGATCTTTCATGAGTTAGCATGCTTCCATATTTTATCATTTTTAAGGTTATGGATGTGTTTCAACATCTTTAAATAACATAGTGATTTGTCATTTTGTGTGTAAAAATACAATCGAGGAAGAATGCAAGAATAAAATACAAGTTATGTCACCTGGATGGACACCCTTGTAACCTCTATGGGTACCCTTCAAGTAGTATTGAATTAGTCAACACCTCTATATAGAATTACCTTCCACGTATCCATGAGTATATTGGAATCCCTTTAGGTGCATGTTGTGGGAACAATATCCACAAGGGTGGACAACCTTCCCACAGTGAGAGTAGCTTTGAGGTTGCAGCAATGACCCAGTGTTATGTTTAAGAATTAAAAGAACCAAACCCCAAATGTCCAAGCAAACTATTGATTAGTAACAAGAATCAAAAGAAAAACATGAAATAAACAGAAATAAAGAGAGGGGTAAGATATAAACCAAACTAGCTTGAAAAAGAGTGTGCCAAACCAATTTTATTGTCCAATGGTCCATATAAATACAATAGTGTCACCTAGTAGGTGGAAGCTTCAAGGGAATCCAACAATCTCTCTTAAGGAGGTCCTTTTTGTCCAAACAATTGCAAGATAACTAGGAGAGTACAATGAAGAAACACTTGCCTCTTGGGGGAAGAGATCAAGGGAGATTTGTGTATGCTAATATGAGGGCGAAATGAGATTGAAATAGAAGCTCTCAATGTGATTCCAACATCATAACTTTTCTCTAATTTCTTCATATGGAATGCAATCCCATGGATTCCTTTTATAGGACAAAGGGTGGCCAAGAAACAACAAGATCCAAATGTGAACTCTCTTCTCCTTTGAAGTGGTTCCTAAATACAGGAGAGGGGCTATTCAATGCTCCCAAGCATGTGAGATGTCCCAATTCGAATTTTGGAGCCAAGAGAGTCATTCTGAGCCTTTAATGCACTGCAGAATTTTGTGGTCCCATTGTTTTACCAGTTGCATGAATTTTGAATGAAAATCCACACAGGGTCGCACGGGTGATTGTATAGATAGTTCGCACTATATAGCACGGGTTTCGGGTGCTTATGGTCGCACCACTGTCCCTTTAGACTATTTTTAGCATTATAAGGCTCATATTGTTTTCTATATCTAATGAGGATGTCTTTGGTGAGCTGCATTATGTATGTTGATTATTCGTTTTTGCAAGATTAGTGGTGGACTTTGGAAATGCCTACCCTTTTACAGGTATTCGTTCAAGAATCTCACTTTAAATATCGACTAGGGAACGTACAAACTTCAGAGGCACTAAGCACTATATGTGCACTATGTTGAGAGAATATTTTTCGTTGGGTGTTCAATGTGTTCTAAGGAATAGCGAGGAGTTATTCTAAAGAGAATGAAATAACTGAAGGTCTATCACAATTGAAATTAAGAATGAACTTTATTGAAATCATGAACCTATTTTATGAAAGCATTAATCTAGCTTACGAAAGCAGAAATTTACTCTATTTAAAGCATTCACCTAATCAAAGACATTCAAAACAAATCATTTACCTAATTTATGAAAGAAGGAATTTACTCTAATTAAAGCATTCACCTAATATAAGAAAGAAGGAATTATATCTTATGAAAGCATTCATCTAGTTTGTGAAATCTGAAACAACATTGACCTAATTTATGAAAGCAGGAATTTTATTCTATGAAAGCATTCATCTAGTTTATGAAATCCCAAACAATATTCAGCCTAGTTGATGAAAACCAAAGTAAATCTTATCTAGATTCAGAGCATGAATCTAACCTAATGGAACCAAAGATCTATTTAACTAGAAATAGGAAATCATCATTCATGAGTATAAATATGATCTAGACTAAGAATACCATACAAAAAGTGAAAATATAAATCTAGAAATTGCAGTTGCAGATGGTAGCTATAGGACTACAGACGCGGTGTATCAGAACTACGGACGCAGTGTTACTGAACTACAGAATAAAGACGCTTATGCACATAATTGAAATCTAATATCAAATAAGTGTTGAAACTAATCCACGCATATTTATCTTAGAAATAAACAATAGAATGCATGAAAATATAGAAATAAAATTACATAACTCTTGATCTATGCACTGAGGGGGCCCTCCCTAATGCACATAACAAGAGAAGAATGAAACTTATAAGCTCACAAGTTGGGGTCCTTCATTATAAATTCATAAGATCCACCACAGTCGTAGAAATTGTAAACTGAATATTAGAACTAAAAATAAAAAGAATGGTTTTCAAAGATATGATTTAGGCTCCCTGCTACTCAAGTGCCTCCACTTATTACAAACTTCTACCCCAGTTCAACATTGGAAATAACGACCCCAATTCAAGGGATTCTTTCCTACAACTTAGGGGAAACAGGAGAATCGTGTCACTTGCGATCTTTAACTGGAGCTCGACATTGTCATCCTTCCTGTTCACCTGCACTTTGTCCACACATAGATTTATTCACATGATTAGTAGATAAAAGATGCTAAAACACAAAAAAGATTATTACTAAATCACTTTGTTCAATATCAATCAAATTGCATTCTTTCCTACATAAAGGAATGTTTTTCTGATCGTTTATTTTCATATATATGGCACAATGGAGTGTATTGAATACATATATCATGGACTTATCAATTAGCATAAGTGTCGCATGTATGCAATATTTAAGCGTTAACAGATGCCCCCTGGTGTATGAGGTTTGGAGGGTACTATAGGGTCGATAATGCATCATTGTTTATTTTTTCCCTCCATATTCTCATAAGTTCTCAAGAATTTGTGGGTAAAAGAACTTATCCATGTGGGAAGGTTGTTGGTGATGACTGTTGAAGCTATAAATAATATTGATGTTTTATACAAACGAAACATGCATACCTATGCTTGTGAAAATATGTCAAAATATATTACAAAGAAGAGGGGACCAATGGATAGACTCTTGATACTTCTACTGCAAGGATGAATTTGGCTTCTATCCTTGTATGAGTGAATGAATCCTAGAAGTGATAACTGGTGCCAAAGAAGCGTAAGTGTTGATGCTCATGAATATCCCACGGGGGTGGGGGTCTTGAATATTGTTGAATTTGTTGGGGGAACTTCACTAGACTGGATTTTTTGATACCTCGAATCATAAATGTGAACACTACTACCATCGGAACGTACGAATCCCCCTAATGTGATAGACTTGTCGACGTTGAGCATAGGGGATA
Source organism: Larix kaempferi (assembly GCA_027924585.1). NCBI lineage: Eukaryota > Viridiplantae > Streptophyta > Pinopsida > Pinales > Pinaceae > Larix > Larix kaempferi. The sequence goes on from BSBM01000931.1 coordinate 11,168,638, forward strand.
CCACTAAGTTAAGGAACATTGATGACTCTCCTTACTTAGTTCGAGGTGATCCCTTATATTGATGGGAAGGGACCCCAACGTACAAATGTAACTACTGCAACTCTCAAAATATGATGCACTAATGTCTATGAGAGTTGAAGCAAATGATAAGATGCAGATCTTATAGCAGAAAACAAGACCGTTATGTAACCAACCAGGAGAGTAATGGACATGACACAAGACTAGTTGATAAGCGTGGGGCTCATGACATCCCTTGATTGATGTAAGTAGGGGTGAGTAACTAATGACATATTTATTCAAATGGTGATGTAAGGTGTGACGGAGGGAAATAGAATGTAGATGAAAGGATTTATCAAAGACACAATACTAATGAGGTAAGGTGAATGACAAAACTGATAGTCATTGTATCAATGATTTTGGATTTCATTGTGTATAATTTTTTGAAACGACGCTTCAGGTGGACACTACACCCATATTCATGGAATCACCAGAAATTTGTATGTAGTTTAGAAAAGGATAAGGCTGAATAAATAAGGTGTAACATCCCTACCATGAAAATTTGTTCAATTTTGGCCAATTTTGAACCTTGGACTAGTGAAACCCAAGCTATCCCAAATGCTCCCAAAATATTTTGAATTCTGTCTGGAAGGGATTGAGGTGTCTTTGGACATCCTAATTCATATAATTGACACTCATACACTTTCTAAATACATGTATGACTTGCATTAATCAAGGAGGAATGAAAGCGAAAAATACTAGTAAATTTAATGTTAAACCCCCCCACTAGTCACTGAATTTTTGGTTTTCCAAATGTTGTACGACCCTCCCTAATTTCTGAACAGAGGCTTAGCTTGAATAAATCACTTCAATGGAAACCAAAAATCATCATTCATCATGATATATAACTTAATATTGCACCCATAAAACAGAAATTTGAAACACATAAACATTGCTTGGAAAATGTAAACACTAGACATGGAAATTGTTACATAAACTTTGATCAAATTCCCAAAGGGCCTACATAAAATAAATTGATCATATACATTAAATAATAGGCTTATCAAGAAGCTGAAAAACCATAGAGAATATCTGATGCAAAACTTATGTCTAATTACTCCAAAAGTTCACAAGGAAATAGAGGAAAACTAGCTTGAATGAGAGGTTTGCTTGGAATTTATGCATAATACACATGGGGTGTCGATATATGGCTAGGATATGGAGCTAAATATAGTTCCATAAATCACATAATACATCCATGGAGTCACAAATACACCCTCATCAAATTCTATGCATCCATGTGTGCGCCATCAACACTAGAACACAAGCATTGAGAAGAGAATGAAAGAAGAGATAGGAGAATAAGAACTATGATAGGAACTCAAACTGTAGAGGGACTTGAACCTAAAAGAATGAATTACTTTAAGATCTGATAAGAGGTCTAAATGGAATCTCCTCCAACCAACTTGGACAGGGATATTTCACATTCGAAATTGGTTCAATAGCAGGCAAGGTAAACACCCACCGTGCATGGACAAGTTAAGCTCTCCAAGAGTGAAAAACAAAAATGATCCAAAATTTGCTCTCCTTCCTCATCCTCCCTTTTTATTAACTTCATGTGGACTCATGAGCTCAAATTTCCCTCCAATACACTCACCCAACTCGAGTTAGTGATTGATTCCTTCATGAGACACTTGTTCTCATCATTCTTCCACTCCTCTTTCCTCAATTCAAATTGGGAATCTTGGCTTACCATAAATCCCTCTATGCACCCTCTTGATGGCTATTGTTAGCCCTGATATATCAGATTTGTCATAGGCCTTCCATCAGGTCTAAATTTTTCATATTTTTCATAGATTCCTTCATTATTGTTTTCATAGATGTCATGGAATCTTGTTACAAGTGTCACAATTTGTCTATGATACCTCTTTTTCTTCATTGGGAGTTACTCTTCCACTCCAAGTTGAGTCTCCTTGAATATTTCCATGAATATTTCCTCTTCATATACCCCAAGTATGTTACCCTTCAACTTGAACTCGAATTTCTGTGAGAATGATGCCAACTATATTGGGGAATCTTTCCACATGTGGGTCCCACAACCTCTTATGCGCCCTCAAGATCCAATTCCACCTTATTTTTCTCTTTATTTTTGTTTATTTGTCCCATTTAATGTGAATTTGTAATTCTAAGGTCATTTTGGGTCTTGTATCCTCCTTATTTCAAATTTTAATGCTTCCACCCCAACCTAGGGAACTAGTAAGTTAGTGGAATTTTTCCTCCCTGATAATTTAATTGGATGGGGACATTACAGTCTTTCCCACCCACAATTTCTTGTCCCCAATCAATTCCAAACTTGTATGATTTGTTCATCTTCCCAAGTTACATCCTCATTAGGAAACCCTTTCCACTATATAAGATTCCTTTGGATGATTCTATTTTTCCACATGTGCAGAACCCTTTTTGGAACAAGAACCATGTGTCCTTCATCAGTTGGAAGGATATCCTTTGATATGGACACTTGTTGCACAAATGTTTCCATAAAATAAGAGACATAAATTGTAATGTATTCCTTGCCTCCCTTGGGAATCCCCAACTCAAAAATACCTTTTCCAATCCTCTCATTAATTTTGCATGGACCATAGAGGATTGTCCTTAAATTTGCATCCCTTTTCTCATTCAAACGGGATTTCTTGTATGGATTCAATATTTAATGTTCCAAATCAACCACCAAGAATATTAGCTCCCTCTTGCTCATGTCTCCATGCACCTACTGCTGATTTTGGACTGTTTGAAGAATGCTTTGGAGTGCCTCTTGGATTCCTTGTTTCACTTGGATCCAAACCTTTGCTACTCATGCTTCTTCATCCTTATAAATATGATCCATATAGATGTGAGTTTCATACCAATACCAAGGTTGGAATCAAGACATTCCATTGGACATGTGGGAAGAAATGTATGAGCGGAATTTTCCCAACTCAATGACTTCCTTTGGCCAATACAAAATGGCTCCAAACTGCTCCATGTGTGTCTTGGCACCATATTTCTCATTTGCATGACCAATATGAAAGATCCCCATCATTCCAAATTTGTATTGGACAAATTTGCATGTAAAGTTTTCTCTGTCAAAATGGTTAGCATAGTTCCCACATGGTGCATGCATTATTTCCAAATCTTGCTACAAATCAAAATTTGATAAAAAATAACTAGTACATACTTACAAAGATTCTTACCAAATACCTTGTGCATGCAAGAGTGGAGTGTAAGTGGTGCATTATGAAATTCAATGGCTATATATAAGGATCCATAATGACTACACTAACAACATGCAATTGCCCCCTGCAGAATTTCTCCCTTCAAGCTAAATTGGTGATGGCCAATGTGGAGATCAAACTTGGGGAAGTGGTTGTCCCAATGAATTCCATTACTTCCTTTTGAAAAGTTTATTATGGATGCAATTTTACTCACATGGAACCTTTTAAACATCAGTTCAAGGAATTCTTGAATGCTCCTTCCATTTTCTCCTTTGCACCCCTTCATATGTTTGCAAGGTGGAGGGATATTTTGTGGATCTTTTAATCCCCTTTTAAGAGAGGGATCAATTAAGAAAAATTCATGGGAATCCCCCATATGTTCCTTCATGTAAACTGAATTTTCCACCCAATGGATAATTTCTTTCATGATCTCAAATTGTACCACTTGGATCAACCCCTTTTGAGGCTCATACGCAACATTACCATTGGAGAACTCTACTACTAGCTGGCTTTCCCAAACAATTGAATATTTCAAAGAAATGAGAACATATTTTACTAACTTATTACATACATTATCAACAATATATATTTTAAATTTAATTACAATTCTTGGTTTCCAATCATTATGCTCATTTGGTGCCATGCAATGCACCCAATCGTTGGGATCTACCCTGACCCCATACTCGTTCTCCACCAAGTGTTTTCCATATTTTTCCATGATATGCATGATGGTGTGGATGGCTATGTCATATATGGAATGATGTATACCATGTGGCTGCAAGTTTCTTCTTCCCAAAGCAGTGAGATGGTTTGAAAATGGGATCATGTTTGGTGGTGTACTCACCTTCAACTTAATCTTGTGCTTCACTCTTTTATCAGGTGGTATGCCGCGTGGAAGGTATTCAAGAAACTTCTAATGTTGTTGTATTAACTTCCATATGAATTCAATATGTTGTAAGTAGTACATACGTGTTCCTTGAATGGTGGTGAGGCCCTCAAAATCCCTCACAATGTATCCATGCTTCACAATGAATCTCATGCCATGAGATAACTCCTCATCTGCTATGTAATTTTTTCTCCAAGGTATGAGTGGAAATGTATGGAAAGCATCATATTGCAGCCATATATTCCTTCGATGCTACTCATAAAACATATCAGTACCAAATGCATCAATAGATCCTTTACCAATGCAAAAATAAATCTTACCAATGAGAGGTAGTCTTGCACACCCCTAGGTCTCCATATCGGTGATGTATACATCCATGCAATCTATGGATGAATAGGATTCTTCGCTTGCTAATCCAAATGGAATATAATCATCCACCTTAATCATATCCAAGTCTTCTTCAGATAAAGAAAACTCATAATCTCCCTGGAGTGGAATAGGTTCCTAGCAATCATCCTACAAGTCAGTGCTTTCTTCAAGCACTTGTAAATCCAAAGACTCCTCATGTTTACCTCGGATATGAGGCTGATCCAAAATTTCATGTGCACTATTATCCACACGCATATGATCACATGTGTGCTCATGCAACTCTTGAGAGTCATGCAAACTCTCTTCTAAAAATTCTACCTTCCCAAAAATTTGTACCTCAACATTAGAAGGATATTTTCTACCAATATTCTCACCAGAAGTGGCTACCATATCAAGATGAAACAAAGGATTTGGGTGAATTCAAAAATAAGAATGGATACAATACTTTTGTGACACATATATCTCTTCATGAGGTGGAGTGGTGATGGCACGCTCCTCCACCAAACCTCTAGGTTCACTCCCAACCATAGTGTGGTTGTCTTTTTCTTCATAATACTGTTCTGAGAATGCTCTGAGCGATGATCTTTTCTCTTCCTCCAAATCTGCTCCACAAGTGGTTTTACCTCTACCAATCCCATATCCCATATTACAGTGTTCCTCAATCTCTTTCTTGGTTAACTCGGTGGAATATTCTTTAGATTGATGCAAGAAAGAATTGTTGCTACCTCCTCTGGATTTGAACTTGTTTGAGACATTGAAGAGTTGTTCAAATTGTAAGCTCCTCCTACACTCTTCACTTAGTTGTTTCCAATCTTCAAGGGATTCCTTCATCCCATACTGAGTGATAAGATCCTCTTTAGGATCAAGAAACTTGGGCATAGTGTATCTTGTTGGACTCTTGAAGTCATTAGGTCGATTGTGAAGCCAGGTCCTTGAGAGGATTGTTTCTCCACCTACCTTTTTCTCCTCAGGATGAGAGATACTACTATTTCCTACTGCCAATTTTCCCCCAATTTGGTTGGCCATCAAGTCGAACCCTTGCATTAGCTACCTTTTCATGTCATCAAAAAGTTGTTTCATGATCTACTTGAAATCCTCTTTCTCATCCATTTATGAGGTTCCTTTGTCACTCTTTTTCATTGCTTCAACAAAGCTTACTTCTTCTCCAACTTCTTCTTCTTCACTGAGGGTATCTTATGTATTTGATACTAGGGGAGGGATTTCTCTCCTTGGCCTCATCAATGGTCACCCTAAGCAGGTGCAAGGACCATGCTCTAATACCACTGTAACATCCCTACCATGAAACTTTGTTCAATTTTGGCCAATTTCGAACCTTCGACTAATGAAACCCAAGCTGTCCCAAATGCTCCCAAATGATTTAGAATTATATCTAGAAGGGATTGAGGAGTCTTAGGACATGTTAATGCATCTAATGGACACTCAGACACTTGATAAATACATTTATGACTTGCATTAATCAAGGAGTAATGAAAGGAAAAAATTCTAGTAAATTTGATGTTGAAACCCCCCACTAGTCACTGAATTTTTGGATTTCCAAATGTTGTACGAAACTCCCTAATTTCTGAAAATAGGCTTGGATTGAATTAAGGACTTCAATGGAAACCAAAATGCATCAATCATCATGATCTATAACTTACTATTTTTCATGTCCCAAACTTTGCATTGGGTCACAATAGACTAATCCCATTGGTCATATTCATGAGAGTTTGTCAAATTGATGCTAAGGGTCAAAATATTGCCTAGGAGGAAAATTACTAGTTTCCTAGGTTAAGGGTGGAAGCTTTGGGATTTGACATAAGGAGGATAATAAATGATGTTTGCACATTAGAATGGCATAAATATTTAATAAAGGAGCTAAATAAATATATACAAGTGAAAATCAAAGTGGCATTTGATCATGAAGACACATGGAGGAAGTGGGACCCACATATGGCTAGATTTCCCGCTACACTTGGCATCATTCTCTCACCAATTCGAATTCAAGGTGAATGGTAACATACTTGAGGGAGTTCAAAAGGTATTATTCATTGCATGAATCATCCAAGGTCAAAATTTAGAGGAAGAGTAACTCCCATGGAAGAGTAAGAGGCAATTTGGAGCTAGTGAGACACTTGGGCTAGATTCCCTAGCTCTATGACAACAATGATGAAGATGCTATGACACCTATGACACAAATCAGACCCGAAGGATAACATATGACATATATGACATGTAAGGGATAAAAATAGCCTCCAAGAGGGCGCTCAAGGGAGTTAGGGCAGCTAAGATGCTTCCTCATGTGATTTGGTGGAAGTGGGAGACTAGGAATTGTTGTACAAGTGGCGTTCGTTGGAATCTCTTCCCAACTTGAGTTGGCATGAGTCTCTTGGAAGGAATTTGACCCATGGAGGATATTAGAAGTTTATAAATGTCAATAAAAAATAATAAAACCATATTTTGATCATTTGAGAAATTTGCAATTGCATTTGTGAAGAGGGAGAGCTAGTGTATGACTAGTTTCTTGCCTTAGCCAATTTCGAGGGTGAAAGATTCCCATCCAAGTTGGTAATTGGAAAGGCCATTCAGACCTTTCATTTGGAGATTTAATGTAGTTTTTATTTGCAGGTGTAAGCTACAGGGAATCTCATGGTTTCTTCTAGTGCAACACACTCTCTCAACCATTTCCAGTTTTGATGGCATATTCTTGACCCTTGAGGGAGGGCGTTTTTGGTGAGCTCTTGTACTCTTTGGGAGAGCTTCTTGATGGGTCCAATTTTCAGGTATTTGATAACCCTTTTTCCACAGTCCAGCTCAAGCAATGGCAAAGAAACACACTCAATTGTGGGAAAAGTGTTTTACTTTAATTATTTAATGAAATTGTTTTTATGATTATTCTTGAATGTTAGAATGCGTATCAAATAAACTAATTATATAGAAACCAAGCGTGATTGAGCAGGTTCAGGGTCATTAAAGGATGGACATGTAGAAGACTAAAGGATCACCAAGCTCAACGCCCTGTTTCCTGATTTATAGAGGACACACTCCCACTTTCAAGAAGAATCGGCATTTTGACAATCAGTTAGGATCAGCATTAAATCATATAAATATGGACCTCTCGAGTAGCGAGAGGCCCCTACTGTCATTTTTGAGAAAAAAAATTGTTTTAACGTTTTCTGCCCTATCAATACTGCGAAGTACAGACCTTTGTTTGACATGGATTTTATATTTTAATAAGAGATTGATGATTAATTCCAGCCAGCGTTTCTAAGTTTTATTCTCTCCTGAGTACGAGTTGGGGAGGGCCCCTCCAACACGTGGGTCAGGAGATTTCTATTTGCAGGTATTTCTTTCAATTATGCGCTTTACATTGATGAACAATTCTATTACATATGGAAGCGCTTGAATGATATATTAATTATGTAGTAGTTTATAATACATTTTGTAGTACAGCAGAATAGTTTCAGTAGTCCTGTAGGTTCTTTCTTTCAACGCATATTTGAATCAACGATTGCATGTGTATCAGCTTTGCTTTCAATATCATGGTTTATATCTTAGGTTTTTGACTGTTTCTCATCATGATCAATTTCTTTAGTAGTAGATTGATAGCTTGAAACGATTGCACTTCAATGTTAGTCTTGGGATTTAAAATGGTTTAGATCAGAATTCTAGTTTTAGGCATAAAGTAACTACAGACTTCGTTTTCCCAAATCTTAGAATAGATCTATTATGACATTTTCATTTTCTAGATTTACCATTCCGCATTGAGTAATTTCATAAGATCATCTCCACTTTCAGGATTCTAATTATTTAAAATAGATTTACTGCTTTATTTCTTAGAACAGATTTACTGCTTTTGGTATCTTTATTTCTTAGAACATATTTAATGTTTTTGGTACTTTAATTCTTTTAAATAGATTTATTACTTTCCAGTGTTTAATTCCGTAGCATAACCAGTTTTACATATTTAGTAGGAAACCTTTAGAACATCGATACTGTCATCCAACTGTGACAGAGATTATCCTATAAGAGCACAGATAGTGCATGCATCTCTAAAGTTTGTACGTTCCCCGGGTTGACATTTAAAGTAGGATCTTGGTATAGCTGCCCTCTTTAGGCATCCATATTAGGAGCTCACCACTTTTTGGCGCCGTTGCCGGGGAGGTGCTAAATATTTTAGGAGACATCACCTAAAAACCACAAAAAGAAAACAAAAATTACATAAAACAAAAACATAAATATCTGTACCAATGAATGCCTCGTCGGCAAAGAGATAGATTTGGCCGCTTTTTTCCCAAGAACCCCATGAGCAACAACGGTAATAACAATTTTGACCATTCTCAGTTTGAATTTCTACACTTTGAAAATGAAACTGACTCCACATACGATCCAAACAGCAGCAACTTCACTACCAGTTCCAGCTCAAACACCTCAATGGAAAACGAAGAGGAGGAACCGAGGGAGATTTTCACTTTTCCCATTAGCATACCTCTCGGAGATGCCAGAATGAAGAACATAAATTCTAATAATCTGCCAAACTTTCATGGTTTGACTTCAGAAGATCCTGACACATTCCTGTTTGAATTTGAGGTAGTTTGCAGATCATTTGATTACACTAATGATGCACAAAAGCTAAGGCTTTTTCCTTCCACACTGAAAGGCCTATCACTTCGGTGGTTCATGAGCCTTGAAGGAAATAGTATCTTTAGCTAGGATCAAATGAAACAGTCATTCTTAGAAAAATATAGGGACTACTGCAAGGCCAAATATACTAGGGATGAAATCTTTCGGATGCAACAAGGAGATAGAGAGTCATTAGAAGATTATGCCCAAATATTTCAACTCAGCTACAAACGAGCCAGCCATTGCACATTGGATCCTGAATCACTAAAACTTGTCCTTCTCAGAGGTGTAAAAGAGGAGAATTTTGAAGTCTTAAATCTCCTTGGAGATGGAGATATATTCCAAAAATCTTTTGACCAGATCCTGCAAATCTTCAAAAACTACTCAAGATCTAGGAAAACTAAGAATGAGATGAGGGATACACATACAACCACTGGTGGATCATCATACTCAACACCAACACTTACAAAATCTGATTTAGGAAACCTGTTGGATGACATGAAAACTGACATACTGCAATCCCTAGCCATGCAACTTGATGCTCTTCAAATAAAAAAGAAACAGGATGAAATTAACCAAGCCTTGGTAGTATTTTGTCCTCATTGTAGAAAGAAGCATGAGAAGGGGCAGTGCACCTTGAACACAATAGAAGTATGTGGTCTCTGCACCGATGACCATTCCACTGATAAATGTCCCCTCTTACCCTCATGTAAGGCAGTTATTCAAGACCCAGTAGCTGAAGGAACAGTAGAACAGCTCTGTTTTATAAATCAGAGGAGGAATAATTTTTTTAGGCCATATCAACAGAGCAATCAAACTTACTATAATCAAGGGCAGCCAAATTGGAACTCTGCACCGACTCCATGGCAAGCACAGCGAAATCAAAACCAATGGAAACAAAACCAGCAAGCATATCAACCATCCTATCAACAGCCGTATTATCCACTATCTTATCCTCAATACCCCCCACCTTTTCCATCCACCACAAATTATGCAAACCAGTACCCCCATCCATCAAATTGGAGGGCGCCATCACAACAGCCACTTATTATGCCACCCCCACAACCTCAACCACCCCCCAAACCTCCACCTATTCCATCCCAACCAATCCCAAATCCTAATAATAACAGACCCCCACAACAGCAGCAGGCTTATAACACTGATATCACACAATTCCCAACTTATGTTGTAGACACCATAGAGATAAATGAAATAAACCTACGATCTGGAAAAACGTTGCAGAATACATCCCCACACAACATCCAACAACCTGTACTTGAAGCTCAAGACCACACATCAGAACCCTATGTTCAACATCCTAATGAACCAGAACCTCCCAAGGACGAAACCCAACCACTTCCACGCAACAGAAATCCCCCATTTCCAGAAAAACTTGTCTGGAATACAAAAGAAGAGGAAGATAATACAATCTTAAACGAATTCAAACACCTAAACATCCAAATCCTGATTTTACAAGCCATAAGGGATGTGCCCATCTGCAACAAATTCATTAGAGAAAATTGCCTAAAGAAGCCAGGAAGGAGGAAGCGTGACCCACCAACTATTAATGTAGTGGGACAATTGGCCGATTTGATGCTAGGTGTCATAATAAATTCTAAATATCTTGATCCTGCTAGTCCTGTAGTAAACGTCACCATAAATAACAAGTAAATAAATAAAAGCTTAATAGATTTGGGAGCTGTGATCAATGTCATGACTAAGGAAACCATGTTATACCTCGGACTCCAATCACTGGTCAGACCAACCACAACGGTACTCCAACTAGAAGACACGTCCACTGTGAAGCCCAAAGGAATGCTAGAATACATTATGATCAATATCGAGTCCTGGGAATACCCAGCTGATTTTATAATAATCGAAATCAAAAGCAAACTTAGTGGCTATCCAATCATCCTGGCTAGACCTTGGTTAGCGACTGCAGACGATTACATAGGTTGCATATCAGGAAATATAACAATCACCAGTGGACATACCAAGAAGAAAATCACAATCTACCCACCAGCAATGAAATATTCAGAGTTAGAGTATCAAAATTGGACTGATTATTACCAGAACACACCAAATCACGACCTCCGACCTATCCTAACAATTGATGCTACAATATCTTTAAAGGCAGTAGATGAAGATGGCCATATAGATAGATTTATACAAAATATATCTCCTAACAATCATGTTATTCAAGAATTTTTTTCTACAGAAACAGCTGAAAGTTCAAAACAGAACATGGATGACTTATGGACAGAAGTACTGCCAGAACAGATTGATAAGATAAAAGTCGTGGAAATTCACCTTGGAAAAACAGTCAACATAAATTCCAATTTAGAACCGGAGCAAGAAGAAAAATTGATGAAGATACTAGCACAACAAAGTAAAGCATTTGCACGGACATATGCAGATATGAAAGGAATACATCCTGATATCTGCAAACACTACATTTACATAAAAGAAGGTTCTACTCCCATCAGGCAACCACAAAGAAGGCTGAACCCTGCACTAAAAGACATAGTCAAAGTGGAATTACAAAATTTATTAGATGCAGGGTTCATCTATCCAATATCTGATAGTGAGTGGGTCTCACCACTAGTCATAGTGCCCAAAAAAGGAGGCAAATGGAGAATTTGTGTGGACTATAGGGAGCTAAATAAAGAAACAAAGAAAGATCATTTTCAACTTCCATTTATAGACCAGGTGCTGGATACATTATCTGGAAACAAGCACTTCTCATTCTTAGACGGTTAAGACGACCTTCACATGCCCATGGGGAACTTACACCTATAGGGTCCTACCCTTTGGTCTATGTAACGCCCCAGCAACATTTCAAAGATCCATACTGAGTATTTTCTCTGATTTTCTGAATAACAAAATGGAAGTCTTCATGGATGATTTCACACCTTATGGACAGAGCTTTGACCAGGCATTGAAAAATCTTGAATTAGTATTAAATAAATGTATTGAAATGAGCTTGTGCCTAAGCAATGACAAATGCAGGATGTTAATGGAAGAAGGAATTGTTCTAGGACATCATATATCACAGAGAGTTATAGAGGTGGATCAAGCCAAAGTCTCAGTAATCAGAACACTGCCCCCACCTGTCAAACAAAGAGATGTGAGAAGCTTCCTTGGACAGACAAGATACTACAGAAGGTTTATTGAGAATTATAGAAGAATTGCTGCCCCCATGTTTGCACTTCTCACAAAAGACAATGAGTTCATATGGACAAGAAACTGCATGTCAGCCTTTGAAAGTCTTAAACAGAAAACCATCACAGCACCAATACTTCAAGGACCAAACTGGGAAATTCCATTTCACATTCACACCGATGCATCAGATAAAGCCATCGGATCTGTGCTTGGGCAAGAACAAGACAAGAAACCCTATGCCATATAATATATAAGCAAAAATTTGGCTGGGGAAGAACTCAACTACACATTCACAGAGAAGGAATTTCTGGCAGTCATACATGCAATAAATAAATTCAGGCATTACATTACAGGATACCAAATTTTTATCCATACTGACCACTCAACGATCAGATATCTTATGAACAAGCCTAATACCAATGCAAGAATTATTCGATGGATGCGACTTCTACAAGAATTCGACATCACTATAATAGATAAACCAGGCAAGCATAATGTTGTAGCAGACTTTTTTTCAAGAGTAACACATGGGAAAGATAATGAATTAGTTCAAGATAACTTCCCTGATGAGCACCTTTTTGCCATATCAATAAAAAGCCCATGGTTTGCTGACATAGCAAACTATTTGGTATCCGGGAAGTTTCTAGAATATTACAGCTATAAAGAAAGGACAAAAGTAATAAGACAAAGTGCCACATATACATGGATAGAGGGCATGCTTTTTAAATAGGGACCAGATCAAGTACTTAGAAGGTGCATTAGGGAAGATGAGGTACATGACATAATGCATGCCACCCACAATGAACCCTGTGGAGGACACTACGCTGCAAAAAGGACAGCCTACAAGATCTTGCAAACAGGGTATTATTGGCCAACACTCCACAGAGATGCTTATGAGTATGTGTCCCATTGTGACGATTGCCAGAGAATGGGAAAACCAACACAAAAACAAGAAATGCCACTACATCCACAAATCTCTTTAGAGGCATTCGATAAATGGGGATTCGATTTTGTTGGCCCATTCAACCCACAGTCCAACCAGAAGAGCTACATCCTTGTATGCACTGATTACCTTACAAAATGGACATAGGTAGCAGCACTAGTTGCTGCAAATGAAAACAGTGTGGCCAAATTCTTTACTGAGTAGATCTTTCACAGATTTTGGGTGCCAAGAGAAGTAGTTTCTGATCAAGGACCACAATTCACATCAAATTTAATTGAAGACTTGATGAAAAGAAAAAATGTAAAGCATAGACAATCATCCTCCTACCACCCTCAAGGAAATGGTCAAGCTGAGGTAACCAATAGGGAATTAGAGAGAATCTTGACAAAAACTGTCCAACTTCACAAAAGGGATTGGGCTGACAGACTTAGTGAAGCAGTCTGGGCTTAAAATACTACATGGAAAACAACAACAGGATTCACACCTTATGAACTGGTCTATGGGAAAAAGGTCATGCTACCAATTGAATTTGAAGTAAAAACATTAAGAATTGCAGCCGATCTAAATATGAACCTATCAAACATTCAAAAAGAACACATGCTACAGTTAAATCAATTGGATGAACACCGCCAACAAGCACTTACACATACTGAAATCATCCAACAACAAAGAAAGAAATGGCATGACCAACATTTGAAGGATAAGAAATTCAATGAAGGTGATTGGGCACTACTCTACGACTCCAGATTTCACACATTCAAAGGAAAGCTAACCACTAGATGGCTTGGACCTTACAGTATACAGAAAATTTATGACAATGGGGCTATGAGAATTATTACAATTGATGATGATGAGTTCCCCATGATAGTGAATGGGCATCACCTAAAACTCTACAAAAAACCAAATTCCAAAGAAGAATTTACACAAGTACTCTACCAGCAACAATTGATGCTGATAGAGCATGCTGCAAATCAGTAAACTTCAATGCATATCATGAAAAAGAACAAAAAAAGAGAAAAAAATATATATATATAAAAAAAAAAACACAAAACAAAAAAGGGTAACGGGAAGTTTACAGGGCATCAACCACAATTCAAGCAAGCCGGATATGCATTCAAACGAGGCTGCCACCTATTCAAGCGAGCCTGCACAATGATTCAAGCAAGGCTGCCATCAATTCAAGCGAGCCTGCAAAATGTATCAAGCGAGGCTGCCATTTATTCAAGTGAGCCTGAAATCAATTCAAGCGAGCCAACCACGTTTACATGCATAAATCAGTCATCATTTACTACAGAATTCTTCAAGACACACCATGCCAACCTTTTTCAAATATATTCAAGCGAGCCTGCAAGTTATTCAAGGAAGCCAATCACATCCAACCATGCAATCATCCAAATATAAAGCACGATCGCCTAAGTCGTATCAACAACTGGCACAATTTTCAAAAGCACATATTTAGCAAATTCAAAACGTTCAAAACGAAAAAAGCAGCCTACGCACGTAACTACTGACATGCAGAAATCAACTACAGACACCGCCAAAATATACTGCAGAATCCACCATGCATGAAAAACGCACCAGATCATCAATGCAGGTACGCATACATACCAAGGTAATCTCTAAAATGATTTTATTTGATTCTTAAGGTAAAACATTTTCCCACAATACATTCGTTTCTAGTCAGTTGAGGACAGCTTCCATTTCAAATCGGTGGCATGGTGGAATGACCTTCATAACTTATGATCGCTACCAAAGTCCCGTCACCCTCAGCAAATCATGATCGCAACCTTCACCACATGAAGTATAGAGGCCGATCATGAGAAGGTAGAGATCGATCATGAAAAATAGGTGATTAAAAAGTACAGGTATGATGGAACGGATAGGTGCAGAAAGGCAGTGAATTAGGGTGCATAATATTCCACGATTTTGCATATAATTAACCACCCGGAATTCCTGAGAAGCAGCCACCATTGTATTCCTTGAGCCTGTAGGCAGAGCCCGACCAAGTTAAAGGTATAAAAATACATTCCAAAAGCCCTAGTTTTGTCTGGTTATAAAGAAGATTCTAAAAATGACAAAGGGTTTTAAAAAGAGTGAACCGGAAGATCACAGTACCATTTATCAAAGCCCGAGAGTCCTGCAGAGCATTCACAACTCAGGCTGGATGCCATTTATCCTTGGATTGAGAGGATACCATAAAGGGGTAGCCCAGGAGTTCGTAAGAAACTTCAAGCATATTAAGGATGAACAGTACGTCACCCGGGTGAAGGGGTTACGCATAAAAGTGGATGAGGACATGATAGCCAAACACACTGGTCTTCCAATGGGCCTACATTGGAGCAGCAACGACCGGGAGGAAAACCACACAGCAAAAGCAACATTCTTTGAGCTTGGAGAGGTTTATCACGAAGACAAAAATGGAGTCAAAAGACCCTCCATGCCAGCACCATGGGATGAAATGGCTGCAATTGTCCTGAGGTATATTACATGCACTGGAAGATTAAGCTATGTTCCTATTTTCCATTTTTCGTATTTTAGAGCTTCTCAGGCACAGAAGTCACATTTCATCAAACAACAATATTAGCATTCCATTTTACCTGCTCCAATCCCTAGCAGAGATGAGCAGGAAGGTGGCTAAGGGAAAAGAGGATGCTTTGGCCCATCATGGGCTGATCAAACTAATAGTTGGTGAGGAGCTAAAAGCTCAGATTCCAGAGCTCTCCTGGGAGGAGTTCATCGTGGTGTCTGCTGAGGACGTTTAGAGAATGAGGACTACGCCCTTGCCACCTGAATCGAAAAGTAAGACCACCTCTGTATCAGGGGAAAAAAGAAAAATTGACTTGGATGGTGTGGCCAACACCTTGGTCAAAATAAAACACTCCAAAGAGGACTCCCCCAAATCAGACCCATATATTCCTACCAGTAGTCAGGGGTCGAAGAGGCGCAACAAGAGATTCACGCAGGTATCTAAAATCCGAGTCTCCAAGGAGAAAGAAAGGGAACCCAGCCCCTTGATTACCATTGTGTCTAATGATGACATCGATCCTTTTATAAATCAGAAGGATCCCACTACAAATGAAGAAGAGGACGAAGAAGAAAAAGAAGAAGAGGATGAAGAAGAGGAAAGGAATGAAGAGGAAAAACAGGATACAGAAGAAGAAATGGATAAAGAAGAAGAGCAGAGCTTACAGGAGCAAGGCAACTTTCAGGAAAACCCTCCAGAACGTAATGAAGACCCTGAGGTCATTTCCCAGCTCGCTGAAGCACGAGCAGAATTGGAAAGGCTCAAAAATGAGTTGGAAACATTAAGAATTGGGCCAAGAAGCCAGGCCACACCTCCCCCATTCTCAGCCGAGAAGACACAAATCCTAAAGATGCATCATGCAGAAGAGCTTCGGCTAGCCGAGCAGGAGAATTTAGTGCTACAAGAAAAGTTGGTCGAAGCATAGAACGAATTAGCAAAGAAAGACCAGGAGATTATAAAATTTAAGGATGTTTTTGCCACTACTATCGGCATATATGAGAGACTGCGTGACCTCAGACCACCGTCGGCGGTATATGCAATTTATTTACAAGAGAAATGGGGCGAATTCCATCTCTAGAGGTTGAAGAAAGGACTCCCTATAGAGGTAAGCACTCCCAAAGAATTTATTGATGCATCTTTCAACTCCACAGAGCTGGAGAAAGACCAATTGAGTGATTTCTTCTTTCATAATTTCGTAGTTTCTGGCTCGCCCAATTGGTCGCCAAACCCATATGTGGGCGATTTCCAGTTAAGGGAAATGTGTTCGTGGATGAACCACAAAATTGAGCGAGCCCAGGACTACCATCTCTATGTTGCATCCAAATGGAAAACCCCATTAATGATTAGACCAGAGCCGACTCACCCTGAGGGAATAATCTATAACCACAGGATCCTCACTCAGGACGAGGAACTGATACCCATTCTCCTTGCAAAACAACAAGAGGCGATGATTCATTTTGACATTACACTCCGCAGCACACAAAAGGAAGTTAATGATTCCATTAGGGAAAGGTGGAGCAGGGTGGAAAACGATCTAAAAAGAAGAGAACTCCACTCTCCCCTCAGGCTTGAGGATGCTCTTTTCAAAACCACACTCTACAAATAATCCCTGGCAAGAAACCAACTCAGGTGGATCGGGATGAGGCTAAATCCCCCATTCTTTCTTTCCCCAGTCCTCAAAGAACAGATTAATGAAGAGGAAGAGAGGAAGGCATGGGCCAGGGAGGATCAGAATTTTGGATATCACAGGAAGGCAGGGACACCTAAGGTGGTAGCATGGGATATCAGGGAGGTCATCGACGAATTGAATAAGTCACCCAAGGATGGGTGAATCCTTCAAGTAGGGGAGATAATGATGGGTCCAATTTTCAAGTATTTGATAACCCTTTTTCCACAGTCCAGCTCAAGCAATGGCGAAGAAACACACTCAATTGTGGGAAAAGTGTTTTACTTTAATTATTTAACGAAATTGTTTTTATGATTATTCTTGAATGTTAGAATGCGTATCAAATAAACTAATTATATAGAAACCAAGCGTGATTGAGCAGGTTTGGGGTCATTAAAGGATGGACGTGTAGAAGACTAAAGGATCACCAAGCTCAACGCCCTGTTTCCTGATTTATAGAGGACGCACTCCCACTTTCAAGAAGAATCGGCATTTTGACAATCAGTTAGGATCAGCATTAAATCATATAGATATGGACCTCTCGGGTAGCGAGAGGCCCCTGTTGTCATTTTTGAGAAAAACATTGTTTTAACGTTTTCTGCCCTATCGATACTGCGAAGTACAAACCTTTGTTTGACATGGATTTTATATTTTAATAAGAAATTGATGATTAATTCCAGCCAGCGTTTCTAAGTTTTATTCTCTCCTGAGTACGGGTTGGGGAGGGACCCTCCAACACGTGGGTCAGGAGATTTCTATTTGCAGGTATTTCTTTCAATTATGCATTTTACATTGATGAACAGTTCTATTACATATGGAAGCGCTTGAATGATTTATTATTTATGTAGTAGTTTATAATACATTCTGTAGTACAGCAGAACAGTTTCAGTAGTCTTGTAGGTTCTTTCTTTCAACGCATATTTGAATCAACGATTGCATGTGTATCAGCTTTGCTTTCAATATCATGGTTTATATCTTAGGTTTTTTATTGTTTCTCATCGTGATCAATTTCTTTAGTAGTAGATGGATAGCTTGAAACGATTGCACTTCAATGTTAGTCTTGGGATTTAAAATGGTTTAGATCAGAATTCTAGTTTTAGGCATAAAGTAACTACAGACTTCGTTTTCCCAAATCTTAGAATAGATCTGTTATGACATTTTCATTTTCTAGATTTACCATTCCGCATTGAGTAATTTCATAAGATCATCTCCACTTTCAGCATTCTAATTATTTAAAATATATTTACTGCTTTATTTCTTAGAACAGATTTACTGCTTTTGGTATCTTTATTTCTTAGAACAGATTTAATGCTTTTGGTACTTTAATTCTTTTAAATAGATTTATTATGTTCCAGTATTTAATTCCGTAGCATAACCAGTTTTACATATTTAGTAGGCAACCTTTAGAGCATCGATACCGACATCCAACTGTGATAGAGATTATCCTATAAGAGCACAGATAGTGCATGCATCTCTAAAGTTTGTACGTTCCCCGGATTGACATTTAAAGTAGGCTCTTGGTATAGCTGCCCTCATTAGGCATCCATATTAGGAGCTCACCACTTCTCATGATATATTTATGTTGTAATATGATTAATATACTATGTTCTTCATCTCCAGAAAGTTTCAGGTCGAAATACCAAGTGGTTATATGTCAAATCGATTATTAATGAGAAAACAGTGACCATTCCCCCACTAGATTGATGTATGCCAATGTATTGATGATGATTTCGAATGGAAGAATATTTGTATGATATATTTATGATGTATGGACTGCTATTGATGAGTATTACAAGTTTCATGTTCAGCACTTAAGAATTTGGAGCCATCTTGCTCATTTTTATTTTATTTGAAGAAGATTTCATGTTATTTCCCCCAAGGTCGAACTAGTGATTTTTGTTGTTGTTTGGGAGAAGGTTATAACAGACTTAATAATTGATTAATGGTGCACATGAGACCTAAATAATGTCCCTCAGACATCCCCTACCTATATTCATAATGTCGAGTGATTTTGGAGGCATTTGGAGAGTCATTTTCAGTACTTACCCTGGGGGTATTTCAACCCCAAATTGCTAGTTAAATTCCATACTTTGTCCAGAATCTTAAACAAGTTTGAAGAAGTATTTTGATGGTTATAAATCATCCATGAACATCATAATCAAGTATAAATATCATTCATACACATTTGTTAAAATATTAACCAGGAAAATGATTGGAGAGAAATGCATGCATGCAAAAGTGAGTTTTGCATGTAGCCATTTCAGGTTTTGGGTAAACATAACTCAAGTATAAATATCATTCATACACCTTTGTTAAAATATTAACCAGGAAAATGATTGGAGAGAAATGCATGCATGCAAAAGTGATTTTTGCATGCAGCCATTTCAGGTTTTGGGTAAACTTAACTTGATAGTGAGATGTTATAAGGAAGACAGGAGGTGACTGTCTTTAGCAGAGTGATCATTGATCTGAGATAGATCAAGAGAGAAGAGATAGACTGCACATGTGAAGGAGGGCGCATTCTTCAAGGAGGTAGAAGCTCGTACCGCATCCGGTAGAGCAGTTAAGTGTCTGTAACTTGCAGAGTATCTTCATCTCAGAGATTGAGGAAGATCAGTGACAATCAGAGCTTAGATCTGCTGAGATCTGATTCAGTACGAGTCTTTCATTGTTGTAGGGAGGGCGCACTTGTGCATGCAGAAAGAGGACGTTTTCAGTCACCGGGCAGTCTTCAAAGCAAGCAAAGCAAATATGAGTATAGAGACAGATAGATCAGGTAGAGGCGGATACAGGGACATCCAGATCCAGTTTTCCATTTTTAGGGCTTATCTCTTCCGTGCATGCATCAACTGGATGCATGCAAATCTTGAGTTGGCCAGAAAAGATTACTGAGGTAAACCTGTATTGTACTAGTCTCTTTTCCTATATGCTCCGGGCTCAAGAATGAAGATAGCCCCATAGTTTGCTGGTTTCTCCCAAAAGGGTTCCAGGGTACATTTGGTGTTTATGTATGATTGCATTTATATTGTTAAGTTGGTAAATGTAGACCTAGTTGTTTGAGTTCAAGTTAATGTTGTATTGATATCGAGGCTCATCCCACTTGAGATCTCAAGGCGATCCAGAAGGAGTAGTGATCTCTGGATCAAATATTTACATGGTATCAGAGCCCTGGTAAGGGTCAGGGAGTGCTTTCATACTCAGATTTACAGTTGTTGCATCAGATCTACATCATGGGGAAAGAGCAAATTGTTTGCACCTCTTTCTCTGCTACGGATATTGATGAGTGTACTACAGACAGTGGAGCTTCGAGTCATATGACAGGTGTTCACGGATATTTTTCTGACCTAGCAGAGGATGGGATAAATCTTGAGATTGTCCTGGGAGACAACTCCACGGTCAAGGCTGTAGGACAAGGAACTGTGTCTTTCCAGAAAGACTCTGGAGAACAGATGAGAGTTCGTGATGTCCTATATGTTCCAGGTCTTAATAAAAACTTGATCTATGTTTCCACGATTGAAGATCGAGGGCTATGGGTGATGTTCAGAGATCGAAATGTACTAGTTCATCCCAAGCGATCCAATGCTGCCTCAGCTGAGAGGATTGGAGTCCACAGTGGGAAACTATACAAGCTGAGTTTCCAACTACACCATGCACTAAGTCATAGTAGTCGGGATGAGGGATGTGATCCTTGTGAGATTTGGCACAGAAGGATGGCTCATCTGCACCATCCGGCTCTAAATATTCTGAGGGAGATTGTGACAGGAGTACCTGAGTTCAGCACTGAGCACACTAATGTGTGTAAGGGGTGTGCTCTCGAAAAGTACGTCAAGACAGCATTTCCCAAGAGTGACACTAGAGCTACAGGAGCTCTTGATTTGATTCATTCTGACCTTTGTGGTCCGATGTCCACCACATCACTGAAAGGATACAAGTACTATGTGTCTTTCATTGATGACTGTTCCGGGAAAACCTGGATCTACTTCCTAAAGAGCAAGGAGTCTAAGGAAGTTTTGTAGAAGTTTCAGGATTTCAAAGCTCTTGTGGAAAAGCAGATAGAAAGGAAGATCAAGATCTTCAAATCAAACAATGGGGGAGAGTACACCTCCGCTGAGTTCAACAAGTTCTGCACTCAGGAAGGCATCAAGAGACAGTTGATTGTTCCTTATACACCTCAATGAAATGGGGTGGCTGAGAGGAAGAACAGGGCCATTATTGGAGCTGCCAGATCCATGTTGCATGATTAGGCATTGTCGTTTTTTCTTTGGGATGAAGCATGCAACACTACAGCCTACATTCAGAACAAGAGCCTGCATAAGGCTTTGGGGGACAGGACCCCCGAGGAATACTTCTCTGGGAAGAAACCTGAAGTTGGGCACTTCAGGATTTTTGGATGCCTCACCTATTCTCATGTTCCTTCAGAGAAAAGGACAAAGATAGAACCCACTACAGAAAGAGGAATTCTGGTTGGGTACGACGAGACTTCAAAGGCATACATCATTTACATCCCTAGTCTCAAAAATACTGTTGTGAGACAGGATGTGAAGTTCAAGGAGGATAGGGCCTTTCGAAAGTCATGTGAGTCAAAGAAGGGAAAACAGCAAGCTGCTACATCACCACTTGACACAGGACAGAGTACTGCTCAGCAGTCAACCGGGTCCCAAGTGTCCGAAGTGACAGATACACAGGATACGATTTCCACAGGCACAGGAGCAGGGACTGGCACATGATCTCAAGTTGGTGATCAATTGAGATCAGGATCCCAGATTACAGGTTCTCGAGCTATAGGATCAACAGCTACTGGCACCTCTACTGGAGGTACTCACTCACATACAGGATACTGGGACGAGGATGAGGATTTCTCATCTCAGGATGTCACTTCAGGAAAGAGGAAGCCTAAGTGGCTTCAAGACACCTTGAAGGATGCTCAGGCAGTAGGAACTCCCAAGAAAGATGTGAGAGAAAGAAAGGCTCCACAGAGATTCTGTAGTTACTTAGCACTAGTAAGTAGCATCATTGAGTCAGAGCCTTCCTCATACGAACAGGCAGCAAGAAAGCAGGCTTGGAGAGATGCCATGTTGGAAGAGTATGCTTCCATCATGAAGAATGATTTCTGGGAAGTGGTTCCCAGACCAGAGGGAAAATCAGTAGTCACCTCCAGATGGCTCTATAAGATTAAGTATGCAGTAGATGGCAGCATTGAGAAATAAAATGCCAGGTTTGTGGCTAGAGGGTTCTCATAGATAGAGGGAGTTGACTATGAGGAGATGTTTGCTCCTGTGGCCAGGTATTCTTCCATCGGGACTATTATCTCTGTTGCAGCAGTGATGGGATAGAAGATCCATCAGATGGATGTCAAGACATCTTTCCTAAATGGATTCATTGAGGAGGAAGTTTACATTGAACAACCTGAGGGCTTTGAGGTACTTGAGAGAGAGTCTCATGTATGCAAATTGAAGAAAGCTCTATATGGCTTGAAGCAGGCACCCAGAGCTTGGGATTCTAGGATAGATACCTATTTGTAGCAACTAGGGTTTCAGAAGAGTGAAGCAGATCCAAATATCTACTTCATTGTGGTGAGAGGGGATCCTCTTATTCTTGTGCTTTATGTAGATGACCTGTTTATTACAGGAGCAGAGAAAATCATTAGTGATTGCAAGAAGGATCTTGCATCTGAGTTTGAAATGAAAGATTTTGGGCTTATGCATTACTTCCTAGGGATGGAAGTCTAGCAGGAGGATGGGCATATCTTTCTCAGTCAGGGAAAGTATGCAATGGACATTCTAAAGAGATTTCAGATGCAGGATTGCAATCCTATGACTACCCCTATGACGACCAACTAGAAGAAGCAAGTAACTTCTGAGAGTAAGTTGGTCGATTCCACTAAGTATAGACAGCTCATCGGTTCCTTGATGTACCTGGTCAACACCAGACCAGATTTGAGCTTTGCAGTCAACACTTTGAGTCAGTACATGGTTGAACCCAGAGATGTGCACTGGGTAGCAACAAAGCATGTTTTGAGATACATTAGTGGACCTGTAGAGTATGGACTGAATTATGTGAGGCAGGGAGAAGTCCAGCTTGTGGGGTTCACATATTCAGACTGGGAAAGGAATGCAAACGATAGGAAAAGCACCTCCAGGTGTTGCTTCAACTTGGGTTCAGCAGTTGTGTCATGGTTCAGCAGGAAGCAGAAGTCCGTGGCATTGAGCTCTACTGAGGCAGAATATATGGCGGCTAGCTTAGCCAATTTTGAAGCCATCTGGCTTCGCAAGATGTTGGTGAGTCTATTTGATTAGCAGTTGGAGCCTACCGTGATTCACTGTGACAATCAGAGTTGCATCAAACTCTCTAAGAATCCAATGTTTCACGATCGATCCAAACACATTGAGATCAGATATCACTTCATTCGTGATCATGTTCAGAAGGGAGCAGTTGAGCTCCATTACATTTCTACAGATGAGTAGGTTGTAGACATTTTGACTAAGTCTTTGATGAAGACTAAGTTTGAATAATTTAGGGAGAAGATGGGAGTGGTGCAAAATCCTTTCCTGGTTAAGAGGGAGTGTTAAAATATTAACCAGGAAAATGATTGGAGAGAAATGCATGCTAGGGTTTGCATGCATGCATGCAAAAGTGAGTTTTGCATGCATCCATTTTAGGTTTTTGGTAAACCTAACTTGATAGTGAGATGTTATAAGGAAGACATGAGGTGACTGTCTTTAGCAGAGTGACCATTGATCTGAGATAGATCAAGAAAGAGGAGGACGAATTCACATGCGAAGGAGGGTGCATTCTTCAAGGAGGGAGAAGATCGTACCGCATCCGGTAGAGCAGTTGAGTGTCTGTAACTTGCAGAGTATCTTCGTCTCAGAGATTGAGGAAGATCAGTGACAATCAGAGCTCATATCTGTTGAGATCTTATTCAGTACGAGTCTTTCATTGCTGGAGGGAGGGCACACTTGTGCATGCAGAAAGAGGACGTTTTCAGTCACTGGGCAGTCTTCAGAGTGAGCAAAGTAGATCTGAGGATAGAGATAGATAGATCAGGCAGAGGCGGATACAGGGACATCTAGATCCAGTTTTCCATTTTTAGGGTTTATCTCTTCCATGCATGCATCAGCTGGATGAATGCAAATCTTGAGTTGGACAAAAAAGATTACTGCCTTGTATTGTACCAGTCTCTTTTCCTATATGCTCTGAGCTCGAGAATGAAGATAGCCCCATAGTTTGATGGTTTCTCCCGAAAGGGTTCCAGGGTACACTTGGTGTTTATGTATGATTGCATTTATATTGTTAAGTTGGTAAATGCAGATCTAGTTGTTTGAGTTCATGTTAATGTTGTATTGATATCGAGACTCATCCCAGTTTAGATCTCAGGGCGATCCAGAAGGAGTAGTGATCTCTGGATCAAATATTTACAACCTTCACTGAATATTTAGAAGCATTTGGAGCCAATTGGAGACTTAGAGACCAATACTAGTCAAAGGGAAATTACTAGTAAAGTTCCCTACATTGGCCAGAATTGAAAGAGGATTTGCAGAAGTATTTTAAAGGTCCAAAAGCATCCATGAAACACATATTTATGTTCTAACATCATCCATATACCTTCTCAGAATATTTAAGAGCATTTGGGGCAAATTGGAGACCTAGGCATCAAAATTAGTCAACGGTCGAATTTGGGGAAAAAGTTAAAAATTGGTCCTTTTAATAAAATTCTTAAAAAGGGACATTACACTATTGCACCCATAAAATAGAAAGTTGGAACACATAAACATTGCTTGGAAAATGTAAACAATAGACATGGAAATTGTTACATAAAATTTGATCAAATGCCCAAGGGGCATGCATAAAATAACTTGTTCATCTAAAATACATAGAAACACAGAGAAGATCTGAAGTAAAAATGATGTGTAATTACTCCAAAATTTCACAAGTAAATATAGAGGAAAACTAGCTCTAATGAGATGTTTGCTTGGAATTTATGCATAATACACATGGGGTTTCAAGATATGGATTAGATATGGAGCTCAATACAGTTCCATAAATCCTATATTACATCCATGGAGTCACAAATACACCCTCATCAAATTCTATGCATCCATGAGTGCGTCGTCAACACTAGAACATAAGCATTGAGAAGAGAATGAAAGAAGAGATAGGAGAATAAGAACTATGAGAGGAACTCAAACTGTAGAGGGACTTGAACCTGCAACAATGAATTAATTTAGGCTCTTATAAGAGGTCTGAATTGCATCTCCTCCAACCAACTTGGACATGGATCTTTCACCTTCGAAATTGGTTCAATAGCAGGGAAGGTAAACACCCACTGTGCATGGACAAGCTAAGCTCTCCAAGAGTGCAAAACATAAATGATCCAAAGGATGCTCTCCTTCCTCATCCTCCCTTTTTATTAACTTCACGTGGATTCATGAGATCGAATTTCCCTCCAATGCTCGCCCAACTCGAGTTAGTGATTGATTCCTTCATGAGACACTTGTCCTCCTCATTATTGCACTCCTCTTTCCCCAATTCGAATTGGGAATATTGGCTGACCACAACTCCCTATATGTGCCTTGTTGATGGCTATTTTTAGCCCTAATATGTCAAATTTTTCATAGGTTTTCCATCAGGTCTGAATTTGTCATATTTTTCATAGATTCCTTCATTATTGTTGTCATAGATGCCATGGAATCTTGTTACAAGTGTCACAATTTGTCTATGATGCCTCTTCCTCTTCATTGGGAGTTACTCTTCCACTCCAAGTCGAGTCTCCTTGATTCTTGCCATGAATATTGCCTCTTCATCTACCCTAACTACGTTACCCTTCATCTTGAACTCGAATTTGTGTGAGAATGATGACAAGTGTAGTGGGGAATCTTGCCACATGTGGGTCCCACAACCTCTTATGTGCCCTTATGATCCAATGCCACCTTACTTTCCTTTTTATTTTTGTTTATTTTGCTCATTTAGTGTGATTTTGTAAGTATAAGGTCATTTTGGGTCTTGTGGCTCCCTTATTTCAAATTTTAATGCTTCCACCCCAACTTAGGGAACTAGTAGGTTAGTGGAATTTTTCCTCCTTGACAATTTATTTGGATGAGGGCATTACATAAGAAGAGGGTAGAATGCTCATTAAGATTAAAGTAGAAAAATAATAAATTAAACCAAAAAATAAGTGAAATAAAATTTATAAACAAATTTTCTATTTTGTAAGAAAAAAAATTATTTGAAAAAATATAGAAATTAAATTTTGCCATGCCTAAAAAGGAGGGAAATTTAAGTTATAAATCAAAATATTAGAGCATAATCAAAGAAGAATTAATTTAAATTAAATTAAAATTTATATATATATATAGCTTAACTATATAAATAATGAAATAACGGGACATGTAAAAAATTTACTTATTTTTTGTCTCGGTCTCATCACTTCAAATTTTATCCATTTTTTCATCTTTGATTAAATTTATTTCTAATTTTTCTATTCAAATCTTAACCCCGAATTTATTTTCACTATTCTTTTTAAATCTAATTTTAATTGTAATTGTAATATATATATATATATATATATATATATATAATTGAAAATTTCATGTATCCATTTATTATTTATATAGTTTAAATCTAAACACCCTTATTATTATTTTAAATCATGACCCCAACTCTACTACAGACCACCTCATTACTCTTAGGACAATTCCAGAAGATTGTCGTAATATTAAATCCAATCTCTTTTGTTGCTTTGTATACTTTAGGAAATCTTTTGATACAGTGCCCAAAAATAACTTGTGGAATAGATTAGAAGAGCTAAAGTTTCCTTTAGAGTTGAGAGCTGCCGCAATAAGGTTGTACAATAAAGTCATTTCCAAATTTAAGAGTACTGAGGGGTGGTCGAAAGATATTAATTGTAATATTGGTGTCAAACAAGGATGCCCCCTCTCCGCTACCTTTTTTGGCATTTTCATCAATAAGCTAGAAAGTCGTTTAGAAGAGGCAGGTTGCAAAGGAACGACCTTAGTTGGAATAGTTGTAATCCTCCTTCTCTATGTTGATGATATTGTTCTTTTGGAAAGGAGTCCCTCTGGCCTTGTTAATCAACTAAGGATTCTCAAGGATTTTTGCTTTAACATGGGTATGTTTGTTAACACTGACAAAACTAAAGTCATGCTAATCAAATCAAATAAAGACACTCATGCTAATTTTGTTTATGACAATAATAACTTGGAGGAAGTGTCCTCTTACAAATATCTTAGAATTGATATCCATCACAAGATCAATTGGAACTATAGCATTGAGAAAAGGATTACTGGAGGGTGGACATCTTATTTTGTCCTAGAAAACAATTGTAAATCAGCAAATATGGTGATGTGGGATAAAAAGAAGTTCATGTTTGAAACTCTCGTCACTCCTGTTATCTTGTACGACTGTGAACTTTGGGGTTGTAGCTTCTCTCGAGAGTCCTGGAGAAAGATCGAGCAAATTCAAAAATGTTTTATCACATATAATCTCAAAATTAAGAACAATATGCCCTATCCTATTCTTTTGATAGAAGTGGGTCTCCTCCCCATTGAAAGCGTCGTTATGTATAGATACTTAATGTACAAGAATAAGATAAATAACATGACAGACCAGAGACTCCCTAAAATTTATTTAAATTCCAGTCAAGGTCATCTTCAACTCAAGAGAAGTTGGTACAAAGATGCCATGGCTTGGATTAATCATTGGGGGATCTATGAAAACACCACTTTGCAAGATATCAACAACCTCAAAAAATCTATCACTTATAAGTTCAAAGCAAGAATGTGGGATGAGAAATATTTAGAGGGTAAAAGAAAGTTAAGGTATTACAAGGAAGGCATTAATCCTAATATGGAAGATCAAACGTACCTCTTTGCCTTAACTAGTTCAAAGAAGAAGATTAATATAGTCAATATAAGAATGAACTCCCATGAGATTTATAGCGAAACGGGATGCTAGACCATTCCTAAAAATCCATCGGAGAAAAGGATTTGCCAACTCTGTGAGTGCATGAGCATTGAGGACGAATCTCACTTTCTTCTAGAGTGTCTTGTGTACACCCACATTCGATCACAGTTTCCTAATCTATGTTACAACTCTAATATCCATGATCTTCTAACTTCTCAAAACTATGGGAACCTAGGAACACTTATTTCTCAACTTTTCCATCATAAGAATCAAATTTTGCAGAAATCCAAATAATTCATTTTTCTTTTCTTAAGGTCCAATAGACCAATGGGTCTCAAGGGACTTAATCATCATCATCATCATCATCATCATAATCATCATCATATATATATATATATATATATATATATATATATATATATATATATATATATATATATATATATATATCCATTCATTTTCTTGTTATTATTATTATATTTTTATTTTTAAATTTTAATTTAATTTAGATAAATTCGTATTTGATTATTCTCTAATATTTTGATTTATAACTTAAATTAGGTATGGAAAAATTTAATTTCTATATTTTTTCAAAATTTTTAACTTTTTCAAATAATTTTCTTTCTCACAAAATAAAAAATTTCTTTTTAAATTTTTTTCACTCATTTTTTAGGTTTTTTCCCTATTCTTAGGTTTTTCTTTTTTTTTCTAAACCTCTCCTAATTTATTTAGCCTTAGCCTTTTCTAACCTAAAAATAACTTTATGGTGATTCCCTAAAGATGGGTGGTCCACCTGAGACGTCGATTCAAAAACTTCTACAGAGTGAAATACAAAAGCATTGATACAATGACAATCAACTGTGAAAGCATCCACAATCAAAACTAATAGTGTTGAGGTTAGGTGGACTCAAAATACATCGTTCAAGGGAGACCAAGGGATGCTGCCAAAAAAATAATGAGATGGGTTTCCCACAGTTTTGTGTGGATCGGGGAACCATTTTTACAAAAAGAATGATTGGACGGTTCCCACGATTTTGGTTGGGTTGGGGAACCATGTTATATGGGTAAGATTCCCATGGTTTTGAGATAATCGGGGAATCATTTTAATGTGACAGTTTTTGCAGATGAGAAGACAACTACCCCATGAATTAATGCCATGTAGAATGTTACTGCGTGAATAACTAAGTGGGATTGGTGTCTTCAGAGGTTGGGGGGCCCATTGGTGTCTTCTCGAGGGTTGATGATACAAATGGAAACACATATGGTAAATTGATCATGAAGGGGAAGAGAATTTTATCTATGAACCATGATCGTAACATGTGCTGAGGAATATGAGGGGTATTGAGAGCATAATGACAAAATATGATATGCAGTTTCCTTTTGAGCCAACTGGACGAGTGATTGGATTCCTCATATTTGTGGAAGGTTCAACATCACGAGTGCCAAAATATGAAAAATGGGTTGTGATGATGTGCACATCCATGGGGGAACATGTTATTCCTTATTATGACCTTGATTGTAGGTTGTAATCGAGGGAGGGTGTCCTATAGTTATTAGCATGAATACTAGATAAATTCAATGTGAATAAAGGGAAAATATTGTTTGTATGCCAGGATTAGGTGATATACCTATGATGAGTGTCCCTGCACCATTGTTGTAAAGTGGCGATGCACTTTCTTGCTACTGATCCTACACACATCATGCACATACCCAAGCATAATATTTATTATGGCAAGAGTATTGAGAATGCATAATTCTGACATAAACAATAGTGCACTTATGAGATGGGTGTAAAAATAGTTTTCGAGTGAATTTTATGGAATGAAGGAGACGATGGTACCATGCTAGAGTGCTTGAGATGTTGATCTCGGTGTCCTGAAGGATTTGTCAAATGGGTGTAGGATTTCTATGTACGGGTTGTTTGAAAATTGGTCAAACCTCCTATAAATAGGGGTGGGGCCCGCTTTTTTGTATTGCTTGACGATCAAGTTCAGAGCAATTTTGTGCATTCCATGAGATTCGACTACCAGTTTATTTTCTAGCGAGTTTCAAGTAATCCTAAAACTTGTTCTCTGTGATTTCATCCAAGAAAATTTTAGGGTAGGGGGGAAACTGGTCATACAAATGGTTGTTTTCCCATTTTTTTACCCTCATGTGGGAGATTGGGATTCTCCTGCGCTACCTAGAATGGGAGAACCTTTGTTTTCCATGCTTCATGTGGGATTTGCGTGGGTTGTCCAAGAGATGATCTCGCACGACTGTTTGTTGAACAGTCGCACAAGTCACGTGGCATAATCATTTGATTACCACACAAGTGAAACACTCAATTATCCTAACGAGAGTTGCACGTCGTGTGGTCGATATGTATTGAATTATACACGATTGGGTAGCGCATCTTTCTTTGGTACTGTCATGCTTAGCGTGAATTTTAAGGAAAAATTTGCGCAATTGTATTTGAAGTCAATTTTTTCTTATGAAATGCTTGGGTTTGACTCTTGGCTTGGGTTTTCTATTGCAGTAGTGATGGATTACATAGATTGGATAGAGCGCCACTACAATGATCTAGTTGTGGACGTGGCTAGATATGTTGTTGTAGAGCAGGATTTAAAAGAGGCGAGGCTGCTGAAATTATTCAAATGCCCCTTTATGAGATCCATTTATTATCTCCTACGGGAGATAGTCCATATGTGGGACCCAGAACGAGGGTGATCCCATGTGGGAGGTGAGGACCTAAACATCACGGCTCGGGACATTTACTTTCTAATGGGCCTTCCTATCCGTGGGGTGAGGGAGGAGTGTAGTCCCATCATAGTGGGGATTTGCACCATCGACCAACTAATCGAGTAGTATTGTAGTGGTGTCTAGGAGGCTCAGCTTTTGGTTCTATTTCGTCTGTCCCAGATTATATCATTATTTGTCTAAGCGGTGTCCACTTCCATAATATGAGTACTTGGGGTGATGACCCCCACCAAGATCACTAGCGGCTAGCTTATGCTTATGGAGCAGGTGATGGTTGGTCACGGGATGGCTTGGGGGTCTATGATGTTGCATGATATGATGCATCTATTGAGTGAGGGATCTCGGGGAAACACCGAGAATTTTATATATGCAAGTGTGTTGTGTGCTTAATTATTTGAGAGGTACCCATCTCTGCGGTTGCTGGTAGTGATGCCTCAGAGGGGGCCTCAAGAGGAACGTATGGCATACTGGGGGTGTGTGATGCCCCGGGCTGGAGGTGAAGAGGTGGGGTAGATTTTCACCCCACGCTATTTCAATGTGCTAATGTAGAGGATTGGTCCAATGGAGCATTATTCCTAGAGTGGGATGAACTTCCAGGGGGATCTAGAGCTTCTAGTTCCAGTAAATGGATGGGATGACATAGGTATGTGTTTAATTTTCTTGATGCATATGTTTGTCCATTTGATAGAGTATGCACATTTATATATGTACGATTGGTTCTAATTATTTGCATTTTTTATGTATATATTGGACCTATACGACCAGTTGGGGTACCTGCAGCAACAGACATGCCCCCTCCTCCTCTAGGGTCTTGTCGTCATAGGTAGTGTGAGGAGAGGAGGGAGGGAGCAGCACCGGGTGGGGATGTTGTAGGAGATCATATGGTTGCAGTCTTTGCCGACTTAGAGGAGAGGCTATATGATTTTATTATAAGTGTTAGCACAGATATTTTCCAAAGGGGGAAATGGGGGTAGAAAGTGAAAATGTGTGGCTAATGGGGTGTAGGGATTTGTAAAGTGAAAGCGCCCGATCCTTTAAGGGGCTTATGCCACATGACCGCCGGCTGGAGATCGAAGCGGGAGAGAGATCGGCGGTGGGGATGACCTTCTAGCACCGAAGTAGCGCGTAGGTTAATGAACGGAATCCCAGGGGAATCATTAAACAGTGGGCAAGTTCCATGGGCAGTCGACCGTTGATTTCCAGATCAACGGTCTTGTCGGATTTCCACGATATCAAGTAGCGCGGAGGAGCGACGAGCAAGAGCGGTCGCGAAATTGGAAACCGCCCACCACACGTCGCCTTCCAATGATTCCACAGGGTGGAAAGGCAGTATGGGAAGACCGCTTGGGAGCCCGCGAAACCACCTTGGAGCCCCCCCCCCCCCTAGCTTGGCATAGTGGAGATCTATGGCCAGGACGGGAGTGGGCCAAGGATCCTATGGTTGGGATGGCCGGTTAAAGGTAGCGCGGGTTGGAGAAGATCCAGCGGTGGAAGAACTTGGTGAAAGGAATCAATAGTGATGACGTCCCCCCGCTAGGAAAGAAGCACTTTCGATAAGAGGAGTCGGGGCGGAAAGGCCAGGTGAGGGCCATGATTAAAGGGGGCGCAAGTCCCACCGTTGATCAACCAGAAAGGGGTAGATCGACGGCTCAAGGGGCTTTATGTAAAATGGAGGTGCACGACAAGTTAAAGAGTAGGGCGGTCGCGGAAATAGAAACCACTGGACATGTTGCGGTCCCTCATCGTTCAGCGGCCCAGAAGGGCGGTAAAGGAAAATAGCTAGAGGGCCAAGCAGAACCGCTTGCTGCAGGTACGGCTGTTGGATCAACGGTGATGGTTGATCGTGGAAGAGATCCGACGGTGGAGGATGATCAAACAAGGGAGGTTGTAGAAGGGACCACCTATTCAATGGCGCAGATCGCGGCACGAGGGATCGACGGTTGAGTCAAATGACCGAAGGAAGAAGAGCAAGGGAGTTAGCTAGGGTCGGGTTATCAAAGGAGAAATTCACGTGGAGAGTTGACATTTGTGTTCTTTGTAGCAGCGTCAGGAAGCTCTGGGAAGGTATGCAATGATGAAGGTGACAGAAAATCTACGGTTTGGAGCTGTCAGCGACAGAGGTTTACAAGTTGGTTTTTGGGGAAGAGCTATCAAGAGTCCTGCTCGAGATGAGGACTTTCATGCAGCTGAAACAAGATTTAGCAGTCGGGGACTGGTTTTTGCACAAGCGACATGTGACACTCAGAGTATACGGGTTCACAAAGGAGCCTCACATGCGGTCAGCTTTCCTAACCCCAAGGATATTTTCCCTAGAATTTCTTAGGCAGAAGTTGTTTTGTCTTGGGCGACTGGGAGGATTAGACCCCTGAAGTTAGTAAGTGATGGCCTCGGTTTTCAGATCATGGAGACCCAAGGGATGCCAAACGAGAGCTCTAGATGTGTAGTTATAGCTGGAGGATGAAATAATCCAAGGCCCTAAGTTTTAAACATTGCAGAAAGGATTTAAAATACAAAAAATATGCCCCCAGTTAAATGATGGTGCAAGTGAAGGGAACATATCTAGAGCGATGATGATCAACGGTTGAGAAGCAGTTGCGCAAAAGAAGTGGGGTATGTTTTAAACAAAGACGGAGTGTTTTATCTCGTGAGCAAATTGGAAAGTTGATCGACGGGAAGCAGGATAGATCTACGGACGGCATTAACTTCGTCGATTTGATGTGCGCAGGGAAGTGACAGTTCCAAAATCTGTGAACTTTTGGTAGGAACCACAGGTTTAGACGGTGTAGATTGAGCAGAGTTAATATCTACGATTGAATATTTGTTCACAACTGGAAGCTGCACGGAGCATCGACGTGGTCCAAAATTTGTGAAGCACGGTAGGGGGCACATCTTTGAATGGTCTGGATGCGAACAAGATCAAGATCGATGTTGTTGGTTCGATCATGGAGATGGACAGTTGAAAATCACCCCTGCTGCGAACGAATGATAGCCCGAGGGAAAGAAGCCACATCAGAGCCGTCATATGCTTTTTCACTTAACGCGAAATTCTGGTTAAAACCGTTTAACGCCAACCCAGATCTCAGTCATCATTCTCGCTCATTCGAAGAGTCCAGTCGGACGATCGTGCCAAAATGATTACTCCTGGTTACCATCGTCATCACAGTCATTATAAATGGAATCCCAAAGTTTACTATTCGCATCAGTGTTTGAAAAAAGGTGGTAGGCTCAGCAACCCAGATATCTTTAATTTGAGATTCAGTCATGGAAAAGGATCAAGAGGCCAAAGTGGTAGGTTGTGCCGAAGTAGGTGTGGTCTGATGCGGAGGATAATCACATCCCCTCATCCCCTATAAAATTCGACCACATAGAGGATAGTACTGCTAGTGAACCCAAGGAGCACAGAGGTAGACAGGTGTGTAAGAAAACTCGGCGAACGAAAAAGAGAGAGGCCCGAAAGGTTGCGCAGTGCACCCACCAAACCATGGAGATTCTAAGATATTTCGTTGTTCCCACTGAGGAAGTGGCACCACCCCCATCCACATAAAAAGGATAGGTGGTAGATTCCCTGAAGGTGATAGATTTCTTCGACCCACAAGGCCAAGTAATAGCTCAGACGTAGAGTGGCGGTATGTTGCATCCCGTCGTGTCAGTCTGTTTCGGACTCTTTTTTAATCTGTAATATTCTTATACTTTGGGACCACTTAAGACCTGCCAGCTGCTTAGGAGCTGTCGTAGTTAGCAATTGTATAATGACACATGTAAAATCAGTTTAAAATCAGGTAGGCCTGTCTGTCAATACTCGTTTATGTTCTCAGGGACAATGAACCTGTTTGTATAGGTGTCACAATTTTTGTAACAGCTTTATGTTAGGGTAGCTCGAGCCTAAGGGCTGAAATACACTTATATATACTCATAAGTAATAAAGGAAAAGGGGTTGGAAACCCATAATAGTAAATACATTCTGGTACTGAGAGTTTTTTGGAATTTTTTGTAAATTTTTTCCTTGCGGAAATAAAGCTCATTTTGAAGGATGAAGATTCATGTGTTGTTGTGTTGGAGTCTGTAATTTCCTTTTCTCTGTAAATCGTTTTTCCAATGAATATATTCCATGTTGTCTTTCTTCTTATGCTTATGGTTAACGTGTTAGTTTTAATACAAAATTCATGCAAATCATGCTATGTCTTAATCGCACCTAAGTGTTCCATGTTTTCTTCTAAAGTCAATGTTAAATTCATCTATGTTGATGCTTAATGTTGATGGGTCTGTTTAACTTTCTTTCAAATATCACCTGCTAAAAGAAATCGACTATGAGATAGTAACTTCCTTGCCTTCATCAAGATTTATGTTGTTTAATTTCTGTTGATCTTTAGAAATCTCGGACGTGACTCCATGCCCAATGTGATTTATGTGTTTTCAGCCAAACTATAAAATGGAAATATTTGTTTCTTGAAGAGTATTTATGGCCTTTGTATTCATCTTTTGAGAGAGCCCTCTCTTTTAGGAAAGAATCCAACTCTCCTCCTAAATCTTGGTTTGAAATAGTTTCCTCAGGGTCATCCTTTCGCAACCTAAGGGTAAATCCTGAGTGACAATGTAAATTTTATGAGTTTGCAACTTGCTGGTTTATGTCAATGTTTTCGTGGTTTTCATTCCCTGCTGGTTTTGCATAGGCTGGAAACTACTTATGAAAATTTCTTCAACAATTAAACATGCTGTAAAATCATACTAACAGGGAGAAAATAAATTTTAACATGCACACCATAAAATTTGAGACTCAGAATTTTTGGCAACTGTGCCCTGGAAAAACCCCCACGGGGAAAACCAGTAAGAGAGAGAGAGAGAGAGAGTTTATTATTTCTTCAGTAAATCTCAGTACATAAATTTTACAGCAGAAATGTACTTATCTCCACCATGAAATTTCACCCAGAAAATTATCTCGAAATGAGTGCCAAACTGCTACCTCGATTTTTGTGCTTGAGTGCTACCTCAAAATCTGTGCCAAACACTATCTTGAATTTTGTGCCAACCTGCCTCGATTTATGTGCCTACTTATGTCTCGATTTCAATGCCAATTTTTTCCTCTGTTTTTGTGCCAAAGGACAGTCTCGAAATCTATGCAAAACAGTCTTGAAAACCATGCAGCAAGTACAGTCCATACGGACTGTACGGACCTAGGAAAATGTGCAGAAATTATTCTGGAAAATCGTGCCCAGAATCAGCATAGAAACTCATGCCCTTGTCTTGGGAAATGTGCCCAACATTAATGCATTAAAAATCATGCCTATCTCAGGATATGTGCCCAGCTGACTATCTCGGTTTCAGTGCCCAAAATCACGCTGTTGTAATTTCCTCGATTACTTTGCCACTCATAAATGCTTCCACAAGCAGCCTCAAAATGTGTGCCCTCTCTCGAAGTTGAAAACTGGTGTCTTGATTTTCATGCCAATGATCTCCCCAAATGGCTGCCTCAAAATTTGTGCTACCTCCAACTATGTCTCCCCTCTTCTCTTCACTCTATTCAACGAAAGTGAATGTCAAATGCCTCCCTCAAGCTTTTTGATCAAACCCTAGGGTTTCCCTAAATCCAATGGATGAGATTGACTTAGATCAATGGTTGAAATTAAATGATCCGTTTACTTCTCATAAATTATTAATTTCACTGACCCACTTAAATTTATCAAAAAGTGACTTTGAGTTTATAAAGTCTCATTAAGTGCTTTTAATGTGAGGGTCACTCTTTTCCCCCTTTCTAAGTGACTTAGGCAAATGTCACTTGAGGAACACTTCCCTAGGTACAAAAAACTAACACTCCCTCTTGCCGAGGAAGGTGTTCTGCAGCACTCCCAACTTGTCTCTGAAGAAGACAAACTTGCCCCTCCCCAAATATTTTATCAGGATATATGCTACCTACTCATTAGTGGAAATATACTGCAACTCAACTACTCCTCTTTGGACGTAGTCTCGGATGAAATGGTACCTAATCTCAATGTCCTTTCACCTATCATGGAACACTGGATTCTTAGAGAGCTGAATGCAACTCTGATTGTCACAATAGATCACCGTAGGTCTAAGCTCCTGATCAAATAAATCTACCAACAACTTGCGAAGCCACAGTTCCTCACAAGTAGCCTGACTGGTTGCCATATACTCATCCTCGGTAGAACTCAATGCAATGGACTTATGTTTCCGACTGAACCACGACACTACTGCCGAGCCCAAACTGAAACAACAACTGGAAGTGCTCTTCCTATCCCTCACACAACCTACCTAGTCTGAATCTGTGAAACCAACCAAGCTGACTCCACCTGAACCCCTGTAGTCCAAACCATAATCCACTGTGCCTGCTAGGTATCTCAGCACATGTTTTGCGGCAGTCCAATGGACACTCCTAGGCTCCACCATGAATTGGCTAAGAGTGTTCACCGCAAAACACAAGTCTGGCCTAGTGTTGACCAGATACATCAATGATCCAACGAGCTGATGGTAAAGTGTAGGATCCACCAACTTACCCTCAGAAGAATGAAGTTGCTTCCAGTTGGTGATCATAGGTGTAGACATCAGCCTGCAGTCCTCCATCCGAAATATCCTCAGAATATCAACTGCATACTTCCCTTGTCCCAGGAAAATATGTTCAGGCTCCTGCCAAACCTCCATCCCCAAATAGTAATGCATCAGCCCAATACCAGTCATCTCCTACTCAAATGCAAGGTCTCTCTTGCAATGTGCAATGAGACGCTCCTCTCTAGTGAAAAAAAAGTCATCAACATATAATAGAAGAATGAGAGGATCTCCGCCAACCACAATGTAGTAAAGGTTGGGATCAGCCTCACTCTTCTGAAAGCCCATCGAAGTCAAGTATGAATCGATCTTGGAGTACCAAGCTCTAGGAGCTTGCTTCAGTCCATACAAGGCTTTCCTCATCATGCACACATGAGAATCTCTCCCATGAATCTTGAATCCCTGTGGCTGCTCTAAGTACACCTCCTCCTACAGAAGACCATTGAGAAATGCAGTCTTCACATCCATCTGGTGGATCTTCCAACCCATCTCTGCTGCTATAGATATCACTGCTATGATGGAAGAATACCGAGCAACTGGTGTAAAAGTCTCATCATAGTCAACTCCCTCAACCTGTGAAAACCCTCGAGCCATAAACCAAGCCTTGTACTTCTCCACACTGCCATCTGCAGCATGCTTTATCTTGTAAAGCCACTTGGAATTCACAACTGACTTCCCCTCTGATCTCGGCACTATCTCCCAAGCATCATTCTTCATGATGGAATGGTACTCTTCCATCATGGCATCTCTCCATACCTAATGTTGAGAAGCCTCCTCAAATGTGGAAGGCTCAGAGTCACGAAGACTCGCAACAAGAGCCATACCCATCCTGTCTGGCATCACAACTATCCTGACCTCCTCCTGGGGCCTACCAAATGCCTCTGCTTCCTTCAAGGTATCCTGAAGCCACTTAGGCTTCCTCTTCCTTGAAGGCTCCTCCCA
Source organism: Larix kaempferi (assembly GCA_027924585.1). Classification (NCBI taxonomy): domain Eukaryota; kingdom Viridiplantae; phylum Streptophyta; class Pinopsida; order Pinales; family Pinaceae; genus Larix; species Larix kaempferi. The sequence goes on from BSBM01000931.1 coordinate 11,207,218, forward strand.
AACTGGTCTATCCTCATCTGAGGAACTCCCAGAAGCGGAAGGTCCAACACCACGAGGACCAGTAACTGATGAACCAGTTCCTGAAGAACCTGTAACCTGTGAACCAGAACCTAAACATGGCCTTGAACCTATCCCTGAAGTACCTGTCACCTGAACCACTGAACCTATAGAAGCTGTGCCTGTACTCTATGACCCAGTCACTCCGGAAACCTGTGGACCTGAAACCTATATCGAAGAAGCCTGTGTCAACTGAGGTGTGGGAGCTGGTGGCTCCCACTGCTCTAACTCTCTGGACTTCCTGAAGGATCTCTCCTCATCAAACTTCACTTCCCACCTCACTACAACTTTCTTCTAGCCAGGAATGTAAAGCCGATAGGCCTTCGAATTCTCGTCATATCCCACAAATATGCCTCTCTCTATAGTGGGCTCAAACTTCATCCTCTTCTCAGAAGGGATGTGAGAGTAAGTCAAAGAACCAAATATACGAAAGTGGCTCACCTCGGGCTTCTTGCCTATGTACATCTCCTCTGGATTCTTCCTCCCCAAAGCACGATGAGGACTCCTGTTCTACAGATACACTGCAATGCTACATGCCTCTTCCCATAGAAAGAACGGTAACACCTGATCATGAAGCATCGCTCTCGCTCCTCCCACAATCGACCTATTCTTCCTCTCTGCTACTCGATTTTGCTCAGGAGTGTAGGGAACTGTCAGCTGTCTCTGTATACCCTCCTGTCTACAGAAAGCATCGAACTCCTTGGAGGTATACTCACCCCCATTGTCCGATATCAACATCTGAATCTTCCTCCTTGCCCGCTTCTCCACAAGGGCATTGAACCCTTGGAAGACACTCAAAACTAAGGGTGACTTCTTGCTCCTCAAGAAGTAGATCCAGGTCTTCCTGGAGTAGTCATCAATGAAGATGATGTAGTACTCAAAACCAGTCAAAGAGATTGATGCAATAGGACCACAAATATCAGAATGGATCAGGTCAAGCACTCCTGCTGCTCTCATTTCATTGCTTGGAAAAGCAGTCTTAGTGTACTTTCCCAAAGCACACCCCCTGCACACATCACTCTGCTCAGTGTTGAACTCAGGTACACCTGTAACCATGCTCATCAACAATATCAGAGTTGGGTGATGTAAGTGGGTCATCCTCCGATTCCATAGCTCACACAGCTCACTACTGCTGCTGTGTGGTAGAGTGTGTTGCGGCTGAAACAATAACTTGTACAGTCTTCCACATCTAACCCCAATATCCATGGAGGTAGATACTCCTATAGTCCTGGGGAATACCTGTACTCTCCCATCTGAGAAACATACCCCAAGACCCCTGTCCTCAATGGTGGAAACTGAAACAAGGTTCTTCTTCATCCCAAGGAGATATAGCACATCCCTCAGAGTCATGGGACTCATAGACTCCCTTTGAAATGTAATGGTCCCCCGACCAACTACTCTAAAAATGGTATCATCACCTAGTACAACCTCCACATTTGTACATGTCTGTGATAGCTCGAAGAACAAATCTCTAGCACCTGTCATGTGGCTTGAGGCTCCGCTGTCAATTTACCAAGTACTAGTGGTGGATGGACTCGTCTGATGGCCTGCCAACAATGAATGCTCCATCTCCATCTCCACATCTGTGCTGGTGTCCAAGGAGACTCTCTCTCTCTCAATCTATCCAGCACATAGAGACAACTCCCTCTGAAACCTGTCTCCAAATTCATCAACCTCCGCTGAGGCTGCAGTCTGTCGTCCCTTCTTCTTCTTCTTGTTTGGACACTGTGAAGCATAGTGCCCAAACGTCTGACAACCATACCACTTGATTTTACTCAAGTCCTTCTTCTGCCCACCCTGCTGCTGCTGCTGCTTGGCCCCACCCTTCTTAGGACCCTTCTTTTTCTTCCCCTTTGCTGTCAAAGCCACGTTCTCCTCATCTAGCCCACCCTATGATGAACTGCCCTGTACGAGACCTCTCTTGGTCTCCTCTTGCACAAATTCATCCCACAATCTCTCCCAAGAAGGTAGGTTCTCTCTACAATGCACCCCAGGGATTTGAAGCCCCATTCACTGATGTACGTACAAGCTCAGTAGCAGATACCACCTCCCCAATTGCTGCCAGTTCATATCAAACTGCAGATATCCTGGTAAGGTATGTTGTCACTCCGTCTCCTCCATTCATCTTTATACTCTTGAGTTTCTCTTTGAGAACCATCTTCCAGTTCTCATTGGTACTCTCATACAAACTAGTCAAATCAGTCCACATCAAGTGTGCCCTAGCCTTGCCTGAAATGTGAGGGATTATGTGGTCTTTAACTGCATCAAGGATTATCCTCCTAGCCTTACAGTCCTTCTTGTCGAAGGCTGATAGTGCTGCTGCATCTGTAGTAGCAGGAATCTGAAAGGGTTTGCTGTAGTATTCCTAACCACTTCCTCCCATAGTTCATTCTCCTCTAATATGAGTAAAATTTTGGCCTTCCATGGCACAAAGTTCACTGTCCCATTCAGCCTATCCTCCAACCTAAGTCTTGTAGCCATCTTTCAGCCAACCCAACAAAGTGCTGCTCACTAACAGAAGAAAATTTCTGAATTTACTGAGTTCTGGAAATTTTTGTGTGTCTGCAAAATACTACTGTTTTCTGCCCCCAAGCTCTGATACCATGTAAATTTTCTGAGTTTGCAGCTTGTTGGTTTATGTCAATGTTTTCGTGGTTTTCATTCCCAGCCGGTTTTTCATAGGCTGGAAAGTACTTATGAAAATTTCTTCAACAATTAAACACGCTGTAAAATCATACTAACAGGCAGAAAATAAATTTTAACATGCACACCATAAAATTTGAGACTCAAAATTTTTGGCAACTGTGCCCTGGAAAAACCCCCACGGGGAAAACCAATAAGAGAGAGAGAGAGAGAGAGAGTTTATTATTTCTTCAGTAAATCTTAGTACATAAATTTTACAATAGAAATGTACTTATCTCCACCATGAAATTTCACCCAGAAAATTATCTCGAAATGAGTGCCAAACTGTTGCCTCGATTTATGTGCCTGAGTGTTGCCTTGAAATTTGTGCCAAACATCGTCTCGAATTCTATGCCAACCTACCTCAATTTTTGTGCATACTTCTATCTCGATTTCAGTGCCAACTTTTGCCTAGGTTTATGTGCCAAAGGACAGTCCCGAAATCTGTGCAAAAAAAGTCTTGAAAACTGTGTAGCAAGTACAGTCCGTACAGACTATACAGACCTAGGAAAATGTGCAGAAATTATTCTGGAAAACCATGCCCAGAATCAGCATAGAAACTCATGCCCTTGTCTTTGGAAATGTGCCCATCATTAATGCATCGAAAATCGTGCATGTCTCAGGATATGTGCCCAGCTGACTATCTCAGTTTCAGTGCCCAGAATCACGCTGCTGTACTTTCCTCGATTACTGTGCCACTCATAAATGCTTCCATGAGCAGCCTCGAAATGTGTGCCCTCTCTTCAAGCTGAAAAATGGTGTCTCGATTTTTGTGCCAATGATCTCCTCAAATGGCTGCCTCAAAATTCGTGCTACCTCCAGCTATGTCTCCTCTCTTCTCTTCACTCTATTCAACAAAAGTGAATGTCAAATTCCTCCCTCAAGATTTTTGATCAAACCCTAGGGTTTCCCTAAATCCAATGGATGAGATTGACTTAGATCAATGGTTGAAATTAAATGCTCCATTTACTTCTCATAAATTATTAATTTCACTCACCCACTTAAATTTATCAAAAAGTGACTTTGAGTTTATAAAGTCTCATTAAGTGCTTTTAATGTGAGGGTCACCTTTTTCCCCCTTTCTAAGTGACTTAGGCAAATGTCACTTGGGGAACACTTCCCTAGGTACAAAAAACTAACAGACAACATTCTGGCACCATTGCGGGGGAACGAATGTTAAAATTATTCCTAGGTAAGAACAACAATGTGATCAAATTTTTGTGGGCAAAGAGATTTGATATTTTGATATTGGTTGCATTTTTCCCTGGCGACTCCACTTATCAAAATTTCAGTTTGAAGGTAACTCCACTGGGGATATTGGTAACTCCATGTCAAAGTTAATATGTTGAAGGTTTCATGGCGACTCCACATTGAAGAAATCCAGCATTTCATTGTTTCGCAGGATAGTGCACTCAATCTTCAATCAGAATTTGCAGCTCCATTATTTCAAGATGGCTTCATTGTCAAAAAGGTATGCTCCTATGAACAGGACTCTTATTCCTGGTTTTCCAAATCGAATGCCTAATATAGATTGGCAATCCTACCTACCTAGATTCAAAGATGGAAATCGTGATAATGCTGCTATTCATTTGGTTAGATTTTACATGCATATACGTAAGCTTGGAGTTGAGTTTCGTGAAGATTCTTTAATGAAAATGTTCATGGTCAGTTTGGAAGGAGAAGCTAAATCTTGGTATGATAAGTTGCCAATTTATAGTCTCTATTCTCTTAAAGATTTTCATATGATTTTCTACAAGAATTATAAAGACTCTTACTCATCTTTATCACTGGTCAAAGATTGTTGTGAAAATTTTCAAAGTTTCATTAAAAATCTGGAAGATTTTTACGGTGATGGCAAGTTTATGGATGAGGAAATCATAGAGGCATCGCAAGGGAATCCTTTCCGTCATCAAGAAGAAAAAATAGTACAGGTTAGGTCGCATGACACTCAAGACAATCTCCAACAAACACTAGCTTTTCCTTTGGTTGTGAATGAAAAAGGACAACATACTATTGGAAGCCATGTTCCTAAATTTGATGAAAGTTTGCAACACTCTTGCCATTTTGTGTGTGACCAAGTTAGTGATAAGGGTGAGGAGGAAGAAACCATAGTAGAAGATAGTTGTCACAACACTCAGGAAAAATTTCAGAATGTAGTTTCTCCTTTGACTGAAAGTGAAGGTGGCGGTATCCTTGATGTGAAACATGTGCAACAGTCTCATCAGATCTCATATAATCAGGAAGAAGATCAGTTTCCTCCGTCAAGCCTCTCTTCATATCTTTCATTTTCAGAATTATTGTGTCAAGAAGGAATTGCTTCCCCTGTTTATCTTAAGAATCTGTGTGATACTTCTTTTGAAACGCTCGAAGGGAATAATGATTATTCATAAATTTCAAAGAACCAGGAAAATGATGTGCATGAAGCAGATAATTTTAGTCCTATTGGGTTACATGAAGGATTAAGTGTATATGATATGGATGATAGGAGAGATAAACATACTGATTCTTTTCCATTTGAAAATGTTTTTGAGCATGATGAAACAAAACAAGACATAGAGGTTAGTGTTTTTCAGGATCCCTTTTCATGTTTATTGGGAACGGTGGGAAAAGTGAATCTTGAAATACTTTTGGATCAGGGTTACCAGTTTCAGCATGAGCTTGAGATTTATTTTTCAAAAATTATATACTTACCTGGAAAGGATGAATGTGTCTTTCAGTTGAATAGCCATCTTCTGGATTGGCTTCATTGGAATTTCTATATTACTTAATTGAGCAGGGATTTTGACAGATTAGAGTAGGTAGGCCAACAATAAGCTCAACATGGCGAGCATTCCTTTCAGCAATTTTCAGTTTGTTTACAGTTTCAGTTTTAGTTACAAGTTCAGATTTGCAATTCAAAATTGGTTTCAGTCTTCAGGGTATGGATGGGTGACATTTTACAGGTTACAGAGTGGAATTTGTTTGCTGCACCAGTTCAGTTGATGGTTACAGGTCAGAGCAAGTTGGGGATTTCAGAAAAGGTTGGGAGCAGCCCAATGGATCATGAACTTGGTCTATGGGGTTCTTTTCTACCTCGCAGGGAGGATAGCATCCCTAGTTGGAGCCAATTGTTAGTACAGATATTTTCCAAAGGGGGAAATGGGGGTAGAAAGTGAAAATTTGTGGCTGATGGGGCCTAGGGATTTGTAAAGGGTAAGCACCCAATCCTTTAAGGGTCTTATGCCACATGACCTCCAGCTGGAGATCGAAGCGGGAGCGAGATCAATGACAGGAATGAGCTTCCAGCACAGAAGTAGCGCAGAGGTTAACGAACGGAATCTTGACGGAAGCATTAAACAGTGGGAAAGTTCCCTGGGCAGCTGACCGTTGATCACTAGATAATGGTCCTTCTGGATTTCCGCGATATCAAGCAGCACGGAGGAGCGGTGGGAAAGAGCAGTTGCAGAATTGGAAACTACCCACCACGCGTCACCTTCAAGAGATTCCGCAGGGTGGCAAGGCGGTATGGGAAGAGCGCTTGGGAGCCTGCGAAACCACCTTGGAGCCCCCCCGCCCTAGCTCGGCGCAGTGGAGATCTATGGCCAGGACGAGAGTGGGCCAAGGATCTTATGGTTGGGATGGTCGGTTAAAGGTAACACGGGTTGGAAAAGATCCAGCGGCGGAAGAACCTAGTGAAAGGAATCAATAGTGACGACGACCCCCCGCTAGGAAAGAAGCACTACCGATAAGAGGAGCCAGGCCAGAAAGGCCAGGTGGGGGGCATGATTAAAGGGGCTGTAGGTCCCACTGTTGATCAACCGGCAAGGGGTATATCGACGGCGCAAGGGGCTTTACGCAAAATGGATGTGCGTGGCAAGTTAAAGAGTAGGGTGGTCGCGGAAACATAAACCGTTGGACACGCGGCGGTCCCTCAGCGTTCCGCAACCCAGAAGGGCAGTAAAGGAAAAAAACTAAAGGGCCATGTGGAACCTCCTGTTGCAGGTACGGCTATTGGATTGACGGTGATGGTTGATTGCGGAAGAGATCCGATGGTGGAGGATGATCACACGAGGGAGGCTGTAGAAGGGACCACCTATTCAATGACCCATATCGTGGCACGAGGGATCGACGGTTGAGGAAAATGACCGTCGGAATAAGAGAAAGGGAGTTAGATAGGGTCGGGTTATAAAAGGAGAAAGTCACGTGGAGACTTGACATTTGTGTTCTCTGTAGCAGCGTCAGGAAGCTCTAGGAAGGTGACAAAAAATCTAGGGTTTGGAGATGTCAACGACAGAGGTTTACAGATTGGTTTTGGGGGAAGAGCTAGCAAGAGTCTTGCCCGAGATGAGGAATTTCATGCAGCTGAAACAAGATTTAGCAGTCGGGGACTGGTTTTTGCACAAGCGGCACACAGTACTCAGAGTATACGGGTTCGTGAAGGAGCCTCACATGTGGCCGGCTTTCCTAACCCCAAGGATCTTTTCCCTAGAATTTGTTAGGCAGAAGTTGTTTTGTCTTAGGTGACTGGGAGGATTTGACCCTTGAAGTTAGTAAGTGATGGCCTCGGTTTTTAGATCATGGAGACCCAAGGGATGCCAAACGAGAGCTCTATATGTGTAGTTATAGCTCGAGGATGAAATAATCCAAGGCCCTAAGTTTTAAACATTGCAGAAAGGATTTAAAATGCAAAAAATCTGCCCCTAGTTAAATGATGGCGCAAGTGAAGGGCACAGATCTAGGGCGATGATTATCAATGGTTGAGAAGGAGTTGCATGAAAGAAGTGGGGTATGTTTTAAACAAAGACAGAGTGTTTTATCCCATGAGAAAATTGGAAAGTTGATCGACGGGCAGAAGGACAGATCTACGGACGGCATTAACTTCGTCGATTTGACGTGCACGGGGAAGTGACAGTTCCAAAATCTGTGAACTTTTCGTAGGGACCGCAGGTTTAGACGGTGTAGATTGAGCGGAGTTAAGATCTACGTTCAAATATTTGTTCACAAATGGAAGCTGCACAGAGCATCGATGTGGTCCAAGATTTGTGAAGCGCTGTAGGGAGCGCATCTTTGAACGGTCTGGATGCGAACGAGATCAAGATCAACATTGTTGGGTCGATCATGGAGATGGATGGTTGAAAAGCAACCCTGTTGCGAATGAATGATAGCCCGAAGGAAAGAAGCCACATCAGAGCCGTCATATGCTTTTTCACTTAACGCGAAATTCTGGTTAAAACTGTTTAACGCCAACCCAGATCTCAGTCATCATTCTCGTTTATTCAAAGAGTCCAGTCAAATGATCGTGCCAAAATGATTACTCCTCGTTACCATCATCATTATAGTCATTATAAATGGGCTCCCAAAGTTTACTGTTCACATCAGTGTTCGAAAAAAGGTGGTAGGCTCAGCAACCCAGATATCTTTCATTTGAGATCCAGTCATGGAAAAGGATCAAGGGGCCAAAGTGATTTTTGTACCGGAGCAGGTGTGGTCCGATGCGGAGGATAATCACATCCCCTCATCCCCTATAAAATTCGACCACATGGAGGAGAGTACTGCCAGCGAACCCAAAGAGAACAGAGGTAGACAGGTGTGCAAGAAAACTCAGTTAAGGAAAAAGAGAGAGGCCCAAAAGGTTGAGCAGTGCACCCACCAAACCATGGAGATTCTCAGAGATTTCGTTGTTCCCACTGAGGAAGTGGCACCACCCCCTTCCACATAAAAAGGACAGGTGGCCGATTCCTTGAAGGTGATAGATTTCTTCGACCCACAATGCCAAGTAATAGCTTAGACGTAGAGTGGCGGTCTATTGCATCTCGTTGTGTCACTCTCTTTCAGATTCTTTTTGAATCTGTAATATTCTTATACTTTGGGACCACTTAAGACCTTCCAACTGCTTAGGAGATTTCAGCAATTGTATAATGACACATGTAAAATCAGGTAGGCTTGTCTGTCAATACTCGTTTATGTTCTTAGGGACAATGAACCTGTTTGTATAGGTGTCACAATTTTTGTAACAGCTTTCTGTTAGGGTAACTCGATCCTAAGGGCTGAAAGATACCTATATATACTCATAAGTAATAAAGGAAAAGGGGTTGGAAACCCATAATAGTAAAAGACATTCTAGTACTGAGAGTTTTTTGTAAATTTTTTCCTTGCGGAAATAAAGCTCATTTTGAAGGATGAAGATTCATGTGTTGTTGTGTTGCAGTCTGTAATTTCCTTTTCTCTGTAAATCGTTTTTCCAGTTAATATCTTCCATGTTGTCTTTCTTCTTATGCTTATGGTGAATGTGTTAGTTTTAATACAGAATTCATGCAAATCATGCTCTGTCTTAATCGCACCTAAGTGTTCCATGTTTTCTTCTAAAGTCAATGTTAAATTCATCTATGTTGATGCTTAATGTTGATGGGTCTGTTTAACTTTCTTTCAAATATCACCTGCTAAAAGAACTCGACTGTGAGACAGTAACTTCCTTGCCTTCATCAAGATTAATTTTGTTTAATTTATGCTGATCTTTAGAAATCTCGGATGTGACTCCATGCCCAATGTGATTTATGTGTTTTCAGCCAAACTATAAAATGGAAATATATGTTTCTTGAAAAGTGTTTCTGGCCTTTGTATTCATCTTTTGAGAGAGCCCTCTCTAGTAGGAAAGAATCCATCTCTCCTCCTAAAGCTTGGTTTGAAATAGTTGTCTCGGGGTCATCCTTTCGCAACCTAAGGGTAAATCCTGAGTGACAATAATAAGAGTGGACGAGCATCCACTATTGGATCTTGGTGATGCGTTGCTAGTTCAGGTTGTAAGGTATCCAGTGGAGTGTGGCCCGGTTGGAGGCCAGTGATGCAACTAGCAGCAGTGGCAGGCCATCTGGATCGTGTGGCACACAGAGGAAAGGGTTCTCCACTAGTGATACTAGCGCTAGATTGAGGACCAATACTTGTTCCAACACCATTGGGGCCACCAGTAGTAGTGGTTCCTTTATCCATTTTGGGACGGTGGGATTTATTACCTAGGGAGAATCCATGAGTGTTGGGCACTCGTATTTATTTTTTGTATAGGGATGGGTGCCCCATTTTGATTATTTTTATATATATCCCAAGAGGCTCATTATGTACAAACATTTTTTATGATATATATATATATATATATATATACCATTTTAATGGCATTTTGATCTCTTGTATGTGATGTGATCTATTCATGTGATGTATACATGTGATTATACATGAATATATATTGATGTGTATTTGTAGGTATTAGAACATGTCTTATCCATATATCGTGTACTTGTTTGTAGGGTCAGATTGATTTTTTATGTAGTAGGTGCTAATCAAGAACCTCATTGGTGACGTGATCAGCGGATGCATTGGATTTCCTAGGGACATGAGTGAACATGTTGGTTTCAAACTGTATTACCAGGAAGTGGACTCGAAAATACTTGTGAAAGTGAAGTGGATTGAGGACACGAAACACATTATTCATCTGCGAGACTATGAGTTGGGAATCTAAATGGACATGTAGGTGTTGTATCCCGATGTGGAGGGCATCATTCAATAATTAGATGACTGCATCATATTATGCTTGATTTTTATTGACTGCTCCCAAGCAAACTCCACCTGTGTGGTATAGAGTTTGAGTGGCGGTATAAATTGCCCAAGCAGTTGACGCCAAATTCTTTGACCAACTAGTCGCACCATCGGCGAAGTTGACGAAACAATCTGACTAAGAGGTCACTTGCACAACAAATAACACTTGGTCTTATTCTCAGTACATGGGATCGAAAACATAAATGAAAAAAACATAATACTAAATTGTATTAAATGAAAGGGACAACATAGGAGGTGCATGATGGCATCACCATTGCGACATTAAAAACCTCTTGTGCTAGTAATCGGTGTAACTTATCTATGTGCTAGACTACATATGCAACCAAGTGGCATCCCAAGTATGTTGAATTGTGGGGGAGAGTTTTTCATCTCCCAAGGATCCCACTAGGGAGATCTTGGTGTCTAGAGATTGTTTGGTGGATCGTGGTTATATTCCATGATCACTAGTGGTTTTGTTGGTGAAATTTCCTTCGATGCAGATGATGATTTATCATCACTTGTGAGTAATCCAACTATTGATGACATGTTGATGATGTCACCTTAAATTCCAATCTCAATCACTGGGAGGAGAACCTCCACAATAGGGATCCCAGATGGATATTCCCTTAAGGTAGGGGGATGATCTTCAAGCCTCATCTATTCGAAACGGACAGCCCACTCGGCACATAGGATGGGACACTGAAAGGAATAATGTGTTAGTTTTCCACATGATCTACATGGATGGGTATCCCATGCGCAGTTTGTCTCATGTGTTGGACTTAGAGATCGGGTGGCACGATCATTTTTGATGGTGTCAGATCTACTTGGGATCATATGGGTATGGTTCCCACATGATGAAAACCCAAGGGGTTTCACTACCGGCAAGGATGTCAGTGGTGATGGTGTCTCTAGTGGAGAATCTGTAGGTGTCGTTTCCTCTTGCGGTGGTGCTCCCTGTGTTGGGACTAAAGTAGTGACAACATTGATAGATTTTTCTTTAGGAGGTGTTCTTACGGCCGTATAATGTGTGACGTGAATGGACGCTAATGCATCTCAAAATCGAGGGAGATCGGGACAGTGATGGGTATAGTTCCCAATCTAGGAACAGATTGTGCACGCATGGTTCATGGGAAATGACTTGGTCTTGGTCTTAGTATTGGGACCAACTGATGTGGTAGGCGTGCCCCCACCTGAAGTGTTTGAGGCATGGGTTACGTTAACCAAGGTGTTAATAAAATTCCTAAGCTCGGGTAAGGTAGGACACGAGTTAATTGCATGTCTCGGTTTTGCGCATAGAGCACATGCTAGGGTGACTTTAGGAGTGGGAGTAGTACTAGAGACTACTAGGGATTTCAACTTGGGTTTTTTTATGCCCCCGACATTAGTCTTAATGACTGTCATTGGTGGTTGAGTCACAAGTGCTTTTATTTTGACAAGAGGTCCTGGAGGTGGGCCTGCGGTGGAAACAGGTACAAACTCATAATGGGATAAAGGCTTAGAATCCATCTCGGGGTAAGGCAGTGTAAGGTACCACATTGGTAATCCCAAAGTGAGCCCTGATAGTGTAAGTTGTGTCATTAATGGTGTTCCTTGTACTCCTGTGGGGGGGATATAGGAAAGGGATTTGAAAAATTGGTGGCACTGAGGGGTTCAAGGTCTAGTCGATGCCACAGCTAGTAGTGACTATTGATGTTGAAGTGGAGGGGACTTGTGGCTTATATTCAGAGGTGAATATAGTACACATGAGATCATCTGTAGATACAGGGATCTCCGATGGAGGACCTGAGTATTCTCTCAGTAAATCAAAAACTTTGTAAATTCCCAGACCAATATCAATATACTGGGGCGGCGTTACCGCTCCTATGGTGGATAGGAATTTATCTAGATTTGTATTGCTATGTGTATCATAGGAGTTGAGTTGGTCAAGGGTGACAATATTCTCATTATGGGGGGGGATCATGATACAGAATACCGAGGAGGCTATTTCCTTCATGGAATACATATAACTACGACCTAGAAGAATGTTATAGTTGAGTTGTGCATCAATTACTTCAGTATCTAACAGTACCATTTTCCCCCCAAATAAATGGGAACATTCTAGTATAATCCTAAAGGTTTCAACTGCCTCCCATCATAAGCGTGGAGAGCGATAAATGAGGAGACTAGATTTGGTGATCCCATACGTTTCCAAACATGAGTGGATGTCACACAAGTTGACACTCCTTCATTGGCTATGCATCAATTTATAATGATGTTCTTGATTGTGACGGGAATCTAGAAATCGATTGACGAGGGTAGTCGTGGCTCACCTTTATCAAGGACAAAGGTCATGAGACACAAATCGGAAGGGTCGATGGCACCTAACACGCTAAATAATGCCTTGTTTTGGGAAGGGAAATACTGAATAAATTCTAATGTCAACATGGTAGTTGGTGACTGAGTCAGATCATCTACTATAATGTAGTTGTGGGCAACTTTCATATCAGGATTTTGGGTAGTCCGTCTAAGAAGTTCTTTGGGGATCTTGGGGATCTGGTCACTGTTTGGACAGGGTATTTACAAAGGCCCACCAGAGGTGGTAGGAACATCATCTCCTTGTGAAGATTCAGGAAGGGCCATATCCTTTAGCACAGGTTTGAAGGTTGACTTCGGTTGTGTTCATGTTAATATTCTGAAAGGTGTCATCACATGGGGGGTATGGATCTAGTTATTGAGTAACTACCACTTGATTGCAAAAGGGTTGTTACAACACAACGATATGGGTTTGCAGTGCATTTTGTGCTTGAGGAGTGTTGGTTTTGGTCAACTTATTTGCTTCAAGAATCTGTTTGCACTCGGGTATTAATGAAAAATGGTGGGTGTAGTGCCCATATTCTCCACACATGGAGCAAGGATAATTGGTCCTTAGGTTGAAATTATTTCCCTTCTTGAGGGGGTTTTTTTCCCCTCGATATGGTTACCCATGTTCTAGTTCCAAGGAGGGGGATTTCCCTTCTGTCCCTGCTGATGGTTTTTCCTATTCTTTAATTTCTTCTTCCCCTGATTCCAATGATTCGGGGGATTGGTCGTGTTCATTTGTTCAAATCTTTGATTTTGTTGCACTGGAGAATTTTGTACTAGATTCACCCCCATTTGAGGCATGGGGGAAGGACCAGGAGGACCATAAAATGGAAAATGTGGATTGTATCCAATTCAAGGAAGATATGTGTTAGGTGATCCATATGATGTGAAGGTCGGAGCAGGAAGTTCCATTGGAAATGGTGGTACCGGAGGTGCTTGGATAGAATTCAGCTATGTAGGACTATATGGTCCATAGGCTAAATGACCAAATGGAGGATTTGGTGTAGTAAGAGGCACCACTAATGCAGATGGTGCTAGTGGGTATCATTGTACCATGTTGAGTGGTATAGACATCAATGGTTGAGGAGCATTTCCCTAGTGGGAAATAGTCCAAATAATCCTATCAACTAAATGTGATGTACCCCAGGGAGTTGAGTTCAGAGAACGATGTTAAGGGGCATATGGAAGGATGGTATACAAGTACCCAGGTTGTGCATAGATTAGTTTGAAATGTTGGTCCTTCATGATGGCCTCTTCTTCTGTTTGAGGTAATGAGGTTTCCATGTCTTTTGCGATCATGGGTTGCAATGACTTTAGGAACCAATCCAATAAGAATTGGGGTTGGATATCTATTTTACACAAGGTATGAAACCTACACCATTCATGGATGTGGTCCGTGATATGGGTGTAAGTTGATTTTTGAAATTCTGTGAGGATTTCGAGCCCTAGGTCGTGACGGATGGGTAACTGGAAATACACAAGGAAAATAGTGGCAATTGACTCAAATGTGGTATAAGTCATAGATGGTAGGTTTTCATACCATTTGGCCACTGTTCCTGTGAGGTTCCTATGAAAGAGACAAAGATGCAACGATGCTAATTGATGAGCACCAAAGGTGAAACCGCATGACATGGTTTGTTGGGTCATCTCCTTGTTTCCCTTCAAATTTTGGAATATCCGAAGGAAGCTTAGGGGGCATATCTAACCAAGTTGAATCATGAAGGATGGGTTCATTAATCAACTTAACTAATTCATGGAGATTCAATCTTTCCATGAAAGGAAAATTTGTATTGGAGGTCCGGCCATTGTGTTATGTGTGTTTCTCCATCTAGGAGGTGAGTGTGGTGATGATGGCAGTGTCCTATCTTCTGAAGAAAGAGAATCTAGGGGATTCCTTTCTCCTATTGAAAGAGATGACAGGGTGTAATACCACCAGGGGGTGGGATGGGGAGTGTCTTCTTAGATGAGAGGAAGAAGCAAGGGGAGTTGTATGATATCCGAGGGGAGAAAAGGGAGAGTTAATCAAGGATAGTCCTTGCCTAGCCGAGCCTAACAATGTTTCTTGGGAATGTATCTGGTTAGGGTACCTCCCTTGTGAACCACGAGGAGTAAATGGGAAAACACCTCTATCGAGAGGATAAATTCCTTGTAGTTAGAGATAATACCTCATATTTCTTTGTTCTTCTATGGTGATGGTGTATGTGATCAAGTGAGAGTGATGATAAAGGGAAATAAACACAATTGAACAAAATGCAAAAATATGTCAACCACAACAAATGCAATATGGTGCAAAGTGGGTGATAGGTGCTTTAGTCTTTATGTGAGTAGTCCACAAGTTGGTTCTTTTTAATTATGAGTTAAGTGATCTTGTAATTAAAAAAAAATGTAAATTCCCTATAAGACATAACATCTTTTCTTCTCTCAAAGTCACTGGACTTTCCTATAGCCACCCTCCTTTGGTGATCAAATCCTCCGCCATTAGACTAGTGAAGGTATTAGAGAGTCAATTATCAAGTTGAAAGTTGGGATTATGTTCTAGAAGGGCTGGAAACATATTCCAATCAACAAACAAGATCCGACTCAGGATTCAATCGCACTCACAATTGATCCCTATCGATATCCTAAATTTTAGCCACTAAGATATTGGTTCGGCCTGGAGAATAAAGTGTCATGTCGACAAAAATATGAGTGACTCTTTGTGGTGAGAAGATACAGTTATACCTCGGATTCCACTTTCTTGGGCACCGCGCCTTCTTATCTGGGTTGTCTTTTGACACGTGTTGATAGCAAGATTTTAAATCACCCTATAAGTCAATAATGTTATGTCTCAAAATAATGTAAAATGATTGGTGGGAATTATTTGGATTCCTATCCTGTTAAATTTCATACATTAATAGCATAAAACATAAATGAATTACCAAGATCACTAGAAGCAAGACAAAGCACAAAACAACAACACAGAGTTTGACCTGGGAAGCCCAAATGGGAGAAAACCCAGCAACCTTCACAGATAGATGATAATTCCGAGATCATAGTACAAATAAAGAAAAAGAAAGAATGTGAAAGTATCTTTCACAAGTAGATGCCCCAAATAAGCTTCCTCCTTCAAGTGATGCAAAATCAGCCTCCTCCAAGTGATGCGCACTTGCTAAGTGAGTGAATGAGATAATGAGGTGCACTAGCCTCCTATTTATACAAGTGCAAAACTGGAAAATTCCCTAATGGGGCCGACTTCACCTGGGGGCAATAAATAATTTAAATTTAATTTTTTATTTGTTTCTTTTGCACCCCAATGCTTACATTGATTCTTTCATGTGTTTACATAATTGATTACATAAATTTATTCTCCCTTATGAGGTATAAACAAGTACAATGAAAGTACAATAAAATATAATGAAAAATATCTTCCAAAGTTGTACAAAATCCAACACTCCCTCTCAACGAGGAAGGTATTCTTCGGTCTTCATCTGCATCACGATCATCTAGGTTTCATCTTGTACATCCATTCTGTCTCCATCATCTTTCTGCATACTGAAGGTTGTCCACACAGTCTTTGTGCATCATCATCACCAGTCCTTCGGTGAGTCCAGGAGAATCACTCAATCCTAGATATCTGAGATTATCAGTTGTACCATCTCTGCTATACAATTTTCTACCTGTCTATCTCATCTGCCAATGGGGTCCTCCCATACCTGGCTAAGATCTCATATGATCAAAAGGGCAGGACCATCTACTGCCTGGCCGACTCTTCTGCCTATGAGATTTATCCCATATCTGACTGAGTACCTGGACTGTAGAGGCACCTGTGCAACCACACGGCCAGCTGCTAACTATACTACTCATCTGCCTATGGGATTTCTCCCATATCTGACTGAGTAACCAAACTGCAGAGGCACCAGTGTGAACTCGACCAACTGCTGACTGTCCTACTCATATGCCTATGGGATTTCTCCCATATCTAGATGAGTAACTGGACTGCAGAAGGTACCTGGGTGAGCCCGGCCAACTGCTGACTGTCCTACTCATCTGCCTGCGGGATTTCTCCCATATATGGGTGAGTATCTAAACTGCAGAGGCACCTAGGAAAAGCATGGCAATCATCTCAATGTCATCTTTCCCTCTCAAGGAGGGATACATTCTCTTCGACTCCAAGTCTTCCACGAAAGTATTCGAACTTCACCCTGGGAAGAGCCTTGGTGAGAACATCTGCAGTCTGTTCGTCTGTCGGAATGTACTGTAACTTGACTGCACCTTTCTGCACCATATCACGAATGAAGTGATATCGAATCTCGATATGCTTCGACCTGTCGTGAAATACAGGATTTGCTGACATCCACACACAGCTCTGGTTATCACAGTGAATCACAGTTGGCTCTGGAATGTGGCCGAACAATCCTGCCAATAGTTTATGAAGCCAAACTACTTCTCGAGTTGTTGTGCTAGTAGCCATGTACTCGGCCTCTGCAGTACTGAGTGCTAGCGAGTTCTACTTCCTGCTGCACCAGGAAATAACTGCAGAACCCAAACTGAAGCAACTTCTAGAAGTAATCTTTCGATCTGCAACACATCCGGCCCAATCTGAGTCTGTAAACCCCTGCAATATCAAGTCACCATCTGAAGCATACTTCAATCCATATCCCACAGTGCCACGTAAGTATCTGAGCACATGTTTTGCAGCAATCCAGTGAATCTGCCTCGGTTCGCACATGAACTGACTGAGGGAATTCACAGCAAAACATATATCTGGTATGGTGTTGGTCAGATACATCAATGACCCAATCAACTAGCGATAAATGGTGGGATCAAACAAATCAGAATCTAAAGTAGAATCTCTCAACTTATTCCAATTTGCATCCATTGGAGTAGCCATGGACTTGCATTCCAACATTCTGAATCTCTTCAATATATCAATGGTGTATTTTCCTTGTCCTAGGAAAATATCTTTATGCCTCTGCCATACTTCTAATCCCAAGAAGTAATGCATCAATCCAAGATCTTTCATTTCAAACTCAGAGGCGAGATTCTTCTTACACCATACAATGAGTTTCTCATTTCCTGTGAGAAACAAGTCATCAACATATAATACCAAAATCAGTGGCTCATCATCTACAACCTTGTAGTAAAGGTTGGGGTCTGCATCACTCTTGGAAAATCCCAAGCTCACCAGGAATCCATCTATTCGTCCATACCAAGCACAGGGTGCTTGCTTGAGGCCATACAATGCCTTTTTCAGTCTGCATACATGAGACTCCTTTCCTTGGACAATAAACCCATCTGGTTGTTCTATGTAAACTTCTTCCTCAATAACACCATTAAGAAAGGTTGTCTTAACATCCATCTGATGCAACTTCCATCCCATAGCTGAAGCAATCGCGATAATGGATCTGATGGAAGTATATCGGGCCACAGGAGCAAAAGTCTCATCATAATCAACTCCCTCTTTCTGAGAGAATCCTCTGGCTACAAATCTATCCTTGTATTTCTCAACACTGCCATCTGCTCCATGCTTGATCTTGTATATCCATTTAGAATTCACTACTGAATTCTCCTCAGGTCTCAGCACAACTTCCCACACATCATTCTTCATGATGGATTGATATTCTTCCATCATGGCATCCTTCCAAACTTGATGTTTGGATGCTTCTTCGTAATTAGTCGGTTCTGAATCAATAATGTTGCTCATCAGTGCCACATAACTAGAGAACCTCTAAGGCCTTTTTCTTTCTCTGAAAGCGCCATGTGGAGATTCATGCCCCTCTACATCCTGCAATGTCTGTTGTGCCCATCTAGGTCTTTTCCGACCTGCAATATTTCTGGGGATATCAACTAAATCTATGGGATCGATAGGTTCATCCTTTTATGTTGTCTCCCTCTGAATTGGAGGGTGAGATGATCTCATCTCCTTAGGTTCTAGAATTTGTTCATCATCGATCTCCATATCTAATCCTCTGCCTTTCCTGACAGCCATTTCTTCTTCAAAGGTCACATCCCTACTGACTTCAATCTGTCTGGATCCTGGAATGTAAATTCTGTAAGCCTTTGAACACTCACTATATCCCACAAAGGTACCCTTCTTGCCTGAAGGTTCTAACTTAGATCTTTTCTCTTTGGGCACATGTATGTAGACTGGACAGCCAAAAATCCAAAGATGGCCCACTTCTGGTTTCACACCTGTGAACGCTTCTTCCGAATTCATGTTCTTCAATATCTTATGCGGACATCTATTCTGTACATATACAACGGTTCTGGATGCTTCTGCCCACAAGAACATTTGAAGACTTTGGTCATGTATCATAGCTTTGGCTGCCTCCACAATTGTGTGATTCTTTCTTTCTGCAACCCCATTTTGTTGAGGGTTGTAGGGAACTGTGAGCTCCCTCTTAATTCTTGCTTCCTTGCACAAATCATTGAATTCTATAGAGGTATATTCTCCACCATTATCGGATCTCAAAATCTTGATCCTCTTTCTTGACAGATTCTCAACTTGTGCTTTAAACTCTTTGAACTTGCTGATCACTTCCTCGGATTCTTTTGACTTGAGAAAGTAAATCCAAGTCTTATGTGAGTAATCATCAATAAAGGTGATATAGTAATGATAACCATCTAATGACACAATTTTCATGGGCCCGCACAAGTCAAAGTGTACTAGATCCAAAATCCCTTTGGATCTACTCTCCCTGTCTGGAAAGGACTTCTTGGCATTCTTGCCAAGTGCAAATCCTCTACAAGTTCCATCATGGTTTACCTGGAGCCCTGGTAAACCTGTCACAATATTCTTCAGAACTAGGAGAGCTCGATAGTTCAGATGAGCTAACCTTCTATGCCATAACTCGCCCATACTTGCAGCATCATGTATTAGGGCTTGGACTGGAGAAGTGTTTAGTCTATACAAGCTCTCTTCTCTTATGCCAATAAATTTGGCTGTGCTCATGCTTGAGTTCTTGTGCCAAGCAAGGACTTTCCCTTCTAAGAAATATACTTTATATCCCTTGTCCTCCAATGCTGAGATGGAGACAAGATTTCTTTTCATACCAGGTACATATAGTACATCACTTAGGCGTAATGTATCATTTGATTCCAATTGAAGGGTGGTGCCTCCAGACCCCTTCACAGTGTAGTTTTCATCATCTCCAAGTACAACACGGAGATGTGAATCTTTCTCAATTAATTCTGAAAGATTCTCTCTATAACCTGTCATGTGTCTAGATGCACCACTATCTATGAGCCAAGTGTCACTAGTGGTAGGAATAGTACCTGATAGTGCTGATATGAATAGAAATTTTGTGTGATCTTCATTCTTTTGCTTCTTGTGATGATGATCTTCTTTAACATCATCAGTGGATGCTTCATGCTTCCTTTTGATTTGACTTTGATAGCTACTGGCGTAATGTCCATACTTTCTGCACCTATAGAATTGAACTTGAGATACATCCTTCTTCTTCTTTTGTTCTTGGCGGGGACTTGATCTCCTTTCTTGGTGCTGGTGTTTATGGAACTTATTTCCTTTTCCCTTACCTTTCTTGGCATGGGAAACAAATGCTTGAGTCTCTTTAGGTTGAGAGCCATGGAATCTTTGATGTGCTGCAATCTTGGTCTCCTCCTGAGAGCAATCTGCACAAAGCTTGTCAAACTTTGGTAGTTTGGATCTACCACTTATGCTTTGGATAAAGGACTCCCATGATGGTGGAAGACCATTTAAGGTGTGTAGGACAAGCTCCTTATCGCTAATAGGATCTCCACTGGTGTTGAGCTTGGCTCGGAGTTCTATGATCCTCATGAAGTATGAGGAAATGGATTCTGACTTTGCTATCTTCATATTTGAGAGCTGGTTTCTCAAAGTCATGGATACATTTAGGCTAGTGTGTTCAAACAGCTTCATAATGGTCTTGAACATTTTCCTAGCATTATTCTTTCCTGATATTTGAGGAACCAAATGGTCTCTCACTGAATCCACAAGAATCGTTCTTGCTTTAGCATCATTCTTCCTCCATCGGGATTTATCTTCTTCGGCTTCTGCTTCAGGAACCTTCTCATTTACATATAGCAAGAGATCATTTTTTTCTAGGAGTAGAAGAACCCTAGACTTCCATGAGATGAAGTTTGAGGCTCCTTCCAAACGATCTTCAACCTTCATCCCAATCATCTTGATTGCAGATCTGGTTCAGAAACCCTAGCAGGAGTTAGGTCAAAAATGAAAGTTAATAATTTGAAAAACTGAACCCATAGATAAATTCACCTTGCCAAGGAGAGTTGAATAGAGGATGGGCTGGTCCAAATCTATGGAGAGAGATGTGTTAAAACTGAAATCCTAATTCTGTTGCAACCATAGAGTTAGGTCAAAAATTGAAATTTCTCGGAATTGAATTCTGTTTTCACCAATAGACGCGCCTTGACAAAAACGAAATTCCTATAGATTCTTTTCTCCAAAATAATGGTTGGAGATTTCACAAGATGAAACCCTAGTTCCAGCAGGGTTCCGACAATGCTTCGGCAATGGCTTCTTCTAGAATGGCTCTGATACCATATTAAATTTCATACATTCATAGCATAAAACATAAATGCATTACCAAGATCACTAGAAGCAAGATAAAGCACAAAACAACAACACAAAGTTTGACCTGGGAAACCCAAATGGGAGAAAACCCAACAACCTTCGCAGAAAGATGATAATTCCGAGATCAAAGTACAAATAAAGAAAGAGAAAGAATGTGAAAGCATCTTTTACAAGTAGATGCCCCAAATAAGCTTCCTCCTTCATGTGATGCAAAATCAGCCTCCTCCAAGTGATGCGCACTTGCTAAGTGAGTGAATGAGATAATGAGGTGTAGCCTCCTATTTATACAAGTGTAAAACTGGAGAATTCCCTAATGGGGCCCACTTCACCTGGGGGCAATAAATAATTTAAATTTAATCTTTTTATTTGTTTCTTTTGCACCCCAAGGCTTACATTGATTCTTTCATGTGTTTACATAATTGATTACATAAAGTTCTTCTCCCAAAGGAGGTATAAACATGTACAATGAAAGTACAATAAATATAATGAATAATATCTTCCGAAGTTGTACAAAATGCAACATATCCCAATCAATCCTACCTAGCTAAAATATTATTTTGTGACCTCCTATGGAGGATCTTAGTTGGTTAGAGATTTACAAGTGCAATGTTGATTTTAATAGGTCCATTTTTTATTGAGTGTGAGAGAGGTATTTCAAACTTTTGATATCATTATGATTCATCCAGATCACTAAGAGTGCGATATGGAGAGCATACCATATGTGAAAGAGTCTTTAGGTCTCTCAGTGTGTGCTTAAGTGGAAATCACACACGTGTTTGAAAAGCAAAATGAAATTGAATTTTCCACTAATCTAAAAGAGCATAAAGTAAAGATACACGGGAATCTACTTTAATTCAACTCTAAGAAAAATAATAATTATTCAAGACTCTCATAGGAAGTAAATGTGTGCAAAGGAGATATTTCAAACCTATCACCTTTTTTTGATTTGCCAATATCGCTAGAAGTGCAAGGCAAAGAGCATACTTTGGGTAAAGGAGTATTTAGGTTCTTTGCTTGTGTGAGGAAAGTGAACTAAACTATCTTGCATAAAACAAAGAAATAAGCAAGAAGGAAAATATTTATAACTAGCGGTAGTCAAATCTAATTGCCTAGACTAACAATTTCAATGAGATGGCAAGCATTATCATTCATTCACTAGTGAGTACTAAGAGGCTTGTTGAAAGCCTCAAAGTCTTTTAGCCTAGAGATTTCAAGAAGTCACTTCTTTACTACCTATCTTGGGCTAAGTTATCTAATTACTAAGGAAAATTATACTACTTGTGATTTATATTTTTTGGTTATTTAGGCAACCATTGAAATTGCAGATAATTGTGAAAAAAAGAGATAAAAAGAAAAATAAAGGAGAGTGGCACAGATTTTCCGCTTACGGTTGTGCGAGTAGCAAGAATACAATGAAGGAAAGTCACTCTAGTAGTGTGGGTACAATGAAAGAAGGCTAGGTGATTTTACTGCATGGGTCACAAGGCAATTAAAATGCGCCAGTAGCGTGATTGTCGAAGAGAAAGCCAAGCAATGTCGTGCACACAGGACGTTGAGATCCGTGTTACTGATAAAAATTTGATTTTGGGAAGAGGGGTTCATAATTTTGGCTAATGATAAGATGGACTTCGAGCTCCTGCACCCACACAATACTGGAAATTAGCTACCTAGCAAAAGAGAACCAATTCAACATGAAATGAACAAAAAAAAATACGGAGTTGCCATAAACACTGTTGTGGGAAAAATAGCCACAAGGGTGGAAAACCTTCCCACAGTGAGAGTATCCTTGAGGTTGCAGCAAGGACCCAGTGTTATGTTTGAGAATTAAAAGAACTAAACCCCAAATGGCCAAGCAAACTCTTTATTAGTAACAAAAATAAAAAGAAAAACAAGAAATAAAGAGAGGGGTAAGAAATAAACCAAACAAGCTTGAACAAGCATGTGCCAACCAAATTTTTATTGCCCAATGGTCCATCTAAATACAATAGTGTCACCTAGGAGATGCAAGCTTCAAGGGAAGCCAACAATATCCCTTAGGGAGGTCCTTTTGTCCACACAATTGCAAGATAACTAGGAGAGAACAATGGAGAAACACTTGCCTCTTAGGGGAAGATAGCAAGGGAGATTTGTGTATGCCAATATGAGGGAGGAATGAGATTGAAAGAGAAGCTCTCAATGTGATTCCAACAACATAAATTTGCTCTTATTTCTTTCTACAGAATGCAATCCCATGGCTTCCTTTTATAGGCCAAAGGGTGGCCAAGAAACAACAAGATCCAAATGTGAATTCTCTTCTCCTTTGAAGTGGTTCCTAAGTACGTGAGAGGGGCTATTCAATTCTCCCAAGCATGTGAGAGGTCCCAATTCGAATTTTGGATCCAAGAGAGTCGTTTTGAGCCTTTAATGAATTGCAAAATTTTATGGTCCTTCATTTTACCAATTGCATGGGTTTAAAAGGAAAACCCGCCGGGGTGACTGTACAAATAGGTTGCGCTATATAGCGTGGGATTCCAGTGCTTACAGCCGTGTTTTTGTCCATTTAGACTATTTTTAGCATTCTAAGACTCAACTTGTTTTCAGGATATGATGAGGATGTCTTCACTAGAGTTGCATTATGTATGTTGATGACAACTTTTTTCAATATTATCCTAAATGTCGCATGTATGTGAGATTTAAGTGTTAAGAGTGCACCTAAAACCAACCTCACATAAACTTGTCTCAATCCTAGTGCTATAGTCCACCGAGAACAATACTTGGCGGGATCACTCTTGCATACTTGGAAATTGGGTATTATATTGAAGGATACGATATATCCTCCTTAGTTGGTGCTATGAACTATTCCTCAAAACCCTTCAGTAGATTAGAGAGCTATAGCACTTGAAATTCCTTTGTCCTTAGGTCCCTATAAACCATAGGCTCTACATTCAACTAGTGAAATTCCTACATCTTTTTATCCCTAAGGGATTTTGAAATTCTACTAACACGGTAATATTCGGCAAGGAGTAAGCCTCCCATTAGAGTTTAAAAATTAAAATAAAAAGCAAAAAATTATATATATATATATATATGGGGTTCTTACAAGCACCATTGTGGGAGACCTATCTCAAAATTATCACGTTGGTATACCTCTCTAATAACCCTTTTTGTGTGGACTCAACAATACAATATTATTGGTATATCTAAAAAGAATCCTCTCAAGCCATTGGTCATATTGGTCCATAATCACAACATGGTAGGCATAAGCAACCAAAACTAAGACCTGCATAATAAGCACCAACATATTGAAACTAGGGTTTCTAACATGGCATCTTCCATCATAGAACTCACTGAAAATATGGGAAACAAAGGTTAGTTGTTGAAACATTTATATACACACTTCAATATCTAGATTCCATATCCACACATCAATCCAACCAAGGGGAAATATTTAGGAAACAATGTGCATGACACTCACACACTCTTTTTGGGTACCCATCATGCACCCTTTCAGGATCACAATTCCTGGAACCACTTTCCAAAGATAGACATGAACAAGTTTGATTATTATGATCCATTGAGTTGGTTTACCCAAAGGGAACACTTTTATCTCTCCATGGTTTTATTGATGACCTACAGAAACTAAAAGTGTGGGTCTCATACTTGGATTAAGAACATTGGTAATGGTACAAGAAAGCTTAGGGAGGCTACATTGCTTGAATCCAGTTTATGAAGGTCTTTTATGTTCATTTGAATGTGACACTCATTGTCTAGGACTACTGAAAAATTATGCCAAAAAGGAACAATTATTGATTATATTGCATCCTTTGAGCAATTGGAAATCCACAGAAAAAGGCCTATCAAATTCCTTTTTTAGAAAATGTTTCATCAATGGTCTTAAGGAGGCAGTTAGACCACATGTCATGATGCAATGCTCAATCACAAAGTTGGAAGCTTGTTAAATAGGTTAAGAATTTTAGATGCTGATCAATTCCCAAACCAAAATACCCTCACTCACAACTTACATTGGCCCTCCAGTTGAAACTACCTCCAAGTCCTCCACGTCTCATCCAATGAGAATCGAAAAGTTGTCTAGGGAAGAGATGGTAGAATTCCAATGCCTCAAACCTTGTTATGATTGTGATGATTTGTATTTAAAAGGGTATAAATGTAAAGAAAAGAAATTATTTCAAATGGATGTAGCCACACAATACCACTCAAAAGGAATCCTAGTAGAAGGCACACCTCAACAAGACTTCAAATATGCCACTGTTACCATGGACGGAAAAACCACCTTCCAAGCTCGATATGAGGAACCCCATATTTCTATCCATGCCTTATTAGGATTCTCATCACCCCAAAACTTGAAGTTCATTTGTAACATCAAGAACCACAAATTAATTGTGTTGATTGATAGTGGAAACACCCACAATTTTATCCATAGGAGAGTGGCCAAAGAAACCCATTGTTATGTCTATTCCATACCTAATTTCAGATTATGATAACCAATGGTGGTATGATGAAATGTGGTGGCCAATGTGAAAATGTGAAACTTCAAATGGGTGAGTGTCATCTCAAATATCACATGGTTTCTATTGAAATGAATGGTTGTGATGTAATCCTCAAAATAGAATGGTTATGCACTTTGGGACCTGTCACCATGGATTTCAAGGATTTATACATGACCTTCACTGAGGAAGGGAAGAAACATACCCTCAAGGGGTTTGCATCTATCTCCCATAAAATTATCACCTCTCGTCATATGAAGAAGTTATTGAAGAAAGGCCACTCATGCATTATTGCACAGTTTAATGCCATACAAGTAGAGGACAACCTGGAAAAAAATATTCACCCTAATTTGTAGCTAGTAATCTCTAAACATCAATAAGTATTTGAAACACCCCAAGGCTTACCACCTTCACATGGGGAGCATAAACATAGTATTCCCCTTATTTCAGATAGTCAACCACCCAATGTTCATCCTTATAGGAACCCTTTTTCTTAGAAGAATGAAATAGAAAATATTATTTAGTAATTATTGGAGGTCAGAGTCATATGTCATAGTACTAGTGTTGATTCATTATTGATGTTGATGGTATTAAAGAAGAATGAAAACCGGTGTCCGTATCTTGATTTTTGGGCTCTCAATTAGTTGACCACCAAGGATAAATTTCCCATCCCAATTATTGATGATCTCTTGGATGACTTCATGGAGCCAATTTTTTTCATAAAACCTAACCTTGATTTCAAATACCACCAAATATAGGTGAAGGAGGTAGACAACCCTAAGACAGCTTCCCATACATATCAAGGTCATTATGAGTTTTTAGTGATGACCTACCTTTAGCATTTGCAATGCTCCATCTACAACAAAACATGAGAATCCCACATAGAGAATGTCAACCAAGCCCTGCAACTAGTGTGAGACCACCAATTATTCCTGAAATGTTCCAAATGTGTTTTTGGGGATTGAGAGATTGAATACTAGGGTCACATTGTAACTCAGGATGGAGTACATGTAGACCCCAAAAAAATTGTGGCTACGCAATATGTACTTTGCCCCTAGAACCTGAAGAGGTTGAGAAGATTATTAGGACTTACAAGTTAATACCGTAAGTTTGTGAAAATATATGTAAAAATTGTTTATCCCTTAACTTCAGTACTTAAAAAGAATGCCTTTGTATGGAGTGAAGCAACTGAGTAAGACTTCTGAACTTTTAAGGATTCCTTGTGCACTACTCCAGTATTAGCAATGCTCGCATGCAAAGGTATTGGAGTGGTATTGATGCAAGAAGGGAACCCATTGGCATTCACGAGAAATTGTGTGATTGCAATTAGGGAAAATATACATATGAGAAAGAGATGATGGGTATTCTTTATGCAATTGAGACCTAGCATCCATATCTCATAAGGAGGTGTTTCGATATCAAGAATAACCATTATAATCAGAAGTATTTTCTAGAAAAAAGGTTATAATTCACCAGAGCAACATAAATGGGTCACTAAGATGTTGGGGTGTGATTATGAGATTATATATAAGATCGGTAAATAAAATGTGGTGGTTGATTCTTTATTCAAGTAATTTGAGGATGGGTCCCTCATTTCTTTATCCTTACATGTCCCCAGTTGGCTCAAGGAATCCCATCAATAATGGATAGCAAATGACACTATAGTTCACCTCATTTGAAGGTTGTAGTAATATCCAAACCCTCCAAAAGGGTATACATGGAATCAAGATACATTGAGGTATAAAGGGTGCATTTTTTTGGTAAGGATTTATGCCTTGAAAAAAAAAATCTTTGAGGAGTAGTATTCATCACCTACAAAGGGTCAATCTAGCTTTTATAAAACCTATGAAAGAGCGAAGTGCTTGTTCTTTAGGTAAGGCATGAAAACAAACATCCGTAATTTTGTGGAAACATGTGACCCTCCTAAAGAAATAAGGGTGAGACAATGAAGATACCAAGGGAATTGCAACCAATGTCAATCCCAACACATATATGGGATGCCATCTTTACAGATTTTATATTGGGACTACATAAATATGATAAAAAAATCCATCATCTTGGTGGTAGTTGAACGAATTTACAAATATGCTAATTTTGTGCCTTATCACACCCATTTACACCCACCTCAATTTCCCAAGTCTTCATAAATCAGATTTTCAAGTTGCATGGCATGCCCACTTCTATTGTCTCAGATTGGGACACCACATTCACCTGCAAATTTGGGCAAGAGTAGATTAAAATTCAGGGAACCTACCTAAACCTGAGCAATGCATACATCCCCAAATAGGTGGCCAAACAGAATTGGTCAACAAGTGCTTAGAAACTTATTTGTGATGACTTTCTTGTGAAAAACTACTCCAATATTGGGCACAAATGGTTTCCCCTTGTAGAATGGTGGTACAATACCACTTATCATGGAGCTACCAAAATGACACCATATGAATTTTTGTATGGCCCAAAACCCTTGTCTATGGCTTCCTATTTACCAGACACCTCCAAGGTTCATGTAGTGGATAGCACACTTCACACTAGAGAAATTATTCTCCTCATACTGTAGGATAGTTTGGTTATCACTCAAAATAGAATGAACAATAATCTAACTAGCATTACTTATAACATTATTTTGCAAAAGGGGATTAGGAATTTCTTCACCTTCAACCTTATAAACAAATTAAACATCACTTAAAGTTAAATTCCACCATCAACTAGCACCAAAGTTCTATGAACCCTATAAGATCATCTAGTGCGTTGGACAAGTGGCCCACAAGCTAGCGCTTCAAACCCACTCGAAGATTCATTCACTATTTTATGTGTCTTATTTGAAGAACGTCATGGGATCTAATTTCAAGGTGCAAACCAACTTGCTAGATCTTGATGAAGAAGGATCCATTTGGCTCCATCCATAAGTAGTATTGCATATTGGAGAGTATTAATTCCATTGATGCATGGTGTGAGAAGTATTGATCCTATGGAAATATATGAAGCCATAATATGTCACAGGGGAACTAGGAGACATTCTGCAGCAATTTCCTCACCTTTAACCTTAAGGACAATGCTGCTTTGAAAGGGGAAGGCATGTTAGGGTCCTACCCTAAAATCCTTACTTTAGGTTGCGTAGGAGTTAGTCAATTAATGTATGAGACCATCTTCCTTGAATAAGTCCCATTAGATAGTAGTTGATATTTATTTTACGTAAAAGAGTCAACTTGCTTAAATAAGGGTCACTAGGTAGTTGGTACTCATTAATGATGGGAACACAAATAGTTAAAGTTTTACGATTGAGAATCTATTTATAGAGCTAGGAGGCTATGGAATGTTTTTTCTAAGTATTGTTGTATTTGGATCTTTTCTTAGTGAAAGGTCGCCCCACCTTAAAGGAAAGTGAACATCACTTTATGGTTTCTTATTATCATAACACAAGGGTATATTTCACAGATTTTATCTCATCTTATTTGTCTCTTGTATTTGGATTTCTACATTTGCATTCTATTTGTACTTGGTTTTTGTTTCAAGTTGAAGGGTTAAGGAACACTACATTGTACCATATAAGATCATATATGATTTATAAAATGGGCAAGTGCATTCCCAATATCCTTGAACACGTCAATGGACCAAAAATTGGTTGGAAGACCCAACAATTTTACCCATACCAACGTTATATCGACCTTCTCTATTTCGGAATTGATGAATGGTGTCCATTTCTTTAAAGACAATAGGGTTGAGTCCCATTTCCAATGACAAAAATTTATCACATCCAACACTGAATGAAAAATGAAATCCATCCAACACCTAGTATGGATGTATAAAACTAGAAGGTAACCTGGCAAAGGCTCCCAATTGGAGAGAATCCATTCTTGAAGAGTATTTTCCCCTATTCTTCTCCCATAGAAATGACCAACAACCCCCTACTCCACTATAGTCACCACTTCACTCATTTTAATGTCTTCCCAAGGAACAAGTTAACCATGGAACTTCACTTTTTCACACACTTGTTTCAATTATTGTGGGCAACATCACTATCACCACCAAAAGGAGCTTCAAGAACCTCTTTTCTTTGAAAATACCTCTTTCCATTGATCTAAGCTTCTCTAGAAATGAAAAAACCTCATCCTAGACACTCTCCACAAGAGTTGCAATATCCAAAGAGATTCCAACAAACCCATTGCCAAATTGAAGATCTTCACCAAGTGGAAATATACATTGAGAATCGCAAACATCCTTCAAATGAATAGAAGGGGAAGCAGGATCCAACACAGATACAACTACCTCATTACTTTCACTTTGAATGTACTCTTGTCATGAACTAACACTAGGAAATCTACCATATCCAAAGATATCACCACCTTGGCCACATTAGAACCCTTAATACCAACCACCAATCTAGCATGAGCATCCTTGTACTTCCCATGAGGAGTCACATAAAGACCTTTGTCACACCTCAAATCTACTAATGTGTACAAATTCTTAGCCACTTTTTCTAAGGTTTCCAAAGTTTTATCTTCCAATGGTTTTGACCCCAAAGAGTTTACCTCGATAGACCTCGCCTCCAAGAGACTAGGAGAAACATTGATGCAAGGAGAAGCCCAAATATAGTATGCCTCATATGGATGAGTTGAATAATTAATTAGCTCTATATTCATTCTAAAAACCCTAGATTTTTCAACAAATAGTAGATCCACTTCAATATCCTCCCAACCCAACCATCTTTCTCATATCATTTTTTATTTAAATATAATGTTTGGTTTTTATATAAATGATTTTAATTGTGAGATGTGTGTATAATTTCATAATACAATCTCTTTCATTAAATTATATTTTATTTTATTGATTTATTTTTAAATAATTGATTGTATATTGCTATAATAATATTTGCATAAACATATTTTATTAAAAATCAAATTTCATTTTAGTTTAAAAAATGTAAAATCATAAATTTAAATTCATTTTCCTTTTTTGTTTTAACAAAAATTTAAAGACATAATTTTTTAGTTTCCCACCTTCACTTCAATTTAGAGTGGTGAGCATTATGCTATTTAAGGACTATAGATCACAAGGTCTTGCAATATGGGTATTAATAATGATTAAATACATTTCATTTATTTTTCTTTTAATTAAAATAATTAAAATAAGATTTCCACCTTTCACCTTTCATTTATAGTAGTGGACATTATTTTACCAAGACTACAGCTCATAAGGTTTTGTAGTATGGGTATTAATAACGATTAAGTAGATTTCATAAATTTTTCTTTTGATAAAAAAATTAAAATATATATAGAATAAAGGTTGTAGGAAATTATTTAATGTATGTATGTGCATTTTGAAGATCTGTAAACTTCAATTATGTTGAAAATGTGTAGAAATTTTAACTTATGATAATTAAAAAGTTATTTAAAAAAAATAATAATAAATGTTAAAAATATATTGATTTGAAAATAATAAAAATTTAAATAATTCATGATTATTAAATTCTCCATTTTTAAAGAGAATATTAAATAATTTAAAATTAACACTATACAAATTAATCTTTATATTTAAAACTTTTTTCTAATTTATATTTCTAATGTTACTTTCTAACATTACAACTCTTCAACTTTATAAAGATAAAATTAAAACTATTTTCAATATTTTAATTTTTAATCATTACTACATTTAAGAACTCATTCAATCTTATAAGAAATCAACCAATCTTATTAAAATTATTCAATCTTATAAAAAATCAACCAATCTTATTAAAATTGTAAAATCTATTCTATCTTATAAGAAATCAACCAATCTTATTAAAATTGTAAAATCTACTATATGTCATAAATATTTAAACTATTATCTATAATTCTATAAAACCAAATGTTAAAAGAAATTAAAATTTATAAAACTAAAAAATTAAAATATGAAAGAAATTAAAATTTACGAAACTAAACAATTAAAATATGAAAGAATGGGTGAAATTCCATATGCCAAATGGAGGATCTCTCCCATTGACAATATGACATATGCCAACATCAACGTAAAAGCTTATTTTTATTTAATTCCCTTGTTTACTTCCAAAATGGAAGAGGCTTAAATATTATAAAGTATTGAACGACATCATGTATTCACAATCTTTGGATTGATGTATTTTAAATCATATCTAATTAATTTATCATAATTACAATCTTTGGATTGATGCATATTAATTTATCATAATTATAATATGTGTGTTCAAATCATTTTTTATATTATTTAAAATATACCTTTTTATATGTGAATGGTATTTTTGGTAAATTTATTAATATAAAATGAATAATAACATTATGGTATTTTTGGTAAATTTATTAATATAAAATGAATAATAACATTAACCACAGTTAATTAAGTTAATTTTTTAAAATACATATATACACATCAAAATCATCCATAAAAAAAATATAATAATTTTATAATAATCCATGTTTAACCTTTATATTTTATTATTATTTTATCTTTTTCATATACTCCCTTGATGTATTTGGAAGCTAGATAGAATAAGTTTATTATTGCTTGATGTGAAAATTATAAAAACTAATATCATGTTTGTTTTGGTGGTGGCTTATTTATCTTACGAAATATATTTCTCACACATATATCTACTTGATTTTTTATTCATCCTCTTCTTCATTTGTATTTTTTTTATATATGTATTTTCTCTTCTCCTCTCTATTTTAATTTTTATCATTATTCTTCTATGAAATGTTGAGGTTAATGTTTTGAAGCATCTCATTATGTTGTTATATCTCTTTTGTAACATTTTTTTAAAGTCATAAAATGTCTTTACAAGACTACTAAAAATTCTAAAAATTCAATCAAGGATTGGATTTTAAAATAAGGATATACTCCTCAAATGTCAAAAGACAGAATTTCTTGGGCAATTCATTATTGTTTGATAACTTTTTCCTACTCTAATGGGCTAAATATGGCCAAAGTTTTGTGTTCTATGTATTAATATATGTACGTGTCTTAAGACATAACAACATCAAAAATATTTGTAGTTTTTGGCAGGTTCTGTACATTCATAGTCACCAAAGTGTTTGTATATTGATTTTTGAGTTGAAATACTTTGGAGTTATGATTTTAGTTTGTACTAAACATAAATTCAGAACACTTTTCAAGATTATCTAAGAAATCCACATTGCAATGAACTAATAGTGAATATTATTATTTTTGTATCATATTAAAGGCTTTTTTAAACTTTGGATATGTAGATTCCATTCAAGGGTTCTGAGGGTTTCTAGTGTCCCTTGATAATTATCACCTCCAAACACTAAGAACCCTTAATAGTGGGGTTCATTCAAGAGCTCACTAGTTCAAAGGTCTTTAAATAAAAAAGAACCCTCCAAACTCTCTCTCCTTCGAACAATGCCTCCTCTATATTTTGAAATCTACTTTCCACTAGACCAAATTATAGAGGTTTGATGTTTTGCACGTCTTATTAATGATTGATAATAGTGCACACATCATTATTGTCCAATAATTTCCCATATAAGTGCATCTTATATCCATTTGGCATTCTTCATTTCATAAGTGTATATGGTCTTCAATCATACAACTCCATTAGAACATACTTCGATAACTTTGTAAATATTGAACCATCTTATTAGAATTTGTCTAAAAAGTGCCAAATTTGAAATCATAAAAAAGAACCCACACTCCTAATTGGAACTTCTTTTCCCTTATGAATTTATCATGCCAATTCTTTCACTATTGTTGTACCATCTAAGCTTGAGAAAAGGCTTCTTCACATATCTCATTGACTGCATAAGTTGTAGTGGTGGAACATATCAACTTTTTGTTTTCAATATTCTATTTTACAAAATATAATTATTTATTAATATGTCCTTGATATTTTAAAGATTTTCCAATTAACATAACGGTTGTAGAATGTATTGTGTGGATGAGTGTGTGAAATCACATTGAGATATGCCTATCTTGTAGTATCTTGGAATTGATTTTACAATTATAAAACCTCCTCCCTGTACTCAGTCATTGACTTTCTTTCAAATATCTTTAAGTAATACAATTTTATTCTTAAATACAAAACTCTTTTTTATTAGAAATCGTATACATATCCTTTAGTGTTATGCAAAACTCACAAGAAATATTTGCATCTAGCTAGAGGTATTACCTCATTAGTAGTTGGTGTGTCAAATATGGTTATGCTTTCTTATCCTTCTTCATATATACATGTCTTTTATTTACTTCACTAAACATTATGTCTACCCAATCACAATATCCTAAAACATTTTATTGTAGAATATTTTATGTTCTGAATTTCCAAACACTAGTTTTCCCATCCAATTTCTAAATTTTACTAACAACCATCACTACTATAGCACCCATCATCTTTAATTATGTCACTTGCTACTTTTGCAAGCCAACATTACAAATAATAATATATGCAGAAAAGCACATTCATTACCAAAAGTTGTTAAATTATAGGTTATGGGTGGGCCATAGGTAGTTTATGTAGTATTAAACACACAAAGTTTGTAAATTTGGATACTAGAATTCATCACCAAAAGTTATTTAATTATAGGTTATGAGTTATGGGTGGTTTATGATGTATTAAACATACTAAAAAATAAATAAATGAATTTAGTCCATTGGTTGTATCTTGGGTGGTTGGGAGGAATGAGTATTTCCCTCCCCACCCGAGTTCAATTCTTGTAAGTGACACGATGCTCTTGTTGAGCCCCTATTGTAATGATTGCATTTCTAGCCATACCTTGATTATGTACCTAGAATAGCAGGTGTTAGCATTCTCCCGATGGACTAGCCCTCTAACAAACAGTGAACCACCATTTAAAAAAAAACATACTAAACATTTACAAATTTATGTATTGTTATTTTGAAATAAAAGTATCTAGGTTGATGTCATAGCTTTATCTCTCACCTCAATTCCATATTAACATTGATTAAGGTGTTTATATGCTTTCTGGATCCCTTTGATTAAGGTGTTTATATGCTTTATGAATCCCTTTAATTATGGTGGTCATCTTTGTAATGCCTTGTAAATGAGTTTACCAAATCACAGTGGTCATCTTTGTAATGCCTTGTAAATGAGCTTACTAAATCACAGTGCAATATCCTTTGTTTGAGAATTTTGTTCCACCTTAATATAACCACCAAAAGCCACGAAAACCACTGCTAATGATAATCTCTTTTAACAAATTGTCTTAATTACTTCACCCAGCAGTCATCTTAAATGACTTCATAATTTACCCAGTTTCACCTACTGTGGCTTTGGAGATCATATCCAAGATTCCCGAGGCCCGTCAAGATCTTCTTCTTTCTCCTATTTATGCTTTCTCCATCTTGGACTATCAGCAAAGAGTAAGCACAATCGTACATCCTTATAATACCTTGATAAAAAAACAAATGTTGTTCAAAATTTACTAATTTCCTAATGGTTTCAGAATAATATTTGATGTCAATCGTTCCCCTATGTTGTGATGGAGATAAACAAGTAATCAATCAAATCTTCGTAGGCGTGCACCAATATATCAAAAGCATTTTTTAAATAGAACGGTTCTACTAGATACTTAAAATAAAACTCACAAATATCGTTGGTGCATGTTAGTCATTGCCT
Organism: Larix kaempferi; assembly: GCA_027924585.1. Lineage (NCBI taxonomy): Eukaryota > Viridiplantae > Streptophyta > Pinopsida > Pinales > Pinaceae > Larix > Larix kaempferi. The sequence continues at coordinate 11,242,502 of BSBM01000931.1, forward strand.
ACAACATAATGCAACAGCTTGACATTATAATAACTAGCACAGCCACTTAACTGGTAGCCGCTGAACATTGATAGGCCACAAGTTAAGTACCCATTATCCATGACTCAGCTACCAGTTATCACATGTAAACTGATATATATATATATATAGCACAGCCACTTAACTTGTGGCTGCTGAACATCAATAGGCCACAAGTTAAGTGCCCGTTATCCATGCCTCAGCTACCAGTTATCACATGTAAACTGATATATATATATATATATATATATATATATATATATATATATATATATATATAATTGTTTATTTCAAATTTGTAACGACTGCCATAAAATAAATTTTGACAGTACACTTGTCTCATCTTACTGCAATCTAGGAAGAGGACCCTTCCTCGTCCACCCCAAATTGTAAAATATAAACACTTATCGATGTAAACATTGGTTGGGCCAATTGAAAGAAGGTTGAACTTCTCTTCGGGCTATGCGAATTGTACTCTTTTATTTGCCTAGTTGTCATAACAAAGTTCTATGCAAAGAGGAAGCTCAACAAGCCAAGGCCCCACTCCATCCATGTGAGTGTGCGCACCAAAGGGAAATTAGAAAAGCTAAAACCCAAAAAACTTACCTACAAGTTTAATCACCTATTGGCTCTTCCATTTTTCGATCTTTCTAATAATAATAATAATCTATTTTTAATGCCACAGCCAAGCCAGACACCAATTTGGTGTATGAGACCTCCTTATTTGTGGGACAAGGGTCCTCCTCTACCCAGCGATTTAACTGCTAAAGTTTACAAAGGTGTACATACCCTACCCCCTTTGGATTTGAACCTATGAACTCTGTTGTCCGCCGAGATGCACACCAGCAACAGAAATCTTTCAAAAGTTGTTCCCTCACTACAAGTGGGGAAAGTGTGGCATTGGGGGCAAGCAATGAGCCAGGTACTGTCACCTGAATCCCAGCTCCTCCATTTAGGCTAACTACTAACGAAGCCAAGGGGGGTAGTCCCTACAAAGAGTTTACTATGGCTCAATGTGTTTTAATGTTTTTGGTGTATGGTGATGCGGATGGGTGTTTTTTAGGAGTTTTAAAGATGAAAGATCACAAATTTACTTTAAATGAAACCACAAGGTAAAGTGCAATCCACGTTGCAAAACAGTATATGAAAGACTTGCAAAATAAATAAAAGCATCCATTGATAAATCACTTAAACAAAGGACAAATGCCCCCAATTAAAAATGAAAATGTAAATAAACCAGTGCCTTATGGAGTCAATGAAATGTGTAGTGTTTGGGGGATGCTGAAATGCAAGTCTCAAGAAACTATTTGTGAGATCGTTTTGCAAATTATCTTGTTAAATTAAAAGTTTTAATGGTCTTGATTATTAGGCTAAGAACAACAAGGTAAGCAAATCGACCGGAAAGGTATATTTTCAGTGGCTTCCCTTCTGATGGTATGACGGACTGCCCAGATTTCAAAGAGTAAGTGTCTAAAGACTTAACCACTCCGATGTCTATGACAGCGGTAACTTCCGGCCCCACCAGGTTTAGGAACTTTGCCCACTACCTGAGTATGTCTCGAATGATCAACGCCGGTTCGTTGGTTGTGGGGGTGAAAATTATATTATGTTATCGAAAAATGATCAAATCGAACACCTTTTTGAGTACTAGCCCAATCTTTTCAGGTTGGCAGAGCATACAGGTGTTGGATAGCAACCAAGATAAATTATTAAAGGGGGAGTGTGAGTTGGAATGTTTTAAAATTATTGAAGCACACAATTCAACTCTCCGACAGAGAGCGCTCTTGACTTTGTCTTATGACAAGGTTCAAGAGACTTCGTTATTCTATATGCCTAATGCTGGGAAAATGCAATATTAATATGCTCTCCGACAGAGAGTGCTCTTGACTTGGGTTATTGCAAGTTCAAGAGGCTTAGTTCTTTGTTAAGATAGAAACAGATTGTATGCAAAGAACAAATGTGATAGCTCAATAAGTTTGCAGATAAACAATGATAACTTGAAATAGCAACTAGCAGATCTACTTGCAAGAAAGAAAATTAGTGTTCTACAGAAACAGGGACTAGTCCTAAGATGAAGTCAAAGTCACTTCTGCACACTGCTCATGAAGCTTCCAGCTTAGCCGATCCTACGCAGTACACGGTGGGGAAAGAGAAGCAGCACGCAGTGTTAATGCGGCACTTGGGATAAAAATCTCAAGATGCTTCTCAGGTCAAGACTTGAAATAAAATTATTCTAAGTACGAAAATGAGATTTAGTCTAGAAAATTGAAACAAATCTGAGCTAAAGAAATGCACCAAAACACTCTTCCCCAAATGGGGAAGAAGAAACCAAAGTGTGGGAGGCCTTCTCCCACCTAGCCTTTTTATTAATGAGTTACAAGTGAGGGATTGAAACCCTTGAAATGAAAAGAAACTATAAATGAAACTAAAACCCTTTTTGGGGATTTGTACAAAGGAGATTTGTTTATATTTTGTCTTCTTGGTTCAAAATCTTCACTTTGGGTTATCTCCAAAAGGTCTTGGTTTCAACTTTTTCTTGCTTCACCTTCCAACAGCTTGTTCTCTTCTCAAAGCTTGTAATAAACAATGATCCAAAGAACTCATGCACCCATTAGTGTTAGTGCAAAAAAATCAAAACAAAACTAATTTTAAGATCTAAAAAATGCAAGAAATGTCAAGTTAGATGCAAGCTTTCACTATCCTATATGCTCACTTTTTTTCAATGCAAGTTTAAAACTTTAAGGCGATCTAGATGCAAAAATTAAGATTTAACAAATGCAAGATCTATAAATAAAATGCAAACTACTAAAGAGATTGTAAATTAAAATGTGACTAGAATGAAAATAGATCCTAGATAAAACAAGATGCAAAGTATGAGTATGATATAAAAATGCCTAACTCACTAATTCTTCAAAGACAATGCAACTAACTTATTAAACAAACCTTGCTTATTACTTGTGTTTTGTGTTTATTGTAGGGCTTTGGAGGATGCAATAGATGGCGAATGGAAGACTAGCTAGGGCAACGAATACAAAAGTCAACAAACAGGAAACTAGAATAGCGAAGTGCAAACTGTTGGAAAGGAGCAGCAGATGTAGAGAGGAGATGGAGATAAAAGAAAAATGGGAATGGCTGATATGAACAGCAGCAAATGCAAAAGGAAGGATGGCAGCGAACAGTGAGCTGAAGCAAGTTTTTTGGGGCTGCGAACAATGATGAAGTGACTGATATTTAGGGCAGCAAAGAGAGATGAGATGGACTGGAAAGAGGGCACAACAAACAGAGATGAAGAGTGCTGAGAAGTGGTGAATGGGGAGTAAGCTTGTGGATGAAGATCACAAGCCTAACTCAAAGTAACCAAGAGTTTAAAAGATTTTAAGGGGATGAATCTTAGAGCAACTTCTCAAGCTCAAACTTGAACCACTGATTTAACTTTTGGAAAAGCCCTGAAATGCAAAACTTGTTAGAAAAATGCTTGTGAAGAGGAGAAAAGATGCATCCGAGCTCAAGCTCCACTTCACTTCTATAGATCTGCACAATACATGTAACTCACAACAATACTTGGTCAAACTTAGTATGTCAAATAAGATGGGACAAAAAGATGCATAAATATTACCGACTACAGTCTGCACTTTTAAATCACATAAAATCTAACATCAATGAACAACTTGTACCTTCAAATGCTCATCCTATGGTCTTAAGAAAGACTTCTAAGCAAAAAAATGACCAAATACAACAATATGAGCAAATATAATAGCACAATATCACCTTATCATGTAGAAAGCAATCCTCATAAACAAGTAGGGCACACCATGTAGACCTCCAAAGTCTTTGATTTATTCCAAAATAGCAATTGCTATGAGCTGTTACAAATTTGCCAGAGTAATGATGCACAAAAATTCCATGTGAAGAGAGCTCAAAGAGCCTCTACTTATACAAAAAAAACAAGCCATCCATGAGAGAAAACGAATTGGCCTTGAA